>JAUPMG010000014.1:16326233-16338928 GCA_031762675.1 Pachysandra terminalis | reverse complement strand
AACACGCGATCTCCCTGGCGCTCCCCGTCAAGGCTTTGTTCCGGGCTACCTACCACTGAGGCACCCGAACGCGTTGTGTCATAGTAAGGTGTGAATATACATATAAGTACATCACCTTCACCTGCCCAGGCGATGTGGGATTGTCCAACCCGTAGTCCGTAGCCTGCTAGCCCCTCAGGCCCGCCCACGAGACGCCCGCCCACGAGACACCCGCCCATGTAAGTCACCACATGTGGTTTGTTATTGTACCTACATCCATTGAGAAGATGAGAATAATTCCACTAGTCTCCATGAAATTAAGGTTACAAGCTTCTCTACCACCTCTAAAATGATGATGTTGTGTTTGGCATTGTTTAATTAAGCGCTTATTTGAACTTACAGTTTATTAAAACACTTTGTTTCAGTCAGAAATGTGTTTGGTAACGATGGAAAGTGTTGGGGATCCCACATCGGTTGTGGATGAGACTGGTGGTCGGTTTATAAGTGTGAGGTCGGTTGTGGATGAGACTGGTGGTCGGTTTATAAGTGTGAGGGAAAGCCTCACCTCTTGAGCTACCTTTTGGGATTGAGAAGGCCCAAGACCACCCAACACTAGTATCAGAGCCCGGGTTTCAACAGTCTTCGGTTCAGGAGCCGGGAGAGACGGGTCGATGGTGAGCCGACCCAGGGCTCGATGTGTGAGGAGGAGATTGTTGGGGATCCCACATCGGTTATGAATGGGACTGATGGTCAGTTTATAAGTGTGAGGGAAAACCTCACCTCTTCAGCTAGCTTTTGAAGTTGAGAATGCCCAAGACCACCCAACAGAAAGGTAGGTTCCTACTCATTAACAGTTGAGGAAGATAACCCATAAAAAAAGCTGCTCTCAACAACTTCTTCTTACCACTTAGGCGAGAAGTGGTTTCTAAAACAACTTCTCCTTACCACATAAACGGGAAGTGGTTTCTAAACATTAATTATATTTTAAAAATAACACTTCTAATCTTGAACACAATACTAAATCATTTTAAAATAGCATTTTTACATATTCTTAAATTTTTAAGATAATTCCTATATAATTGTTTTGTTAAGATATTTAAATTATTCATATTACCAAACACATTTTGTCCCAAACCAAGCAACTTATTAATGATGTGGATAAGTGCTCTCATTGAGTCACTTATCCAAACGCAGCCAAAAAAGAACTTAACCCCACAAATTAAAACACCCCCTATATAAAGGCTGTGAACTTTTCTATCGCAATAACAAAAGATTGAATCTTTGTTTTGATCTCCGGAGTTATAGGGTTTGATTTGACGCGGTTCGACATTTCATTGGTCATTGGCCTTTTGGTGTATTGGTTACAAATATCGTCCAAGAAGGAGAAAATGTTTGCCTAACACCAAAGTAAAAGTCACCTAAAGTGAGAACCGCCGCAAAAGAGACTACTTGAAACCATTGTTAGCAAAATGCCGTTTAAAATGGCGTTTTTTTGAAAAAAATGTGTTTTATTGTATAAACGTTTAAAACGTTCTTCAAGCAAAAAAACGCGTTTTTTTTTTAACAAAACGTTTAAAACGTGTTTTTTTATGAAAAAAACGTATTTAAAAAAGTCAGTGTTTAAAGTTGACCAAAAAAAAAAAAATTGTCCGTTGGAAGTTCCAATGACAAATGTGTGCTAGCCGATAACTTTATTTTTGTGATAAAGAATTTTATATAACAAGTTCCAACAAAAAAAAAATTATTGTTTAATTATTAATACTTATATATATATATATATTATTGACGTTTTTTTTTTTAACAAAATACGTTTTAAACACGAATTATTTATTAAACGTATTTTTTACGTTTCTGTTTATTTGACTACATTTTTTAAAATTAAAACCGTATTAAACTCGCATTTTTCCCGTTCCATTTTTTTGACGTTTCACGTTTGTTAACAATGCTTAGAACCACCGAAATAAAAGCTACCTAGAGTGAGCTGTCAAGAACATCGGCTATGAAAGCATGGTGGTTTGTTACAATCCCAAAGGGTTATAAGGCTTTTGATGTATTGGCCAGGTCCATAACCATTTCCCATAGACTTGCTTAGTTCTATCACAATCAGAAAAGTTTGAATCCTCTATAAATTTTCTCAGTTCTATTATACCGATGACCAATTCCTATTACCATTACATCATGAAACATAGTGCTAACGAAGGGAGAAAACAACTAAATCCCAACTTTTATTATTTTCAGACGGTGAGTACTTGGATTGCATGATATCACAAGGATCCGTCGTACATCAGCTTGGATCATGGTGTTTATACTCGAACTCGGATCGGGTATTGTCTCGGTCTGATTTCGAGTTAGATCGCTGATCCAACTTGGTTTCGGATCAGGTATCATCCCAATCTGAACAACAATTTTTTTTTTGTCGGATCGTTCTGGATCGGACGATCTAACTCGCTGATACCGATGCAACTCGTCCGAATCGCCCGAATTGTATTGGTATTGAATCGAGTCGAAGCATTTAGGAGTCTCAAGAAATGGGCTTCGACTTGGATGATCCTTTACGCTATGCCTTGGATTGCGGCTACCATTCTCCCCACTGAATAAATGATTCCACGGTGAACTTGGCAGCCTCGTGTTTTTCTTTGTTGGACCGTTTCTCTTCTTGTTGTTGAAAGGTAGAATTTATTGTCAAAAGATCCCATGTGTTGATTAAACAATAAAATAAGGGTATTTTGGTATTTCTTAAAAAGAAATTTAACATTTTAGTAAGGGTGTTAAATGAGACAGTTAGAGGTAATTACTAATCTTTTAAGTGGGGAAAGTCAATTGTTAAATAATGATGCAGTAGGGGGTAATTTTCCCAAGTTTGAATCTTTACAAATTTTCTCCTATGATCAATTCCTCTTACCATTATTATATCAAGAAATATAACAGTGTTTGATTTGATACGTTCCAACTTAAGTCACCAGAACATCGAGCGGGTGTGCGAGCGAGAGCGTCAAACTTGAAAATAACTTCTAATCCAGAACGCTTACAAGGCATCTGCATACATACAAACCAATTGTTATTAACGTACAAAAACATTTCAATTTCCATTTGTATGCTAATTTAACCTTAGTTTTAGAATAAAACTCGTATATTTTTATATTTTCATAAAAAAAACCCCTAAAAGAATATAAAAAAATTCATTTATTTTTATACTTTTATTTCAATTCATGAATTATAAAGTCAAATCCACATATTAAAAAAGTCAAATCCATGAATTGGGGACGTTTCCACGCTTTGTGTGACATAGGTTCCAACAGTTCCAGGGCTATTCGCGCATTGGTCAGGTTCGTAACCATCTTTTATATCACAATCAGAAAAGTTTGAATCTTCTACCAATTTTCTTAGTTTTATTATACCTATGTTCAATTCCTATTATCATTATATCAGGAAACACTACAAATGAAGGAACAAAACTAACCATTTCTCAAGGATTTAAAATCTAGTTATATAGTTGCATAATTGCAATGAAACATTTATCAAAAAAAAAAAAAAATTTAATTGCAATGAGACGAAGGGATGAACAATCTATGATATTTCTTGACAGCAAAAAATAATTGATTATACATTATTTATTAATCTTCTCTTCTGATTGATTTTATTACAAACCTAATTAATTTTGTAAAGTACATATTTGTTGTTATGTGGAGACGGATGCTAGTGAGGCATCCCGGAAATAATGATAATCCAATCATAGACTCCGCTGGTCGAAGGGTAAAATAGTAATTTCACTTGATGTTTTGTTTAACCATATTTATCATACTTTTCGTGGCAGCTCTTGTAACAAATTTTTTTTTTTTTTTCCTGGAGCTCATGAGAATGGTAGAATCTGGCGTGTATCCATAGACATAGGCACTATTTGTCGAACCACATAAATCGTTGTGTTTGTGTGTGCTTGATTTGTATTCTTCGTCTTTGTTTCTCTTTCTTTCTTAACAATATTAAGGTATAATGACATTTCCCTTCACCATGGAACTCTTAATGACAAAAGCCAATAAATTAACTTTGTTTTTAAGATTTAATGGCACATATATATTGTGCAGATTGAAACCCACTTCAAAATTTTATACTTATTTTGCTGCTAATGTGATTTTGACAGTGATTCTTTATTTTTTCCAATTTCAGATTAATCTACTTAGAACATTTCTTCCTAGCTTAGCAATAGTTAATTATCCATAGCAGCATAAAATCACAGAGAAATTTTTGCAAAATTTCTTAAGTGTCTTTTGTTACCAGTTGCACATTTAAACATCACTAAAGATTGATTGTAGCATAAACCATACAGAAGATATTCTTCTCCTCCCTCTCCCTTTCCCTCTAATTAAGAATTCAGAATATTTTACAGCACAAAACTAGCTATTCAGCTCATATCTCGAACAAAGACTTCCTGATCGCAAACAACTCTTTCAGAGTTTCTCTCATGGTTAACCGATCTTTCGGGAAATCTGCTGCACATGATATACCAACTCTTATCAGCTCTTCTAAACACTTCTCTCGTCGACTTTGCCAATTGTTGGTAGTAACAGTAGTGTTGCTGCTGTTGCTGCTGGTGTGATCGCTGGAAATGCTGCTATCGTCCTCAAACAGCCTTGGGTCAGAAATTTCCCAAACTCTATTCTCATAAACTGTGGATGCAAATTTATTAATGTTTAGTCCATCCTTGAACATCTCATCAGTAGGTTTCCTTCCTAAGAAGAGCTCAAGCAGCAGAATCCCATAACTATAGACATCCCCACTTGTTGAAGCTTTGCCTCCAAAACCATATTCTAAAACAACCAAAACAGCAAATTAGAATACTAGATAGAATTTAGTGATATTTTGAAACAGATTCTAAGTTCAAATAAGTTAGATTTGTTTGATACCTGGAGCAATGTAACCAATGGATCCCTTCAGTCCTATTGTGTTACTCTGACTCGGTAACGGATTCTGAGAGAGCAACCTTGCCAGTCCAAAATCCCCCACATGAGTGTCCATGTTGTCGTCAAGAAGTAGATTTCCGGGCTTCAAATCGCAGTGAACAACAGGTGGGTCACAGTCATGGTGCAAGTAATCCAAGGCAGAAGCAACATCAATGGCAATATTCAGTCTCTGGATTAAATTCAGGCATAATCCAGACTCCACATCTTCTGGGTACAACCATTTATCCAAGCTACCATTCGACATGAACTCCATAACCAAGGCCCTAAACTCATCTCCTCCCGGATCAATGCTTGAGCACGAGGTGATGATTTTCACAAGGTTTCGATGCCGAATGTTCCTTAAAGCTTCGCATTCTAATGTGAAGCTCTGTAAGGCTTTGCTTTGTTTCAAGTCAAGGACCTTTATTGCAACAATGGCGGTATCCCCATCACCAAAGACTCCTTTGTACACAGAACCAAAGGCACCCTTTCCTATCAGGTTTTCTGCAGAAAACCCATTTGTTGCAGAGCTAATCTCATTGTAGGAAATCTTTGTCAGTCTCCCTATAGAAGGAGGAGATGAATTCCTTCCCTTATCTCTCTTATCTTTCTTTCTAATCTTGGAGATCAATACCCAGATGAAACAGAAAGCCAGAGAGACTAACACAGCAGAGATAATAAGTATAACAATGATTTTGGGTTTAATTGACCTGTTTCTCGTCCTTGTAGTACTGCTACATAAAGGGATTCTCATCTTCACTATTACCTCTTGATCACTACTACAGAGCTTTTCATTTCCTTGGAAGGAATCCCAGGTAAGGTTGAAGAATGAACCTTTGGGTACTGGTCCTTCCAATTCATTGAAAGACAAATTCAGCTTCTGCAAGACGCGAAGACTCTGTAGTTCATCTGGGATTGGACCTGATAGATTATTGGAAGAAAGATCCAAGCTCTCCAGCGCCGCTAGTCGGCCAATCGATTCCGGGATCGACCCAATAAGCTTGTTTCTAGCCATGCTAAGATCTTGCAAACTTGAACAGTCTCCAATTGTAGATGGAATGTTACCCGAGAGCTGATTATCGGAAACATCCAAGGAACTCATTTGTTTCAACCCACTTACTTCAAAGGGGAGAGAACCAGTTAATGAATTATGAGATAACCTAAGGTTTCTTAGATCGGAGAGCCA
Organism: Pachysandra terminalis; assembly: GCA_031762675.1. Lineage (NCBI taxonomy): Eukaryota > Viridiplantae > Streptophyta > Magnoliopsida > Buxales > Buxaceae > Pachysandra > Pachysandra terminalis. Next base: position 16,332,826 of record JAUPMG010000014.1, on the reverse strand, counting down.
GAAAATTTCCTTCGGTATGCTGCCGGCGAGGTTGTTTCCGGCGAGCCCAAGCATGTCTAGTTTCTGACAGGATCCTATACTCTTGGGTATTCGACCAGAGAACTGGTTAAAGCCAATGAGAAGCTCATACAATTGAGTAAGATTGCCAAAGATGTCTGGAATTTCTCCAGAGACCATGTTCCTGTATAATGAAAATCTTTGAAGTTTGTGAAGCATTCCTATAGATCTTGGTAACTCACCTTCAAAAGAGTTTTGATGTAGAGACAAGACTGTGAGGTTTCTGTAGTTCTCCAATCCTTGTGGAAAGCTTCCAGACAGTAGATTCTCATCCAAGCAAAGTTCACTGAGATGGATTGAGAGATTTGCAGTAGAACTTGGTAGTTCTCCAGATAGCTGATTAGAATTCAGTATGATGTTCTCCAAATATGGAACATTTGTGAGAGAACCGATCCACCGACGATTAGACTCTGTTGACGAAGAGAATCCATTAGCACCCAGATGAAGCTTGACAAGATTTTTCATGCTACCAAGTGAAGGAATTTCCCCTTGAAATCTGTTTGAAGACAGATCAAGGATTTGAATCCGGGAAGCGTTGGATATCGAACTGGGTATCGGTCCTTCGAGCTTGTTTCGAGGTAGGAAGAGTGACTTGAGATTGGGAAGAGCAAGGCCAAAGTCAGGTGGTAGCTTTCCAACGAGCTTATTTTCTGTTACAGAGATGAATTCTAGAGAGGATATGTTAAAAATGGAGTGAGGGATCTCTCCGGTGAGATTGTTCTCGGAGAGCTGAAGATGGAGAAGTTTTGGGAGATTTCCCAATGAATTAGGAATTCTTCCTAGAAACTGGTTTCCTGCCAGGCCAAGCTCAGTAAGAGAAGAGAGATTTCCCAATGCAGGAGGGATAGTACCAGTAAGATTATTCTTTGAGAAGTCAAGAATTCTCAGCCTAGACAGAACACCCAGTTGAGGTAAAAGGTTGCCAGTAAGCTTGTTGAATGGGAAACTGAGTTTTTCAAGGTTGAAGCAATGAGATAGAGTGACAGGGATGATACCATCAATGACGTTTGAGCCGAGGACGAGACGGCGAAGAAGAGGGAGACGGTCAAATTCTACGAGTACTGGGCCATGGAAGGAGTTCATGGAAAGATCAAGTGTTTCAAGGGAGGTGAGGTTGGAAAGCTGAGTGGGAATTCTACCAGAAAGTCCAAGTCCTGGAAGGATGAGTGATCGAACCCGGGTTACGTTACCGGTGCAAGTGATCCCAACCCAAGTGCAGAAAGGTGAAGTGTGGTTCCACCCTGAGAGAGCATTTTTTGGGTCATGAACTGTGGATTTGAAGTAGAGAAGGGCTTCTCTGTCTGTGTTAGCATCAAGAGCATTTGTGATAGGAATGGAGAAAGAGAGGAGGAGAAGCAGTTCAAGAAGGTGATGATCCTTCATGTTTACTGATGCTTAACAACTACTCAAGGCAAGATGTTTCAACTCTACTACCTATAATGTGAGTGTATCTGCAATTCATTATATTTTATTCGTACTTATGAAGGATGACTATCACTGATTAAATTCACAGGAAGAAAATACAGGTAGCGAGGGAGAGAAACATCTTTTGTTTGAAAGTAGAGAATGGTCAAGAGAGGTTGGCGTTTCTTATCTAGTGTCACTTTTGTGGTAATTAGCTAGTCTTTTTCATTGTCAAGGCATGAACAGATTCATCTTTGATCAAGTCAATGTATGGTAACTATGCTGCAAATCCTCCAAGAGCAAGATGACTTTACAATTAAAGTTTGACCCCACGAAAATTCAATGTGTAAAATTGATTTTCCAAGAAACAGAAAGAAAAGGCATTATTTGGAATTCCATTTGATTTTTACTTGGGGCAGAGCAAGGTTTCAGATATTTGACAAAAACTCAGTTTTCGATTTGACAAAATCAATGCTATTTTTGACAAAAAGAAGACAAAATTAATGTTAGTTTCTATATTATACATACACATATATAAATAGTATATATAATCTACTTTGATTTTTTCGATTCGGTTGGGTTTAGTCGATGCCTTAATCGTAAACCAAACAAAATTAATTCGTTTTTTAGTTTTTTAAACCATAACCAAACCAAAAAAATAAAAACGATTTGTTCGATTTTCGATTTAGATTGAACCAATTAACACACTTAGTGAGTGAGGATACAAAAGTGAAAAAAAAAAAATTTATTGGGAGGGGGTAACAAAAAAACTCTAGGAGGACAAAAAAAAAAATTGATATGGGGCAATTTGTAACATTGTCAACTTTAATTTTTTTTTAAATATTGAGGGCCCCTTCTCACCCTATGTAGCTTTGCCCATTACTCTCATATAACCCCAACACCTCTAGTGACACAACCACTACTAATTCAGATTCCATGAAGAATTGAAATTCTTATTACTCATCAATACCCTAGAATCCCATTTCTATCCAATTTCCATTTCCAAATCCTATATCCAACAACACAACATATGAACAATTGAAAAACACAAGTAAAATCAAGGAGGTGCATATAAGGTGGTGATAGACATAAAACCAGAAAAATGTAAGGCAAACTCGAGGAGCAATCGGAATTCAGAATCCCATAACAACCACCATACAGAAACAACTCTCCCTCTCATATCATTCAAATAAGAAGAAAAACAAAGTCATCTACATGTAACTCAACACTTACTATCAACAGAACATTATCTGTATGTCTGTTCTTACCATTATATCTCATTTCTTCGCTTGAGCAACAATTGTGAAAGCATCACAAATTAAGAAATTGCAGGAAATGGCTCAGCTGACAATGGTTTTCGTATCCATTCAAAGCCAAATTCTGTAGCAGATTGAATCATGCGTGCCTATTTGACTGAATTAGAAGAGATTGTTACACTTTCATTGTGAAAGGTTACGGAGATATATGCATACACAACTAACAGCATATACAATATAAAGTAGCATACAGATCCTCAGGAAAAATTTAACTATCTATGTTCTTCAATTGTGACACACTTTCACCTTTATTCCTTACTAAATTCAGGCTTTTTTGATAGGTTGTTTTCCTATCAAAATCAGATAAAAACAACTCCTTCAAATACATGTGAGATTATAAACATAAGATTACATCTTTCATATCAAATTAACTTGCTGTAAACTCCATAACTGAGTTAATTACAACAAAGTCCATTCCCATGATTGGCACCCACATACAATTAGATAAGCAGAACAAAATTGGCAGGGAATTTACTATGTAAATCCATCTAAAATAAATACTTGGACTTAAAAGTTTCCCACGCTACTATTTTGGAGTTCAGTTTAGCCTGTATAAAGATTTGACCGAATTTTATGTTTTTGTTCAAGCATCACAAATCCCTGTACATGAATTGTTTACATATCTAATTGAAAGAACATTAAATTGTATAGAAGCAAATATTAACAAGATCCTCTACTAGGAATAGGCAAATAGTAAAAGGAGAATATGTGTCACAGCAGTCGATACCTTGCTTTTTTTTTTTTTTTTTTTTTTAAATTTCTATAGTTTAGATAGTAATCAAGCCTTAAATTTATCTACAGACCCAATCGACTTTTGGTTTCTAATAATACCCACTTAAACCGTATTGCGGTAGTTTTTCCTTCTTAAAAAATAAAACATAATTGTTGTTCAAGGTGTTCTTGAATCATTAAGTTTCAGGTTTGTGGATTTCTGTTTCACATCTTTCAATTTCTTTTCTACTAATTTATTAAAACAGTTTTTGAGGTAATCTCACTAGCCTTCTCAATTTTACCCTGATCCTTTATTTGTTTCCTGAATTCAAATACACATAATAGCAGTACACAACATAAAACTATCAGATGAAGCACCAAAGACATAATTCTTGTAAGCCGATCAGTGTTCTCCCATTACTTGTCAGATTACAAACCAACAAGTTTGAGTTAATTCTTGGCTAATTGGTGTATACAACATAATCAAGCCATGATAACAAAATCACTGTCCTTAAAACCAATTTCATGCCCTCTTTCCACAAAGATTTCCTCCCTGATTTTGAAAACTCCTTATTGATTGAAATGCACCACCAGAGGAAACAATATTTACCAATTACGCAACTGTGAAACAGTTAAAGAATATATCAGTTACATTGTCAGCTTAAACCTTTTTATACCATCCTAAACCTTCACACTCAAAAACATCATTTAGAAGGTAAAAATCGAGATAAGGAATGCTTAAGGACAGATATCTGACAGAGAAACAACCCTTGGTCAAGACAAACAAGAGTAAAATTAATTTCAAGTATATTAAGTAGAAAACAATAAAATAAAGCTTTGCCAAAGTTCCATATAAATTCAGTCTTCTCTATGGAATATACACTAAACATTCAATCAAAACCATTTTGATGATTGATTTATTTCATACATTTTCCGGCATATGAAACCCACAACTAGAAACATTTCTTCTTCCAGTGATTCATACAAATCAGCATAATCTGCATCTCTCGACTAACCTAAAAGCGAATTGGCAGATAAAATCATAGCTTCTAATATTAGTAATCCAGTTTTTTTTTCTTTCTGAAAACTTCATTCAGTAGCATACCAGCCTCAACTGTCAAACTTAAATATTTCTATTTCTCATCTTACTCCAAATGGGTGAGTATTGAGCAATGCTTTATTTCCAGATCTGTAAAGGGTCTCCAAAGTAAAATTATCTCAATTCAAAACCTTGATCAGTCTGAAACATTAGATCTGATTTGAGATTCAAAGTAGAACCTTATCCTTTCACACCAAAATCAAGTAAGCAACGTGCTTTTTCATCAATCATTATCAATGCAGTTTCGATGAGGCTCAGAACTTTCCTACTCCACCTGTGAGATTTCCCTCCAAAGATTTCCAGACCTTCCTGGTATGCAAAGGCAGGTAAAATTTCCTTCCACATTTCAGCAGAGTAATAGAAGGGAAAGTAACGTGATTTAGATGTTATCTCTGCTCTCTCTGAAGCTGCTTTGAGATCTCAAGTTCAATTCTCCATGCTGAAAAAAGAAACGGTAAGACGCGAATATTCTATTAACTCATGCAATACATTTGCAGTAAAAGCATTTTGTCGGCAGATTTCTTTCTAGTGAATGGTCAGGGTTTACAATAAATAGATACATCAACATATTTGATTGCAGTTGCCCTTCTTGTCTAGTTTCCACCCATCTGGATCAGATGAATAATAATTCAAATTTTCTTCCACTATGTTTTGTGAACCAGAATGACATTTTACATCCTAATCTGACCCACTACAAAGACCAAAAAATAAAAAAAAAATAAAAGAAAGAAAAAAAATGGTTACCGCCTCATTTCTGCTGCAAAGAAGTCAAGATTGTGCCAGAAGGCATTCACCAAATGACATAAAACCATATTTTTACAACGTTTCATAGAGAATGAAGGAAACTTCCAACAATTTGAGAGAAAAATTAGGAGGAATTTCCAACTCATATCAGTCAATGATCGGAGTTTTATGAGTTCTGCCTAAGCGCTCACCTAATCATCAAAATGATAACCAGAAACCTGAGCAGATGCTCATCGTAATTTCTAATTAGCTTAGGCATGCCAACTACACTCAATGTTGAAAAAAGTTGTTAAAGCATTTTATAGGGGTATCAATGGGCAAGTAAGATGGGTAACCTTCATAAACAGAGTGAGTTTAGTAAGCCAAAAGGACGGAGTGGGATTGGGGTCAGATTTGACAGAACCTGCACCTAACCCATCCAGTAGCCATTTGATTGGGTTGGGCAGGGATACAATAGGGTGAACTCCTACAGGAACGGGGTAGGATTTACCAAAACGCATACCAAACTTGATAACTTGCCATATCTACCGCCTAGATGCGAAAGCACAGAAACACAAATAATAATGAAAAGGTCAAAGAGCACAATCGAAAACAACCAAGAAATGAATCACAGGACCCTTAAAAACAAGTACCTAGAAATACAATAACTGGGTGAACTACTCCATATATATAGGAATTCATTCCTCTTCCATCAAGATAAGCAGCATCCACCACCAAATCATAAGAAAATATCTTCACTAATAACAGTCCAATATAGACTAAAATAAACACAATAACCAATTATGAGGACACACACCATAACATGAATGACACCAGCCAATAAAAGAGGGATGCATTGGACAATATCATTAAGCTATAATAAAAAAGCAAAAACTTGCTAAACCAACAACCAATCCTCCATAGCAATGACCCTCCATTTAATAGTTTCTTGAAATCAAGTGTTAGGTATTTAAAGACCAAAAAAAATCGATAAGGCATAGGTAAAGCATACAGACACTGGGTCAAATTAGTACTTTACTCACAATGAAGTATACTTTATACCACAAACTTTGACCACCTCGATCATAACATTATCAAACGCCTAATCATCAGTATGACACCTTGCTTCTGGAAGATCTAACTTGGCAGAGAACCTGATAAAAAGGTGCTGACTGATAATACTGTGAACTTTCAACCAGCAGTGAGAAGTGCAAGAAGATTGAGATAAGTTGATAGTCCATAAAAGTTTATAAAGTCTAATATGATATCCGCTGTCCAAGTAA
>JAUPMG010000014.1:16290295-16309669 GCA_031762675.1 Pachysandra terminalis | reverse complement strand
ACACACACACACTATATATATATATATGGGTAAATTTCTGCAAAGGGTGTCCTAAACAAAGATCCAAAGTATATATTATTCCAGAAATCAAACTGTTTAATACCCATGTCAAGATAAAGATCCACTTTAGTACTGGATAATTAGTACCTCTTGTGTGTTTGACACGTTATATAAATACTAACATTTTCTTACAGGTACCAGAATACAGTAATTGGAGGAGCATTTGTGAGAGGGATCTCTGGTGGTGAAAGAAAAAGGGTCTGTATCGGCAACGGAATCCTGTTTAATCCATCTCTTCTATTCCTAGATGAACCGACGTCTGGTTTGGATTCGACCATAGCACTTAAAATAGTTCAGATACTACATAACATTGCAGAGGTAATGCAATCCTTCCCAATATTGTTAAATTTACATTGAATGTGGGAAAAGGAAATATGTAATTTGATCTGTTGTTGTCGTGTCATAGGCTGGCAAGACTGGTGACCACAATACATCAGCCGTCAAGCAGGTTGTTCAACAAGTTTGATAAGTTGATTTCTCTTGGGTAAAGGGAGCTCCTTGTACTTTGGAAAAGCCTCAGAAGCAATGCTGTATCTCTCCTCAATTGAGTTTCTCACTGATCTTGCAAATGGGAAGCTAGATGACAAATCAATTCCATCAGAGTTCGAAGAAAAAGTCTTTTTAGGAAGCAAAAACTTGGAAACACACAATGGAATGCCATCCCCTGTTGATGTACATGAGGTAAGTAACCATTATTACTCAAATTTTGATATTCTTGAGATGTTTTCATGGTTTCTGTTCTTTGCAGTATCTGGTAGAGGCTTATGAAACAAGGGTTGCACACATAGAGAAGAAGAAACTGATGAAACCAGGAGCAATTGAGGGCAAGCCAGAGACGCAAACTAGGCCGAATCTGAGGGAATGTGGAGCAACTTGGTGGGATCAATATTCCATTTTGTTTGGGAGAGGTATTAAAGAAAGACTCCACGAATATTTAAGCGGTATACGGCTTACCCAAGTCATATCAACTACAATATTAAGTGGATTGCTCTGGTGGCACTTTGATACTTCCATCTCCCAGAAGTTTATGAGATCAGGCAAGTCCGAGAATTTCGATCTATACCCGTTTCAGTAATTGCATTTTTATCAGCTTTTTTAGTACTCGTATCACATTATTCTAACAAAGAGAGCATGCAGGCTGGGCTGTTGTTCTTCATCTCAGTATTTTGGAGATTCTTCTCTGTATTCACAGCCATCTTCACACTCCCAGAAGAAAGAGCAATACTAATAAAAGAAAGATCAGTCAACATGTATAAGCTCAGCGCATACTTTATGGCCAGAAACACAATTGACCTTCCTTTGGATCTCATCCTGCTTGTAGTGTTCCTGATCATAGTTTACTTTATGGTCTACTTGAAGCTGAATTTTTCAGCATTTTTTCTAAGCATGCTTACAGTTTTCCTCAGCATTGTGGCTGCTCAGGTAGATTATGAGATCTTTCTTCTCAAACATAATTTCAAATCATCAAGTTTCTCCTATTAAAGACTGCCACTAACATTAACATCATCAATGGCTTTAGGAGTATATAAATTTCTGCAGTGTTGTTGCTTAGTAATATCACTATTGCAGGGTGTTAGAGATAGTGGGTGGTTCATATTCATTAGTCTCTAGATCCAATGGGGAGGGACCTGAGGGGCCCACGGGTCAGTCTTCACTGCTCACAGTTAACTCGTGCTGGGTCCGCCCCCCGCAGTACGGTAATGGTATATTGGAGATTTGTCTTATATATTGAGTAGGAGTATAGATTGTAACCCTAATTCGTTTTTTGACATAGTGGAAACTTCTCTCCCGTGGACATAGGCTTTGCCGAACCACATATATCTGTGTGCATTATTTTGATCTTTATTTTTACTGTGTTTATATTATTGCTTGATCTCGATCAACACAGGGTCTAGGACTGACCATGGGTGCAATATTCATGGATGTGAAGAAAGCAACAACATGGCTTCTATTACTGATATGACCTTCATGTTATCTGGCGGATTCTTTGTATAGGTTAGACAGACTCGAAACATGTTTTTTCTTCTACTACTAATCTACTACTACTGCTGCATCTAAAATGAAGATTTGCATTTCATAATGTATGTGCAGAAGGTTCCATCATTCATGTCGTGGATACGATACATGTTTTTCAACTTCCATACGTATAGACTCTTGCTCAAGATCCAATACAGTTGCTTAGGTTCAGGTCCTGGAAGTGGTTTATGTGAAATTCCATACATCAAAGGACTTAGACTTGGTAGTAGTGGAAAGGAAGCTGGATGTCACGGTCTTGGTAATTTTCAAGCCAACCGTGCTGCACTTGTGCTCAAATCGACCCCTTGTAGCACAAGTCAGCCTATATCTTGAATTCCTAGAAAGCTTTAGAGAAGAAGAGAGTATGAGAGGACACGAGAGATACTTTGTAATCACAAGAGTTTAATTGCTTGCAATGTATGACGTGCTTTACAAATGAGGGGCTCTCACTTTTATATAGGCCCTTGAGTTACAATGGATGGCCTAGATTAAAACAAATGGAAGAAATCTAATGACTAAAGATGGTTCTAGATCTTTCTCTAGAACCTTTCATATGACTCTACTTTTCACACCCTTAAAAGTTCTTTCTAGAATGTTCCTTTCTAGAAAGTCCTTCCACATTCTTTTATGTTCTTTCTAGAAATTTTCTTAAAGAATATCTATGCCCATGGGCCTTAATTTTAACCTACCCACCCTTAGGTCCAATAAAGGAGGAATTTTACATTGCTTCACGCAAGGGCGTGACACTCTCCTCCACCTAAGTTGGTGACGACCATCTTCCTTGAAACTTTTGATGGTCGGGTAGGCTCTTCCATTTCACAAGATACTTGAATTAGGATCACCTTGATGTCGTTTGCAATCAACCCCCAGGTAGTTGAGTGGTCGACCCTTTTGTCTTTCTCGTTTCCTTTTATGCTTGTTGGCCTTGTTACGATATGCTTGCGCACGATTGCCCTTGGCCTCATTCAAAACCGTCCTGGTTTCTTTTATTGGCTTACCTGTACTTTCATATCGCACTGCTCCATCATAAAATTGAAGGGATGACAACACCTTAGATGTTGCTTTGATTCATTATACCGTATGAACTACACTTGTAGCTTCCTCCATGCCAAGCATGGGCCTTGCCTCAACCTTGAGCCACCATTGCACTTTGGTCATCTTGAGACCCAATTGCTCTGTTTCCACCTTTAAGACAAAGTTATGTGACACTCATGTCCGTCATTGCATGAGTTGCCTCTCTATTGGTGTGTACCTCCTCGTACTTACTCTCAAGCTTCGGGGTCTCTGGCTCATTTTCAACTGTATCGAGGACTTGTGGCGATTCTACACTTCTGTTTCTTTGTCACGATTCTCTACTTTTTCTATAAACTCTATGAGCTCTTTCCTCTTTTGGCAATCTTTAGCCTTGTGAGACCCATCATAGAGGAAGCATTTTTACTCACGAGTTATAATCACTGGTTTCCTTCTTTGAGCCTGTAAAGAGTTGAAAGCTTTCCGTACCTTTGCAGAGGGGTCACGCTCCTATTGTTGGTCATCTTCCATGGAGTCCGAGTTGCCTAGAATCTTGAGATCCTCGATTCCCTTTGTGAGGTTCTTTAAGCCTTGGCCTATTTTCTCGAACCAATCTCCCAAATCGGCTACGACAAGTTCTCCGCTAACAAATTGTGCCTCCATGGGCACTACGACATCACGCAACTGCAATTTCTCCTTCTTTTGCTCAGAGTGATTACCCTATTCCTTCGATCCTTGTTGTACTCAAATAGGTGTGCCCCAAACTCTTAACCTTCACTCTAGCCCTTGTCACGAAACCTGCTCTGATACCAATTGTCATGACTTTGGTAATTTCTAAGCGAACCGTGCGGCACTTGTGCTCAAATCAACCCCTTGTAGCACAAGTTAGCCTATCTCTTGAACTCCTAAGAAGCTTTAGAGAAGAAGAGAGTATGAGAGGATAAGAGAGATATTTTGTAATCACAAGAGCTTGATTGCTTGCAATGTATGAGGTACTTTACAAATGAGAGGCTCTCCCCTTTATATAGGCCCTTGAGTTACAATGGATGACCTAGATTAAAACAAGTATAAGAAATCTAATGACTAAAGATGATTCTAGATCTTTCACTAGAACCTTCCATATGATTCTCCTTTCCATACCCTTAAAAGTCCTTTCTAGAAAGTCCTTTCATCTTCTTTAAAGTTATTTCTAGCAATTTCCTTAAGGTATTCCATTAATGTGGGCCTTAATTTTAACCTACTCACTTTTAAGCCTAATAAAGAAAGAATTTTACGGTGCTTTATGCAAGGGCGTGGCATGGAGCTTTGGTTGCAATGTTCTTGGGGTATCGGTTACTGGCTTACTTCTTTCTACGGAGAATGAAACGAAGGACTAGAACCTAATTCACCCCCTTTTGATATAGAACTTGAAAGAGAACAGCATCAACAAGATTAAAATTGGTAATTGTTCTGAGATGGATTACTTCATGTTCCATGAAATTAATGCCTCTCTTTCTCTCTCAATGAGAATCTGAAAGAGTATCTTGTCAGCAGAAATTGTTCCCATTGGAGCTTATTTCAGTGTTTATTATGTTACAAGATTTCTTTTGTTAATAATAGAGATCCATGCGTTGTAAGTAAAGAAAAAAAAATGCTTTCGTTACTGATCTTGAGGACGATACAGAGCGAGTTCATCCGTGAAGGATCTTATTTTAATCGGATTTTCACATGAGAAATGTTTCAACTATGATTAGCTAATGAAAAAAGAAAAGAAAAATACAAAATAATGATAGTTTCGAAATTAAAGAAAAAACAATATGACTATTCGGGAAATATTGTTAGAACGGTGTATTTGAAAGGTTATATCAATGTCAGACAGGGCATTTTGGTAGATTTTTTTATGAAGTGTTGTGAAAAACAGCACAACAAATTTCCCTTCTATTTGTGAATTAAATACCAAACCAAACCACAATAAGACTAGGGAATTAAGTGAACGAGGCAAATAAACAATCTTGTGTTTCTTGCTCTCAACGAACACCCCAAGGGTTGCCCAATCTTATTAGGCCTATACTGTCTCACCGCCCAGGCCAACGGGATACGATGGCTATCCCTATTAGAAACTGATACTCTAAACAATCTCGCTATATCCTCCGCATCGACCAACTCATCCAAGCTATCCATTCTGGACTCGACCTATTCTGAGATATTTGGCTCCACCAGCTCACTTTCCCACCTCATAAATGGCTCAACCTGGGGAATATCACAATGCAAATCAGTATCCAAAGGACCTTGACCCAAGAAATTAATAGGGAGTATCAAGTCCCTTTGGAGAAGATTCAAACAGCTCGTACAAAAGGCATAGTTAACAGTTGGAACAGAGCCCACCGCATGCACCCCTGCACCTGTACCTGGGAAGCGGAGACCAGGACCAACAGAAGAATTAATTAAACCAAAAATGACCAAACAACAAGAACTACATAGTGAACCACTGTGTGAATGAAGGAGAGGAAAAGACGCCTCCATATGAAGGCGAATCAAAAGGTCTTGTGACGCATCAACAAAGGAGAATCCCCGAAGTTCAAGCCATGTACAGATGTAAAAGGAGAATCAGTATCAGACGAGAAGATCAATGCCCCAAAAACGTCAAACACCTTCATAAGACCACCCCCGTGACAATCTGCACACCCAATGTTAGACATCCACAACATCAAGATTTTACGTGGAAAACCTTTTGATGTGAAGGAAAAAACTACGGGACAAGCTCCGAAAGATCTCCACTATAGTAATAATGGGAATACAATGTTTCTCTCTAGTAGCAATTAGAGGATGCACTCTTCAAGAGTTTATACTACTCTTGGATTACAACTTCACCTCAACAATGGTGGATGACGAGAACTTCCTCACCAATAAAGTAGCTGCAAAACGCATCCAAGAACAGTCCTTGGAAGAGACAAAACAAAGACCCGAAGTTGTGGATTTGTTCTTCACAAACCCAGCATCAAAATCCCTTTTGCAACCAAGAGAATGAGCTCTCCAATAACCAGAAAATCTGGACCGCTTCTCTTCTCTTTAAACCCTTTCTTTTTTCTTCTTCTCTCAAAGAAAAAAAGTAACTATACTACACTAAAGCAACAAGCCAACCCAAGCAACAAAAGAGAAAATTTCAGAATCATCTCACATTTGGGCTCAGCCCATAAGCATCTGGGCTCACCTCACGTGGAGGGAACCCAACATTAAGACATAGATAATTTTTTTTCCTTTTGGTTTTGAGCGCAAAAGTTTGAGGGATTTGTGACTGAAAATGAGTTTTTTTTTTTTTTTTCGAATAATATTATCCGGTGAGTATATTTTTCAAATTATCGAACACACAAATTCCGTTGAAAAATTTATTTTATTTTTCTTCCTTCAGTTTTTCACTAACCAAACACCGGTAGGATTCTAATTAACAAAGAAGTTTTTAATGTACTAGAATTTAGAACCCGCCATTTGAAGAGTACACTGATGAGCATAGTGTAAAAGATAGTCCGATTTCCGAGTTGAATCCGAGGCTAAATTTAAACAAAACGTAATGACTTGGTCCGATCCCGATACGGATTGGGCGATCCAATTCGGTATCGGCAAGTCGGATCGTCCGATCCGTCTCGGATCGTCTGAGTCAGTCCGAGTTGGATGTTTGAAAATTTTATTTTTATTAATTTTGAATCGTCCAATCTCGTCCGATCCCTGAGTCAGATCCGAGTTCAAATACTATTCTGATGAGAGCTTATGATTCACACTAGGGAAAGAAGTGAAAGAACAATTGAAGTGAGAAAAAATGATTTGAGAGAGAGAGAGAGATAAAAAAAAAAAAACCTGAAAATTGAATTAGAAACTCATCAAGAAAAGAACGTTTTAGTGGAACAAAGCCAGCTTGGAATTTTAATGTTCAAAATTCGTCATTCTTTTTCACACAGATGCACCACACATTAAGGCTTCATTTGGTACTGCTTAATTAAGTCCTTATTTAAACTTACAACTTATTAAAACATTTTTTTTTTAAGTTAGTAAGTACGTTTGATAACAATGAAGGGGTAAGTTCCCAATAGTATGAAAACTTTAAATATTCTATAATCAATTCTTTTTATTGATCCAATGATCAGGGTTATCATCATACTTTGCTCCTACATTAAGGGGTCAAGGTTAGGTTGGAGTAATAGGGTGCTCAATATAATTAATAGATAGGCATAACCTAAGAGATCAACAGTGTGGACAATCACCCACAGGTGATCTCTCTCTCTTTTCTATCAATTACTTGTGCTTTTCTATTACAACCAACTGGTGATCATAATAGGAGAATGTAGTTTTTGGATTTTTTTTTTCTATGTAATTTTCATTATAATGGAAGCTCATTTGAGTGAATCATGAAGGTTGCTTCAAGCTTAAATGTGATTGACCTTTTAACCCCCAAATGATAATTCAAGTGGCATAGGACTGATAGGTGCTTTAGAATGCTTCATTTTAGATCTGCAGCTAGTGCTGAAGCTGCTGCTGCTGCTGCTACTAATGAAGGTTTCGAACTGCGTAACTGTCGAAAGCGAATCTAAACAAGTAATTAACCATTGCAAAGTAAAAGAGGGAGGCAATAACTTTGCTGTCCAAGTTGTAATAGAAATTTTAATTTGCTCTTGGTTGACAAACAGGTGTTTACCGAAAGATGTAACAGAATTGTTCATATATTAGCTAATCATGGTTGAAACATTTCACATATTGAAATCTAGTTAAAATAAGATCTTTCAAGGATCAATTCGTTTCGTATCGACTTCAAGATCAATAATGAAAGCTTTTCTATTTACAGCATATATATATGGATCTCTATTACTATCAAAAGAATTACAATAGATCCCACTCTTGTAACATAATACATACTGAATTAGTAATCATACAACAATAATTACTAATTATTTTATTCTTGTTGATGCTGATATCTTCTAAGTTATACATATCAAAGGAGGTGAATTAGGTCATAGTCCTTAGTTTCATTCTCCGTAGGAAGAAGTAGGCCAGTAACCGATACCCCAAGATCATTGCAACCAAAGCTCCAGCTTCCATTCCACCACCACCAAGTCTGCCTCCTTTGATGTATGGAAACTCACATAAACCACTTCCAGGACCTGAACCTGAGCAACTATACTGGATCTTGAGCAGTAGTCTATATGTGTGAAAGTTGAACGACATGTATTGTATCCATGAAATGAATGATGGAACCTTCTGCGCATACATTATGAAATGTGAATCTTGATCACTTTAGCAGAAACGGCAGTAGTAGTGATAGCGGTAGAAGAAAGAAGATATAGTTGCGAGTGTCTGACCTGTACAAAGAATCCGCCCGATAACATGAAAGTCATAACAATAAAAGAAGCCAGTGTTGTTGCTTTCTTCACATCCACGAACGCTGCACCTATGGCCAGTCCCAGACCCTGCAATGGTGATGTTATTAAGCAACGACATTGAAGAAATGTATACTTCTCGCTTTATATGTAAGAAGAAATTTGATTTGCCATTATATATGTTTGAGAAGAAAGACCTCATAATCTACCTGAGCAGCCACAATGCTGAGGAAAACTGTAAGCATGCTTAAAAAAAATGCTGAAAAACTCAGCTTCAAGCCCACCATGAAGTAAACTATGATCAGAAACACCACAGGCAGGATGAGATCTAAAGGAAGATCGCTTGTGTTTCTGGCCACAAAGTATGCGCTGAGCTTATACATGTTGACAGATCTTTCTTTTATTAGCATTGCTCTTTCTTGTGGGAATGTGAAAATGGCTGTGAAAACAGGAAAGAATCCCCAAAATATCGAGATGAAGAACAACAGCCCAGCCTGCATGCTCTCTTTTTTTAGAATAATGAGATACGAGCACTCAAAAAGTTGATAAAAACGTAATTACTGAAACGGGTATAGATCGGAATTCATCGATCTCTACTTCACAATTGAAACAATAGGGATATCTGACTTGCCTGATCTCGTAAACTTTTCGGAGATGAAGTATCAGAGCGCCACCACAGCAATCCAATTTTTATTGCAGTTGATATGACTTGGGTAAGCCATATACCGCTTAAATATTCATGGCGCCTTTCTTTAATACCTCTCCTAAACAAAATGGAATATTGATCCCACCAAGTTGCTCCACATTCCCTCGGATTTGGCCTAGTCTGTGTCTCTGGCTTGCCCTCAATTGCTACTAGTGTCATCAGTTTCTTCTTCTCTATGTCTGCAATCCTTGTTTCATAAGCCCCTACCAGATACTGCAAAGAACAGAAAGCATGAAGAAATCCTAAGAATTATCAAAATTTGAGTCATAATGGTTCAAGTTTAGTTACTTGCCTCGTGTACATCAACAGGGGATGGAATTCCATTGTCTGTTTCCAAGTTTTTGCTTCCTAAGGAGACTTTATCCTTCAAATCTGACGGGATTGATTTGTCATCTAGGTTCCCATTTGCAAGATCAATAAGAAACTCCGCAGGATTCATCGCTATCAGTGGAGAGCAACCAATTGAGGAGAAATACAGCATTGCTTCTGAGGCTTTTCCAAAGTACAAGGAGCTTCCTTTACCCATGAGGATCAACTTGTCAAACTTGTTGAACAATCTGCTTGACGGCTGATGTACTACGGTCACCACAGTCTTGCCAGCCTATGACACCACAACCATGGTTTGAACTATTTCCTTTTTCCACATTCAATATAAATTTAACAATATTGGGAAGGATTATTCCAATATACCTCTGCGATGTTATGTAGTATCTGAACTATTCTAAGTGCTGCGGTCGAATCCAAACCAGACGTCGGTTCATCTAGGAATAGAAGAGATGGATTAAGCAGGATTTCGTTGCTGATACAGACCCTTTTTCTTTCACCATCAGAGATCCCTCTCACAAATGCTCCTCCAATTACTGTATTCTGGCATCTGTGTAACTAAATGTTAGTAACTGCTTTAACCAATCTATATATGGTAGAGATGAACTGTGCTAGAATTCTTCATCTTGTCGTGACTCGTGGTGATGGAGTATCAATATACTCAAAGTTACCAGTATTTATCAAATCTGTTCCTAACGGAAGAATTCTTCATCTTGTCGTGACTCGTGGTGATGGAGTATCAATATACTCAAAGTTACCAGTATTTATCAAATCTGTTCCTATCTAATGGAAGGCTATTAAATCAAATGACAAATACATTGTTGAGAAAGAGATGGCTTTTTCCGGATAAAATTCGATTCGATTCATGAGAAAGATTTCCCATTCCTTAGCCGGAAAGATGCATGGCCATGAAAGAGGGATTATCTACATACCGTATGGTACTGACGGCATTTTATCCAGTACTAATTAAAGTGGATCCTTATCTTGACATGGCTACTAAACAGTTTGCTTACCGCCAGTCCGGCAACCGGTCCCACCGGTCCGGCGACCGGTCCCACCGGTCCTGCCAGTCCGGTGACCGGTCCTGGTTGGTACCAGTCCGGACCGGTGGTTCACACCGGCACCGGACGGGATCGGTCCGGCATCCGGTTCCGGTATTTTAAATCTTGACCCAATTAGGTCATAGAGACCTGGAATCCGATTCCATTTAGACTATGCTGAACTAGCCCATGTGGGTGAATGAGGCCATCAAGATAGACTACACCTTCATGAGGTAATTGAAAAAATCACCTTTCAAGGCCAAGCTCACTGATAACACTCATGGCTCTTTCTTCTTTCTGTTGTTTGGTTAAAGTCTTGGGAAGATGAAGACGAGCCGCGTATGTCAGTGTCTCTTTTACTGTCAGGTGAGGAAACACGACGTCATCTTGCTGCACAAAGCCGATCCTGTTTATTGTTAATTAAAATCATTCAGACTCTTAGCAACCAACCAACATGTTGTAAAATATCAAATTAATTGAGCTGTTAAGAATTAAAACTTTGATCTTGGTTTCTAGTTTGACAATTATGCAGTATAATATGTACATAAGCATGGCTGAGTGTAATTTTACATATATAATTTATGTATGCGTTTGCGCGCGGTCATATATATACCTCCGCTTTAATGACTTGGAGTATGGTTGGTCATTGTAAGTGATGCTACCGCTCGAATCGTTGTTTTTCAGTACCCTTCCGCTAAGGAGATTAAGTAAAGTTGTTTTACCACCTCCTGATGGTCCCATAAGAGCAAGGACCTCTCCGGGGTGTACCGAACCGGTAATTCCGTGCAATATGTATGTCTCAGCATCTGAGCTCTTCTTCCCCCCTGTCACTGCCACTTTGTATTTGACATCTTGGAACTGTAACACAAGCCGGACGCGAAACATTCATTTCCTCGCATACTTATTCTAAAAAGGGCCTTAATAAGACATTTGCTTCTAATGCAAAAGTACTTCAGTAAATTAATTACCTTGAGATATATGAGCAAGGTAGGCTCAATCTGTATTTTGTTCCAATTGCACGGCTCTGAGTGCTGCTCCTCATAAGCTACTGGTGATTCACCCATACCTCCTCCAATTGAGTCCTTACTGCAATTGGAGTTCTGCATCCTAAGAACATCTGAGATGCCAGAGGACCTGCTCAGAGCAAAACCGGTCTCCTCCCCAAAGCTTTTCGGTGGTAATATTACTAACAAGCTCATCTATACAGCGGCTGGTTTTCCATGCAGAGACGAAAATGGTGTCCTGCCCCACCCTATTCGATACAGCTTAGCGCTCCAAGTTCGTCAGTACTGTGTGTCCCTTCTTCACCTCCATTTGTGATATTGAACTATTTGAGTAAAGAGGTAAGATCAATCAATCAAATAGGTCTCAACCACAAACTATACAAAATCATGAATGCTTGTTCATAGTAAAAAGTCTAGCCAAAAAGCTTAATATATATAGTTTGTAAAACAAACAACACCTTTTTTGTATCTATATTTGTTCTAGTTTTTTCTAGGAAAAAAAAATCTATTTCAGAAACACATGCAATGATGATAATATGATTTCTAAGGAAAAATTACCTGTGGATGCCTGTTTATCTCTTCTTCTCCGCTTCACCGCCTTCTTAGAGCAAGAAAACAAAGTAATCAAAGAGCTTTTGATCTGTGAAGATGGTGAAGAGACTGAGTGATCATATTTATAGATAGAGAGAACTCAGGTACATTGGCCTAAATATGGTTTCAGATGGGACCACTAAAAAAATTATGCGTGTGACTGGGAGTAATAGACGCACACATATAAGTCTTATAAGTCTTATATGTGTGTGGGGTTGGGACTAGTAGACTCACACACACATATAAGTCTTATATGTCTTATGTGTGATTGGGACTACTCGACACACACATATAAGATTTGTTTGTATGTGTGTGATTGGGGCTACAAGACGTGCACACACACAAATATAAGTCTTACGTGTGTGTGATTGAGACTACTAGGCGCACACACACATATAAGTCTTATATGTCATATATAAGTCTTATGTGTGTGTTTAGTAGTCCCAATCACACACACATACGACTTATATATGTGTGGTTGGGATTAGCTACTAGACACAAATACACATATAAGACGCGTACACATATACGTCTTATATGTCATATAAGACATAAGACTTATAAGACTTAATGTGTGTGCATCTAGTAAGTCCCAATGACACACATACGTGTGTGCGCGCGTCTAATAGTCCCAATCACACACATAGGCTAGTTCTGCATAGTCTCTTCATGGATGCTCCATTAATAGGTTAGGAAGCATGCTCAGGTCTCTATGACCCTTGTAATTGGGTAACTCCCACGATATATGGGTCAATTTCTGCAAAGGGGTCCTAAGCAAAGATCTAAGTCTTATATAATATTACACATAAGACTTATCTGTGTGTGATTGGGACTACTAGACGTGCACACACATACACACATACACACATATAAGACTTGATGTATGTGATTGGGACTACTAAGACTCGCACACACACACACACATATATATATATATATATGTCTTCTGTGTGTGTGATTGGAACTACTAGACGCGCACATATAAGTCTTATATGTCATATCTGTGTGTGCAGTAATTGAGACTACTAGACGCACGCACACACGTGTGTGATTGGGACTACTAGAAACGCACACACGAGTCTTATAAGTCTTATATGTGTGTGTGGTTGGGACTAGTAGACGCACACGCACATATAAATCTTATATGTCTTATGTGTGATTGGGACTACTAGACACACACATATATGACGCACACATATAAGACTTGTGTGTATGTGATTGGGACTACTAGACGTGCACACACACAAATATAAGTCTTACGTGTGTGTGATTGAGACTACTAGGCGCACACACACATATAAGTCTTATATGTCATATATAAGTCTTATGTGTGTGTCTAGTAGTTCCAATCACACAAACATTCGACGTATATATGTGTGATTGGGACTAGCTACTAGACACAAACACATATAAGACGCGCACACACACATATAAGTCTTATATGTCATATACGACTTAAAAAGACTTAATGTGTGTGTGCATCTAGTAAGTCCCAATCACACACGTGTGTGTGCGCGTCTAGTAGTCCCAATCACACACATAGGCTAGTTCTGTATAGTCTCTTCATGCTCAGGTCTCTTGTAATTGGGTAACTCCCACTATATATGGGTCAATTTCTGCAAAGGGGTCCTAAACAACGATCTAAGTCTTATATAATATTACACATAAGACTTATCTGTGTGTGTGATTGGGACTACTAGACGCGCACACACATACACATATAAGACTTAATGTGTGTGATTGGGACAACTACACACATATATATATCTTATATGTGTGTGTGATTGGAACTACTAGACGCACACACATACAAGTCTTATATGTCATATGTGTGTGTGCAGTAATTGGGACTACTAGACGCACGCACATTGGGACGACTAGACACTCACACACATACGTAAGTCTTTTGTAGATACCCATATGGAATGGCCATGCAAACAGGTAGACTCGCACCAAGTAATGACAAGAGACGCTATCAACGGCATCAATACCGATCCTTCGAGAGGGTAATCTCGGGGATATCGTGAGCCTGTGAATTGGAGGTCTTGGACGGAGGCCTGTTGATTATGGCCCGCTCCCTCAGCAGACGTGCTCGAAAGAGGGTCCGGTACACTTGGCCGTTACGACAACTAGCAGAGTCGTAACAGTCGTCACTTGCACCTTATATATACCCCAACCTGCAGGGTATGATGGTTGGCACATCTTCGGATTACCTGACTTGAGACTAAAACCCCTCTCGCCCTGTCAGGATCTCTTGAGCATGCTCTGATCCCCTCCTACCAATCACTAAGCTCCTGACCCCATAAAGAGAGAAAGACTCATCTACATTATTGGTGACTTCATCGAGGACCTCTCTGATGGCAAGACGCAGAAAGAGAACGAATAGCCAGAACCAACAAGACCCACCTTTACCACCCAACGCCGTAGCGGACCCGCAAGCCGAAAGCTAGGGCGAGTCCTCGACCCCTTAGATGGTGAGGGCGGAGGGGAACCAAGGCGATACTGTTAACTGGAAAACGTTCCTGGCTACCCTTCAGGAGTTGCTAAAAGAGATGACACAGTGCTCGCAGGTTATGTCTTGTCCAAACAATGAGGTTGAAGTAAGTCGGCCTAAGCCCGAGCGACCTTGTCACTCCCCAAATCCGATATAGGATCTCAAGGATTCCGAGGAACTGACCTTCGAACCCACCATGTGGATACAAATAACCAGCCACAATATCAACCCTTATCAGGTTGAATCAGAGTCTCAACAGAATATAAACACCAGCGGAAGTCTCTCAAATTTAAAACCATAGCTTAACCAAAATTAAGTCGAGCTAACAACCTACAATGTAAAATAATCAAAGTCTTAATTACAAGTTTCTGCCCACCAGGGATCAAACCAAAGTAATTAAAAACTAAGTGTACTCCATCATAAACATCTAATATCTAAAATCGAAGGAATCTCTTCTCCAGACTGACACATCAAACGAACGGATTACCTGTAGAGATAAGGATTAGTCAAAGCCTAGTAGAGAAATCCGACGAGACAGAATATCTACTTTTATGCATGCATAATAACACGGTTCATTACATGCATTTCAACCAACATATAATATCACAGTCAATTTTATTTAAACATGTCATCATACTAAATCTCACATACTAGTATGTATAACATAGTCATCATATGGAGTTTCTATTCACATGAAAACCATACAACATCAAGTCATAACAAGTCAATAGTTCACAAATCCCATAGTCCCACTATGTTAATGCTACCCACATGATCCCATCATGTTCAACCAAATTTCCACATGGTCCCACCATGTTCCAAAACAAGCATACATACATGCATACACATGGTCCCACCATGTGATACAACAACAAAGATCAGAGCAATCACATAGTTACACTATGTTCCACAACAAACACCACATGGTCCCACCATGCTATGGCCAATCAAACACATAATCAAATACCACATGGTCCCACCATGCTACGACTAGTAACCACACTCCATTGCTTTAGGGACTTACACCCATGGTAGAATGCTACAATTTCATTCCTTTAGGGACTTGCACCTAGGGTAGAATGCTACTTTTCCATTCACAGTTCTCAAACAACCTCATCACAACACAAACAAGCAAATATCACATAACAAACACATAGTATGTTCATGAAAACATTCACATGGTCCCACCATGCTACAGCCAGCATCCACAGGGTCCCACCTTGCTACGACCAGTGCGACCCAATCGCAAACACAACAAGTCAAACAAGTATACACATGAAAGTACTCACAAACATTCACTTCAACCAAAGATGCACAATGTTCAATGCAATGCAATGCAATGCGGGTGTGACCACGCCTAGCCCAATAACGTGATCAATCCAACTCATGACCATACGACCCTTCTTTTTAGGGACTTGCACCCACGGTGGAAGCCACTCGTATCAGTAACCCATTTTGTAGGGTCCGGAACTGTAGAATGGGCATTGTTCATCGGTACCCTCATCATTCTTGAAACCAAAGACAAGTTGAGGAACCTGTTGATGCCGTACATATTGAAGGTGATGGTCATCGTGTCAAAGTCGGTAGATGTGATCTTGGAATACATGTCCGCAACTACTGATGAATGTGCCAGTCCACCCCAATCAAGGGTGGGTTTCCATCCTATGGCTCGTAGCATTTCCGCTACTCGATAGTCTTTCACTACCAATCTAATCACCCTCTTCTCAATGAGCAGCTTTTGGCCTGCGTACTCATTGGGTGTGGGTTCTTCTCGGGCCGGAATCTGGGTCCTAGGTTTTGGCCTAGTACCGGGTGGAGGTGAATCCTCTCCTTCAGGATCGGATACCACGGGTGCTGGGGGTAATGGAGCTTGAGATCTCCGGGAAGATGATGTAGTGAGTTTAGTAACCTTAGCCTTCTTCTTGGGAGGAGGTCCTTGAGTCACCTTTGTTCTAGCCATAATCTAGGTATATAGGAAATCAAATGTATGGAATCACAAGGAATGGAATTGATTTCTTACCGAATCAAAAAGCAAGAGGAGTTCCCTACAATGGAGTTGGATGGTTCCCTTGGGTGCTTGGAAATGCTCTAGAGAGAGTTCAAATGTTTTTCTATAGAGAATAAATGAATTAGGGCTTCTTCCCTTCTTATTTATGCCTCTTGGCTGAATTCGGTAGCACTCGGTAGGTACTCCGTATCTGTCGAGACTCCTACCGAAATCAATTTTGATTGATTTCTCAAATTAAAATTTTTTTTATAATTTTTCTCAAATTATTCTTGACATTTTCATATAAAAGTATCTGCACAATACCATATACATGTTTATTTAAAAATAGGTCAAGTTAATGGGTCAGTTTCCAGGTCTAGAAAGTTAATTAATCTGATTTCAAAAATATAAATGCTTGTTTCATAGCCCAAATATTTTTATTCAGTAACTTATCATTATAGAATAATTAGTATTAATTATTTTCCTTCTCAAAACTTTTTTTTATAAATTTTTATTTTATTTATTTTTGTCAAGTTTCATTGAACCAGTGCATTATTCGAAGAGTTCATAGTCTTAATCTTCCTACCACTAACATTTGGTATTCCTTAGAATTCTCAACTGACTGTTCTTCATAGTCCTACCCAGTTGTCACCTAGTTTCCTTAATGTCAAAGTTCGTGTACTATCCCTACCTACAGTCCTTCCAGTTCAACATGCAGTCATACATCAATGGGGTTAAATGTTGTTCCTACTGTTATACGTGTCATGTATAATCATGTACCTATCATCCAACTGAATTGGAATTTTTACGTAATTCCTAAAAATACGTCATAACTTAAAAGTCTCGAGGTTCTCATGCAATTATCACTGTAATATAACTTCACACAAACCAAGCAATTCACAAGAAAAACTTAGCTCAAACAATTTATACAAGGCAGTCCAAATATTTTAATATACAAACACAGATAAACACTTCACATTACTTATTCACCTACTATATCAAAGTATATTTCATACAATTCACAAAAGTGGTTCATAGGTTCACATGTTTCTAGGTTCTCGTCCTAGGTTTTCAACATACCCTAAGACTTCCCAAAGCCTAGACAACTTAAACCTAGAGCTCTGATACTACCTCTGTAACGCCCCAAATCCGAAATATAGGATAACAAGGATTTCAAAGAACTGACCTTCAGACCTACCATGTGGATACAGATAACCAGCCACAATATCAACCCTTACCAGGTTGAATCAGAGTCTCATCAGAATAGGAACTCCAGCGGAAGTCTCTCAAATTTAAAACCATAGCTCAACCAAAACTAAGTCAAGCTAACTACCCATAATGGAAAATAATCAAAGTCTTAATTACAAGTTTTTGCCCACTAGGGGTCAAACCAAGGTATTTAAAAACCAAGTGTACACCATCTTAAAAATCAAATATCTAAAACCGAAGGAATCTCTTCTCCAGACCGGCACATCAAATGAATGGATCACCTGTAGAGATAAGGATCTGCCGAAGCCTAGTAGAGAAATCCAACGAGACTAAAATATCTACTTTTATGTATGCATAACAACACGGTTCATTACATGCATTTCAACCAACATATAATATCCCAATCAATTGTATTTAAACATGTCATCAAACTAAATCTCACATACTAGTATGTATAACATAATCATCATATGAAGTTTCTATTCACAAGGAAACCATACAACATCAAGTCATAACAAGTCAATAATCACAAATCCCATAGTCCCACTATGTTAATGCTACCCACATGATCCCATCATATTCAACCAAATTTCCACATGGTCCCACCATGTTCCAAAACAAGCATACATACATGCATACACAAGGTCCCACAATGTGACACAACAACACAGATCATAGCAATCACATAGTTACACTATGTTCCACAACAAACACCACATGGTCCCACCATGCTACGGCTAATCAATCACATAAATAAACACAACATGGTCCCACCATGCTACGACCAATCAAACACATAATCAAACATCACATGGTCTCACCATGCTACGGCCAGTAACCACAATCCATTCCTTTAGGGGCTTACACCCACAGTAGAATACTACCATTCCATTCCTTTAGGGACTTGCACACCCACGGTAGAATGCTACTCTTCCATTCACAGTTCGCAAACAATCTCATCACAACACAAACAAGCAAGTATGACATAGCAAGCACATAGTATGTTCATGACAACATTCACATGGTCCCACCATGCTACAACCAACATCCACAAGGTCCTACCTTGCTACGACCAATGCGACCCAATCGCAAACACAACAAGTTAAACAAGTATACACATGAAAGTACTCACAAATATTCACTACAACCAAAGATGCACAATGTTCAATGCAATGCAATGTGGTATGATGCAATTATGGGATGCAATGAAGTGAAGTGCAATGCAATGCGGGTGTGATTAGGCCTAGCCCAATCACGTGATCAATCCAACTCACGACCATACGACCCATCCTTTTAGGGACTTGCACCCACGGTAGAAGCCACCCGTATCAGTAACCCATTCTTTTAGGGACTTGCACGCACGGAGGAAAGCCACCATTCGTATTCCTTAAGAGACTTGCACTCACGGTAGAATACACCTGTAAACTCATTTTTTGTTTAGGGACTTGCACCCATAGTGAAAGCTCACCTGTAACCATAGTTCAAAATATCGTATCGTATCGCCCGTATCGGACGATATGTATCGTGTATCGACCAGGTCGATACGATAATCACATGTAAAACACGATACAATCAAAAAAAAATACC
>JAUPMG010000014.1:16269813-16285695 GCA_031762675.1 Pachysandra terminalis | reverse complement strand
ATATATATATATAGAGAGAGAGAGAGAGAGAGAGAGAGAGAGAGAGAGAGAGAGAGATGAAGTAGGTGCTGAAAGTCCTACCTCAATGCCAAGCCGAGTCACAGATGCAACCTCCCTTGCAATGGACATCGTAATCTGTAGTCGAATAACATGTTGTCATGCATAATAAACCATCATGAGAAACAAATTGTAGCAAATATGCTAAGTTATAGAGTTAGGCAGTTAAACCATTTCTAACCTTTGGGTCAATATTTTGTGCGTTATCTCCTGCAAGTGCTTCTCCACTTACTTTAAGCAAAACCCTTTGCCACTTATACAATGGCTTGGCCATGCTCATTTCATCCACTTTGAAACCAAAGGGGGTTACTGTAGGCATTTGAGGTTGCCTATTGAGAACAACGATATTAGCAAATAACAGTGGCTAAATGCCATTTACAACCTAAACAGTCAAGGACTAATCACCAAATATCATTATTACAGAATTAATCCTCTTTCTGGAGTTTCACGACATTCCGGTCAAAGTCACTAATATTTGCTTTACTAATAAACTTTTATATCCTCGGTTCAGTTCATTCAATAACTTGAGTTTATTCTCAATGATGAACTTACATATATAAATAACAGGTTTTATATATAATAACTTATAAATACAATATAGGTATCTTATTAATATACAAGTAAATATAGGTAACCTCTTTTGTGCCTAGCGGTTTAGTGCCTAAGCAAACCTAGGTGACCACCTTGAAGCCATCACCTGCCAACCCCCAATTCAGGAAACCGGGAGTGAGTTGCTAGGCAAAGCAGTCACCTAGGCGATAATCACTTTCACTACACTGGTTTGAATGATCACTTCGATAATACTGGTTTGAATAATCCCTTCAATTAATAATATAATGTCTTATTGAAACTAGATTAGGTTGGAAATATGAATCTTTTCTGTCAATTCAACCTATCAAAAATAGTACATTAAATTTGTATTTCAAGTAAAAAGTGTGAACGCTTAGCATTTTGCCCTATTACCCACAACCGAACAAGAACTCATAATTCTAATTAGCAAGAACAGGCTTTTAAATTACTGGGGACTTCATGGACTCCATTACTCTATGTACCCATCAAATTCACCCTTGTTCAGTTTCTTTACTCTGCCTCGTTGCTTGTTCCATGTCTTGCCAACACTAAGCAACTTTCAAATTCGCACTTCTTTTTTATGCGTTCAACTCTTCGGGAAAACTGTATGATCACAATGTGTGTAGTGAAACTGGAAGAGTCCTTTCCTCCTTTATTTTCTCTTACGCACTGTTTGAATCGCCGGAAAATTGGTGGAAAACAAATATTTTCTGGAATTTTCGAATTTAAGTGTCTTTGTTTTGAAAGAAAAACTTAAAATTACGGAAAATATATTAAGGATAACCTTAAAATTCAGGAAAACAACTTCCCGGAAAAAGCAACAGAAGTTGTTTTCCACCTGTTCTGTCAAGCCTGTGATTTTCTTCAATCAGTTGTCTCTGTCTAATGGCCATCTTGACCTCTTCTGCTGGTTGTCTCTCTCTCTCTCTCAGCCTAGGAGTTTGGTCTTCTTCATCCAGTGATCTCTCTCTCTCTCTCTCTCTCTCTCTCTCTCTCTCTCTCTCTCTCTCTCACTAACTAACACAAAAGTCTGGAATTACAAGAGCTCTCTCTAACTGAGGAGTTCATTGATACAGATGTCTGCTGAATGTGGGAAATTGGGCTCAGCAGGCAAGGTATTCGATACAATGCCTGAAAGAGATGTTGTCTCTTGTAGTACATTGGTTTGATAACTGTTTTTTTTTTCAAGTAGTTTCAACCCTCATATACTAGAATAAATTTTTTTTTTTCCATGGTTGTTCCAAACGATTGGAAAATATTATTCTAAATTTTACTTTCTTCATTTTTCGGATTTTCCATTAAAACAAACAGAACCTTACTAGATTCATCACCACGAAAATGCACACCAGCTTTCAAATAGAAGAAAAATTGACTACAACACTCCCTGGATCTAGCTGAATCATCCCCAATTCGATGGAGAATCTCTATAACAGATCATATTCACAATATGCATGCACTTAATCCCAGTTCATAGCTACCACATTCATCACTATCCTTAACAAACCCATTCAGAACTCACAAACTCTCTCACTATCAAAACCCAAAATTAAATTTTCTCCATTTCCACAGAAACATTTTGCTAAACACCCAAATACCCACAAATGCTTTCAGTCTATGAACCAACCACCTTCACTTGAGAAATAAAAATTGAAACTTGAAAACAGAAATGTCCACTATATAGAACTCCAAACAAACACCAAAACATAAACAGTAAGGAAATCGAATATAAAGGAAGCAACAAGTATACCTGAGATGCATTGGGTCTGAGAAGGGACCCATTTCGGAAGAAGAAGAAGAAGAAGAAGAAGAAGAAGAAGAGCAATTAAGTACCATACTTCCATTGCTGCTTTGGCAATCCATCATCAAACGAAATTGAAGTATAGCAGGGCTCAAAGATGATGAAGATGGTGGAAATGAAATGTTGCTCAAAGACAGAAGAGGGCGAAAAGCAGCGGAGGTAGCCATCACAACCAGTAACCAATGAATCACAGGAAACCAAAAAAAGTAATCACTCCTCCAAGCCTTCTTCAATTAATGGGTTCTCTCCTTTTCAACAATATGTCAATATGATTCACGAGATATCATCTCCCTCTCTTGATTAGAACAACAGTAGTGGAAAAATCTATGCATCTGTGCCTTTTAAAGTAATTTGCACCCAAATAAAAGCTGTAAAGGAATTTGATTTTGGAGAAATGCAACAGAGCAACGGCGTTGCACTTGCAACCCCGCATTAGGACAAAAAATAAAAAATACAGAAATCATAGCAAGATTAAAGGGAAAATTAAGCAAAAGTTTTTTTTTTTTTTTTTTTTTACACACTTTGAGCCTATCATTTGAGAGTCATATATTATGAGTTTAAATGACAAAGTAACTGATTTTTATAGGTAACATCTACTTAGATGCTAGTTTCAATACCCACAATGCTTCCAAAACTTCTTCAGCTTTTTCTATCTTTATTGGGCTTTTGGTCCATAATATTGAAGGATCCTATTAAGGGAAGGGTCCATTGGAAAGCATGTCATTTTTTTTTAAATTTCAAAAATAACGTTCAATATAATAAAATATAGGATAATATAGTCTTTTAGTTTATTCTAAAAGAATACAGTTATTCTAACCGTTTTCACTTTTATCAATTTTAAACAAAGTTTCAAGGTAATATTGCACGTGTCACCTGCTAATAATAAAAATATACACAGATTTTCAAAAGAGAGGTTGTGGGTCAAGTCCATTAAAGTGAGTTCACAACACCAATTTATTCATGGTAGCAAAGTAGGAGTCAAAGTAATTTTACTAATTATCAAAATGTATTATGTACATAATAATTATGCAAATTTTTATGCAACATGAAGCTTAGACATGCTATCCGTCCAATAGGAAAATGTTTGGATGGACTACGGGTATAATACTTCTATTAACATAAGCTTCATTAATATATTTTAAAATAAAAAAAAAATTATGATATTTTAAAATAAAAAGGTACCAAAACATCCTTTTATGCCTAGATCCAAACCCGAGATAACCCAAAATTGAAAAAACTCTTGTCTAGTCCAAATCCGACCTGTTCTATTTTTTTTTTGGTAAAAGAACTACAATAAAAATCAAAAACTAGTTCATGTTACAGGAAGGGATACAATTCTGGGTGTGATGCATCCCAGTAGGTCCTCATTTAGCGTTTTACCTAGAAAAGTTGGAGGAGTTGAGATCCAACAGCAAGAGAAATTATCAAGGGTGTGGTTAGCAAGACAGTCGGCAACTTGATTCCCTTCTCTACATGTATGCATGGTGATCACTAGGCCTGTCAACGGACCGGATCATAATCCGGATCCGATCCGAATCCAATCCGATAAAGCCGGATTCGGTAGAGGATTTTAGTGATCCGATCCAATCCGATTAAAAATCGGATCGAACTCGGATATGTATTGATCCGATCCGATAATGATCAGATCCGGTCCGATTATAATTTATAATTTATATATATATACACAATTTACAAGTTATCTGATCAGATCGGATTCGGATATTCGATTTCACTATCGGATCGAATTCGGATCACCTATTTCATGATCCGTCGGATTTCGGATCGGATTCGAATTTTCAGATTTCGCTATCGGATCGAACTCGGATCAATTGCGATCCGGTCCGAATCAGACCCGTTGACAGGCCTAGTGATCACATTAGAGAATATCTGATGATGTCTTGGACTTCAGTAATGATCCCACGAATGGACCATGGGATCGAATCAGGTGGTGCTTTGATGCAATTGATGATACAAGACGAGTCTCCTTCAATGATTTGAGAAAACTCACTAGTCTAACCCTTTCAAGTAGGCAGTAGCCTCGGCAACCAGTGGACTTGTGGTTCCAATGTAAACAACAATAGCTCCAAGAAATTCTCCCGCAGCATTCTTGCAAACAGCACCAGCAGCAGCGAAAGTGTCAGCATTTGCACCTCTAGCAGCACCGTCGAAATTAAGCTTGATATAATCTCCCCAAGAGAAGGTCCAGCGAACAAATATCTCAACAAACAAAAACCCAATTCAAAAACACCAAGATTAAATTGAAAACTAATTAATATAACTAAAATAAGGCTTAATGTCTAAAAATCGGGCATTTGGTCTAGTAGTATGATTCTCGCTTAGGCTGTGAGAGGTCCCGAGTTCAATTCTCGGAATGCCCCACCTTTTATTAATGCTTCTTATGAAAACCTTACACCAAAACTATATATAGGGAGGAAATAAGCATAATAGTCCACTCACATCTTTTTTCACAAGAAAAAGGGTGGGTTTCTCATTTTACACATCATAATACTTGGAGATTTACAATTCCACCCCTATCTTTCAAGAAGCTTTTTCAAAATGCTCCCACTTTACAGCAACATAACCTATAAATTATAATACACCTTTAACATTTCTCTTTTAAAAACAAAAATAGGAAAAACAAGACAGGAATCATGGCGCTCTACAAAACAATACAAGTTGGAAGAACAGAGAAACCACAAGAAACCATCCCCAAAACTCTTACAAGACTGCCTTCTCTAGACCCAACCTACATGACTTGTCCAAGGGCTCCCCATGCATGACTAACCCATCTCCAACATCCTCGCAGCTCATTGACCTACCCAGTCCCAGCTCAAGGTCAAGCTTTTCACTTCTTCGCACTTTCTTTGCAACAGCCATATCCTCTACCTCCAATGGAAACAGCTTCAAAACATTGCCGTCGCTAGCATCAATGTGATCTGGAATTTGTACTTCAGGTGGTGGGAAGTTGACAATGCAAGCTTCAATTTCTTTCTCTTCATCTTCCCTTTGATTTTTCGGGTCCCATTCATTATCACCTGATTTCTCAGTACTGTCAGATTTAACCAGTAAGGAAAACTGAGACGACAATTCTGACGAACATATCATAGCTTTCTCATGCAAAGTAGAATATGGTGAGTCAGACCCATAGCTACTACTTGTGCTAAGAGGACTAAGTGGACTCCGTGTACGTGCAGGCCATGTCTTAGTCAAGCCCTCTCGACTGGCCATTTCAGCTGGTTTATGGGGGAGTGACGCTTGTTTTGCCCTAAACACTCCCCACAGATAATACTTCCCCTTAAATCCTGCAAAATTGTTAATGCATCATTAAACTGCATGCAAGAAGAAGCAATTGAACTATTTTTAATCTGAATCCAAATGAGAATCTTTCACGAAGATATCGAAGCTTACTCCAGTAATCTTGTGGCAATTGCATAGAAGAGAAAACTAATAGCTCTGCATTATTGATCACAGCCTTCAAAGCAAAGTCCAGGTCAATTATGTCTTGCAGCAGGACGTCAAAAAATCTTTCAACTCTGCAACAAAACAAAAGGAAGCAAATAGGAACAAGATATAAAAGATGAAACAATAGCATTACAAGTCGATACCTTTCGGTTTCTGGAAAGAAATAAAGTGCAATGCTGCTATCGCTGGGAGGTGACCTACAGAAACTCTTGGGCCATACATCCAATCTAGGCAGCATTTCCACAGCAAGCAACGCCGGCAGTGCGTTTACCCCATTACACACCTTCAAGCATGCTTTGCTCGACAAATGGGCAACAAGACCAGCAACTATGCCATGTTTTTCATTGCCGATGCCAAAGCACCCCCTATCAGAAAGTGCCGGCAAAGATTAGAGATCTGCACCAAAGGTTCAACCACCAAAACAAAAAAGAAAGCAACAATAAACATCTTACCTCCAGGTTGGATCGATGATTGGTTGTGCATGAGAATAGCAATGCAAATATGTTGATGGCTTATGACATTTACTGTTCAAAGGGAGATCGCAGGCATCGGAAGCTACTAGAGAGGCCTTGCCTTCAATAGGTTCAGCCTCTTCATCAGAGCTGTCCCCATCGTCCAGGATCAACCTTCTGTGTCTTTTAAGCCTTTGATGACCTTCACAATCCTCATTATGAAGGTGCATACTCTTGTCCTCCTCAACTGGGAGAGAGCAATCACTAGCTAGATGAGCAGGTTCATTTACATCAACCTTCACATGCATGTCCTCCCCAGGTTCAGCCTTGAGTTCAACAGGTTCAGCCTCTTCATCAGAGAAGCCCCCATCATCCAAGATCAACCTTCTGTGTGTTTTAAGATTTTGATGACCTTCAAAATCCTCATCATGAAGGTGCATACTCTTGTCTTCCTCAACTGGGGGAGAGCATTCACTAGCTAGATGAGCAGGATCATTTACATCAGCCATCACATGCACGTCCTCACCAGGTTCAAAGGGAGGGTCACTTTTGCATTTTCTAGCCTCTGCCTCAGCAACTGAGCTACTGGTTTTCACTTTTCGCTTCTTTTTCAAACTCATTCTAGCTTTAGCTGCTCGATCATTTTTAAAACTTGCAAGCTCAATTTTCTTGGATGGGTGTGTAGCAGGTTTTGTTTGTCCATCAACCTTTGGTACACATTGATCACATTTCCAAATGACTTTTTCATCCCTACTTTTTGGCAATTTACATAGGCAGTAGCTGAAGTGGAAGGAAAAATATAGATGTTAATCAACATCTCAAACACATTACTACATTGATGGATGCATAAGCAATTCTTCTATACAAATAAATGGATGGACCTGTAATGCAACATACCGGTGTTCAGCTGCAACTTGACATTGGACACAATAAACTAGAAGGTCCGAAAAGCCAGGCACCCCACATTTCTGGCAAACAGTAACCTATCAACAACAAAACAAAACAGTTGGTGCCTCAATTGTTAAAGTCTTACAATTTAATTAAATTGACCTAGATTGATTCAAATCAGGGAAAACCCCAATTTATATTTGAATCGTATGGTGCAAATGAATCTCGATTTACGATCTAATCGTATGATTCAACTCTGCAACAAAAAAAATGCCAGTTTATATTTCTAATAAAAGCTTTCCACTTTTTTAATCATTTATATAGAATATAATACTCCTAAATGGCAAGATATACATATACATAAAGAAATATAGTTTGTTATTTTAACAACCAAAAATTCTAGTAGATTCCTAGTAATTCTAATAGAATTACTAAAAATCTTATAATCTTTTCAAAATTACCATGCAACTATAAGTAGCCCCTAATGACTTTAGATTTGATTCACGGTTTGACAACATTGGTTACTGCTGCATTCTGCACTATTTCTATTGTTAATGTAGTTAAGTAACACAATCCTTAAGACCCATCACACAAAAAGAAGAACCAAGAGAAACCAAAGACTGCCCTTCTGAATATGTACAAGAATAAAAGCCACGTTATTTGCATAGAGACACAAGTCTTCAATGTTCAACAATGTAAAAACATTGCTACTTGAACTGAAAAGATTAGCTTATGACAATTCCTTCCACATAAGCTTCTGCAAGTTTGCATCAGCTAAAACTTAGCTACATCGTCATACCCTAAGTTTCATGTGTTCTGAAATGCAATGAAAGTACAATGATGCCTGCCTCTATCAATATATGCAGGTGCGTTTCTACATCTTCTTTCCTCTATGCTTTTTAATTTCATTATACATGATTTTGGACTACTACAATATCTGTAAGGGACGTTGATCCTTTGCTGACAACCTGAAAGAAGAGCAACAAAAAATGGAATAACTACTAGACATCTTCCAAGTTGGTGATGAAGCCAAATCCATGCACAGACTTGGTAATGCAATATTAAGTATCCAAAAAGTGGGTTTTTACCATCCTGGAGCAACCTCCATTCACAATAACCAAAACCTTAAGTGACTATACTTAACCTGCAACTTCACTGCTTCTTACAATTGATTACCAAGGGAAACATCAGCAGTAGCAGATACAAGGAATATAAGTTTAAAGATATCTGAGAGACACAATAGAAGAGCTTTTTTGACGAGGACAAGTCACAAAATGGGACAAGAATTTTTAGGAGAAGGAAAAAATTACTATAATTTTGCTTAATAGAAAATTTAAGAGAAGATACTAGAAACCCCCGAAAATGCAAGAAAGGATGAGCAAAGACATAACGAGTAGTATTTCTATTAAGAAGATAATAGGATCATCTATTCAGCTCCATTCCCCTTTCAAGGAGACTATAAATGTTTTCTAGGAAGATAATATTTTTTTTTTTTGATAACTTGGGTGTCCGGACCTTAGGCCCGACTAATCCCAAGTAGGAGGCTTGCCCAGCAACCCACCGCCACGACCTCCCACTTAAATCCGAACCTGCCTAGCTGGGGAATCAAACCTGAGACCGTGCGCCTAACCCACACAATCCCCTATTCGCCCTTACCAACTGAGCAACCTGGGGTGGGTAAACTTCAATGATGATAGGACAAGGGAAATAAAACTACAAAGTTTACAAGGTCAGCCTGCTATGAGCCACAAAAAGATGGAACACTGTTTAGTCTCCATTTAGAAAAGCTGCTAAATTTTCTTTATCCTCCCTTAGAAGAGGGATATGCCCAGTCGGAGGAAGGGGGTTCATTAATTGGATCTGCATTCTTGAAGTCGGGCTTCCTTTGGCACTGCTTAATTAAGTGCTTATTTTTGTGTATAACTTGTTAAAGCAAGCATTTAAGCCAATAAGTGCTTTTGGTAACATTGAATAGGTAAGTTCTTACCATACCCAACGAAGAAAGAGTCACAATCATCCACTCCTTGATGAATATAAAGATTGAGATTTCTCTTATGTTTAAGTATAAAACAACCTAGCCACCATTGCCATAAATGGATTAACGAAGGACTATGTCCTCCCCCTCACATTCTCAAGGATGTACCTATTCCTTCCCCCATAATATCCATAAGACAGCATGAACCAAAGCTTTATACATTATCCTCCCCGTCTCCCCTAAACAAGGGAATGTCCATTGATCAAGTTGTTACAGGTGAAATATAGACCAATGTGTCTTCAAGACTATCAGAAAAAATGGAAACGAGGGAATATGAAGAGTTAAAATAATCTTAGTCACCTCAAGTGATGGGAAGTCAACATGTGACAAGGCACACAATTTTGTGAAAGAAGACATGGGATCAAATTTCGAGTCTACATATAAAGAGTTCAGGACATCTTAAAGGGACTTTTGTGGATATCTTTCGAGACCTTTGCTAGATCTTAGATTCACTAATTTTCAATTTTCTTGGGATTTTTGGAGATTTCTTTTTCACTTTCCTCTCTCTCTCTCTCTCTCTCTCTCTCTCTCTCTCTCTCTCTCTCTCCAATATAGATCTATTAAGACTTGTATGAGGGAGCGCTAGCTAAAATGAGAGCAGTCGGTAAAAAGACAAATGAGTTCCAATTAATGATAAGTTTACACCATAGAGAGACAAATGAGTTCCCAATAATGATAAGTGTCCGTCTAAAGTCAGCTATGAGTCTCTATCTTTTTTCTTTAATTATAAATTAATTGATCAATCATATTCAAGAAGTGCCTTTGTGTATGATATTTGCAGATGATGTGGCTTTGGTGGACCAAACTAGAGAGGAAATAAATGCAAGACTGGAGTTATGGAGGGATACCTTGGAATCAAAAGGTCTTAAAGTAAGTCAAGATTGAATGTGCGGATTGTAACTTTAACACAAACAATAATAAAGGTGAAGCAATAGTAAAAATTGAAAATCAAGAGATTCTTAAAACCAATCAATTTCGTTATCTTGGATCCATTACCCATAGCGGAGGATATTGATGAGAATGACACGCATAAAATAAGATCTAGAGGGCTTGAATAAAGAGATGTTTCTAGAGTGTCATGTGATTGTCGTGTTTAACTCAAACTAAAAGGATATTAGGTAACAAAGAAGTAATATAGCCATAAAATGAATGCTGCTTAGATGACAATGTTGAGATGGATGTGTGGGGAAAACTAGAACAGATAAGGTAATGAATGAACATAGCCAAGTGTCTAGATGTTACCTAAATAGGACACAATAACAGAAAATTAAGTAAAAATAGTTTGGGTATCTAAAGCAAAAATTTAGGGAGGAAGCTTTGAGAATGTGCGAGGGGATACTCGTTGAAGGATCCAACAGAACAAGAGAAAGACCAAAATGAACCTAAATGGGGTCAATTCAAAAAGGTATTCGATACTTATGATCTGATCAAAGATGTGGCTTTTGAAAAAAATGGGTTGGAAGAACAGGATTCGTTACTGATCCCAACCAATTTGGATAAGGAAGTTTGTTGTTATCGCAGTTACACGTGTTAAAGCATATTGGGTTCGGGTTTTTAGGTGCTTTTTTATTACAATCCACGTGTCTATAGATGTCAA
Organism: Pachysandra terminalis; assembly: GCA_031762675.1. Taxonomy (NCBI): domain Eukaryota; kingdom Viridiplantae; phylum Streptophyta; class Magnoliopsida; order Buxales; family Buxaceae; genus Pachysandra; species Pachysandra terminalis. The sequence continues at coordinate 16,274,836 of JAUPMG010000014.1, read as the reverse complement.
GTAGACTCTGAGATGGAATCTCAATATGAGGAAAACAAATCCAATGTGAGCCTCAAGCTTTTTGAACAACCGTTCCTATTTTGTTGCTTGAACCAGATACGAGGAGTGAGTCAGGAAGGCGTAATAGGAAAGTTGTGGCTAGATGTAAAAAACAGGAGATAAACAAATGGGTCAGGTGCCACCAATAACTCCTCTCTGTAGAATATTCTATCTCAAGTTTTTTTTTCTTCTTTCTCACAACTCTCTAAGAGAATTTCTCTACAAAGAAATCTCTTGAGTCTCAAGGTATAATCTCAAGGCTGAAGTAAATGTGAGAGCTTAGAATGCAACCCCTTCAAATGACCTAAATAGGCCTTATATACGAAAAGGAACTGTCTATGCTCTCATTCTTTTTTGATAAATAACAACATTTTCATTAATCATCAAAAATTCGAGATTACATGGATATACAATACATCACGAAGTGAGACCATATCTAGAAATGACTAGTAAGACAGATAGCTAGACAGGACCATACTAACAAAGTATGACAAAATAAACGAGACCTAGGGTCCCAGTGTTCCCAATAATCATCCTAAAATTTCCAGGTTATACTCCCTGAGTATGCCCGCTCCAAAGGACTCTCTTGCTACCCCTTTTCTGGCCCAAGATTCTGCGTCCTCATTTGCTAACCTCGGAACATGAGAGAAAGAGATCCTTGACCCCTTACTAAGATGCCTTGCTAGACGCACAAGGTGTGTAAATCTCCAAAGATACTAACTAATCTATGACATCCATGAGATCACTGAAAAGGAATCCCCCTCCCCCTTTAGATCATCCATCTTCAGCTTCCTTGCCTCCCGCAGGCCTACAATCAAAGCACAAATCTCGGCTGTATCTCCTACTCCTATCGAACCCGAATACACATGAAAAAATTCACCATCTGAGCTCCCAAAAACCCCATCAATCCCAGAGTTTCCTTAATTTCTCGTAGAAGAGCCATCAAAGTTAAGTTTGATGTGCCCATTATCCAGGCCACTCCAAGACACACTGCTTATCCCCCCAAGGACTCCCCCTTTGAGAACTGTATATGAGAATTTAATCTCGTACAGCTCAAGCAGAAACATCCAAATACTAGTTGCAACGAAACGAGCGATGTATATAATATAGCACTCCATCCCCTAATGATGGAGTCCATACAGAAATCACGAAACTTAGGTTTGACCGCCACCCATGCAACCACCGACCCCAAGATGGAGTCAATAATCCATGCAACAGATCTCTATGAATCCTCAAAAATACGCCTGTTACATTCTCCCCAGATTGCCCATAGAATCGCAAAAAAATAGTATATCAAGTAATATCTTCCCTCTGTCCCAATCCTCAGAATCCCCATTGATTCAATAGGGCTATTATACTCTCTAGTATCACCCAATCCACATCCATAATCTATAAGAAATGCATCCAGATCTCCCCAGCAAAAATGTAATGAAGGAACAAGTGATCCAAAGACTCCCCGTGTCTCCTACACATCAAGCATATATGTGGAGAGAAGGCTAGATTACCCCTCCTTTTTTGTAACATGTCACACGCACATGTTCGCTCTATACAGGATGGCAGTCCATACAAACAACCAAACTCTAAGGAGAACTTTGGGTTTCCACAACCTTGAAGGGAGGAATGTGACCAGACCTTGATTTTTGTCTCTACCAAGGAATCGAAAAAGGATTAAGTAGAACTTTAGGTTTCCACAACCTTGAAGGGAGGAATGCGACCAGACCTTGATTTTTGTCTCTATAAAGGAATTGAAAAAAAGGATTTAGTAGAGAACACACCATTTGGTTCCAAGGACCAAACTCGAACATCCAGAGTTTAAGAATCGATGAAGAAGTGTTGAAGGGAATCAAAAAGACTTGCTCGTTCCCCCAACTCACCCGATCTAAGGTCTTGCCTGAAATCAAGATTCCAAACTAAGCTTGTGAAGGAATCGAAAAAAGGATTTAGTAGAGAATGCACGATTTGGTTCCAAGGACCAAACTTGGACATCCAAAGTTTAAGAATCAATGAAAAAGTGTTGAAGGGAATCAAAAAAACTCGCTCATTCCCCCAACTCACCTGGTCTAAGGTCCCGTCTGAAATCAAAATTCCAAGCTAAGCTTGTGAACGATCATGAAAGAATATCTGAAATGAAAATATCTCTGTGAGGAACCACCAAAAGCAACCTATAAAGCCTAGTTCTGAATGTAGATTCACCCCACCTGAGATCATGCCAAAAACGAACATGAGAGTCCTTACCAACCCCAAAACATAAAAGTGGGTAGAAAGATGAGACGAGTGCAGAAGCCTTCCAAGTATAAATCCTTGCTGTTTGGCAAACTTCCCTTCCATTAGCACATGTCTCATATTTGCTTACACTTACCTTGTACCATAATGCATTGTTGTCCATGCCAAACCGACATAACCATTTTCCAAGTAAAGCTGAGTTTCGATCCTGGATATTTCCCAAATATAGGCCATCTGCATCTTTATTTTTGCACACTATTTCCCACTTTACCAAATGATCTTTCTTATGATCATCCCTCATTCTTTGCATGCAAAAATGGCAATAAGATAATCATGAGTTCAAATAAGGGAGTTACCCTCCTAACAAGGCATATTTCCTTTTAAATAAGGAGTTACACTCCTAATTTGTCGATTAGAGGCCACCAATAAGGTACCGGCCTGGTCCAGATCAATACCGTTCTGGATCCTTCAATTTATAAATTTAAAAAAACAAAAAACAAATAAACATCCGACCGGTTGTGCCGGCCAGTCCGTACCGGCATCGGTTGTACCAGTCCGGTCCAAAGCCTCCTTATACATTAGCTGTATCATGGCTTGGGACCAGGCCAGTCCTGGCCGATCCCAGTACAGATCCTTGAAACCTCGAGCTTACTAAGTCCAGGTAGGTTCGATGGTTCCAAGCAAATATGAGCTGTTTAAGTGTGCAACCACACTATTAAACATGCAGAGGTTGCAATCACTAAAAATACATTCCAACAACTACAAACCATCCAACTAGCAATCATAGATTAAAAAAATGCCCAACCAAGATTCACGGCAGAGCAACCGTGAGTACCACAAGAATTTCAGAATAAGCAAAAGCGATGCACCACATTGTTAAATCTTCACTAGAACAAACTAAGAAACATACAGTATAATGAAAAGAATCTCCAACAAACAAGAAAAAAAAAATGGAAGAAACTTTCCAAACCAAGCATGGTTTGTTTCAGATGAAGATTCAGATAAACCCTCTAAAAAGCATAACTACAAAAACTATCAAACAAGAAACCCGTAAAGTGAATATACCATGCTGACTGAAGATTCAGATGAACATGTCATCCATAAAACATCACATTTCACCACAAACGCATCAAATCAAGATCTAGCAGAAGAGAGAGAAAGAATGAAGCTCGAAATGTACGATAAAGTCACTCAGGTTTCGAAGAACCTCCTCTAAATCAAGCTTCCCGCTGCTATAAAGGAAACCATGAAAGGACAACAGAGGCCAGAAAACTACTCAAGAGAGTATCGTAATGAAACCCTAAAACAGGACAAACAAAACCCGATTTCTTTTACCATTTTAGAAGCGACAGAGCATGGGAGAAGTGCTTACGAAATACGAAACCAATATATATACCATGGTATTTTTTTATTATTATTATTTTTTTTTTATTTGGTGAGAAAAACAAAATGTGAGAGAAAATACGGATTACCAATACATGGGCGCGAGTTACATATTTTGAGTTGGGATATATGTCCGTTAGTGGCGCGTGTGTAGCGAGATTCTAGAATGATCTTGAACTTGTAGTCCTTGCATCTGTCGACTTCTTATTGGATAAAGGAAAACGTGGCCCGTCTTCATCTCACAACCATTGTATATAATACCGACATTTTCTCGAAAACTTTATCCGAGCCGTCAAATTAATTTTTATATAAAATCTCAACCGTTAACAATCGGTTGATAATATGCCAAGTCGGCATAGTAGAATTCTCCAAGGATTATGATTTGTGATAAAACAAACAATCGTTGCCATTTATAGTAAGCAGTTCACAAGCCCGATCAAACGATGGAAACAAATCGTCCGCTGTATGTACCTGCCTTTCTACGATGGTACCAATTAGATTGTGCCACATACGCATTAAACAAAACCAGTGACCGATCAACCAAAAACTTAAGACAAATGAAATCTAAACTGGTTTTTACCTTAAGTCTGTGTTTGACACAAAGAATTTAGGGTGGAATTGGGGTTGAGAATTGGAATTGGGGTTAAGATTTTCAATTCTGTTGTTTGATGGCATATAAAGAATTGGATTTAGGATTCTAGTCTCAATTCCGTTGAATTCGTTTATAAGGTAAATTGAGTTTTATTAATTATCACATATTTCCTTGTTTTTTGTAATTCTCAACCAAAGAATTGCAAGAGCACAACTAAAAGAAAATAAAACATAATTAAAGTAAAAATAAAATAAATAAATAAATAATTAAAATAAAAGAAATTAAAAATAACAATAGAAAAAAATAAAATAGAATAGAAATAAAATAAAATAAAAAAGAAAATAAAAAAGAAAATAAAAAAATTAAATCAAAAGAAAATAAAAATAATAAAAAATAAATTCAAAACAAAAATAAAATAGAAAATAAAGTAAAAAAATTAAATAAAATTGAAATAAAGAAAAAACAAAAGAAAATAATAAATAGATAAGAATAAAAATAAAAGAAGTTAAAAATAAAAAAAACAAAAAACAAACTAGAAATAAAAATTAAATTAAATTAAAATAGCATAAATAAAATAAAATAAAAATAAAGAAAATAAAAATATTAGTATATTTTTTAAATTTAGTTAATTTATTTTTTTTCTTTTTATATTATTCTATTTTTTAAATTTAATTCTATTATTATTATTGTAAAATGAAAAAATTAAAAGTAAAGTAAAAATTAAATTAAATTAAAAGAAAATAAATAAAGTAATATTAAAGAATAATATAATAAAATAATAAAAAT
>JAUPMG010000014.1:16242675-16269713 GCA_031762675.1 Pachysandra terminalis | reverse complement strand
ATGCATGTAGAATAAATTTTATCACTTGTGTCAGAGATAAAGATTGAGATCACACAATATCATTATCTTGATTATATCATTTTTCAGATATTCAAACTCTCAAATAATAGTTGCGAATCAAATTGATTCAGTTAGATACCCAACCAATTATCTCTATACACATGTAATCTGGTATAACAAATCTGTTTTACTTTCTTCTATATGTGTAACCACATACACTCAATGAAATACGGAGAAAAACAATATTCATCTCAAGGTAGTCTTATATGGTATGAGAGCATTAAAGATCCTAAGCATTTTCTTTATCACTTTTCTTTCTTTCTTGTCACTATGAGTAAAACCTCTGCCACACCCTAAATCCAAGATATAGGATCTCGAGGATTTCTAAGGGAATAATCTTCGGATCCAATGTATGGATGCGGATAGCCATTCATAACACATAACCACTCTCATGTTTAATCAGAGTTAACGACGTAAACCAGCGAAAGTCTGTACAAATTAAAACCTTTAACTTAACTAACACTAATTAAGTTCAATCCCACAAAATCAAGAAAATATCTAATCTATTACAACTTCAATGTCCCCCTTTGGTCAAAACCAAAGTCAATAATAAAAACAGAATAAAATCCATTCCATTGTTCACTAAGTATTTGAAAAAAAATTAGCAAAGATACATCTCCCAATCCACTTCCCAATCGAACTGTTTACCTGTTTCAACATAAGGATGAGGCACAGGCCAGTAAGGAAATCCAAAGAAATTACAATAATTATTTCCATAAATGTATAACAATATAGGTTAATTCATATAATTTCATCCAACGGATAATACATCATTCACAGTGTATTAGCATGCTCATTATCATATTAAACATATTATTCAATAAGTATATCACATAGCACATTGTAATCCCATTAAATTCCATCAAAGTTTATCAATCATATAATCCCATTATAATTGAAAATCACACATATATATAATCATATCACATCATAACAATTTATTCACATGGTCCCACTATGATAAATCATAAGGTCCACATGATCCCATCATGCATTAATACCTAATCCACATAGCCCCACCATGCTTTAATACACAGTCTACATGATCCCATCATGCACAAACAATTAAACCACATAGTCCCACTATGCATAACAAGTAAACCACATAATCCCACCATGCCTTAACATATAGTCTACATGATCCCATCATGTCTTGACAATTGATCCACATGGTCCCACCATGCCACAAAACACAGATCAATCTGCATGGTCCCACCATGCCACAAAACACAGTTCACAATACAAACACAAACAATCAATAAATTGAAGTACACACAAACATTCACTTCAAGTCAAACATACACAATGATTAATGAAGTATGATATGATGCAAGTATGCAGAATGAAATGTAGATAATGATGCATATGCAATGCAGGGGTAATTAGGCTTAGCCCAATCACATGCCCCCTCAACAATCAATTCATTCTTTAAGAGACTTGCACCCACAGTAGAATGCCACCATTTCATTATTTACGAGACTTGACCTCACGATAGAATGCCATCATTCATATTCTGTAAGGGACTTTCACCTCACGGTAGAATACACCAGTACACTATTCTTTAAGGGACTTTCACCACACGGAAGAATACACCAGTACATTATTTGTTAAGGGACTTTCACCACACAAAAAAATACACTAGTACATTATTCTTTAAGGAACTTGCACCTCACGGTAGAATACCACAATTCTTATTCTTTAAGGGACTTTCACCTCACGGTAGAATACACCAGAAAAACTAATTTTTTAAGGGTCTTTCACCACACGGAAGAATACAACAGTACACTTAGTCAATTACATTGACTTCTAGTGGATACTCCCAGCACCACTCACAAACCATTCATAACCAAACACATAGTCAATTACATTGACTTCCAGTGGATACTCCCAACACCACTCACAAACCATTCATGTACAATTCAGATATTACAATCAATCATACACACAACTAGTGGATACTTCCAGTACCACTCATACATCACACAATTTAGACATAAGGATCAATCACAAGACAGACCAGTGGATGCTACTAGCACCACTCACACTGTGATGGCCTAGACCACCTAATGTATATTTAATTATATTTTAATCCTTGTTGTGACTCTACTACTCGGTTTGATCGCCAATTGGATTAGATCCGACCATGCGATCGTGCTTGTGATCTTTGTTTGGTCCTGGTGCTATGCATAATAGTTTAGCCTTTGTCTATTTGGACTAATGGCAAAGTTGTAAAATCTTATTTGGAATGAGGTGTATGGTTCAGATTTAAGTGGTTGTGTTTGAATGGTCCAGATTAAAGTGGTTATGTTTTAAGGGTTAGGATTAGAGTGGTTGATATTGAATGGCTAAGATGTTGACACATGGCATGTAGTTGGTTTGAATGAGAGAGAATGAGAGAATCTCATGTTTTTGGTCTCATTTGGTTTTTGTTTGCTTGGTTTGAGACCTTGGATATAGTAGAAGAGGAGGGCTTGCATTTGCTTGGCATGTGTTGGATTTTTTCTTGATTTGAATAGGTAAGTAATAAAATTCATGAATGCAATTAGATTCATCTTAGGTTTCTAGACATTTTCATATTTTCAAGTTCATATACGTGTTTTATGATTAATAAATGGATTGAATGCTAGATTCTAGTTTGATAATGTATTTTTATGCTTGAGAATGGTTTATATTAGGCTATGAATGATTTGTGTATTGAGAAATTTAGTTTAGAGGAAATCCCCTTATTTTTTTTGCCTGTTCGCGATGTTCAGCGGCCTCCTCGGCGCGCCAAACAGGTCGTCGAACACCTTCTGGGCCAAGGGCGAACTCCTCGGCGCGCCAAATAGGTCGTCAAGTATGAATGCTTCCAAATGGGTTGCCGAATTTTGATTCGGCGCACCGAAATGGACTTCGGTGCGCCTAAGAGTCTGCCGAAGTGGTCGCTGAAAAATGAACTCTTGGATTTGTCACCGAATCTCAGGGAGGTTCGCTGAAGAGGTCACCGAGGCAGGCTTCGGGGCGCCGAAGACCCCGCCGAACCTGACAGAATAGACTGATAGTTTGATGTTTGTTATTTGACTTACAACTGCATAGTTTGTGACATGAATTTATATTATATGCACTCAAGTATGATTGATAGTGAAATTGTTACCTTGTGACTTGAAACAGTGAGATACTATGTGGAAATACATGGAAATGTGCGAAATGCGTTTTCTAATTAGTTATAATGCCCCATGTACACTATGAAATGTATGTTTAGCTAATGTGCACCACTTCATTGACTCTAGGCCATAGTTGGTCGAAGAGTAAGACCCTGTGTTCCGAGACCTCATGATTGTGTCTCGTGATTTGAAATGAGAGTGATGTGACTCCACGTCTAGTGAGGAGACTGGTAGGACTGAGTTGAGGGAGTAGCTAACCCAATACACTCTTCTCTTTGCCTAAGGGCGTTGGACCCAAGGATCAGAGAAAGATCTCTATAGTTTAGTCAAGTGTCATGTTTTCCTGAGGAATATCGCACGTGGGTTCAAGTCTCGGTATACGTACCACTGATCAAAAACAAGTGGGGGGATTGTGCCTCCTGAGTTGAAAGCCCTTAAAACTATGTTGTACACATAGAATAGTCTTATTCCTTGGACCGTTACGACGTGGGGATGATTTCAGGTTGCTGGAACACCCTGGGGCGAATTCAAGTTACTGGAACACCCTGGGGCAAATTCAAGTTGCTGGGACACCCCGAATAGAGACTGGATCATGAGAAAATATGCCACATTGACACTCTAACAGAGTTGCATTTGCACAGCATATTAGATTGTTTGTTAGCTCACCTTGGTGATCTCTGTAACTTAGGTGCACAACATGCATAATAAACAATTTACCTCATGCATTGCATTTGTTATGTATTCTTTATTTGCTTGGACTGAGAATATTGTGAATGTTTAGTCTCTAGGATCACCTTATACATTCCTGAATTTATTTACTTACTGGCTTTATAGCTCACACTTTTTAACAAACATTTCAGGACATTTAGAGGAGGTCATTGCTGACGAGAGCATTGCTAGGGAGGAGGTCTACGAAGAAGAAGACGAACTCTATTCTTACGAGTAATCAGATTTGTAATGTCTATAAAACATTTTGTAAATACTCTTATATTTTTGGGATTTGTGATATTTTTGGAGATACTTAGGATAGTATCTACAACAAATTCTGATTTTAAAAATTAGAGCTGTATTTTAGGTTTTCCATTGCTTACACTGTAATTATGTGTAACAACACTTTTATATTTCCTTTTGTGAATGAAAATTTATTCACTCCTACGTTAGCTATGAATCGACTACCACTCTCTTTCCTAGGGAGTGAAGGTTACAATCTGGAACCCACTGGGCCCCAAGTGGTCTCATGGGTTTGGGTTGTGACACACACAATTCAATTCTCTACACTAATATCAATAACCTTCCTAACCTCATCTTACAATCTTCTTTCTATATCCAAACTCTTTAAGGTTATATTCTCATCATATCATGTTAAGAACTGTCATATCTTACTGAAAATCAAACCTATCACATAACTTTCATCATATGGTCGTAACCATCCATTTTGCAAGCTAACTAACCTTACACACATGTCCAAATCATCATATAGAAGCTTCTTATAAAATATGGAGTCAATTGGACTTCGGTAGATGCTTAGTATCTGTCGAGAGTCTTATCGAAAATTTTGGTACATGTTCTACCGAGGCTCGGCAGATTGTCCCGAGAGCTATCTTTTATTATGGGAATTTTCGATAGATGTATCAGTATTTTCCGAGGATCTACCGAGCAACTAATTTAGCCCAAAAATCAGTGTTTCTCCTAGGGCTTCGTGCCCACACTCTCACATACCTATTTTTATACTTTCAAACATTAAATAACTATTTTATATCATCATAAACCCAATCAAATCTTAACATATCAATCCAAATCTACACACATAGATTAGCATTACTTAGATCCTTCATTATATATGAAACAATCCAGAAATCATGATTAATCCATAAGAAGTCATGAAGAACATTACAATCACATTAAAACATGAATATAATCACACTTATTCATTTAATCACACAAATCACTTACACAGATGTTATTCAATACAAATATGCAAAATATCATATGATCTCATTAAAACAGTTCAGATCATGTTTAATAATAAAATCATGCAATCACCTACATGTATATCTATAGCATGATCATAACCTATGAATATAGCTACCGTAAGATCTATTGAAAATCCCTACCTCTTCAGCCTTGTGTTTTCTGCAACTTGAGATCGGAAATCATTCCTTTCTCTAGCTTTCCTTCTTTTTCTTCCTTCTCTCTCTTTTTCTTCCAACCCAGGTTTTCTTTCCTTCTCTCATTTTCTGTTTTGGATGTGTGAAGCAACGAGAGCTTCCTTCTCCTATTTGGAATGTATCGTGAGTTAGTTGGAGAGTTCCCTAAGCTCAACTAATTCAAATCAAGTTGAAATTACCTTATTAACCTTACCTTAAGTCCAATGGGCCATTCGACTAGTCCATGCTCCAATCTAAGTTTAAAGTGTAGGGTCCAATCCCAGTCTACCTAATGTTTAACAATTAACACAAGTTACCACAAATACTCTAAAATTACGTAATGGTCCAATTCAGCCCTTCTTCTTACAATTAGATCCTAACGTTTAAATAAAGGATTAAAGAGCATTTAATTATCAAATTAAATGATAAGGTCAGGGTTGCTACAACCTCCATCACCTCTGAGCACCCCACTAACATCACCAAGCCACTTTTTCCCTTCTCCTCTTCCCACTCCACAACCATTACTGCCAAGCTAATTGCGAACAACTATCACATGTGGATATCATAAGTTCTTCCTCAACTTCGCGGCCACCAGGTCAACAGCTTAACTCCAACATTCGGATGGTTCTGACCCTATTCCTAATCCTAATCCTGCCTATGATGAATGACAACGCCAAGATCAACTATTACTCAGTTGGCTCATCTCTTTCCTCTGAAGAGGTCCATGCTCAAGTTATAGGCTTATCCACCTCTCACGATGTTTGGGCATCACTCAAAACTTCTTATGTTGCCCATTCGAGAGCGCTCTTAAGAAGGGACCCGATTCAATTCATAAGTATCTCCATCGTACCAAAACATTAGCACATCATCTAGCTCTTGCTGGTCGATAAGTTTTTGATGAAGACCTGATCGTATACATTCTTGGTGGGTTGCCATCTGAGTATGGCCCATTTCGCACTTCCACCTCTACACGTGTGGAAGCGGTCTCACTTCCCAATTCAATTCATAAGTATCTCCATCGTACCAAACTATCCGAATGTAGAAGTTGAGGTGGACACAGAGTTGAGCCGTTGACCAGGAGGCCACGAAGTTGAGGAAGAACTTGTGATATCCACATGTGATAGTTGTCAACAGGTAGCTTGGTAGTAATGGTTGTGGAGTGGGCAAAGGAGAAGGGAAAAAGTTGCCTGGGGATGTTGGTGGGGTGCTCAGAGGTGATGGAGGTTTCACTCATGGTGACAAGAAAGAGAAAAAAATAATGACAAATAAGATGCTTAGGATATTTAATGCTCTAATGCCATATGAGACTATCATGAGATAAATATTGTTTTTCTCTAACATCCGTTGAGTATATGAGGTTGCATATCTGAAGAAAGTAAAACAGATTTGTTATACAAGATTATATGTGTACGGAGATAATTGGTTGGGTATCTAACTGAATCAATTTGAGTCTCAACTATTATTTGAGAGTTTGAATATTTGAGAAAGGATAGAGATACATAAACATGACTGGTACATATAGGGGTGTACAATGCGTCGTGTTGTGCTTAAATTTGGACATCCCAGACTCATCATGACACAGGGCACAACTGAGCCGCACCCATACTCATGCTTGAGCACGTTCACATTGTATTGGGACAGGTCGGGTAGTGTCGTACCCGTGCCATGGATCACAAAATCCAAGCATGACACGCCTACAAACCAGTCATCATGCCATCATGACACATAACGATTAGATTTTGTGTCAATGTCGTGTGGTGTCTTGCTTAAATTTGGGCATCTTTGGCCCAACATGACATGTGGCACAAGGCCGTGCCCCTACTTGAGCTTGTCCACATTGTATTGGGACATGCTAAGCTATACTTGTGCAGTGCTCGTGTTGCGGGGCCACGAAACCCAGGCACGACACCACTCAACCTACAAATCATGCCTCGTGTCGTGCCATGTCTAGGCATGGCTCAATTGTACCAGGCAAGCATGACCTATGTAGAACCCTAGGTATACCTTTGTATTTTTTTGGCCCGTTCAATGCGCACTATGGGCCGTTATTGTTCCTTTGTCACAGTGATTTTAGGGCTAGAGCAAAGTTTCTCCCTTATTCAACCAAGCATCTTATCTTTGGGCTGGAGATTGTTGTTCCCCAGTTTTGAAGGTCGCTTTATTTTTTAAGCAACCTTTGTGAGAGATATTGATGATTCAGCAGTCTAAATAATCCCTTTGGACACGCGGCGTAATCCTAAAATGCACATGTACACTTTTAAGATACATCCGCATATGCCACATCATATATAAAGTTGTTACCTGCACCCTCCATTAACTCCCGCGTGTGAACTCTGAAAGGTGACCCGCGCCCCTATTGGGTTACGTCAGCTGTACTGATGGTCTTTTGGCCTGATATGAGATTTGCAGTCACCTCGTCCTGATCAAGGGTTAAACTGCTAGTTAAAAGGTAAACTCATGCAGTGAAGGAAACCTTACAGGAAGAGGTGGATACTGTACATCCCTACCAGTGGCTAACCACCCTGATATGGTCAATTCGTCAATTAACCTTCAAATAGACTAAGGGCTAGTCACCCCTTTCATATGGCTAAAGGGTTATGTCTCATTCGAATGACATAAAATGAGGGTTAGTCACCCACAATAGACCTTGCATTCGATTGACTTCAAAAGAGACCGTACTAAAGGAACCTTCAAAGTACGCTTTGCTCATCCCCAGGAAACTCCTCCAGATGATGAGTCACTCACTAGCTTTGAGGGAATCCTTGAAAATGATTCATTCTAATGTATGTTTTATTACCACACATCACCTTCAAATGACAATTGTGTACCCACAGAATTTTCCTTGTATACTTTACTTTAAGAGTACTTTGAAGGAAATGGGTTTATCTCACTAAAGTCCAAATCAAAGGCATTCAACTTGGTTACTTAACCCAAAACCTTGAAAGATCCTGTGGTAACCTTTCCTCACCATGGATGATTGATCATGAAAACGAATCACCCACTGAGAGACTTACATTTAAAATCTCTACATGAGCATATTCGTTAAATATACTGATCACCCTGTAAAAGAGACGAAATTACATCGGCCTCTTCTCAAAGGAGTGTGTATTAAACTACCAAAAGGGAGTCCTTCAGAAATGGACAAAGGCCTGAGGAATATCTGTAAAAGCTCGAATGACTCATTTATGTAAAGAAGATTGAAGTAAATCTCCAATTCTTTCACCTGTTAAAACCTCAGCTACTTAAATATCTTATGTATATCTTATCTGAAGGGATTTTTGTCTTATCAAGTATGGCGGTGATAAGAACGGAACGTTGCTTTATAGAACTTTATGCATGAAATACATGTCATCTGATTCGTGATCTTCTAGATTCTGAGGCAACCTATCACAGAGCAAGTTCACTTGATCAAATGATTCACCACAATTTCCTTCTGGAAAAAACTTAGTCGCGTTGAATACGCTTATACTTGTATATGCATTGCTGCATAGAGATATTTCCAAGCTTCTTTCTGGACAATTGTCTAATTGACTTATGTCCTGATCAAGAGATGATGCCATTGGATGATTTCTCTATAAATAACAAAACATGCCCATAATTCAGGGTAATTCAAAAGTCGTAGACATTACTCACAATCTGAATAACTACTGAAACATTGAAAAAAACCTCACCTCCAAGTAAAACACACAGATACTTGAAAGACTAAAATTGATAACTTATCAAGAAAGCCTATAAGAAAGGCCAATGTCCTTCAAACACTAAGGTTCCCTTGCTCTGTGGTGTGCGTTCTTATCGACACACCTGACATCTCAACCTCCTTTCCTTTGACCACTTTCTTGTCTTATTTACAAATCATATTTCTGGAAGAAACGCTCTAGATAGAACGACTGCGTGACAATTTAGACTATCCTGAAACAAGCTCTTCGAACTACATCTTTGTTGATACTCTTGTATTAGTGAATTCAAACTTTACCAAATAAAGTATTTGAATTTTGAGTTATTACAATTTCTGCATCACCAATACTTAGGTCTTTAAATAGCTAATAGAAAAACTAAGCTTGGTCCATGTCACCATATATCATTTTATTAAGGGTAATTTGCACTTAGACCCTCTCATCTATCTAAAAAATGCAGACATACCCCTCGTGTTTGCTGAAATGACAATAACGCCCTTTGAGTTTTGAACTTAGTCACATAGACACCCCTTCTATTAAGTAGTCATTACAACTAATGTTGATGTCAGCCAAAATAGCTAATTATTAGACGATTTTGCTCCTTGAAACACGTAATGACCTTTGCACTCTTCTTATTAAAATTTTAAATTTTGATTATACCCTTTATATATATTTACTCTTATTCTAGGATTTACAACCATTTCGTATGCTCCTTTTATTCCTCATCACTCTTCTTCTTTTCCTTCTTCAGCTCAAGACAGAAAACGATTGCACATGTTGCAATTTGTTATAGAGATTGCACATGCTGCAATATGTTGCAGAGATTAGTGCCAGAATCATTGACGATTTACCCTAAATAAAGAGAAGAAATTCGATTTAGGTTAAAATTGTCAGAATCGTCGATGATCCACCCTAAATAAAAAAGAAGAAAATAGATTTGTTGCAGAGAATGGTGCCTAAATCGTCGTCGATTTAGGTTAAAATTACAGTAAAAAATCGAAAGGAGAAAGATTTAGGTTAAAAATGCACTCAAAAAACTAAAGGGAAAAGAGTTAGGTTAAAGCAATGAATTGGTTAGTTAAAATATAAATGAGGGTTAAACTTATCTTTTACTAAATAATTTTATTTTTTATTTAAATAAATAAGTTATTACGAGGGTATGATAGTAATTGCGGCATTTTCGTTAATGATATCTATCCAAAAACTCTGATAGGAGATGTTATTGTTATTTCAAAAAATACAAAGGATCAATCTACATTTGTCAGACAAGTGAGGAGGTCTAAGTACAATTTACCCTATTATTAATGCCTAAACCGCAACTTTAAAAGACAATGCACTTTTATTTTAGTGGACCTTTAATTAAAGTTATATTTTAATGTTTTTAAAAATTCCAAAGTAAATATGTATTAGGTAAAAAAATAGATGTGATGAACACAACCCTCCTCATTTGGTGATATATGTTGTATTAGTTGTATAATCTTAGGTATTATAGGAAATTGTATATCACAAGCTAAGATCATGCATTGTACATTGTCTTTCCATATTCTTCCACCTCATACAAGCCGGTTTAGGGTTGATTTGTGTATTAGGGTTTTAGATTGATTAGCCACCGGTTTTGTTGAATGAAAATTGTATGCGATCTACTGGGTGCGATATTTCTATTTTTTTTTTAATAACTTGGGTGTCCAGGCCAGCTTGCGCGCACCACGACTAATCCCTGAGGCCCTGAAATTAACAATCGGATAAGCCTCCAGTAACCCCGAGTAAAACGACCCCCTACAGAATCGAACCCCAAACCTAGTGCTTCATGAGGCACCAGTTGCAAGTGACCACTAGGTGCGATATTTCTGACAGTACCAATCGCACGAGGCCACTCACTTAACAACGGAACCGATAACTAGCCGGTTTCATTTGCTACCGTGGCAACATGCAATTGATACCACTGGAAATATAGCACCAAAATATTGCAGACGTTTTTAGCTCGGTTTTGTTGATGCTTTCGCAGCGACCGATACCGCCAGAAACATGGCAGGAAACTTTCTGACTAGAGCTGGCAATCAGGCAGGTTCAGGTCGGGTTGACATAGGGTATTTAGGGCTTGACCCTAAACCCGAACCCGCCCGTTTAATAAACGGGTTGAGATTACTCAACTCGCACCCAACCCGCCTAACCCATCTGACCCGTAAGTTTTTGTTTTTTTGATTTTTTATTTATTTTTAATTCCTCCTAAGATCTTAAATGTCAGTTTCTTATTTTTTTTTTAGTATAAATTTCTCTTCTAAAAAGCACACAAATAATATGAAAAATAAGGCATTGTCTTTTTCAAGCACACAAATAACATGGAAAAAAATAAAATAGGGCATATATTGTATGATATGAAAGCAGATTATAGTCGAGATCTTCATAAGAAGGAAGAGGAGAATCCTCTTCAGATCTGGTTTTTGAAGAACATAATAGAAGGAAAAATTGAAATACCTGTTAGAGTGTTTCAAATTTGGTTTTTGTGTGAAAATTCCTCAATCTACACCACAAAATCCAAACGAATGATTCGTGCTTTGTTGCCGACCTCAGAAGAAGGAAGAGGAGAGAGAAAAAATTAGGGATTTGAGGTTTAACCTCAAATCAAAACCCTAATCTTCAATATTTTTCAATGTCGAGAATATGAGAGCAATTGATAGATCAAAAAGTTAATCTTTAGTAATTTTCAGTATTCTTCAAGTTTCGTACGAGAATCTAAGAAGTGAGAGCACCGGCCTGCTGCCACCGAGTCTGAGAGGTAGGAAGAGAAGAGAATACAAAGAGGAAGGGATGAATCTCAAAAGAAAAGTCCAAACCCTAGCTATTTTTGGCTTATATATGAGCTTCTTTGTTTATGACTTAATATAAAATAAGAATAATATATAAGACCTTTTGTCTATAGTACTAACCCGACGGATCAGGTGGGCTAACCCAGAACCGACCCGCTTATTTGCGGGTTATAAATTCCCAACCCGTGGGTTGGAAACTTGAACCCAAACCTGCTAAAATGCGGACAGATTCGGGCGGGTTGTCAGGTCGGGTCAAAAAATTCCCCAGCTCTATTTCTGACCAACTTCATCATCCACACATATTCATAAGCAATTCTCTAGCTCCTTCGCTTCTGAATTTCTGACTAAGTCAAACAATCTGGTTGTAGACTTTGTTCTTTAGCATTCTCCATGCGAAACTTTAGCTTACATTTCTTATGCAGACAAGTCCATTCACATTCCTCAATAGCAGAAACTGAAGCAAACAGCTTCCTTATAAGACAGCCAATATATATGTACACACACACAGCAGTGTAGAGATTCTTCTCAATCAAATATATCATACAAGCTTTGAATTTTCCTTCACAACTGTCTGACAAAACCAAATCAATACCAGTATCACTAGTGATCACTGTAAAGATTCTTCTCAAAGTTTAAGATATCTTTCTTTTCAAAATCACCCATCAAGGACTGTTAAGACTTCGAATCACTCAGCCACAGGTCCTGTATTCACAGAGCTGATTCAGTGGTGGATAGACTTTTCATGAACTCGCTAATCACATTCATGCAAAAATCATTATCGATAGCACTAAGAACAGATAGTTCATAACTTTGTCCTTGAAAACAAGAATACAAAGAAAGATGTTTATTTGGCAAAGATATATTAACTAACAATCACACTGATAAGATAGAGACGATCCACAACTCGCCAGCATTGAACCACCAAAGATGAAGAATAATGCCACATTTTAGTCTAAACACCATGAAATATCCTTGATCATCTCTACCCTATAATGGAATCTCCATGAATATGAAACTGCTGGTTCTCAAAAAATTCACTATTTCTTTTATCAGATCATACAAGTAGGGATAACACTTGTTTTGTTCTTAATCATTTTGGATATCTTGTTGAGAGAAAAGCTCTTCACATCCAGATCTTAGCTTTGTGAGTGAATTTGATTTCACAAAGCAAGCTGCATAATCTCCAGGACAGATCCTATTCCCGATGGATGTTGTATCTAGGAGAGAATTATAAGTTGATACTTCCTTCATGGCCAACCACACGAAATATAGGTAAAGTCCCAATTGGTACCATATCCTTTCCTCCTTGTCCTTATTTCTCCAAAAGAAATCTGCAATCTTCTATGATCAATTGAGTTCTGACAAAGGAAAAACATGCTTTCTGGTGACGACTCATCAATAGATGTTTGCCTTCAAGTCAATTTGACCAAAGAGTATCAAAATACAACCGACATACAATTTGGTCCACTCAATCTCTACCAGAAAACAGAATTAAAAAATTTTAAAAATATTACGAAGTATATCCAAGCTTGAATGCTTTCCAGATTCACATAAAATACTTTTTGTGATTAAGTAAACTGATTAACAAACACTTTAGCTCCATGAGTTTCTTTCAGGAAATGTTGTGCATAAACATAACTAATGGTAAAGTGTGTTTTAAATTTCAACGAAATTTAGCGAAATTTCCCCGGATTTTCTTTTTCTCTCCCCTTGGAGATAATATCAATTTTACCGAAAATGACGATATATCGTCAATCTATCGATATATCACCGATATCGGCGATATATTGATTTTTTCCTCCATTAAAACTGGTCAACCAGTCGACATGGGGGAAATTTCGATCAAAATATCCACCATTTATATCAAAACCTCCTTTTCTCAAAAAGGTGACTGAAAAATCTTTTTTTTTTCTTTCATGTTCTTCGAGATTTGAGTTACAAAATAAAATCTATAGACTCCATTACTAGGATCTCGCAAGAATCACCTGGCACAATGAAAATTGAAGCATCAATTTTGGGGATTTATGTTTTATATCTAACATCCTCATATCATTTATTTTAAGTTGCATTTTTTGTATAATTCTATTTCCATTAGGTTGAAAATGCATGTTGATGCATCTATTCAAGCTGGGTGAACACGTTGTGAATGTGATACTTAGTGTCGTCATACATTTGATCATGTATTTGGACATTACATTTTTAGTTGTTTCAATGTTGTTTTTGACATTTAGATGTATTTTAACCCTTAGGTAGTTCACATTTTATATAACAATTCATATTTACAGGCTGACAACACATGTTACTTAGATCCCTAATCTTTGTTTATTACACTGCGTAGTCTTTTTATTTTTATTTTGAGTTATTTGTTTGTGGTTACGTCTGTTTTAGTGATCCCTGAAGTTTCATTAAAAATATCCAAGCTTTCTTAGTTTCCCCCATTTCTCTCCCATCTGGCCAAATATTTCTACAAAACAAAGATAGACTTGATATTTCGGCAAGTTAAAAGTAAAAAGGAAGGAAAGGGATCCCCAAGTTAAGGGAAGGCATAGGAATCCTCAGTCAAATTTTTGGATATCATTAGTCAAATCCAGAGGGTGCATATCAATCGATCGACAACTCCTTTCAACTGTTTTTTTTTTTTGATCAACAACTCCTTTCTACTGGTTTGGACAACAGCATGAATCATATGTTGCCATTCCAGTATATCAGAAGCAATGACCTCAGCCGTACTGCAAGTTTCAGATCTTTTTAGACCAACTTCATCCATGTCTTCTCAAGCCTCCCCTCCCTTGTAGGACCTTCTACTTTCACAAACTAACACCATCTTGTTGGTGATGTCATTGGTCCTCGTTTAATATTCCCTAAACAATCTCAATCATTTATCCTACATTTCATCTCCTATTAGAGATACTCCTAGACTCTGTCAGATGCATTTATTATAATTTTCATCTTTCCTAATCTTCCCACTCACGACTCATTGATGACAGCATCCTCATCTCTGCCACGGACATCCTCTGAATAGATTTTTTTTTTTTTTTGATAGGAATCCTCTGAATAGATTATTGCCATGATAATTGTACAGAAACCATATTTTAACAACATAGACGGATAGACCACAAAACCAGTTACTTGAATAAGTCTACTGACGGCCTAAAAAGGTTAGCTAAACTACTATAACTGTTTAACATACAAAAAGAGGTGAAATTACTCACAACTAACAAACATTTTATCATTTTTGGTGAAGACCAGCGCAACGCATTTTTACCGAAGTACTGCCCGACCCATTCGCTTGGTCTCACAATAATTTTAAGAAGTCACATAGTTTAACGCTACTTTGTGATACATGAATATTTTCATCATAATCAAATTGTTTAGCTTCCAAAAACAGTTTATTAAAAAAACATTGTCACCAATTAATCATTTCTCGATACCAAAAAATCAAATGCTATATTGAATTAACCATATTTGTTTCTTCGGTTTTATTGTAGTTTTACTTTTTCATAAAACTGTCAGAAATCGTATCTATTTGAAACATGTTTGGTTATCAATATTTCCAGTAAGCTCCTCCATCATCCAAGCCACCTAAATAGTTTCCAAGATGTTTCATAACTTTGAAATACTCAATAATGTTCTATAAAAGCTTGAACTAGAAGAACTAATAGAGAATATACATTCATACCAATAAAAAAAATGTGGAATTTCCTTCCTGAATAATCATAAATTTGACATAGATTTTACCATAGCAAACCAAAACCCGTGCTAATATTTAACCAAAACAAATTAATGTCAAAAGGTTCATCCTCTTTCTTCATTTGCCTAGATTTATGCATTTCAGTAACCCTTGATCACCAACTAATATCCACACATCATAGTTTGTCTTAGAAACCTGATTGTTAGCTATTATTTAATATGGGACTTGATCAGGTGAAGAGCCCCCAGTCATCTCCATAACAAAGTTCCAACCAGTAAGTAATACAACATGATTTAGTATAATTATCAAACTAGTCGAAAATCAAGGCATTAAATATATGTACTTTCGGATTCATCTCATTACTCCTTTGCAAATTAATTTTGAATAAAACATAGACCAAGCCAGGAAATGCTCGTATAGAGTCAAGAACCATTTAATGTAGGAACATATTGAGATGAGAATGCAATATAATCTCATATAGGAATCTAAGCAACTCGCACAGTAACCAACTTTCCAATAGGAACAAAAGAGTAAAAAATAAAATCTCAAGCACTAAAATGCTGATTCTTGGACATGCAAGGGACTATTTTCTAGGAGTGCAGTAACAATTAAATAAAATAGAATAAAATGGCAGGTAAATACACATCTTGGCTACAAGACCACCAAGATTAGACTATAAGCAATGAGTGATCTCCAGGCATCAGACCCACATACTTAGACTAATTGAAACACGGAACAAGAAGAAACTATCTTCTTGCTAAACTCAGATATCAGTACTCCAAACATCTACTTAATTCCTTCCGCTTCTATCCTTCTCTTAGGAACTCAAGTAAACACCAAGTTTTAACCCCCAAAGCAAGGGACAACCCCAATGTTGCAACCATATATGTTGACCTTCGTCGTCGTTCCGGCCCCCCTGATACTGATTGTGCTTTTCCATGGTTCCTTTGCCATATTCTGTATTCCTTATTATGGTATTGGTATTACTAAATTAATATAGTGAGTTTCATTGATTGCGGATTGCATTTCTACGTGCTTACCCAAATGAGTTTCCACAAGTCCTGGGGCTTTTGGAATAGTGGTTAGACCCATATAAGATGGTATCAGAGCTGACACCACATCTCAGGCTCAAATCACGATGAGAGCTAATTGGAGCAGAGACTCAAAAAAATAAAGAAAAAAAGGGACCTGTTGCTAGAGTGGCTGTTGTGGACGTCGGCTACGGAAGCTTGGTGGAATGGGTCAATTCTAATGGTTAAGAGATAAACCAAATGAGTTTCTATAACTCCTTGGGTTTTCGAACAACGGTTAAGTACATAACACCGAATCTCAGCTGTTGCCTATAAGCCAATCTCAAACTAACACCTCCTTCTGCAGCGTATGTGCCAACTAATGGTTTCAAACCACATAATCTCCCAACCAAAAAAATTCGGTCACATTTCCCCACTCCAATTTCCCTTCATTGCTATAAAATAAAAACACCCACAAAACACTTCCTTTCCTATAATATCAATTGAGTTCATGAAATAAATCATGTCAGTAACTACAGTGCAAAAGAAACAAGTAGCTTGTATAAATCAAGAAACGCTGTAAATTGGCAAATTAGGACTGGTCAACACAGAGTTTAATTCCACATCCACACAAGTCCAGTAACATAAAACTTAAAAGAAATGAATTTATTACATCAATTAAATGTCATAAACAGAGATAACCAAATTAATAAGAGTGAAAACAATAACAAGGATACATCAATAATCGAAATGTCTCAACAGAGTGTATACAAGCACAAGTGCCTTAGTTATAGCCAAAACTCAAATCCTAATCATAGATGAGCTTCTATGAAGTATGTGAATCAGAAAAATAAATAAAGGACATCACCTTTCACACTGTTCGATCAGGTGGGAGCACCGGACATCTCGTAAGCCTCCTCCTTATGGTCGAGATACTTGTGCAACAGTGTAAGTCTAGCCGTCTCAAATGCAAAGTAACCCAATGCAGCAAAACACGCGCTATGAAGAACCCGAGGACCCATTCCGCGAGTCAACCCAACCCAACCTTCTTCCCTAAAAATCTCCCTTACAGTGGCAGAAATCCCACCATAAACTGCCACAGCAACCTTACTCTTAGCCTCTCCTTGAACCTGAGTCATCAACCTGGTCTTAATCACATCCAGAGGCGTCGTGAGAGATGCCGAGATTGCTCCCGCCAACGCCCCGCAACACACGCTCTGCAACGGTTCTAGATGCCCCTTCTGGGTTCTACTCAACACAGCAGCTTTCAAATACTCAAATGATGAATAACTCAAAACCCCAGCAGGCAAATTCCTAAGTAAAGTAGCAGAATAACCCTTGTAAAGACCCAAAACTCCATCTTTTTCAAGAATTCTAAACAGAACCTCCCAAGATCTTCCTACTGCCCCAGCTTGCATTCTCTGTGTGATAAGCTCTTTGGGCACCATTATAGCAGAAGATATGATGTTTCCCATTGCACCAGCAGTTGGAGGGATAAGCACAGAAGGGTATTGCGGTAATTTAGACAGAATCGACTTACCAAACTCGCAAGTCCCAAAGTAGACAGCAGAGGAAGCAGTCGAGCCGACGATAACCGCAGAGACGCCACTGTAGAATCCCAGAATTCCCTTTGTTTGGAAGGTCTTGACAATGGCGTCAACGGTCCCTTCGTAAATCTTCGCAGCCCCTTTTGTCTGGAGCTTCGTTTTGATGGTATCGAGAGGGTGGAGACAGACATAGGTGAAAGCTCCGGCGATACCTCCGGCTGCTGCTCCGATGAGGGCTTTTTCAAGGACTGAGATGTTTTTCATCAGTGTCTGGACCTTTAAACTCCCTCTGGTTGTGGGTTTTAGCCATTTCTGAGATGTGGATTTTGGGTTTTGGGTCTCCTTGGACATGGTGGTGGAAGAGAATCTGAGACTGGTTGTGGTCTTGTTTTGGTGGGTTTTTATCTGGGACTTGTTGGGGTTGTTTATATGGAGATTTGGGGTGGATAAAAGGGTGTTGAAGTGATTGAAGAGGCTATCGAAATCAGTGAGAATGGGATGATGATTGAGGTTTGGAGATGGAAGACCAAGAGAAGCACAGAGGCTGACCTCCATAGTTGTTCTTCTCTGTTTCGATCCTCTTACCACCGTCCTCGGATCGTCGAAACAGATACCTTAATAGTTAATACTATTGTGCTGGATGATGAGGATCTCTCGGGGGCCACGGGAACACAATGAAACGGTCTACCGATCAATCTAAAACGTTAAAAAACAAATCAACTTTAACCGGAATAACAGGTTACGGGTTCCGTTGCTGTGTGCGTGGAACGTCTCTCGCCTAGCATACTTTTAAGTCTGCAACAGACCAAGCAATCAGAAGGCGGCTAGTCAGAACATGGCCGAGTTCGTCAGCCAAATCTGGTAAGACACTGGTTCCATTCTAATTGCTTGGGCTCCGTTCTGGATACCAAGCAAACATAGTTTAAAATTTCATCAAGTTTCAGATGAGGTGGGCAAAATGCAAAATTAGATTTTTTCGGGCTAAATTGTTTTGCGAAATAATTATACGGAATGGCCGAAATTTAGGCAAAATTTTTCTACCTTGTTCAAAATTGAATAGAATTAAGAAATAAAATTTAAAATTTCAGCTTAAACTTTATATATTGTATTTTTTTAGATATTGGAATTTGAATTCAACATATTTTCGATACTTACATACTTTTTTGATGTTGTAACATAAATGTTGTATTTATTCATTGTAAGCTTTTGTATTATTTCACATTGTTAATCATAATATTATTTGTTGCTTTTTTTATTAAATGAGTATGTTCATAAATAATATATATTTTAATGAAGATATCACATTTTATTGACTAATTTTATTATTTATATTTTAGAAGTTATTATTTAGTACTTATTAAAAAAAGAAAAGAAAGAAAGAAATTGGCTAAAATTTAGTCTATATTAAAATACTTTAAATAAAAATGAATTTATTTCGGTGAAATATCTAAAATTTCGGACCCTTATTTCGTTCAATAATTTAATCAAAAAATTGTTTTCAACCGAAATTTCTAAAATGTTGGCTTCATTTGCGCCTTCGAAATCTAAGAAATTTCCTGAATTTTAAACTATTCAAGAAAATGACAAAATTAATGTGAGAAAGTAATATGTATGAAATTAATTTGAAAGAAAGTAAAAATAACTTTCTCGATACTGTTTGAATGTTGTAAAAAATTTGTATGATTATTAATGGAGATCATGTAATTGTGTATTTGATTAGCAAGAAAATTATAAGAATCATGGACATAATTTTTAATTCTGCCCTAATACAATAAGCTATATTTATGTTATGTCAAATCAACTCGGTTTGGTTTGGTTTGGATTTTTAGATTTTGGGTTTGATTTTGGTTTCAAAATTATAAAGTTGAATTAGATCAGTTTGGTTTTGGTTTTGGGTTGAAGCATCAGTTAAATCAAATCAAATCGAAAACCAATCTATACTCTAGTGTATATAATCTAAACGCATCTGAGATGCGAGAAAAATAGACTTTCTTTCATTCTCTCACATTTTCTTGGTATCCAAACACAGCCTTAGAAAATATTGGCTGACGTTAGGGCTGCAATTAATAAAACAATAAGGGTAAAGAGTAGAACACTACAATTCTTTACATTCATTGGTGAAAGATTGAAAACTAGGAAACAAAGATCACAAACTCTTCAAATTTTCAAGATATTGTTACCATCAAATTCTTCGATCCCCATTAGGTTCGTTTGTAACGCGTGTGATAAGTGTATGACGTGTGTGGGGTGTCATGATTTAGTCTAGTTTAAGAGTAAGGGTTCAGCGTTTGACTGTAGGCATCAGTTCACACTTGTGATGCGGGTTTTGTAATGGACAAATCTATTAAAAATCTCTTTGACAGATAATATAAAATAAACCAATACAACCACCCTATCAGAGAAATAAGTTCAGAGAGTGTCTCAAGATAGCCTAAACCGTCGCGCAACCATTCTAACCAGAGCATTCCTTCTCAAATATGACCTGTGAATAAGACAAAAAGAAGAGACAAGAGGAAAGTATTGAAATAACTGATAAGTCAGTTAGAATGCATATCTCAGAGCAAGAAAACCTCAGAATTCGAGTGACTCAAAGTTTATGACATGTATTGAGAAATACACATGTGTGACTAACTATCCCCTTTCTCTTTCAGTGTCTTTACTCACTATTGTCTTCTACCTCTTGAATTTTTCAGGATGTAGCTTAGCCTTTAATGGAGGATACGTTCTACTATTTATAAGAAATTTATCCTCTCAAATTAGGACAAATGTCATTCAGTCAAGTGTCCAGAGAAGAGCTTTAAAATATCTCAAATGTCACGTGTATTTCAAAACGCCTAAGTTATTTCCAGAAAGTAGGATGAGTCACTCAAACTTTAAAACTTGCTCTATGATAGGTTGCTTCAGATCTAAAAGAACACAGATTGAATGACACGTGTTGCATACATATAAATCTAAAAGCAATGTTTCCATTCTTGCCGTCATTCCAGATAAGACAAAACTCCCTTTAAATAAGTTAGACAGTAGATATTATAAGTAGCTGAGGTTTTATCGTGTGTTGTTCATTTTGAGGAATCTATCTCAATCAACTTTAAAGTAAATAAGTCACTTAAATGTCATAAATACATTCTGGACTTCGTATATCTCGAGGGAACTCTCTTTGGCGGCTATTTTCCTTCGAAGGAGGCCAAAAATAACAATGTATATTTACAAGGAGGTCACTGTATTCTCGAGTTACCTATATAGAGAACTCGAAGTTGAGTTTCTCAACAGGGAACTCGTTTTCATGACCAATAGTCTCTATAAAGAGGAGTTTATCTTGGAACCCTTCAAGGTTTATATTTCCAGTAACCAATCCGAATGCCCTCAACTTTAATGAAATCAGAAGTAAATATGTTCCCTTGCAAACTCTTTTAAAGTAAAGTAGGAGAAAGTTTCTCAAAGTACGTAGGAAACCATCTTGAGGAACTACTATTGGAGATGGTGTGAATTTGACTTTTGAAGCTCTTTCCACTAGGGATCTGCTTTAGAAGTCAAAGTATGTTATCCAAATATTATTCGAATTCAATTCCTAAGGATGAATAAGGGTAACTTCGAACTCTACTTTATAGTTTGAATGCATTTAAGAGTGCATTCAAGAGTGATAATCGATATCTTTGTCCTTCGAAGGGGACAAAATCTTTGGTCTTTTTTAAAGTGACTAACCTTTGACAATTTGACCATCTCGAGGTGGTAAGCCTTCGAATTCACCATCTGGAGGTGGTTAGCCTTTGAATTCACTTTAGTAGGAGGAAATATACCTTCTTTGAGTTCACCATCTAGAGGTAGTTGGTCTTTGAATTCACCATCTGAAGGTGGTTGGCCTTGGAGTTCACCATCTGGAGGTGGTTGGCCTTTGAATTGAACTTCAGTAGGATGAAGTATACCTCATTCACAGTTCTTTCAAAACAAAATATAATAAATGGTCCTTCGAAGTCTATGGATACGATCCGAGGGTGACTTATGAGTAAGAAGACATAAAACGTGCCCTCGAAGATCTCTCTTCAAGGGAATTACCTTTTAAACATGAAATAAAGAAATAAAACCAGTCGAAGTCTCTTCTTGGAAATGAATAAATGTGATTTCGAGATTTTATTTGAAGTTTCATATGTTTTAGGAGTCCATTAGGGGTAATATACCCCTATATCTATCCTTCGAGAGGGATAATGTCCTTTAGAAGGAATGAAGAAATCCATAATCCTTTGATTATTTCGAGGGCAATTATCCTGCTTCATAAGGAATGTACATCCTTATTCCTATGGTCATTCTGAGGGCAATTAGGTCGTGTCTGTTAGGTTTTGGACACATGACATTCCCCCATAAGTTGCTTTTCAAAAAAGGTTGCTTCTCCAAGATGCTTTCCTTTTTGGTGATATGGATGGTCAAATATCTCTAAGCCGATTCAAATATCATCTTTTTATCAAATGGTCTAATCAACGTGCAGCTGCTGTTGATAGCTGGTACATGAAAGACGGTTGTGTGGCAGGTAACTGCTTTATTGAATGATTCAGTGTATGCGGCTATACCCAATAAACGTATACGTGTGCGTTATAGATAGCGCCACGTGTTTAGTGGGATTAATTAAACCGCTTGATCACTAACACTAACTAAACCGAGTTGGTTAATCAATCGATTGTGTGATTGGTCACCAAATGTACATTCGACTTAGGTGATTGACAAAGACTAGGGTTTCTTCCTTTGTAATGAGTTTGTCTGAGACATTGTATATTAATAGAATAAAACAAATAAATATAAAAAAGAAGATTGATGAACCAACAATGGTTATCTCAACGGTCGTGATCCATTGATATATTAAACTAACGATTGTTCGTATTGAGAATAGCTTCTTGATGTATAACAGTTGAGTTAAAACTGAGAGCAACAGACTTTAACCAAATTGATTGGTGAGCAAAGGGGCTAGTTCCAACAACAGTGACCCACATGCAAGTTGGAAGAGCATCAAGGCTAAGAGCAATACTCCAAGGAGAAAGTGGTTGGTGAGCAAGAGAAGTGATCAAGCACTGTTATTGCAATGGAAGCAAGGAAGATAATCAACACTTGTTTTGTGTTGATTTTGCTGGCTTTTGAGACAGGTTTTCTTTGGGTATTTTAACCCTTCTCCAATCGATATCCAACCGTTCAATTCGATTCTGATAACTAATCGCCCTTCATTAATATTCAAATTCTTTGTTTGTTGAAACAGCCTTTTTCAACAAAATAAATAAATTTGGTCTTAGTGACCAAATATGATTCAGGTTAGACCATAAGTCTATGACTTTGATGGTTTAGCCCTCGGTCCTAGTGGCCAAAAATAGTGACTCGGACCCAACTGGAATAATTATAGATTAAGGTAGAATTAGACTAATTAATAATTAGTGAAAACAAAAGTGGTGACTAATTAACTAAAAATTAATTATATGGGTAGGACTTCTAATCTAAATGGACTAGAACACTAAAGCAAACGAATTGGGACCAAAACTCAATTAAAAGTCCAATAGGACTTAAACAGGTAATTAAATTTATTAGCAAGGCTAATTAAGGGAGAAATCAATATAATTAAACACACGACTGATTCTCTACTATTTGAAATTTAAACTAACCAATTTGAATTCAAATAATCTCAACAGGATAGAGTTCAAAGAGATTAGGATACCTAGAAACTAGGAGGAGGAGAGAGACAGTAATTCTCTAGGCATTGGACGTCCAATACGTGAGAGAAGAAGAGAGGTGCTGGTTTAGGGTTGCAGAACAAGGAAAATGAAGAGATCTAGAGGGAAGAAGGAAAAAGAAGAAAAATGGCAGAAAAAGAGAAAGGTGAACTGCAAGAAGAATAGAGAAGTTTACTATGGTGAGAGGAAGAGGTCTAGGAAACAAAAGAAGAATGAAGAAAATGAGGACGATGAAGAGATTGGATACGACGGTCATGAAGAAAGCGAGGATGATGATGACTGGTTGGAGGACAGGGAGAAAGGGAAGAAAACCTTGACCAGACAGCTTCTGAAGAGAAGAGAGTAGATCGATGAAGGCCGATGCTAGGCTGGATTAGAGACCCGAAAAACGAGGTAGGGATTCCTGCGTTTCTACGATAACTATATTTATGTATCTTTCAATACTATAGATATAGATGGAATGCATGATCTCGAATATGAAAGCATGTTAGATCTAGTGAAATTAGAAAGAATGGATGCTACGTTGTTTGTTTGATGATTTACATGCTAGAACTATATTGTTGTGTATTTTGATGTTCTGGTATGATCATATGGTTCATGTGTACGTACTTAGATCTATAATTAATTGTTGATGGATTTACTTGCTTAGATCTATAGAACAAACTAGGTTTTTATGTTTTTGATGTTTGGATCATATGAATAGGTTATAGAGACTGAAAAATCAATATTAGAATCGTAGAAAAACTTGGCTTTGGGTATAGGCATGAAGCCCTAGAAGAAAACCCAGAAAATTGGCTGAAATTGTCATTCGGTAGGATTCTTGGCAGCTACCGAGTACCTACCGAAAATCTCTAGAAATATCATTATTCTGGACTTGCTACCGAGGAGCTTGGTAGAATTGGTCGGCAGCTTCCGAGTTGCTATCGAGGCCCAAATGGGTCCAAATTTTAGGGAGAGTTTCCCTAGTGAGTTGTGCACATGCCTACATAGTTGACTTGTGTACAAAAGATCTAGAATTGGTCAAATCATGAAAAGTGTAGGAGAAGATCAAAAATTCAGGATCATTGGACTAATTTGAATGGAACATGAGGTGATATCGACTCAAGTGATTTGGATATGATCATGGGATCTCAAGATAGGATTAGTATAATTAGAAATGGTCACGTAGAACTTAATTGGTTGGATGATGCTTATAGCATCCAATGTTGACTTTTGTATGACTTGTGTTTGACCTTGATGATGTTTGACTTGAATGATTGAATGAGGGTACTGTGAGTATACATGATTGTGAATGATGTTTGTGTTTGAATGACTTGAATTTGTAATCTGGATGGGTGAGCTTCCATCATGGGTGAAAGTCCCTAAAGGTAAGTCATGGTAAAGATGTATTCCACTGTGGGTGAAAGTCCCTAAAGGAAAGGTTTGGTATGGGTGTATTCCACTGTGGGTGAGAGTCCCTAAAGGAATGTCTGGTTACAGGTGAACTTCCACCGTGGGTGCAAGTTCTTAAACAGAATGTGAGTATACTGGTGCATTCCACCATGAGTGCAAGTCTCTTAAGGAATAAGAATAGTGGCTTTCCTCCGTGGGTTCAAGCCCCTAAAAGAATGACTTACTGATACAGATGTGTTTTCACTGCGGGTGCAGGTCCCTAAAAGAATGGTACATGTAGCTTCCTCCGTGGGTGAAAGTCCCTAAAAGTATAGTGTGTTACTGGTGTATTCCACTGTGAGTGAAAGTCTCTTAAGGAATAGGAATGGTGATGCAAGTCCCTAAAAGGATGTGTTATATGGTCCTGAGTTGGATTGAGCACGTAATTGGGCTAGGCCTGGTTACATCCTGCATTGCATTGCACTTCATCTCATTTCATGTTTGCATCATACACTTGCATTGCATTGCACATGTGTTTGAGTTGACTGTAGTGCATATTCATTATGACTTGCTTGAATTGTTTGTGATTGTGATTGGGTCGCATTGGTCGTAGCAAGGTGGGACCTTGTGATTACTGGTCGTAGCAAGGTGGGGCCTTGTGGTCACTGGTCGTAGCAAGGTGGGACCTTGCGGTTACTGGTCATAGCATGGTGGGACCTTGTGGTGTTTGTTTATGTCTTGATTGGTCGTAGCATGGTGGGACCATATGGTGTTGTTTATGTGTTTGATTGGTCGTAGCATGGTGGGACCATGTGGTGTTTGTTTGTGAACATAATGATACTATGTATCATATGTGATATGTGTTTACGTGAATGTTGGCCGTTGCATGGTGGGACCATGTGATGTTTGTTATGTGATTGATTGGTCGTAGCATGGTGGGACCATGTGGTGTTTGTTGTGAAACATAATGAAATTGTGATTGTTGTAATCTGTGTTGTTATGTCACATTGTGAGACCATGTGTACGCATGTATGTATGTTTTGTTTGGAGCGTGGCGGGACCATGTAGAATATGTTTAAACATGATGGGATTATATGGGTAGCATTAACATAGTAGAATTATGGGATTTGTGAACTATTGACTGGTTATGACATTATATTGTGTGGTTTCCATGTGAATAGAGTTTTCATATGATGATTATGTTATACATACTAATATGTGAGATTTAGTATAATGATATGTTTAATATACATTTGACTATGATATTATATTATGGTTGATATGCATGACATAATCGTATCATTATGCATGCATGAAAGTAGATATTGTAGTCTTGTTGGACTTCTCTACTAGGCTTCGGCCGATCCTTATCTCTACTGGTGATCTGTTCGTTTGATGTGCCGGTCTAGAGAAGAGATCCTTTTAGGTTTAAATACTTAATTTTTATGATGGTGTACACTTAGTTTTTAATTACTTTGGCTTTGACCCCTGGTGGGCAGAACTTGTTATTAAGATTTCGATTACTTTACATTGTGGGTTATTAGCTCAACTTATTTTTGGTTGAGCTATGGTTTTAATTAAATGAGACTTCCGCTGTTGGTTTATTATATTGTTGACTCTGATTTAACCTTGATTGGGTTGATTATGTGGCTGGTTATTCATATCCATGTGATGGATCCAAAGGTCAATTCCTTGGAATCCTCGAGATCCCATATCTCGGATTTGGGGCGTGACACTAAATATGATTTGGGTTAGACCAGAAGTCCTTGACTTTGTTAGTCTAGCCCTCAATCCTAGTTAGGGGTGTAAACGAGCCGAGCTTTGCCGAGCTCGGCTCGGGCTTGTGAAATCTGGACAAGGCTTGGACTCGGCTCAAGCTCGGT
>JAUPMG010000014.1:16224087-16242575 GCA_031762675.1 Pachysandra terminalis | reverse complement strand
GGGACAGAAGAAAATTGCGTGGATTAAAGGAGAAAAGCTAAGGTGTCCACCTTAGCTTCAACTCGGATAAGACTGTAGCTTAAGGGGATTACTTTCATCTATAGTTATGAGAGAGAGAGAGAGAGAGAGGGATGGTTGGACGACGTGGAAGAGCGAGAGAGGGTGAGGGGTAAAATCAGATTTAGAAGAAAAGATGGAGAAGCGTCCAGCTCAGCGCCACATAGGAGAGAGATAAACAATTGCTTGGGGGGACTACTTTAGTATATTTATATAGATAAGTAACCTCATACACTCAATGAAATACAAAGAAAAACAATATTCATCGCAAGATAGTCTCATATAGTATCAGAGCATTGAAGATCCTAACCATCTTATTCATCATTTTTCTTTCTTTCTTGTCACCATAAGTGAAACTTCCATCACCTCTGAGCACCTCACCAACATCACCAAGCCACTTTTTCCTTTCCCTGCCCACTCCAAAACCATTTCTACCATGCTAACTGCTAAAAACTATCACGTGTGGATATCACAAGTTCTTCCTCAACTTCATGGCCACAGGTCAATAGCTATATATATTGATAGCTCAACCCCTACATTCGGATGGTTCTGATCCCACTCCTAATCCTGCATATGATGAATGGCAACGCCAAGATCAACTATTACTCAACTGGCTCATCTCCTTCTTCTCTGAGGAGGTCCATGCTCAAGTTATAGGCTTATCCACCTCTCACGATGTTTGGGCATCACTCGAAATTTCTTATGCTGCCCATTCGAGAGCGCTCTTAAGAAGGGACCCGATTCAATTCATAAGTATCTCCATTGTGCCAGAACATTAGCACATCATCTAGCTCTTGCTGGTCGATCAACTTTCGATGAAGATCTGATCTTATACATACTTGGTGGGTTGCCATCTGAGAATGTCCCATTTCACACTTCCATCTTTGTACGTGTGGAAGCAATCTCACTTCTTGATTTACTTGGTTATCTTCTCACAGAGGAATTTCGCATTCACCATGATGTTGTTCCTGTTAATGCTCCACCCACTGCCAATGTTGTTGTTCAGGCCTCGTCACCAACCTCCCATGGCCACAATTCTAATCGTGATTGTGGAAGTCACTCTCGTGGACAAGGCCATGGCTGACACTATGGTCAGCCTCGAGGAAACACCAAGAACTCGTACGATCGAATAGGGAGGAGATGAGCCAGTTGAGTAATAGTTGATTTTGGCGTTGCCATTCATCGTAGGCAGGATTGGGAGTGGGTCAGAACCATCCGAATGTAGGAGTTAAGGTGGACACGAAGTTGAGTTGTTGACCTGGTGGGCACGAAGTTGAGGAAGAACTTGTGATATCCACATGTGATAGTTGTCAGCAGTTAGCTTGGCAGTAATGGTTGTGGAGTGGGCAAAAGAAAAGGGAAAAAGTGGCCTAGTGATGTTGGTGGGGTGCTCAGAGGGGATTGAGGTTTCACTCATGGTGACAAGAAAGAGAAAATAAAAATGATGAATAAGATGGTTAGGATCTTTAATGCTCTGATACCGTATGAGACTATCGTAAGATGAATATTGTTTTTCTCTGTATTTCATCAAGTATATAAGGTTACATATATAGAAGAAAGTAAAACAGATTTGTTATACAAGATTATATGTGTACAGAGATAATTGGTTGGGTATCTAACTGAATCAATTTGACTCTCAACTATTATTTGAGAGTTTGAACATCTGAGAAAGGATAGAGATACATAAACATGATTGGTACATATAGGGGGTGTACAATGCGTCGTGTTGTGCTTAAATTTGGACATCCCAGACTCATCATGACACGTGGCACAACTGAGCCACACCCTATACTCATGCTTGAGCATGTTCACATTGTATTGGGACACGTTGGGTAGTGTCGTACCCGTGCCACAGGCCACAAAACCCAAGTACAACACACCTACAAACCAATCCTTATGTCGACACGACACATAACGATTAGATTTCGTGTCAATGACGTGCCATGTCTTGCCTAAATTTGGCCATCCCAGGCCAAACATGGCATGCAGCACAAGACCACGCTTGTGCTTGAGCCTGTCCACATTATATTGGGACATGCTAAGTTGTACTTGTGCAATGTCCGTGTCGCGGGGCCACGAAACCCAGGCGCAACACGACTCAACCTACAAATCATGCCTCGTGTTGTGCCATGTCTAGGCATGGCTCAACCGTATTAGGCAAGCATATCCCATGGCCTACATATACCTTCGTATATTTTTGACCTATTCAATGCACACCACAGGCCGTCCCCTTGTCACGAAGATTTTAGTGCTAGAGGAGAGCTTCTCACTTATTCAACCGAGCATCTTATCGTAGGGTTGACAACTCTTGTTCAATTGTTCTCTAGTTTTGAAGCTCGCTTTATCTTTTAAGCAACCTTTGTGAGAGATACTTAGGTCTTAAAGTAGCTAATAGGCAAACTAAGCTTCGTCCATGTCACCATATATCATATGATTAAGGGTAAATTACACTTAGACGCTCTCAATCATCTGACAAATGCAGACAGACCCCCTGTATTGTCTGAAATGGTAGTAACACCCTCTGAGTTTTGAACTTAGTCACCCCCTCTATTAAGTAATCGTTACAACTCACGTTGATGTCAGCCAAAATAACTGACTACTAGATGATTTTGCCCCTTGCAACACAAAATGACTTTTGCACCTTTCATACTAAAATTTTAAATTCCGATTATACCCTTTATCTATTTTTTCTCTTCTTATAAGGTTTACAGTCATTTCGTATGCTCATTTTATTGTTCATCACTCTTCTTCTTCAGCTCAAAACGGAAAACGATTGCACATGCTGCAATTTGTTATAGAGATTGCACATGCTGCAATTTGTTACAAAGATTAGTGGCAGAATCGTTGACAATTTACCCTAAATAAAGAGAAGAAAATCGATTTAGGTTAAACTTGTTAGAATCGTCGATGATCTACCCTAAATAAAGAGAAGAAAATAAATTTGCTGCGGAGAATGATGCTGGAATCGTCGCCGATTTAGGTTAAAATTACAGTCAAAAATCAAAGGGAGAAAGTTTTAGGTTAAAATGGCAATCAAAAAACTAAAGGGAAAAGAGTTAGGTAAAAGCAATGAATTGGTTAGTTATAAATGGAGGTTAAATTTATCTTTTAATAAATAGTTTTATTTTTTATTTAAATAAATAATTTATTACGAGGGTATGATAGTAATTGCGGTATTTCCGTTAACCCAAAAACCTTGACAAGAAATGTTATTACCATTTCAAAAAACACAAGGGATCTATCTGCATTTGGCAGCTAAGTAAGGGGGATTAAATACAATTTACCCTATTACTAATGGCTAAACGGCACTTTAAAAGACAATGCACTTTTTTTTAGTGGACCTTTAATTAAAGTTATATATTAATGTTTTCAAAAATTCCAAAGTAAATATGTGTTTAGGTAAAAAAATAGATGTGATGCACACAACGCTCCTCATTTGGTGATATATGTTGTATTAGTTGTAGAATCTTAGGTATTATAGGAAATTGTATATCACAAGCTAAGACCATGCATTGTACATTGTCTTTCCATATTCTCTCACCTCATAGAAGCCAGTTTATGGTTGATTTGTGTCTTAGGGTTTTAGATTGATTATTCTCTCACCTCATAGAAGCCAGTTTAGGGTTGATTTGTGTCTTAGGGTTTTAGATTGATTGGTCACCAGTTTTGTTGAAAAAAAATTGTGCGATCTACACGAGGCCACACACCCAATGACAGAACCGATAACTGGTTATTCCGGTTAAGGTAGAAGCCAATTTAGGGTTGATTTATCTCTTACGTTTTAGATTGATTGGTAGCTGGTTTCATTTACTACTGTGGCAACATGCAATTGATACCACTGGAAATATAGCACCAAAATATTGCAGACGTTTTCAGCTCAGTTTTGTTGATGCTTTCGTGGCGACCGATACCGCCAGAAACATGGCAGGAAACTTTCTGACCAACTTCATCATCCATACATATCCATAAGGAATTCTCTACCTCCTCCACTTTTGAATTTCTAACCAAGTCATACAATCTGCTTGTAGACTTTGTTCGTTACCATTCTCCATGAGAAACTTTAGTTTACATTTCTTATGCAGACAAGTCCCTTCACATTCCTCAATAGCAGAAACTGAAGCAAGCCGCTTATACACACACACACGGTAATGTAGATATTCTTCTCAATCAAATATATCATACAAACTTTGAATTTTCCTTCACAACTGTCTGTAACATAACCAAACCATTACCAGCATCATCAGGCATCACTGTAAAGATTTTTCTCAAAATTAAGATATCTTTCTTTTCAAAATCATCCATGAAGGACTGTTAAGACTTAGAATCACTCAGCCACAGGTCCTGGATTCACAGAGCTAATTCAGTGATGGATAGACTTTTCATGAACTCACTAATCACATTCATGCAAAAATCATTATCGATAGCACTAAGACAAATTGTTCATAACTTTATCCTTACAAACAACAATACAAAGAAAGATGTTTATTTGACAAAGAAATATTAACTAACAATCACACTGATAAGATAGAGACGATCCACAACTCGCCAGTGTTGAACCACCCAATATGAAGAATAATGCCACATTGTAATCTAAACACAATAAAATCTCCTTGATCCTCTCTACCCTATAATGGAATCTCCATGAATCTCAAACTGCTGGTTATCAACAAATTCGCTATTTTTTTCTCAGATCATACAAATAGGGATAACACTTGTTTTGTTCTTAATCATTTTTGATATCTTGTCGAGAGAAAAGCTCTTCAAATCCAGATCTTAGCTTTGTGAGTGAATTTGATTTCACAAAGCAAGCTGCATAATCTCCAGAATAGATCCTATTCCTGATGGATGTTTTATCTAGTTAAAGGAGAGGTTATAAGTTGATACTTGCTTCATGGCCAACCACGCGATATATAGGCAAAGTCCCAATTGGTACCGTATCCTTTCCTCCTTGTCCTTATTTCTCCAAAAGAAATCCGCAAGCTTCTATGATCAATTGAGTTCTGACAAAGGAAAAACATGTTTTCTGACGACGACTCATCAATAGATGTTTGCCTTCAAGTCAATTTGAAAAAAGAGTATCAAAAGATAAACAACATAAAAATTGGTCCAATCAATCTCTACCAGGAAACAGAATTAAAAAGATTTAAAAAAAACAAACACTCTATGAAGTACAGTAGTACACCCAAGCTTGAATGCTTTTCAGATTCACATAAAATACTTTTTGTGATTAAGTAAACTGATTAACAAACACTCTAGCCCCATGATTTTCTTTCAGGAAATGTAATGCATAAACATAACTAATGGTAAAGGTGTTTTAAATTTCGACAAAATTTGTCTTTATGTCTCCCCTTGGAGATAACATCTCCTAAGGAATTTCCCAAATTTACTGAAATTTGCAATATATTGTCAATTTATCGATATATCACTGATATCGGAGATATATTGAATTTATTCTTCATTAAAACTGGCCGACCAGTCGACATGGGGGAAATTTCAATCAAAATATCCTCCATTTATATCAAAACCTCCTTTTTCTCATAAAGGTGACCAAAAAATCTTCTTTTTCTTCGTTTTCTTCAAGATTTGAGTTACAAAATCAAGTCTAAAGACACCATTAGTAGGATCTTACAAGAATCACCTGGCATATTGAAGATTTAAGTATCAGTTTTGGGGATTTATGTAGTATATCTAACATCCTCATATATTTTATTTTAAGTTGTATTTTTTGCATAATTATAGTTCCATTAGGTTGAAAATGCATGTTGATGCATCTATTCAAGTCGGGTGAACACTCTATGTGGATGTGATACTCATTGTTGTCATACATTTGGCCATGTCTTTGGATGTTGCATTTTTAGCTGTTTCAATGTTGTTTTGACATTGAGATGTATTTTGACTCTTATGTGGATGGCAATTCACATTTTATATAACGATTCATATTTACAGGCTGACAGAACATATGTTACTTAGATTCCTAAATGTTTGTTCATCACAATGAGTAGTTGTTTATTGTTATATTTTGAGTTATTTGTTTGTGTTTATGTATAT
Organism: Pachysandra terminalis; assembly: GCA_031762675.1. NCBI lineage: Eukaryota > Viridiplantae > Streptophyta > Magnoliopsida > Buxales > Buxaceae > Pachysandra > Pachysandra terminalis. The sequence goes on along the minus strand of JAUPMG010000014.1, from coordinate 16,236,470 downwards.
TTTAGTGATCTTTGAAGTTTCATTAAAAAAAAAAATCCAAATTTTTCTTAGTTTTCCCCCATTTCTCTCCATCTAGCCAAATATTTCGCCAAAACAAAAATATCTCTTGCTATTTCGGCAAGATTTCCCCCGGTCCAAGTGCTGAACTTTCCAGCAAAAGCGACATTTGTAAAGCTTGAATTCTTCTCAGATGCCATCTAGAAAATTTCAATGCTCTTGGTTCCAGGCAGAATCGGGATATGCACATCAACAAATCCTTAATTAATCTGCCATAAGATTGAAAGCAAAAAGGAAGAAAAGGGGTCCCCAAGTTAAGGGAGGACATAGCAATCTTCAGTCAATTTTTTGGATATCATTAGTCAAATCCAGAGAGTGCATATCAATCAATCAACAACTCCTTTCATCTAGTTTGAACAACAGCATGAATCCTACGTTGCCAGTCCAGCATATCAGAAGCAATGTCATCAGCCATACTGCAAGTTTCAGATCCCTTTCGACCAACTTCATCCATTTCTTCTCAAGCCTTCCCCGTCCCTTTTAGGACCTTCTACTTTCACAAACCAACACCATCCTGCTGGTGCTGTCATTGGTCCTCGTTTAATTTTCCCTAAACAATCTCAATCATTTATGCTTCATTTCATCTCCTATTAGAGATATTACTAGACTATTTCAGATGCATTCATTATAATTTTATCTTTCCTAATCTTCCCACTCATGAAGTCACATAGTTTAACGCTACGGTAACTTCCATGTCTCGGTTTTTGTGATACACGGAACCTTTTATTATAAGCACATATTTTCATCATTATCTAGTTGTTTAACTTCCAACAAAAAAAAGTTCTTAAAAAAAAACACTTTTGTGTCACCAATTAATCATTTCTTTTCTTTTTTGATGAATAACCATCAGGATGTATATAAGTAGCAAAACAAGCAAACAGTACAAAGGGAGCAAAAAAACAAAAAGAAACGGGGGACCAAAAGATGGTTGGCGCACAAGTGGGGCACCAGACCAAGAAAAAAAAAAACAAACAGTACAAAGGGACCAATTAATCATTTCTTAATACCAAAAAATCATATGCCACATTGAATTAACCATATTTGTTTCTTCAGCTTTATTGTAGTTTTATTTTTTCATAAGACTGTCAGAAATCGTATTTATTTCAAACATGTTTGGTTATCAATATTTTCAGTAAGCTCCTCCATCATCCAAGCCACCTAAGTAGTTTCCACGTTGTTTCATAACTTTGAAATACTCAATAATGTTCTATAGAAGCTTGTACTAGAAGAATTAATAGAGAATATACATTCATACCAATAAAAAAATGGAGGAATTTCCTTCCTAAATAATCATAAATTTAAAAATATATTTTACCATAGCATACCAAAACCCATGCTAATATTTAACCAAAACAAATTAATGTCAAAAGGCTCATCCTCTTTCTTCATTTGCCTAGATTTATGCACTTCAGTGACCTTTGATAATCAACTAATATCCAACCAGTAAGTAATACAACAAGATTTAGTATAATTATCAAACTAGTCAAAAATCAAGGCATTGAATATATGCACCTTCGGATTCATCTCATGACTCCATTGCAAATTGATTTTTGAATAAAACATAAACCAAGCCGAGAAATGTGTGTATAAAGGCAAGAACCATTTAATGTAGGAACGTATTGAGATGAGAATGCAGGATGATCTCATATAGGAATCTAAGCAACTCGCACAGTAACCAACTTTCCAGTTGAAACAAAAGAGTAAAAAAAATCCCAAGCACTACGATGCTGATTCTTGGACATGTAAGGGACTACTTTCTAGGAATGCAGCAAAAAACTAAATAAAATAGAATAAAATGGCTGGTAAATACACATCCTGGCTACAAGACTGCCAAGATTAGAGTATAAGCAATGAGTGATCTCCAGGCATCAGACCCACATACTTAGACTAACTGAAACGCGAAACTAGAAGAAATCTATCTTCTTGCTAAACACCAAGTTTTAACCCCCAAAGCAGGGGGCAATCCCAGTCTCAGCTCTCGCCTATAAACCAATCTCAAATCAACACCTCCTTCTGCAGCGTATGTACCAACTAATGATTTCAAACCACATAATCTCCCAAGCAAAAAAATGTTGGTCGTATTCGTTCTTCCAAAAATTTGCAAACCCCAATTTCCCTTCATTTGTATAAAAAAAAAATAAAAAAAAATTTAAAAAAAAAAAAAAAAAAAACCCACAAAACACCTCCTTTCCTATAATATTAATATAGTTCATGAAATAAATCCTGTCAGTAACTCCATTGCAAAAGAAACAAGTAGCTTGTATAAATCTAGAAACGCTGTAAAACTAGCAAATTAGGACTGGTCTGCACAGAATTTAATTCCACATCCACACAAGTCCAGTAACGTAAAACTTAAAAGAAATGAATTTATTGCATCAATTAAATGTCATAAGCAGAGATAATCAAATTCATAAGAGTGAAAACAATAACAAGGATACCTCAATAATCGAAATGTCTCAACAGTGTATACAAGCACAACTAACTAAATTGTAGCCAAAACTCAATTCTTCATCACAGAAGAGCTTCTACGAAGTATGTGAATTAGAAAATAAATAAATAAAGGAGATCACCTGTCACAGTAATAGATCAGGTTGGCACACCGGCCATCTAGTAAGCCTCCTCCTTATGGTCGAGATAATTGTGCAACAGAGTAAGTCTAGCAGTCTCAAATGCAAAGTAACCCAATGCAGCAAAACACGCGCTATGAAGAACCCGAGGACCCATTCCGCGAGTCAACCCAACCCAACCTTCTTCCCTAAAAATCTCCCTCACAGTGGCAGAAATCCCACCATAAACCGCCACAGCAACTTTATTCTTGGCCTCTCCTTGAACCTGAGTCATCAACCTGGTCTTAATCACATCCAGAGGCGTTGTGAGAGACGCCGAGATCGCCCCTGCCAGCGCCCCACAACACACGCTCTGAAACGGTTCAAGATGCCCCTTTTGGGTTCTACTCAACACAGCAGCTTTCAAATACTCAAATGATGAATAACTCAAGACCCCAGCAGGCAAATTCCTAAGTAAAGTAGCAGAATAACCCTTGTAAAGACCCAAAACTCCATCTTTTTCAAGAATTCTAAACAGAACCTCCCAAGATCTTCCTACTGCCCCAGCTTGCATTCTCTGTGTGATAAGCTCTTTGGGCACCATTATAGCAGAAGATATGATGTTTCCCATTGCACCAGCAGTTGGAGGGATAAGCACAGAAGGGTATTGCGGTAATTTGGATAGAATCGACTTACCAAACTCGCAAGTTCCGAAGTAGACGGCAGAGGAAGCAGTCGAGCCGACGATGACCGCAGAGACGCCACTGTAGAATCCCAGAATTCCTTTTGTTTGGAAGGTTTTGACAATGGCGTCGACGGTTCCTTCGTAAATCTTCGCAGCCCCTTTTGTCTGGAGCTTCGTTTTGATGGTGTCGAGAGGATGGAGACATACGTACGTGAAAGCTCCGGCGATACCTCCGGCAGCTGCTCCGATGAGAGCTTTTTCAAGGACCGAGATGTTTTTCATCAGTGTCTGGACTTTTAAGCTCCCTCTCGATGTGGGTTTTAGCCATTTCTGAGATGTGGGTTTTGGGTTTTGGGTCTCCATTGATATGGTGGTTGAAGAGAATCTGAGACTGGTTTTGGTTTTGGTTTTGTTTTGGTGGGTTTTTGTCTGGGACTTGTTGGGGTTGTTTGTATGGAGATTTGGGGTGGATAAAAGGGTGTTGAAGTGATTGAAGAGGCTATCGAAATCGGTGAGAATGGGATGATGATTGGGATTTGGAGATGGAAGACCAAGAGAAGCACAGAGGCTGGCCTCCATTGTTATTCAATCTCTGTTTCGATCCTCTTACCACTCTCCTCGGAGTGGAGTTGAACTATCGAAATCGTCTGCGATACTGGATACTATTTTGATACTATATGTCCTGCGGTATCAATCACATGACCCGACGGAAGCGCAATGAAACAGTCTACCGATCAATTTAATCTATAATAAAACCTTAAAAGAACAAATCAATTTAAACCGGAATAAGGGGTTACCGGTTCCGTTGATGTGTACGTGGAACGTCTCTTGCCTTGCATACTTTGTCTAACAATCGAATGGAAGAGCATTGCTGCCAAATCTCAAGGCGGCTAGCCAGGACAAGGCCGAGTTCATCAGGCACATCTTGTACGACACTGGTTCCTATTGTAATTGCTTAGAGGATACTGGCTGTCCCCAGGACTGCAATTAGCAACACTGTTGGTCAATTTACTTTCAGATTCAGAATTCTGGAAATAAAAACATAATAAACAAGTAAAATAGATCTCTTTCATTTGGCAGGGATAAAACACCATTGGGGGGGCTCTTTTTAAGATGATTTGCACAGAAAAAGACTTCGTGAAAACCGAGTACAGAAATAGCCTTTTCATAAAAGTTGAAAAGAGACATTGGGAGTGTAACTTTGCAGCCTAACTTTGTGCGCAAAGCAAGCAATGTTTCACTTCCAACGTTTATACGATCGGTTAAATAACGGATAGAAAATCTTAATAAATAGATAAGTTAAAGCAAAATAATTTTGAAAAAAATAACTAATAACCCGTGCGTTCAAATCAGGCCGACTGCATGCGTATGTATGTGATGTGCTCGTGCACGTTAAGGTTTTCCAGAGCCAGCCATCCGATTCCTTCTTGAATAGGCCTTGGCTTCCCAACAAGCCTCATGTGCACGAGGGCTTCGTAACTCTCTTCCACATACTAATAAACTCCTAAAAAAGGTAAATCAATATAAAGCACTCTTCTTTCTTATACTTGAGCAATGTAAGACATGTCTCAAAAAACACACGACATACCAAAAGTAAAAACCAATAAGTGGTCAAGGTTCAAGTTACTTAAAGTCAACTAAAAGAAGGGTTTTATTGTAAATACTTCAAAAAACACATCAAGGGTAAAGGGCAGAAAACTATAATTCTTTACATTAAATGATAAAAGACAGGAAACAAAGATCACAAACTCTTCAAATTGTCATGATACCATTCTAAAATTCTGACAATGGGACAAGTAACTCTAGTTAACATTTGTATAAATATTTGTGTAACTGTTGTATTTCTACCATCTTTGAAATAAATCATGTTTTTACCCTAAAAATTACATGGAGAAAAAAAACAAAAAATTGCAGGAGAATTGAGACACACCTTTCTTCTTCTTTTTTTTCGGTGTTAAGCTTTGATAACATGGACAAAATACATTCACAAAAAAGCCTATTAATGTGACCAAATGACTGGATCTTCTACTGAAAACTGAATCTCTTTACAAGGACAAGCAGATGTAGGCAGCATATCAAGTACTTGACAACATGGACAAATTGTCATCTGGCATCGACATAGGGCTTTCTGGGGACATAGTTGAGCACCCAATTCCACGTTTTTCCTCTCGCCATACACCAGATCCCCAGCAAAAAGGGCCATATATAACCTTAAGCTGGCAACAAGATGAAAGCTATGGGTGTTGTCTGAGGATGCAGAATTATTGAGTGAGTGATTCTAAATTGCTATCAAGTGATCCATGCTTTCTTTTCATAGCCCGACAGGCAAACCATAGTTATGGAATGTCCTGATAATTCCGTCCCAACCTGCGGTTACAATCACCAGACCCCATGTTGCTGATGGAGCAATTTGGTTGTGGTGGTTGAATTGCTGCTGCTGATGGTCGTGCTGGTGGTGGTGGTGGTGATGGCAATGATTATCATGTTCAACATCTGGTACAGAAAACAGTGGAAGTTTCTCTTCAGGCCATGTTGCAGAACCCCTTGATGGGCCATCTATGGAGAACCAACCACCAAGAGAGAATCGTTCAGAATCTCTGAGCAAGGATGCAGTCTCCAAGTCTTCTGATGGTTGCAAAGAACGCTGGAGACAGTCACAACCTAACCCCTTCTGCTCAACCATTCTTGACCACGGTACAGCAACAGACACACCTTTGAAGGAGAAGTACTCGCAAGAACGCACAGATTTTGCATGCTTGGATGATGGGACAGAAAAGCCGTCGTAATTCCAGACATAAACACACGAATCCTCCCCAACCGAGATAATATGTCTTCCACTTGAGGTGAATGAAGCAGACAACTGACTTCCAGACTTCCGAAGACCTGCTGATATAAAACTGTCGATATAAGTACAAATTATTGGCAAAATTAACAAAATGCAGCATAAATATTCAAGAATAGAAGCACCCATGCAGCAAGGTAAATTTACCAGAATTTGAACTGTTAAATGCAAGATGGTGTGAAAGCAAAGTTATTTAAAATCTAAGAACCATTGCACAAATTATTAAAACATACAGGTTACAAAGATGATAGGATTTATTCAAACAAGGAATTAAAAGGACGTTAATATATGATAAGTCGCTATATGTTATAACTATAGGAATTCATATTTTCTCTGCATAATGTACATGGATTGTCCTTCATATAGGTCTGAATAAATCTAGTTGCAAATCAACATTTATATAAAAATGTCCCAGGTAGAGTTAACCCACACGGGGAACTGGCAGGCTCTCCAGCTCAGGAACTGAAGGTCCCAGGTTCGAGTCCCCGGGCTTACCTGATATATGGTCCTTGTGAGTGGGGTCATATATCTGGGATCTACTCTGTCCTTACTATGTGGGGTCCGGGGTTCCACGTCACCAAAAAAAAAACTTGCAGCCATGTTAAACATAAGAATGAAAAAAGCCGTCTCAAATAAATGTAAAGCAGACTCTACCTCTGTACTTATGAACAACATCAACCCCATCAAAAATGCGAAGCTTAGAGTCTGCTGATGTTATCATTACTCTTTGAATTTTTTCTTGGGAAAACTGCAAGGAGTATACAAGAATAAGACCACAAAAAACAGAACACGAAGAACAGAAAAAAACAAGGGCTACTCTAATATAAGCATGGATTAAGCAATGAATATTGAATAACCTAACCTGGATGCCAGTAATCCTGTTGCCAGAGGTCTTCTTTCTGCCTCGAATACATATCTGTGCATCCAGCTGGAGATGATTACCTATACCACCATGAAAGCAATTCAGCTTTTCACTAGAAGAAATGACCTACTATGTAAGCGTGATACTCAAGCTACTAAGTAGATCAACATACCCGAAGCACTATAGAAGCGGCAACTGCCTGTGATGGAACCAACAACAAATCCCTGCTTGAATAAAATGATACAAGATAATTATTAACAAAGACACCACTATGTAAGGTAACAAACGGTAAAATTAAGCAAAGTCAGAGATAAACCTGTCCATCTGGTTGGTAACATATAGCAGTTACTATATCTCGCACATCAGCCCAATCAACCACTCGCCTCTCATAAAGTCCCCAAATTCGAACTTTTCCATCTATGGATCCACTGATAAAGTATTCATCGTCAACAGGATTGAATTGAATGCATGTCACTGATTCCATGGAAAAACAGAAGAAACACAATTATATTTGTGAAAACAGTTGCATGTGCAATGAATCAAAGAATGAACGAACAAAGATGGTGGAAACAAGTACTCGAGGCATTGAGACATGAAAAAGAGAACATTTCAGGCATCTCATACTTACCATAATTGCGGTGGTGGAAGACATTAAGACATTCATTGCAACCTACTTGCCACAGACGAACAGTTTTGTCCTTGGACGATGAAAGAAGATACTGCAACCAAAATTTCAACATAGCTTCCGTTTAATCAGAAAATACATATTTCAATTACAACTTAGACAAGAAAAAGGTCAAAAGGAAAAAAGCATGTTTCAATAAATAACAGGGCAAGTAAGCAAAAAACACTAGCATCTGGAAACACCGACTCACATTAGATTTGGACCAAGACAGGTCTAATACATCACTGGTATGGCCATGAAATTCTTGTAGTGGTGACTCTTCAATCTTGAAGACCTTCTCAGGAATAATGACAGAAGCAAGATCAGAAGTTTTTCTTCCAAGAACGAATTTTCCCTCGTTGAGTTTGTTAAAGTACTTAGAAGTAGCTTCGGTTGATAAACAAGTCCAAGAAGCGTCGGCTGATGTAACACGCCAAATGCGAACAACCCCATCTTCACCTCCACTGGCCAAATACTGCCCATCTGGACCGAATTTCATTGTCCAGATGAAGCCATTGTGAGCTTGAATTTCTTGTCCCATGTAAAGTGCAGTGAACTCGACACATCTCTTCCTGTTGTGCCGCACATTCATTTTACATCGTTTAGGTGCTTTGGAATTCGTTACCAGCATATCAGACTTGGAAGTTCCTCTTCCCCCTTTCCTCTTATTGACGAAGCTCTTCCACCAACTCCTCATTTTCTTCTTAGTTAGGTTGAGATGTCCATTACTTCCTTCTCCATCATCAAGAACTTCCCTCTGTTCCAGTCGCTGAAGGGAAGGTGAACGGCCAATGCACGTCCCTCCCTCATGAGCCGTAGTCAGTCTGTCTGACCTAACTTGCTCCAATTCGTCAATCAGAAACCTGGTTCTGCCATGTATTTCCTCTCCACTTGAACCAAAATATTCCTCTAACTTTGCTGAACTTTGCTGAGCTCCACTACATTCTGTAATCCTTTCCAATCCAGGAATCATCGGCGAGCTACTACCAAAGTCTCTATCCCTGTTAATTACATCAGAACAACCCAATTCATGGAAACCCATTTCATGCAGGAATCTTTCGCGGCGTTCCTTAACACTTTGCGGCTCGTTCGTCCAAACTTCGTACTCCAATTTCCAACTCACAGATTCCCCAGACAAAACAGAATCACAACTTCCAACATAATCCAAGGAATCAAAAAAGACATCTTCTCCTCCTTCCTCATCAGAACTCAGCATATTTTTAACTAGATTTGAGAACAGAATTCCACATCAAAATGACTCTCAAGTCCGAATTCTTCAGGTATCAAAGAAAAAAGACAACCATCTATATACAAACACCAAACCCCCGAATCATGGACCGAGACTATCGCAGCACAAACACAGTAATTCAACTGAAACAAACCATTACAAGCAGATTCAGAAAAACACGTTTGAGTCCGATGTACCAACCCCAGAAGACCCGCAAAAGAATATCATTTCTATATTCTAAAGGTCTCATTCAGACCCCAATACAAACACCCTAAACCCGGAAATTTAACAATAATCAAATAGAAAAACAAAGAACAAAGCTTCAAGCTTCAAGCTTCAAGATTCAAATACAGATTACACAATACATTACCTCGATTTCCATGTTAAGCAACACCAACCGTCACCTATTTTATCACCGACCTTACCGTGGTCCCTGCAATTACATTCAGGTCAATTTCAATACCGACGAAGATGAACACAGAAACAAACACAAGTTCTTCAAATGCTCTGTATCGAACCCCAGAAATGAAAAAAAGGGGTTTCATTTGCAGAGAAATTGGCGGAGAAAATTAAGGAAAAAAAGAATACCTGGTCACCCATTGTAAAGAGAATCCGCTTTCCGCAATGCAGGCCTCGAGATCTGGATTTGAAGGTTGTTGCAGCGCACGAGCAACAACAAACACGAGCGGAGTGGCGCTGCGCGGGAAACAAGACTCTCTTTGTTCTGCAACTCTTTCGCTGCAAAAAACCCAACCAATCTCTGCAACGCTCGCTTTCCTTCGATCCATACAAAAAGGAATTTAGTGCAGTTTTAAAAAAAAAAAAAAAAAACAAATTACACAAAGTCAATTTAAATCCCTGAAATTTCAACAAAATTCTTAAATTATAGTACAATACGGGTGAGAGATAATAATAGTTATAGTATTATCTTCCGTTACGAATTTTCTGGGATTTCGCTTTTGAGATGGAAATAATCTCGCAACTTTTCAACTGTATTCATTAATGGCGCTTTTAAAAAGATTACAGAAGAGAAAACGAATCAGACAGGCTGTGAAGAGAGAGAGAGGAGCTGTAGGTGAAACTAGTACAGGCTGCCTAGTGAGAGCGATTGGTCGTTACAGACCAAGAATTCGGCCATTAGAAACCGACAGGTGTCAGAACAAGCTCTCTCTCTCTCTCTCTCGGACCTAGGATTTGTATCTCTCGACCGATCATCTTTGGTACCTATCTTATTCGTCTGTAGCTAAAAACCTAGGGTTTCGTGTTCTGTTGGTATCCGCCATTATAGACATTAATCGAGGTCTCGTGTTCTGCTGCAACCCTACAAGTTTCCGTTTTTATTTAGGATTCTGATCCATAAAGTCCAAGAAAAAAGATTTTCTTTACTTCAGATCATCGTAAAAAGTTTTTTTTTTTTTTCTTCTTCTTTTCTCTTCTACCTTTGTTCCGAACAATATACAGGTTCAGACAACACGAGCTCAATTCACCACGTCGATATTTCTCGGATTCCCGCCATAAAAGAAGAACGATCACAAACAATCTCTCGGTGAGGTTTTTTTAGAAATCAAAGATCATTTCCTTTGATCTCTCACTGACCAATCTCAGATCTTTCTAAGTCTGATTCTAAAGAAACAGATCGATTAAAGAAATCGCTTCTCAAAACGGCATTTGTGATCTCCGTGATTCATGAAAGAAATCTCAGTCGCTGTAACTTCAAATCAAAGACTAGATCTCTGTATCTTTGGATCCTCTGGTTTGAATTTGAGACTGAGAGAGAGAGAGACAGAGAGAGAGAGAGATTAAAAGGGCGTGCGAGCGACTGAGATTGGGTTGAGGAATGATGGCTTTGTTTAGACTGACGATGTACGAAAGGTTAAGAAGGGTTGTACGGATTCTACCGAACACAACGTGAGAGGCTGAGAGCCTGTGGTGTGGGCGACGATGGGAGATGATACCTTGGATCATAGTCTGCAACCACGTCCATGATCCATGGCGCAACGTGTACATAGATGATATCCACGTAACCACGTGTCTTTTATCCTCTTTCCTATAATTATTTTTTTCTTTATTCTTTTTTTTGGTCTTAGTGTCATTTGGGTGTGGGACTAATCCGGGCGGGAGCAATTATAATAAATCCCTAACCACGAGTGCTTTTAATGAGATTCGAATTTCAGACCTGCCTCGGAAGACGCCAACTAAAACCCACCTTACCACCGGCTGAGCCACACATTGCATGGTTAAATTATTATTATTTTATTTTTTCTGAAACTCGCTCTAAATTCTAATACCTAAAAATGATTTGGAAGCACATATAAACCAGTAACAACATTAGTTGACCGAACAAGAAAGTTAGCCGCTTACCGCTCACCGCTCAACGCTCAACGCCCGACATTCTTTGTTCTTTCACGTTCCATGTACTCATTAGTACATGCGAAGGATAAAGAATGTAAATGCTTAATTGCATATGGTCGGCATTAAAAATGAATGCGGATAAGATGGGGGTGGTTTATGGATGCCATAATTATAGGCAGCACCATATTGGTTTACGTTATTTCATTTATATGCAAGTAAAAAGACAGATTCTAGAATCTGATATTACAATCCCATATAAAATCAGAATCTTCTTTAATATGATTTTGATTTCTGAGATACTGAGTTATGATTATGGGTGCCCAGGTACTAAAATTGGATTCTGAAAATCAACAATAAAAATCTAAATTTTGAGAATCAAGATCATAATCAAAATCTAGAATCCAAAATCCCCTCCCCCTTAATTAATCTTAAACCACTTTAGAGCCTATACTCAAAAACCCATATCCTCCCACCCCATCCATTTTATGAGGGGATGTCCTCCCAACATCCCAAAGGACTGGCCACCCTAAACTTAAGGCTATAAATCTTCTACTGTGAGATGGTTATATCCACCCTTGCTGTAGCCGTCCTACAGTAGAAGATGTGCACCCAAACCTTAACGTTTTGTTTGGTTAGTCTGAAAATGATAAAAAGGAAAGAAAAGAACACTTTCTATTCATTTTAATTGAGACTTTTATGAAAACATACTTTTCAATGGGCCTATATTTTTTAATAAATCAAACATAAAAATTTGTTAAAAAAGTTTCTTCTCTTTCCTTTCCTTTCTTATAGATTTTGACCAACCAAACACAGCCTAAACAACCCTAATCCATAGGGGAAAAAAAAACAGAAGAGCAATGGTAGGGCATTCTAATGGGTACATGAGAGAACGAGCCAGTTTCTATCCCAAACAATTTCTTTCTACTCAATACGCCCTTGTACTAAGTGCCAGGAAACTTGAAGGACTAAGGGACATATGGTCTATTGTACGTGGCCGGCCTCAAGCCAATTGTACTTGTGCAGTTTAATTTATAATATAATAAACCATCTTTGACAAGATCTACCACACTCGGGGCGGGATCCTCTGTGAGCAGGGGGCCTGTGAGCACCCTGTGAGCAAGACACAGGCCCCCAAGGTGAAAATACC
>JAUPMG010000014.1:16197960-16211781 GCA_031762675.1 Pachysandra terminalis | reverse complement strand
ATTACTTATGGGACTTACAATAAAGCAAAATTTTGTTTAATAAAGTGATGCACAATATAAATAAAAGGTAATTCACGTTGGTCGCCCTAGGTTGAGCTGCCGTCGGAAGTGATTCGTCAACGCTGCCGTGGGGTTACGCCGCTGTGAGAGGGTGCGAATGGAAGATGGTTTATTTTTTCACTTTCCTTCAATCCAAACCCCCAAGGGGTGAGGGGTTGCCTAGGAAAAAAAATCAGAAAAAAAATAAAAAGGGGTAAGTGGTGTAACTGAAATATGCAGTTGACAAGAATGTGAGGGTAAAATATAATTAATCCTAAAAAAATATGATACATGAACTCATGACACATTCATGGAGACCGGCCCTCCCCCAGTAGGCACGGATTCCCCCGGCAGGGGCACCAGGGCTGGCTCGTTGGCCCGGGGACCTCCCTATCACCGACCCGGGCATGCCCCTGACTTGGGTGACCCTGCCGGCCCGGGGACCCCTCGGCCTGCCACCTGCCCCTCGCTGGCCCCGGCACCTTTCACCAACCCGGGTGACACCGCCGATGCTCCCCTCCCTCGAGGCACCCCGTGAGCCTCTTTCGCTGCCCTGGGGTTCAAGACCCCCTGACCCGGGGACCGGCTTGGGTAGCATGGTCCGCCCGGGCACCCCCTACAACCCGCCAACTCGGGCCCACTCCCAGCTAGGCGCCTCGGACACCCCATTTGCGATCACAAATGGGCCTTTTCGTCTAAATGCATACACAGAAGTGGCCTTCCAATTCAAAAATTTATTACATCGTCTTAAACTGCCAAGTCCTTCCTTTCTTGTCTAATCACCCATATGCGATAACAATTCACTTTAATTCAAGGATAGACATGGGTATTCGTTGGCCTTCTGTGTACAAATTATCATACGGGATAGACATGGGTATTCGTTGGCCTTCTGTGTACAAATTATCGTACGGCTCAAAGAAGAGAGACCAATCAACCACAAATCTGATTGGGAAAAGGCTAGTTGAGTCTTTAAGGTTGCGTTTGGTTACTGTCAAAGTGTGTCAAAGGAAAAAGAAAGAAAGTACTGTAAAAAGAAAGTGAAAGTAAGTTTCTTGTTGTTGTTTGGTTGTTCCAGGAAATCCGAATGATTCTAAATGAAAATCCACCATAATGTGTTTGGTTAGTGAGAAAGTAATAAGATTCCTGAACATAATTTTCAATTATACCCTTCTAACATAAATCATATTTATGCATGATTTATGCTATATTAAATTATATATATGTCAATCCTTGTAAATATGAATGTTTAGGAAGGGCAAAGTTGGAAGGATGTTTGATAAGGACAAAGTTGAAAGAAGATGAAGAATATTTTCTTACGACGCAAAATCGCATCAATTGAACGAGAAAACAAAAATGAGCTTTTTGGCCAAAAATTTTCTTAAAAAAATTGTAGAACCCACATTCTTTTCTATTTCTTGCAAACCAAACGGACAAAGGAAAAAGAAAAGTGCACTTTCTTTTTCCTTTGACACACTTTGACGATAACCAAACACAGCCTAAAGGCTGACGACATAAATGACATGAATGCCTACATAAGTCATGCTGTCTCCGACCCGGGCACCCCCTGCCGCCCGACCCGGATAACCCGAGTACTCCAGGCACCCCGCCCGACCCAGTTTGGTGTTAAGACCGCCAACCAGCCTTGGTTATAGAAACAAAATCTAGATTTAAAAAAAAAAAATTTAAACATCAAAATCAGTTGAGGTCTCAATTGGGACAAAGCATGCCATTTTCAGTTGAAAACTGTCGGTGGTTTTTTGCTTACAGGATCATGAGGGCAAAGAGAAACCAAAAGGAGGCCATTGAATGTTGTTGAAATTCATTCTGAGTGAGAGAGAGAGAGAGAGAGAGAGAGAGAGAGAGAACCACATGAACACCAATAATGGTATTTGGACGGCCAATAAAAGGGTTTTGCCAATAAAGATAGGATCACACGATAACCAACATGGTTTCAAGGATCGGACCGACCCAGTCTGTATTGGCCGGTTCGTATCGGGATTAGTCAGGACTGGTCCAATCCCAAGCCACTATACAACTATTGTATCAAGTGGCTTTGAATCGGACCAATCCAACTGATATCGGTACGAACTGGCCGATACAACCAATCTAGTGATAATATGCCAATCAATGAATTTTTTGATGATTATGATCATATATGGTTGTGTTTTGAATGTTAGCACGTATTTAAGTAATTTTGTATGTGAATTGGATGCATAAAATACCTTTTTGTATTTTGAAAAATTATAGAACATATGCTAATCTGAACTATCGATTTTAGAACTCATGTAAATAAATTTTATAATTTATTTTATATTTTATTTAGATTCTCCTATTCGTTAGGAAGATGCCAAAACAAGTTTGAGACAATTCCGATATGTATTTAAAAAGATATGGGCAAATTAGTGATTGTAGGTCGAAGTAGAATTATAGCCCAGAACACTGTTTCTAAGAATGTACGATCGAACGCAAGTGTGATCAAGCGCAGTTTTATAGAACACAGATTTAACAGAATTAACCCTATAATATATACATAATATATATGTGAATCAGATTGTAACCATTACTCAAGGATATTGAGAGTTGTGATTTTCCACTTATCATAGTGGATGGATTACCCACCGGTGAGGTGGACGGATGACCAGAATTCTCATGTAATGACTAGAGTTGTGAATGGGAATACCTATAATGTGTTCCATTGAATTACTTGCGTGTATGGGCGCGTAAGTAGTTTCACGGGAACATATCATTTGTATATCCAAAGCATCATAGGAATGCTTATGAGGTTTTCTATTGGATTACTTGCGTGTATGGGCGCGTAAGTAACTTTCACAGGATTACATCATTTGGATTTCCTAGGATAGGCATTCATGCTATGATTGTTGAAAAGTTAGGTGTTCCTTGGAAGGAAAGATATTTGGGTTTTCTATTCCCGTCGGTTGAAAGTCCTACAAAATAGTAGAGATGGTGGCCGTTGAACCATGAGTTAGCGCCTGAATCAGCGAGAGGGGCTTGCCGGTTGTTCTTGTAACACATGTTCCGAACTGGATACCTGAGGACACTTAGCACGACATCTGGTCATAGGTGCATTACTTGCATATCATATTGTGTTCATTGGATGGGCATCTTAGAGCATTGTATTTCACATTCATATTCATCATATCATATCATATCATATCATATCATGGTTTATATTGTTTATCGTATTACTGGTTTATCAGACGATTTTATGATCATATTATCATTGTATGTTAACTGGATCATGCTTGCTGAGTATTCCATACTCATGCAGTTTTTCATGACTGCAGGATGATGTAGTACTTACAGAAGAGGAGACTTGGATGTGTGATACATATTACAGATGAACTTTAGATTTCACTTTTGATTTAGACATAATATTTATTTTGGTTGGATGTACGACTCTTCTTAAGCTTTTGATGTTATTACGTTGAATACTTTGATGTAATAGTTAGTAATTATTTCCGCTTTTGGTTACTCTGACTTTTATGAATTAAATTGAGGGCTTTCTCATGCCTTGTTCGATCTGAAATCCGCGGTCCAAAAATGGATCCCGAATGTTGCACCTCGTGATCCGTGCCTTCCCACCTAGGGATGTGAGTCATGAGATTTGGGGCGTGATAGTGTGGGTGTTGGATCATGCTTTGGGCTAGTAGGGTTTGAAAAAGATTGTTGTAGTTTATATTGTATGTTTTAGGGGTATTCTTTCTCGTTGAGTCTGGCCAGGTTTATATGTAAACTGTTTTTTACCTTATGAATAGTATTAGTTTGGGGACGAGGGTGGGCATGTGCGTTGGAAGCTATTGGTTCAGAATTAGATCGGAAATGGAAGGTTCCATTTGCTCCGAAAGCTCGTTGGATGGCAATACCATGCTGGATGACTTTATCAAAAGAGTTAAGGCATAATACTGATAATTGAAATCGAAATTGAGGGACAAGTGTTCTAATTACGGTGGAGACAAGAAAGTGTTTGGGTTGTTGGCTAGGAAGTTTACTAGCGAGAGTTCTCCAATGGTTGTAAAAGTGGGTAAGTGTTTCATCGTGTTTTTGTTTCATGTTGGCTAAATCATCTAAGGTGACTTCAGTATCCAAGTTATATGCGAATTGGTTGATAAAAAGGTAGGCAAGTTGTAAGAATGAACTGACAGATTGACTATGTAGGTGCGCAAACCATGTAAGGGCAAGTCTGGCTAGGCTTTTGTAAGAACCTGAATAATCACTCTAATTAATTAAGATTAGAACTCAAGTTTAATTTAAATTTAGTAAAACAAACTCACTAATAGGTGAGATTAGTGCTCACCTAGTCCTTAACCACTTGAAGTTAAAACACATTAGGATCAACCTTAAACCTTAAGACTAATTAGGAAAATTAAATTATTTTAGGTAGCCAGCCTGATTGGTTAGAAGAGACCTTAGAGATTCATTTAAGACAAAATAATTAGACAAGATAATAAATCATATCCGACAACTCTAGAGATCCACCTCAGACCCACCAGTAAAAGCCCTCCAGCAGAAGTTGATTAGGTGACCAATTGAAAAATGTAGGATCAGAAACTTTGTTTTGCCCCTACTGCTAAACCTATTCCCAATTAGACCTGTAAAACCTATAAATAGGAGCCTTAGATCATTTTCAGCATTTTTCTTCTTCTTCTTCTTCTTCTTCTTCTTCTTCTTCTTCTTCTTCTCTCTTAGAGCTTTGGAGCACATGGGAGACCTTTGGAGATCACGGAGACACAACGGATCAACCCCGACGCAATTCCAACAACGCCCCAAGTTGAGTACCCTCTCTTTGAAGTTGTATTTAGTTGTGTTTTTGCATTGTGACCTAGGAAAAGAGTTAATTGTTGTATGCCCACCTTCTCCTTGGGCTTTCAACCTAGATTTCAAGCTGTAGGTGGTAACCTTAAAACCTCTGACCCCTATTTGTGACTTAATCTGTGGAAAAACCAAACCCTAAGTGGAGAAAATAGAGAGAAAACCCCAAATCCCCACTATAGATCAATCTAAATAAAAAAATAAAGCATAATCGAACCCTCCTGGGAGTAAGATCAACTTACTGGAGAAATTTCAGACCTGTTGGACCTTTCTTGAGCTTAGTTGGGCTCTCCGGAATTATCGCCGAAGACAGTCTAGGCGAGCCTAAGAGGTCACCGAAGCCCATTTGGTGAGCCAAAGAGGTCGCCGAACCAAATTTGTAAATAAACTGAGTTGACTTCTCGTTTATCGAGACTCATTTGGACCAAACCCCGATGTGTCAAACTAATTGGCACACTTTTTCACTTTTCGGTGCGCTGAAGTGTCGCTGAGCACCCCGCCGAGCAGTTCCCTTGGTCTAATTTGAGTGATTCAAATGGGAGTGTGTGTATCTTGACTAACTACTTGTGTTTGGTCTATTTCCGGGACAAATAGACTTACCATGCAAAATTTGACCCCTCAACCTGGAAGTTAGCTTCCTAGACTTGACCGAGCAATGAGGAGAATTTTGGGAATCAAGTAAGTATGGTCCCAAAATACTTCCATTGGCTCAAGACCATCTTTTTACATGTGTTTGGATATTGATAGTAGTGGATGTGAAGTTAAATCCTTTAATTTGTGGAAATGCATTATATATTGTACTCTTTGTATGAGTTAATTGGTGAATGTCTGGTTAAAAAATCATTATGCCTCAGAGTCATGTATATGATGAGTGGATTACATCTAAATGCTCTAATGTGATTGGTGTGGAGTTTGGTTCCCGTGTGCCTAGCTGGACTTACCTCATTTGCCTATGAGAATATAACTGCCATGTTTTCCTTATTGTATTATAAATGTAGATTTATTAGTTGCACATGGATATTGAGGTACTTGGTAGAGTAGATTATGGGTCTGTGCCCATATGTTTGATGATTTGAATATATATCCGCGAAACATTATATGATGCATTAATAAATAGATTTGAATATGGACCTTCCGGCTGTGACAACCTAGTCTAATACCCCATATGATCCCCTTGGGTTTAGACTAACACACGAGATATTTGCCTTGATGGCTATTATTCTCCTATGAGAGGACCCCTATTATCGTACCTAAGATGAGAGTCACATAGGGAGGCCTCTACAGTCTTAAGGGATGATGGTTATCCAAGGATCCGCACTTTGGTGTAAGCTTGGGAGACAGTGAGACCATGTTATAATTTTTGTTGGCTTTTGAATATGTAAGATTTCCTGAAGGAATTAACATGTGGATGTGAGCTTTGGCCGTATGCCCGTGATAAACAATAAGTTGGGGGATTGTGCCTCCTAGGTCGAAATCCCTTAAAACTATATTGTACCCATAGAATAATCATATCCCTTAGTCCGTTCATACGGGGGATGATTTTAGGTTGCTGAAGCATCCTATGGCGCATTCAGGTTGTTGGGACACCCCGGATAGAGATTGAGGTCCCGTGGAAACTTACGATATTTCACATTCCATACAATGTTTGCATTGCACTTGCACTTTCATTTGCATATCTTTGTTGATATTAGTGTGAGAGCCTTATGTATGAAACACTTGGTCTAATTTTCATATTGATCTAAGCATATAGTCGTAGAGTTATTGACTGTTGAGATATACTCAGTAAGGATGGGAGAGAACATCAGATTTGTGAATTTATAGTAAAATCACCACATTGTTCACCACTGGCACATATACTGCTTATTACACATTGTACACTTATCGCACTTGTTTCGTAATGTTGGAACATGAGTGAATACACTTCATTGAAGGTTTACTCATCTTGGCTTCCAGCTTATGTGTGTTGTTTATATTTCAGGTTCAGGAGCTTAGATGCGAAGAGAGAGAGACTGGGATGAGTAGCGCACTCTGATAGAACATTATGATAGTTTAGGAGTAGGCTTTTATTTTCCTAGATTTGGTTTATTTCAGCTTTGGTAGTAATAGTTACTTATATCCTATTAGAACTGATTTAGACCTTCCGCTTATGTTTTGACCATTGTTATCCACACTTGTAGAAATACGGGGTGAAGTTTACGAATAAATCAAAAATCTCAGAAATTGAAAATTTCTGGTTTGGTTTGTGACAGCTTTGGGGGAAGAATTGAAGGAGAAGTGCATCATTATGTTGGATATTAACACATTTAATTAGGAAATCTTTAATGTGGGTGCGAGGGCTTCTGGTACCAGGGTAAATTGTGGTATAATGAAGTTGGGAGGAAAATGCAGATTGGTGATGAATTCTGGAAAAGGTAAGGAACAAAGTTCATGTAGGGATAAGGTTTGGGTATGACTTTTATAACCATCTAATTGTTTTGCTACGAGTTGATTTACAATATTTTCGAGGTTATTATGTGTTGATTGAGGTGTAGCGGGAGGTGGGTTTAGCGTGGGTTGGGATGAAGGCGGTGGTGGGCTAATGTTAGGTGGCGGGATGGTATAGGTAACTGTAGGGCTTTGTGTATGAATTGGGTCAATAGGGTGACTTGTGGTTGCTTGGTGTTGGGTGGGAGGATTAGTAGGTGTTTGGTTGTGGCTTAATTGTTGATGTAAATCTTGGTTTTCAGTAGCAAGTGCAACTAAACGTTGATTTAAGGCAACTAATGCTTCTTCAAAAGCTGAGAGAGATGCATTTTGTTGTTGGGTTTTACCAACTAAGGTGTCGACGAACTCTAGGATAGGAGGGTTGGGATGAAGGACTGGCTCAATAGTGATATCAGGAAGGGTAAAGTGAGCGGCCATTGGGTGGTTATGTGATCGTCTAGATTGTCCTCTAATATTAACAGGCATACAACGTGATCAGGTGTGTGGGGAGCTCGGGTGTGCCAATTGAAAGTACTAAAAAATAATTTCTATCAGAATATATTATTTTCCTATGATTCAATAGCAAAAAAAGAAGATATAAATGAAAATAAATTAAGAAAATCAGTCAATTGTATTTACAGAATTTTTAGTAAAATATATAAATGAAAATAAAATAAAATAAAGTTAGGGATTCAAAACTTCCCCGGTTTTGTTTTTGGTGTGACAAATTTTGCAGATTCGACCTGTTTCGAAAAGTTGTTGCTCGATGGTGAAACCAAACGAAGGAGCTTCATCGTGTCAGGATATTCAGATATGTGTGAAGACTAGTATGCTACTGCCCCAATAATCAAAATATGAGGTGAGATGATGAAAATACATTGAAATATAGAGCTTTTTTTTGTCAATTTGTAGATGATCCAAGAAGTGGTATAATAGGGGTTTAAATAGGAAAAAACAAAAGAATAGAAGGAACTCGTCTTACCGTTGCTCCAATGGTAGGATTTGGGTGGAGAATCCTACCGTTGCAGCAACGGTAGGATACCTTTTTTATTTTTTTATTCAAAAAAACAATGTCAAAACTTAATCAAAATCATCAAAATTTTAGGTGTGAAATTTGACGATTTTAACAAAATGATTTGATTTTTTTTCTCTAATTTATAGTATATTTTTGCTTCGTTTAAACTCTTAATGATTATTAGAAAATTATAGTATTTTGTTTTAAACTTTGTGAAATTTTGGCCCATTTTTCTTAAAATTTTCAAAACAATCATATAATATGATAAAATAGTAAATATAATTAGAGATAATATTGTCTTTTGATTTATTTAGGAGGCCACGGTTAAATTTTCAAAATAACCATTCCTATCTCATTTAAGTTATAAAAAGAAGTCATTCCTATCTCATTTAAGTTATAAAAACAAGTGGATTAATGATACTAGCAACCTTTTAGAGTTTTAGTCACATTCAATCATTACAAATAATGTTAAAAAAATATAAAATATAAAACTATATAAATATTAAATCTTAAGTATTATAATCTTAACATTTTAAATTAAAACCCTAAAAAAAATATGAACCCTAAACCCTAAATGTTAAATCCTAAAAGAATGTTAATAATAAAAACTCTAAAATAGGATAAAATGAACCCTTAAAAGAGATGGACCTTAAAATCTTAAAAACCCAAAAAAAATATATATATACCCTAAGAGTAGAAGATGAGCCCTAATAACTAAACCTTATAAAAATTAAAACCCTAAAAATAATTAAAACCCTAAAAGAAAAAAATGAACCCAAAAACCTTAAAACAAGAAGGAAAAAAAAAAAAAAAATCCTACGATCATTATATTTTAAGTTTAATTATTTTTTATTTTAATTATTATATAAAATAATTTTTATCTAATTTTTGATTTAGATATTTAAAAAGACAAAAAAAAAAAAAAAAAACCGTTTGAATATGTTTCAAGTTGAAACTATTGTCACATGACGGCATTTTATTGCAGGGGACCTATATAGGTCCTCGTGGGTGATGCTCTCATTTTTCTAAAAAAAATGATGTGAAAAAAAAAACTAAACTTAACTAAAACAGTTAATACATTTTATACAATTATCAACGTGTACTCCAATAGTCTACATGAACAAAATCAAAATTTCAACAAAATTTAAAACCATGAATAAAAATACTATGCTTCTTGTTATGAGGTAAGTCAGGCCACTCTAGTAGTGAAAAACCGAAGCGGTGATATAGGCTAAACTAGATTTGTATGTCTCCACATTACCCGTCTTGCAAATTATGAAGCATGACGAGACGATTTTATGCAAGATGGATTAAATCGCAAATTGTTTGGTTAATAATGTGGGAAAACTTTTTTATATCTAAACAGAGTATTTGTTATGTATCCTCACACCATTCAACGTAGGCTATGTCATTGCTCTTTATGAATGACATGTGATGTTGAGGTCCCATTCAACACACGAATAGTATCGAGGTACATAAAAAATATCCTGTGTAGGCATAAAATTATTTTCCAATAATGTTTAAGGTTGTGTTTGATTAGCAGAAAAAAAACTTTCCAATTGTGTTCGATTCATTGAAAAATGTTTACTCTTTTACTTTTCTTTTCCATTTGTTTTCTAACTATCCAAACATAACTTAAGGCATATTAAATTAAGATTCTCAGCATAAAGAGAAAGAACAAAAGGAAGAATACAAGTTGCTTTCTGAATCTCGTGATGTACGTAGTCATCTTTTTAACTCTAATGGAAGGAAACAGCTCATATATGGAAGATTGAAGGACGTGTGATGTTTGGTTTCACAAACCTCCATTTGAATCAATCTCAATCCTCCCATGTCGTTGTTTGAGTTACTGTTTGTCTCTCGCCGCAATTTCTCTCTTGGGCCACTCTCCATTCTATACGTCTTTTCAACGCTTAGCATTAATAAGTTGGCTAAGTTGTTGCTTTTGATGGAGTGCCCCAACAGCTAGAATCTTGGTTTGACAAAAAAAGAGGGGAGATTTAAGGCTTGGTGGCTCCAAATACAATTATTTAATAATTAAAGACCTTTTTCGTAAAATTTAAAACTTAGTATTCATTATACATAATATTTATTTTTGAATGATATTTTAGATGAGTGGACCAAAATATCTCTTAAAATTTTGATTTCCAAGGTTTGGTGAGTCCAAATAAAATTAATATTTTAAGGGACATTTGGATCCAGTCAACTGAAATATCACTCATTTGCAAACCGTTGCAGGGAGTGAAACTCAGGTCTATCAGGTAAAACTAGAGTATCCTAAACATCTAACTATAAGGGAAGGGAGCAATTAATTAATTTTCAATATTTATCTTAATATTAACTTATCAAAATCAAGGATCTAAGAGACAAATATGTCTTACCAAACCCACTTCATTGTTAAAAAAGAAAAATAAAAGGGATGAAGAAGACATAAAGCACACACCACACAGATTTATGTGGTTCAACAAATATTGCTTATGTCCACGGATGCACATTAGGTTCTACTATTCTCTAAAACTCAGGAAAAAAAAAGTGTAACATAGAGCGGCCACAAAAAATATGATAAATATCATAATTAAAGCTAAACATAATAAAAATAAATAAAATTATTATTATACCTTTAATATCAGTCTCCACATAACATTCATATTCATTAGGGACATGACCCTTAACCGTTTAATCAAAATCCCATTACCATATCTAATAAAAAAGAAATACAATTCATTTTATCTATTCACACATGCCAAGTTCTATCCTCTATTCATCCGTAGTGTTTGCTTGCATTCTTTGACAATTAGATACAATTGTGAGAAACCAATTACTTAATAAAATCCAAAGGGACGACTAGATCATAGACCACCTCTATAATTTAATTTTCAGGAGACGTATGTATGTGTGGTTTATCTTTGACGAATCATAAATTGCATGCATCGCATCGATAGTTACGTGACGGAAGTTGCCTCATCTGCAGGGTTTGACACTTCTCTTATTTCTAAGATAACAAAACAATTCCCAAACGATTTTGCTTCTCTCTCTCTCTCAAAAACGATCCAATGCATAGATATATGCATAAAGCCACAGATATACAGAAAAGAGGAAAAAGGAGAACAAAAAGAAACAAGAAAAGGGTAAAGACTTTTGAGTGCTTGAGAAAACATCATCATCATCATCATCCACCCCACCTTACCTTCTTATTCTTTCCCCGCACAGGAATAACAGAGAGAGAGAGAGAGAGAATATGAAAATTTTGAGAAAAAGAAACCAAAACCAACTTGTATATTCGACGGAAAAATTACTATATTTTTCTTAAAATAAATTGTAATGCTGGAAACAAAAAGAGGATTCTACTGTTCTTTAAATTAAACATGTGGTCCTTACTCCAAGCCCTTCTTTTTTAATTGTTCGTTGTGGTTCTGTCTTTTTCTTTCGGGATGGCGTAGTCAAATCTCTTTCTCTCTCTTCGCACATTTCTTTTTATCGATCCCCGATCCCAATCCCTTTCAGCCTTCCTGTAAAAACAAATCAAATCATACTTTCGCACAAACCATCAAAAACCAAAAAAAAGAAAAGAAGCAAATCAAAACTAACCATTTTAGCAATTGCGGCTCTTCTTCTCTTTCTCTTTTCCTTTCTAATGAATCTATTATCGTTCTGTTTTCTCCACCTGGGCTTCAAATGTCTCTAATAAAAAGCAGGTCCAGACAAAACCCAAAAGAGATGACAATGGACTGTCCCAACAAAAAAAAAGGAAAAAAAAAAAAAAGAAAGCCTCATTTCTGGGAGAAATAGAGAAGGAATCCATGATATCACAGAGAAGGAAACGGAATAAATCCCAAAAGAACTATTGTCTAATTTTCAATATATTTTCTTTGATTTAGAAAGGAGAACGAGTTATTGAGCCATATTGAATGACTTTTTTGTTCTTCCTTTCTTCGTGTTTGTTAAATAAATCGCTTCTGATTTTACAGATTCTCTCTCTCTCTCTCTCTCTCTCTCTCTCTCTCTCTCTCTCATCTCTCCCCTGTAAATAACAGAGGAAAAACAAATATTAGTGATTATTGCGTTGTTGTCAGAAAGGCATAATATGTGTTATTTTAGTATCATAGCTCGAAAGACACGATTTCAAATTAACACGAAAGATCTTAAGCAGATCAATGGACATTTGCCGAACAGGTGGCGAGCAATTGCTCTGCATCAACAGCAAGATCTTCGTCAATCCGTTGTTCTTCGTCACAGCATCTTGCGCTTTCTGATCACGGAAGAGATAACACACGCTCCATAGTATCATGACCGCGTGCTCGGTTGCGCAGTTCGACACCTTCATCATTTTCTGTACGATTGCCGGAACACAAACCGGATCTTCACAGATCGCCGTCCGGCCTTCAGAGCATGTACTTGAAACCATTTCTAGTAGCTTGAGCGATTTTTCGGTAACGGAAACGCTGGAATTCGATTGGAAGAGTAATTTTCCCAGTATCTGAACCGCTCCGAGGCGAACGATCTGTGCTTTGATCCGTCTCGGCATGGATACAGCTATTAAGGAAGATAAGCCGGCGTCGATTGCAGTCGAATCTGTCTCAGAACTTACGAGGCGTAGAAGTTCTGAAAACAATCCTTCCTTTTCCACTATCATGAGTTTGGATTCGGCATCGACGGCAATCGCTTCCAAAACCCTAGCCGATCCGATTCTCGAATCCAAGCTGCCTTTCTGTAAAACAAGAACGATCGAGGACAGGCTTCTTTGATTGTCCTTCAAGATCAATCTCATTAATTGCTCTTTATCTTCGTGCTCAGCAAGAACCAGATCTAAAATCCTAACAACATGTTCAACAACCTTCACCTCCGGATCTCCTCCAACATTGCTACTTAGAATACCGACGATCACCGGAACAAAACCGTCGACATTCGCTAGAAACTTCCGATTCTCATCGGACTCTTTAGCGAAATCAAGAATCTCCAACAGACAGTCCAAGTGCTTCTCGGTCTTACTATCAATTACATTGATCAAATCTCTCGCTTGATCTTGCAAGAGCGAAGGTGACGCAAGAGAAACTTCGTCGGAATCCGATCGGTTCCTGAAGGCGGATTCCGACCATACCTGGATCAGGCGTTGTAAGGTATGGTTAGGCACGAAGTCCTTGCTGTTTAAGACCTGCATGGTTGCCGGACAGGTGTTATTGCCGTTATCAAGCCATGTCTGGATGCTGGAGCGATCGTAGGTGACTCCGGTGGAGAGACTCACCGGAGATTTCATAATGTCAAGTGAGATTGGACACTTGAAGAAGCTCGGAACGCTAATAACCAGATCTTTCCTCCCCATTTCCGATTGATAAAAAGCGAGAAAGAGAAAAAAAAAGAACAGGTCTAAGAGAGAAAGAGAAAGAAAGAGAGAGAGGAAGAGACGGGCTCGCATCCTCTACAGCTTAAGGGTTACAGCAATCCATACAGCACCGTTGGATTGCTGCCACGTGGGT
>JAUPMG010000014.1:16178810-16189629 GCA_031762675.1 Pachysandra terminalis | reverse complement strand
TCACTCGCTCGAAAGCTTTTACTGAAAGATAGCCTGGGAGTGATCCGTGATCCCTGTACGATAGCCTGGAAGTTTTCACTCCCAGGCTATCTTTCAGTAAAAGCTTTCGAGCGAGTGAAAACCGTTCAGTCGTAACTATCCAGTACTAGAGTTAATATGAAAACTTCCACTCTCAGAGAATCATCCTTTTACAATATGAACAGGAGATTCTTCAAAATACATAACTGCTCATAAACGATTTCACAAGAGCATCGTTTCTGCCCTTGGCAGCACAACCTTCTATCCGGATTATTGAAATCCACTACCTCCTCATCCAACCTTGTCAATAGAAACTCAAAAGCCACTTTTCTTTGCCTCAGATTTCTACTAACCAGTAACCACATAGAACCAAACAGTCCTGTCATTCCTCTCAAAGAAGAAGTTAATAAGGTTGCTCTTTCAAACTAGCCTTTAAAGTCTGGGACAAAGCTCACAAAGTTTCTAAACTGCTCCATCATCCTCCCGGAAATGAATCGTCTCCCTATTACGCAATCTCAGCTTCACCCCTTTCCTGAAATCCTTATACACCTTCATAACACCCCTCCAACACTACCCCATATGGCCCCTTTCAAAAACTTAGCCATTCCGAACACCCTCCCTCATTCCAACTTTAGAGGCAATTGCATATTTCCATAAAGTATGCTCATTCAATGAACGTCCATAACTACTCACCAAGCAAAGCACTATTCATCCACCCAAACCGTACCTTTAATGTTCTTAGGTTTACATAGCTGGCCCCACTTGACTAGACGAAACTTTCTTTTCAAACCTTGGTCTTCCCAAAGGAAAACTCTTTGCCACTTCCCTGAGCCGCAATTGAACTGGCATCTTAAAGAGGGACATAAAGTAACTTGGCATGTTAAACATTCTTGTTATTTTTTAAGTAATTTGTGTTAATTTCTGAAAATACTAGACTAAATGAATTAATTGCAGTATCAACATACTTTCGCAAAACAAATTGCACATTTAAGAAAAGTTATTGAAACGATTATTAATGTCTATAATTCGAATTTTCAATTTATAAAAATAACCCCAAAAATTAAAGCACATAAGTCGACAATTCTGCAAATTTTGTTTTGTGCTATATCTTTCGTGCATTTGCTAGTTCCAAGCACAGGTAAAGGAGGAGGGTTGTGTCAGATTTGCAGCCAGTGTAAAACTTTTTCGCTTAATAGCTCAAGTACATAACAAATTACAGTTATTTAACTAAGAAATGTTTGACTATGGTAATCAAAATGTTTTTCATTTAACTTAAAAGATTAGAAAAGCAATTAGGAGTTAAACATAAAAAGTAAATACTAAAATTCATACCTTTATGATGACAAGTTACAAAATGACAGAACGTGTGACAGAGCATGTTACTTTGTTATTGATCACATTTTTCATATTCTAAATATTTTTTTTCTTTTTGTTATGTAATAATTCCTCAGTGTACTGATGCAATTCTATCATTTTCAAAGATTCATCCAAGAATTATCTAATTTTCTTGAACTTCTATTAAATTTGTAATTTGCTATAATTCCACAGATATCCATGAACTTCCACAAAATGTATCATCAGCTAGAGGGATCAGAGTTTGTTAAAAAGTTGAAGTTTATATAACCTTGCTCATAGTCAATGAAAAGTGTTTAGGCGTTGACAAACAGAAACTCAAAAAATATATGATATCATACCCCTTGACCTCTTCTCTTCAGAGAGCTGTAAATAATATAAGCAAGCCACTTCAACCTTCATACATCCAATATTCAGCTTATCATTAGCCATGCACGAGTGTGCATCCACTTGTACCAGGTTGTCATCAATTTTGAATGTGACATATTGCTGCTAGTAGTAGAAAAGAGCACAGAATATTAGCAGAATCAATGTATAATAGCATGAAAATACAATGTAAAGCACTAATCTGACATTTGCATGCAGGCATATTCAGTATAGCAACACTTACGCTACCGCCATTAAAACCATGCAGATTCAAACCTACACCCTTCTGTTTTTGTAGTAGGTTATCATATATGTGATCACCGTCAATTTTAGATCCGCTTGCAGCAAAATTTGAAGTGTTAGCAACTTCCCCAATACTGGAAGATCTGAGATCGGTGCCATTTGGAGCAGATAAATTTTGGCTCCGGGATCTGTAAGAACAAGTGCTTTCCTCAAGATTAATGGGAATGCATGCATGTTTGGAGGCTACAAGAAGCATGGCATCCTAGCAAATGAAGACAGCAGATACGAATTAAGCACTACACCATTACTTCTGCCACAAAGAAAAATGAAAAAAATAAAACTTGAAGGAAGAAGAAAATTAATAAAAAATAAAATAAAATAAAATCCTCTGGTTGAAAGTTTAAGTGATGTGCTTTACCTGAAATTCAGTGGCAGGACCAGTTGGTATATCACTATTACTCTTACCTACAGTCATGTGAAAAATGTATCTCAGTGAAATTAATTGCCAGAATAGAAGACTATATGCAACTAGAATCATAAAGCCTGAACCACATAAATATTAGTACCCACATTCATCAGAAGTAGCAACATCCTCCACCGGGTATTTATGAAATCTTCCTCTTGAAAAGTCCAACTCATCATCCATATCACCGTCATCATCAGAAAGAACTACACGGACACGTTTACGACTAAAAACTGTTTGCTGGTTACCAGTTAATTTACTCAAACTTTTGGGGGACGCTTCAGTTCGCTTAATAGCAATGTTGGGATTTACTACCTGTGCAGTTTTCAACTTGGATGACTTCTTATGGGACAGAAGGAGTGAAACCAGAGGTACATCATCAGTAGACTCTTCGATACAGGTGAGTGGTATTGATCTTTTAGAAGCAAATTCATTTATCTTTGGTATATCGCACGCATTAAACCTACTATCTGATATGTGATCATCCCCTTCTGTATCAGTTTCAGAGCAGCAGTCTGCCAGGTTCTGTTCTTCAACCGCTCCATTTGTTGAGTGCTTCAATTTGTCAATTACAAGCTGCAACCGCCTGTGCATGAGCATTCTCCAATCAGCAAAAGAGATCACCAAGGAGTGAAGCTCTGCTGCAATGGTTCACAAGAATCATACGTACCTGGCCTCTTCCACATTGTCAAATCTTATCATGTGGCTATAGTGCATATTCTCAAGTGCAGAAATCTGAACAGAAGGAAGGTTTGCTTGAACCGCAATTCTGCAATTTAAAGAGAGCATGACAATAGAACACATGCAGCCAAGAAACTAATATTATTTATCATTTACTATCAGGTAAACAATGAAAATTCAATGATAAGTAAAATAAATGGTCCAAAAGGGTGGAGAAAATTGCCTGTAGCCCTCCTCAAATGCATTCAGTGCACCTGCCCAATCACCATCTGAATCCAGTACATCCCCAATATTAATTTTGGCTAACGCTTGCCCCTGAAATCACTACTAGTTCAGAATAAGGATTTATCAAGACAAACCCTGCTCATGGACAACACAGCCATGTAAAATGATGTCAGTCAACATAGTTGCAGAACAACTATGAAAGCCTAGCTGTTAAGACTTGTGTATCACCTATGTACTCGCTTAGGCAACAAAATTATATAGTTATAATAATTATCAGTTAAAAGTTATAACTAATTTCTTAATATAGATTATGTGAGCAATCTAAGTAGTATATATTAGTAGTAACTTACAAGAAAATTTTAATAATGTATGATTGTTAGCATAGTTGTATATTGTGTATTTCCAATTAGTATAGAATATGAATCACATAACTATTAGTCATAAGCTATTCATAATTATTATTGACAATAAATAATTACTAGTACTATACAAGTTAATATAGACAAAATAAGTAATAGGCTCAAGGATTTTAGTGTCAATGTCGCCAGCTATGGCTTGCGGCATTTTGGCGACATGTCACCGATATGGGGAAAATTTCCCCCAATTTGAGGAAAAGTGGGAAAATTATCCTCAAATACTTGAATTTAAAGCTGAAACTTTTTTTTATACCTACATAAGTGATAAATACATCAAAATATACAAAATATGTTACATTTTATGTTAGCAGTTAATACTTTACAGCAGCACGTAAACTTCCCTCATTATGGGATCTTTATTATGTGTATATTTTTTTGTCATGTTCAATATATTTTGATGTATTTATCACTTATTTAGGCATAAAAAGTTTTTGCCTTATATTCAAGCATTGGAGATAATCTCCCTCACTTTTCCCTCAAACTGGGAGAAATTTCCCCCATGTCGCCGACATATCAACAACATGTCGCCGAAATGTCAACATCATAGGGTTGGTAAACTCGATATTTGTCAATTTTTCTATAATTTCTCTTTGCCCACCCCCAAATTGGTAACATGTCAAAGATATTTTAAACATTGGATAGGCTAAAATCGTATTTAATTAACTATACTATATAAGCCAATACAAATTATATAATTATATTACCAATAATTAGTGACTTAAATGTAAGCATCTAAGATATATACTAATAAACTATTGTTCAAACCCCATTAGAACTAAGCACTCATCCGTGCCAAAACCTTGCCTAGAAGATCACAATTTTGTTTAGGCAATCACCTTAAAACCCAGGTATGTGTTGAGTTCTAGCTCGCCTAGGCTAGTATTGCCTACTCTCTCGTAAAACGCCGGTTGGCTAGGCACCCACCTGGGTGCCCAGGTGAGCTCCTTTTAAAACATTTCCAACCAACTAAACAGCTACAGCCTACTGGACCCAGATTATATCCAAGACCCCAAGGCCAACTCTAATTCCCTAGAAAATCACACTAAACTATTTACTATAAATTCTAACCAAGTCATATACAGAGTTTATTTAATTGTATTTTAGTTTTTCTTTCTGGTAAAAAAAAATGCATGAACAGTTTTGTAGTTAATCATAAAGCATAGACCACACTAACCTCCATGTTGCCGATTGACCTATATATGTCCCAACTCTTCATGTACCACTTAAGAGCCTTGCTAAATTTCCTGAGCTTCTGATATGACTCTCCAATAGCAAGAAAGGAATCGCTTAGCTTTTCTTTATCACAGAGCTCACTTGCAACTCTTTTCTTTCTTTTAGCGAATTCACGATGCTAAAACACAAAAAATCACAAGAAGAAATAGCGTGAATTAAAACCCCAAGGATCAATAAAATTAGCTGTGGCTGATCATTGCTGTATTGAATCCCAAAAAGCATCTCAAACTTAACAGCGAATCCAAAATTTTGGTAACATCCTAGCAAGTATGAAGGAATAGTTTTTAAGATGGTAAAATTGTGCAAAGTAATGCTCACAGAAAGGTAAAAATGCCAATTTGGTTGGACCTACAATGGTTAACCTTTATTTTTTTGAGGACCAAGTTGAGGTTGGGACTCCAGGGCAGAGCAAAGTGGTATAAAAATAAATAAAACATTACTTACTTTCATCCATGCAGATATTGTACTAGACTTTTCAATTAGACGGTCCAGTGATGCATTCTGCTGCAGCAGACACTTCCTTTCACTTGCTGTCCCCCTAGCCATGACCATGGTTCTTGTCAGCTTCTTGAGGTTCTGCTCTTCTTTCTTTAACTCATCAATTACTTTAACTGCTTCTTTTACGGTTTCAATATTCTGCCCAATTTGACCAACCAATGCATCCTCATCTTCCATGGTTTTAGCGAGATCATGCGCTTTCTGATAGCAAAGAACTGCATCCTCATACTTCTGGACTCGATAATGCAATTCACCTAGATTGATGTACCCTTTTGCCTCTCCTTGACAATGTCCTATTCTCTTGCAGATTATAATGTCCCTCTCAATGTGCTCTCGAGCTTTATCCCACATTCTCAGCTCCACGTAAAGATTTCCGAGGTTGTGATGAAGCCTGCTGCGCCCAGCATCATCTTCTATCACCTCTTCCTCATCACATATCTTTAATCCTTCATGAAGGATTTTCTGGGCTTCTTCCAAGTTATCAAGATCCATTTCAAGCATCCCAATGTTGTTATGGGCACCAATAAATTCCTTGAGGTAGGACGAAGATTTATTAGATGAAGTATTTTCCTTAAGTTTCTGTGCAAGCTTCATCGCAGACCTGAAATACTTTTTAGCATTCCGAACAGAATAATGGTCATCTTCAGATCTTAAAAACATTTCATGGTAAGTTCGACCAAGTTGGGTGCTGGCCCTTTGCTGCTCAACAAGGTCATCGGCATCCTTGGCAAGCTCTAAATGCTTTTTCTGCATCCAATACCGTGAACATGAACCTCGATTTTTATTTTTATTTTTAGGAAAAAAGGACAACAAAAATGCAAAATCGAAGCAACAGAATTGAAAGAAAATTAAAGGACCTACTATTAGGGATTAATTGAACCCATAGTTCAAATTGAAGTTTTCTCCATTAAAAAAGAACTAGATTCTCAAAAGGGAATTAAAAGTGTACCTAAAATATTAAGACTAAATTGAATCCAAATTAAAGCAAACAGATGAGGGGAAAAAAAAGTAATAAAAGAAAAATCAAAAGGTTATTATATGACAGAATAGGATTTCAATGAGTTCAAAACTAAAGTTACAGATAACCAAAGGAAATAGAAACAAGATTCTACAAAGGTACCTGATAAATTAGGGCATCTTTGAAATACTCGAGACGAAGATAAACTTCGCCGAGAGACTGACAGGTCGGGAGGAGCTGTTTCTCCGGGAGATACTTCACAGAGACTTCGTAATCGATGCGTAGCCATTTGAGAGCTTCAACGTACTCTCCCTTGTTCTTCAAAATATCTCCGATTACATTTGCCCACCTAGCTTCCTCCTGGTGATTTCCCTCCATCGAAGCGTGCTTGTATGCTCTCTTAGCCGCACTGAGCTGAGCATCGTCTCTTGCCATCTTTGCTACGATCAGGAATCGATAGGGTTCGGAGTCCCTTTTGGGTATTATAAAAACAGATCTGTAGTCCAAGATTTAAGAAGGATTTTGACTGCAATTTCAAGGTCAGGAATGAGGGTTTTTGGTTTTCCTTTTGTTTAGAGGAGGGAAATCATGAAATTCCCGCCAAAGATCCTGTATTTATTGTTTGAACGATCTTGGATAATGTATTCTTTCGGCCCGTAAGGTCAGTTTGGGCTTGGATTATAAGGCCCGATTAAATTGAAGGACAGGACAACTCTGGCTTTAGATTTTCAACTCCAGATTTTAAATAAAGAAAAAGAAAGCTGGGCTTTGCCTTGAAGAAATTCAAATGTCAATGTGAGCCAAGTCTATATTTTTTGAGCCCGAATATCAGACGCGATCGTATACTCCGGGCGTTTAGATGAGTGACGCTTTTCCACGTATGCATGTGGATGCATGGCGTACATTCATGCACGTTGCAGTCGATATTGTACCTTCCACATTCGAGACGATATGTTCCCTTCTTAAGGCTAAACCTAAAACTATTGTGCCAAAATAAAATTTTGTTCCCAAAATTTAAGTGTAAAAGGTGCACCATAACACTTGTTAAGATGGATTCAACAGAGTAAAAATGTGCACCTTCAGGTGGCGTTTGGCCCGGATTGTGCTTATGGATCAGCACTTATTGGATAAGTGGCTCAATGGGAGCACTTATCCACAGCAACAATAAGTGCTGCTTACTTGAAGCAAATTGCATTTGATAAAAACATTTATTTAAGTACTTATGAAGAAAATAAGTGTTTTCTTCATAAGCCTAAGCTTGGGTTAACCCGAAATGGACCGAATCAAATGATGGTGGTGGTGGTGAGTGAGGGTGGGGTGGGGGGTGGTGGTAGTGGTCTAGTTGTTCGTGGTTACATTGTAATAGCTTACGCATAAGCACTTGGGAGAAGCTGCCCAGCCAAACACGTTTTTAAATTTAATAAGTACTGTTGGCCGGTAAAAATGGTGGAAATCGCGATCTTGGCGCAATTACGCCAGTTGGCACGAAAATCGCCTGATTTCAACCATATTTGAAGTGGATAAGGTTTTCTAGGTCCGGAACGCTCCAACCGTTCATCTAAACCGGATAATCGGCCGACGGATGACGCTATGCTCAGCTTAACAAGTAAAAGTGCGAAAAAAGAGAATGAAGACACGATTTACATGGTTCGGCCAGGTGCCTACATCCATGGGTTGCCCTTGGGCAGTTTTCCTTCTCATTAAAGTACAGAGATTTACATGATAATCATATAACAGAATGTTACAAATTCTGAGAATGGGGAAGAAGAGAAGAACCCTTAGAGAAACTCCTTCCGCCATTGTCTTCCATGGTAGTGACCCCTTTCTTCTCTCTGTGTTTCTCCTCCCTCCCAAAACCAGAGAAAGTCCCTTGAGAAGAAAGAAGAAAAATCATCTCTCTCAGCAACCTCTCTCTCCTCTTATCCTTTTTCCTTGAAAAGACTTGATGAGACTTGACAAGACCTTCTGTCACATCACACTGAAAAAAGCAGGTGTTAACCAATAAATACAATATGTAGTGCTGTGAACAGTGCATGAGGGTGGCATGAATAATGCCTGTGAATAGTAAATCGAGGTTGGCCTATTTTAGGCCTATGAATAGTAAATCGAGGTTGGCCTACCCGGGTCATTTGAAAATTGTCTGCAGACTTCAAAAAGTCAAGAAAATGTGCTGTGTTATGCATTCAATAAATGGGTGTCACGTATGCGTTAGCAATGACATGGTGTCACGTATACACTTTAAAAAATAGGAATTACCATTAAAAATCACCAATCATCAGTACTTATATAAGCTATAAGATATAATAAGTACTTATAGAAAGAATGCCAAACGCCACCTTAACACTTAATTTTTAGATAGGGGTTTTTTTGCATCTATACTCCCCACATTATAGATACTCCTGTATTTGTTTTTTATATTTGTATCTATTGTCTCTAGCTATCACAATTAATGCATTTTTACACCCGACGTTAAACCAATAAAGACTTTCGTAACTTATTTTTATTTAATGATCATAATACCTATTTAGTTTTACTTAATAAGTGTTATTTACCTTCATACCCTATGTCATCGCTATTTTTACATCTATACTCCTTTATTTTTCAAATTTATTGTATTTGTACCCTTAATGATATATATATATATATATTTATAACCTGCACACCACGACTAATCCCTGGGCCCTGAAGTTAACAATCGAGTAAGCCTCAAGTGGCCCCGAGTGAAACGGCCCCCTGCAAAATGGAACCCCAGACCTGATGCTTCATGAGGCACCAGCTGCAAGTGACCATTGGGGAAACCCCTCGGGATTATATATTTTATTTGTGAATAAATAAAAACAATTTCATAATATAAGTTCTTATTTCTGCTAAAATGTAAAGAAGTTATTAACTAGACAATTCTAACCGAAATAAGGATTGAAAACATATGTCCCAAATCCATTTGGTTTTAAATAAATTAAGTAGGTATTTTATTGGGTACTAATAACTTAGACAGAGTAAGGTCAAGTTGAGTTACAAGAATTTGTTTTACATTTTCATTATATTTTAATAAAAAATATATTTATAAATTTATCTTGATCACTTTACTAAAGAGAGTGCATCGTGCGGTTTTTAGCATTGACTCCACAAATGTACAATTGTGATAAATTAAAAAATATAGATGTCAAACTATAATAATATAGGGAGATAAATAAAAAATAATGAAAATTTTACTAAAATTGTTATGGCCATTCAATAGAAATAAATAACAAAGATTTGCAGATTTTAACGTCAGATAAACAATCAATCACTTCCTTTTGTCGTAGAATTAGGATAGAATAGTAGCATTGCACATTTTGCATTATTTTACACTTTTAGAGGGGATTGATTGCATAATAGGATAGCACTTCCACTTCCAGTGCCTTAGCAGTAGTGCCAGAAAAGAGAAGGAATAGTATTATTAGAAAATGGGAAGGAGTAAGCATCATTCCACACGAAACCCACCAGCACTGCAATGGAGAAATCTAAGATTTAAATGTTTAGAAAGGCTACAAGCATTAGGGCTGTCAACGAGCCGAGCTTGAGCTCTATAGTTTATGTTCGCAAGCCAAACTTGAGCCTGAAAAAAAAGCTCATTATCTTAATGAGCTTGAGCTGAGCTTGGGTAGGCTCGGCTCAATTTTTATATGATATTATACATCTATTGTTTTATATCTTTCATTATATATATATATATATATATATATAATAATAATAATAATAATAATAATAATAATAATCATTAACTATAATATCAATGTATTTGTACTGATGAGTCAATTTGAAAATTGATTTAATTCAATCATATATTGACACATGGCAAAGTCAAATGTGTAATTACATTCAAAGAATGTATAAATTAGCATCTCGAATATTGTCTGAAAGTATATTTCGAGGAAAGCCCACTCAGGGAGCATTGTCTCGAACTTAACAACATATTTTGAAGTCCTACTCAAAAAATGAGTCTCGAATCACATACCCGAAAGGGAACATGAAGACATCTTTATGTTAATCACCATTGGTATTTCGAGGTTATTTCTCGAAACACTCAGTATTTTATGTTTCGAGAAGACATCTCGAAACAACCAATATTTTGTGTTTCGAGAAAACATCTCGAAATAACCAGTTATCTTTTCAAAAATTATTGGTATTCTGACACACCTTTCGGGATAATCATTTTAATGACTCGAAAGTCACTCACTTATACATAGGGGGAAATAAATCTTAGACTTTGAGGAATGGAGGGCCAGAGAGATAGGTCTCGTCAAGATCCTCGAAGATCTTGAAGCATTAAAAGACTTGAATCAATACAGAACTATAACGTATCATTATTTTTATAACGTTATA
>JAUPMG010000014.1:16158536-16178710 GCA_031762675.1 Pachysandra terminalis | reverse complement strand
ATCTTCAGATCTTAAAAACATTTCATGGTAAGTTCGACCAAGTTGGGTGCTGGCCCTTTGCTGCTCAACAAGGTCATTGGCATCCTTGGCAAGCTCTAAATGCTTTTTCTGCATCCAATACAGTGAAGATGAACCTTGATTTTTATTTTTTTTAAGGAAAAAGGGACAACAAAATGCAAAATCGAAGCAACAGATTTGAAAGAAAATTAAAAGACCTACTGGTAGGGATTAATTGAACCCATAGTTCGGATTGAAGTTTTCTCCATTAAAAAAAAAAAAAACTACTCTCAAAAGGGAATTAAAAGTGCACCTAACATATTAAGACTAAATTGAATCCAAATTAAAGCTAACAGATAAGGGGGGGAAACAATTAAAGAAAAATCAAAAGGTTAAATGACAGATTAGGGTTTCAACGAGTTTGATGTTTTCTCTATGGGAAAAAAAAAAACACTAGACTCTCAAAATGGAATTAGAAGTGTACCTAAAATATTAAGACTGCATTGAATCCAAATTAAAGCTAACAGATAGGGCAAAAAAAAGAAAAAAAACAATTCAAGAAAAATCAAAAGGATATATGACAGATTAGGGTTTCAATGAATTCAAAACTAAAATTACAGACAACCAAAGGAAATAGAAACAAGATTCTACAAAGGTACCTGATAAATTAGGGCATCTTTGAAATACTCGAGACGAAGATAAACTTCGCCGAGAGACTGACAGGTCGGGAGGAGCTGTTTCTCCGGGAGATACTTCACAGAGACTTCGTAATCGATGCGTAGCCATTTGAGAGCTTCAACGTACTCTCCCTTGTTCTTCAAAATGTCTCCGATTACATTTGCCCACCTAGCTTCCTCCTGATGATTTCCCTCCATTGAAGCATGCTTGTATGCTCTCTTAGCCGTACTGAGCTGAACATCATCTCTCACCATCTTTGCTACGATCGGGGATCAATAGGGTTCGGAATCCCTTTCAGGTATTATAAAAACAGATCTGTGGTCGAAGATTGAAGAAGGGTTTTACTTGCAGTTTCAAGGACTGGAATGGGGGGTTTTTGGTTTTCCTTTTGTTTAAAGGAGGGAAATCATGAAATTCCCGCCAAAGATCCTGTATTTCTTGTGTGAACGGACTTGGATAATATATTCTTTGGGCTGTAAGGTTAGTTTGGGCTAGGAATTAAGGCCCAATTAAATTTAAGGATCACCTCCAAATTGGAAATAAAGAATAAAAAAATGTGTATTTAGGAGCTTCGCTGGGCTTTGGCTTGAAGAGATTCACATGTCAATGCGGGTCAAGACAATATTTCTGAGCCCGAATACCAGGCTGGGTTGCATTGGGATTGGAAATCCAAGACGGCTCAGAATAAGGGCTCAGCGTCCACCGGTACGTTCTCTTGAAAGAAAAAATCAACTTCTTCAAATTTTATTGTTTAAACTACATTTTAAAAAAGCGAATGCATCAATCACGTCTCCGGTGTACGCACCAGTATATGCTTTTCGGTCCGACGATGCGGACGATCCCGGCTCCTCATAATGACCCATCTTGGGTCGCAATAATTAGGTCATATTGTCTTGAGCGTGGAAGCTACAACATTGATCGTAGCATGCATATGCACGCCGTACGTCATGTGTTCACATGTTTACATGGATGCATACTACACATCCAGATGCGATCATGTGCTCTAGATGTAATTATTTGTGACGTTCATCCACGCATGTATGTCATGTACATGTGTGCATGCACTTTGCAGTTGATATTGCAGCTTCCACGTTCAAGACAATATGCTCCCTTCATAAAGCTAAAATTATTGTGCACAAATAAAATTTTGTATCCAAAATTTAAAGTGTAGAAGGTGCACCACTTTGTTGTGATGGACACATACAATGTTAGGATGCATCCATGTTTGCAAATCTCCGGTGTGATCGCATCTAGACCCCCTAATAACACTTACTAAGATGGACATTTTTTTATATTTGTACGTATCCCCTCTACATATTGTAATTATCATATTTGTACACTATGTTAAAACATGCAAATTTTCGTTACTTATTTTTATCGAATGACCATAATACCCTTTTATTTATTAAGTGTTATTTTATTTTTATCCCCTATGTTATCTCTTTTTTTCTTTTATATCCCCTTATTTTTCAAATTTATTACATTTGTACCCTTAATGATATATTACATATTTAATTTATGAAGAAAAAAAAAAAACCAACTTCGTAATAAAAGTTCTTATATCTGTTAAAATGTAAAGAAGATATAAAGTAAATTCTTTTATGACCAAAATAAGGATTGAAATTATGTGTCTCTAATCCATTTGGTTTTAAACAAATTAAGTAGGTATTTTATTAAGCATTAATACCTTAGTTCGAGTAAAGTTGGTTTAAATTATGAGAGTTTGTTTTGCATTTCCATTACATTTTAATAGAACAACTTACTTATAAAGTTATCTTGATCATCTTACGAGAAGAAACAAATGAGTGCATCAAGCGGCTTTTAACATGAGTGTACAAACGCACAATTATGAAAATTGAGAAATATAGATGTGAAAATTTGATAATATAAGGGGATGAATACAAAATAATAGATATTTTACTAAAAGTTGTTATAGTCATCCGATAAAAATAAATAACGAAAAATTGCAGATTTTAACGTCAAGGGTACAAACACAACGAATATGATAAATAGAGAGGGATAAAAAGATAAATAAAAAAATATATAAGGATATAAATACATATACACCATTAGGGGTGTCAATTGGTTCGGTTTAAACCGTAAACCGAACAAACCAAACCAAAAAAAGTAAGTTTGGTTTGGTTTTTTTTTTTTTTTCATTTTGGTTTGTTGATGGTTTGGAAAACAAAAAACCGAATTTATTCAGTTTGGTTTTCGGTTAGGCTTCGACAAAACCAAACCGAACTGAAAAAGCCAAAATAGATTATATATATAAACATATATACATGTGTATGTATGCTTTATACAGAAAATAATATTAATTTTGTCAAACCGAACCGAAAAACTAAAGTTTTCGGTTTGGTTCAGTTTTTGGTTTTATACATTGTAATTCGGTTTGGTTTTTGATTTTCTAAATCGGTTTCTATTTCGGTTTGGTTTAGTTTTCTGTGTAGAGTAACCTAATTCGGTTTGGTTTAGGTTTGACCACTAAACCGAACCAAACTGACCGAATTACACTCCTATACACCATAACATAGGGGTATGATAAAAAAGTCATTTTAGATATGGTACCGAAAACCTTTTTTTTCCTGATACCACAGTAGAACTTGCTTCTTAAATGACAGAAATGTTAGGGAAGTTCTGGTAGATATCAGAAAAAAACAATCTACCACTTTCTATTTGTCATAAAATTAGGAGGGAATAGTAGCAAGCAATGCATATTTTGCATTATTTTGACACTTTAGAAGGGATTGATTGCTGAATAGGATAGCACTTCCAGTGCCTTAGTAGCGACAGAAAAGAGAGAAGGAATAGTATTATTAGAAAATGGGAGGGAGTGTGCACTCCACACGAAACCCACCAGCTTTGCAATGGAAGATTTAAATGGTCAGAAAGTCTACACTGCCTTTTTCCCTAAAGTCTGAACAAATTTTGCACTGTACATCAATAGTGCAAAAATTGTCTGGGAGAAATTATTTTTTCATCTCACTCAAAAGATCAAAAATTCATTTGATGATAGATTTATCTTTATTCATCGTGAGGTACAATTCCACCCTTCTTACTATCAGGTATAGGTACCGTACATTTATGTGATGTACAAATTCTTCTAAATTAAGGCACAAGCACTTCTATGATGAGGTACAAATCTATCCATCTCTTTATTGAATTGTGACATACAAGTCTAATAATAGTGAAAAAAAAGTCCGTTCGGTCGATGGATAATTATCACAAACCATTGTTATACAATTCAGGAGAAATTTCTTGAATTATCACAAACCCATGCAAAATCCCTTATTGGCAAGATATTATAGTGTTGATTTACCTATTCCTGTTTGATTGTAGTAGACCAGTCTGGGACAGATTTTAGAGAACATTACGTAAATGCAAACCCTTACAGGAACACGCGTCCCTTCTGTGCAACAAACTGGAAAACGTTACGTGAATGGGCACAAGTCTAAATTCTCTTTGTTAATATTTATACCTAACCAAAAGTTTTGGATGTTCTTTTTACCTTTATTTTTCTTTGAAATTAAGGTTTTAAATTTCGCCAACATGTTGGAAAAATCTCGTCAAAAATAGCTCAAGAGCGAATGAAATGTAAGGGCCTTTTCTCCCATTTTGTCGAAGTTTTGATAAAATACAGCAAAAATTTGAAAAAATATAAGCAAAATATTTCACTTTTTCTCCAACCTGACAAAATATTCTGTCATGTTGACGAATTTTCGCAAAATATTGCCAAAAAATGCCGGACAATATCGAAATTTAAAACCTTGTTTGATGAAACAGGTTTGTCATTGACTTGGTTATGTCATTATACACAATCCCTTCGTTTACACATACCAATCCAGACACAAACACATTTGCCCGCATCCAGACAGCAACACGAGGAAAAGAGATAAAAATAAAAACAACAACGAAGGATCATAACTGAGAGAGAGACACTTCCTTTTACACAAGACCAGATCCAATCAACTTTGTTAACCCGAAGGTTATAGCCATAGCCATCCAACCACCAACCAACACCCTCAGACATGACCTCCACACAGGTGCTTTCCCCAGCACTGCTCCAGCTCCTCCAAACACCACCAAGGCCAAGCTCGCAGCACTTGCCACCACTGCCAATCGTGCCTTGTACTCCCTTATAAATGCAGCCGCAAGTAGTGGCACCATGGCTCCTATTGAGAAGGCGAGGGCCGATGCTACAGCTGCCTGCACTGGACTTGGCAACTGCACCTTTTCCATCCTTTCGTTGCTCTCTCCTGCATCCTTCATTCTCTTTTCTCGCTTCATTTGAGCAACCTCTATATCCAGTTGAGAGTAAACAGATACAAACTCCCCAATCGCCATACTGCAAGCACCGGCAACCAGCCCTGCAAACCCAGTAAAGATCATGACTTTGATGTCCTTTCTAATAGCTCCTACTCCCATCAGCAACGATGCCGTGGACACCAGCCCATCGTTTGCTCCCAGGACAGCAGCTCGAAGCCATTGTGCCCTTTCAGAGTAATCAACATTCTTCAAATCAAGCTCTTTGCTCTCGGCATCATTGAGATAACGCGGTTCACGAGCTTCAAGAACTGCCATTGAGGAAAAGAAGCAAAGAGAAATATTAGTCAAGGAAGACAAGAATGAAGAGGATATGAATATGTGTGGAAGACACATGCCCTTAGGGGTGGTATTTATGGAGAAAGATTCAACTGTAGAGTCCATAGTGATGTGCATAAACAATGGGAAAGAGATGATAGTGTGGAAGACGCACCATCAAGGTGGGCTTTATTTAAAATTAGAACACAGTATCTTTAGATGTATACATGTCCGTAGCCATGGATATATGATGAATGTTTTAAGCTTTCAAGTTGTGCATCATTTGTTGTTCTTAGCCTTTGTGTTAAGACAATTATGAAGAAGCAATAAAGTGTGTTCTGTATAGGAAGAAACACCAATACAAATTCTAAGCTCATAAATTAATTCACTATAAGGATTCGATTATGACCCAGCAAAGGACACAGGCAAAATGTTCTTTCTTTTATTATGAAAATTATTGATGCCAATCCCATGAGAATTTTTGTTATTGTTATATGAATAAAAAGTTAATCTAAGAAAACATATATTAGCACCAACAAGAAAGCATATAACAAAGAATTACCAACCCGAATTTTATCATCCTTTTAATGAAAATCGAGAAAACTGTAGTAAATTACCTAGAAGGAGTGGAGTAGATGCTTAGAACAATGCATATATACCTCTATACAAAAACAAATGCATATGTACCTCATGAGGGTTTTTTACCAAAGGAATTGTTAAGCATATGCTATTTATCAAAACCAAAATCTCTTCCTTTTTACAAAACCAAAAGAGAAGGTTTTCCCAACATGAGATTAAGCTAAGCTATCAGATCAATTAAACAGGGAAGACTTTGTCAGTTATTTACTTTGGTATCACTATAACCAGACAATTTCTTCTCCTTTTCCTATTCTATTTTTCTTTTCTTTTGGTTGGCCAGGGGCTTACTACAAACCCTGTATGATTTCTAGAGCTATTTCTGAATTAACGAGATTTTCACATAAATATGAGTCTTGATCATGAAATTTACCAAATTACTATGACTGGAATGCTTCTCTATGGGTGAGATGAAAATGCATTGGAAAATTCTTAAATACGAAGTTCTATTTGTACTAATACCAAAGGCACCAAATATCAATAAAAAGTTGGAATCCTGAACAAAGCAAAATATTCATCTTATTATGAGCCTCTAAGTAAGAATAACATTTTTTTCCCCTCCAAATCCTTAATCAAATTCACCAAACTACCTTAAATTTTGACAGCACAGTTTGAACAAATATATTTTTTCTTTGGTAAATGTTTAAACAAATGTGCAGAAGATGCAGTATTCATAAGTTTCAGAATGTTTTTGATAAGAAAACAAGTTATCTGCTAACAAAATCTGAAAGAAAAATACTTTCAAAATGACATTGATCTTCTAAATGACTATTTTTTATGGAAATAACCCCTTCTGACATAGTATACAAAACCAAAATACCCAAGTACTTGATATGTTACACCAGATGTGTGAGTAGCTCTCATATCAGTGTTTACTGTACAATCAATAAATTCTAAGAAGATGGATTGCTGAGTAGGAGAGCACTCTCGTGTCTTAATGACAGAAAATGTATATGGATAAAAATATTACTATTAAATGGGACAGAATGTGCATTCCACACGAAGGCCACCAGCTTTACATTATCTAATCCAGTCCAAATCTCCTTTCTTCTTTTCAACATCCCACTCAAACAAACCCATTATGGTCATGGTGTTTTTTCTTTTTCTATGACAATAAATGGGTCATTCCCTAGTCCAGGGAGGATTTAGAATTTCTTTCTTTTGGTGGGTTGGACAGAGTAACTTTACC
This sequence comes from Pachysandra terminalis, assembly GCA_031762675.1. Taxonomy (NCBI): domain Eukaryota; kingdom Viridiplantae; phylum Streptophyta; class Magnoliopsida; order Buxales; family Buxaceae; genus Pachysandra; species Pachysandra terminalis. The sequence goes on along the minus strand of JAUPMG010000014.1, from coordinate 16,171,626 downwards.
ATAGGGCAATAGTCCAATACAATCCCCATACACAGACTAATTATCAGCACAGGAGACTTCTTTTGTAGACATGTGATGGCCCACATTACCTCCTTAAATCAGATTAATGGCATTGGTGGGACTCCAACTGATTTTGCTTCTTAAAATCTTAATTTTGCGATTAACTGTCAGATTTAATGTAGGAGCTATTTAATAAAACTGATGTATTGCATCTACACTGAGACCATTGCTCCCCTTTTGGTGAACCAGATCAAATATAGTCTTTATTAAAAAAAATTTTCCTCTCCCCCTTATTGTTTAAATATGATGTGTTCACAAGTATTTGCAGTACATGAATTATTAAATGCACCAGCATCTAAACTAGTTTAGAATATAGAAACCAATGAGGGGTTAGATACAAGGGCATAGAGTTCTTGGATTCAAACCTTGCATGTCATCAATCAAGTGTTATTAGTTTTTAAAATATTAAAATGAGTAATTATTTAAGACTCAAACCAAACACAACTAATTCAAAGCTAAGGAACTGAAAATCAGACAGCAGACAAGGAAGCAGTACAAATAATTTTGTATATTTTCTAGTCAATCTAGAAATAGAATGGTATAAGTAATAACACAACTTGTAGAACACTGGATGCGACTAATGTTCACCTTCTTATGGACAACTTCAGGCATGTACAAGATACCTCTCATATGACATTACTCATTGTTGAAAATAATATACATATAATCCTCAAGTCAATTTCTGACAAATGCAAATTTCCAAAAAGCAAAAAACAATGGGTAGGTAGTAAACTTAACCACTGATTGATCAATCTGGACTTATTAATAGTAGGTTTTTAACCACTGATTCTTTTTTCTTAAACCAAAAAGGTACATCAGTCCGTACTGGTTAATGGTAGGCTTTTCCTGAGTGGAAACTCTGCAGATTAAATAGAAAGTACAATTTCAGTTACGTTTATGCTAAAGCTTGAATGGCTGATGAAAGGGTTGAACACTTGAGGAATAGCTGAATGAATTTGTTTTTTTTTTTTTTTTTTATTATTTTACCAAAAAAAAAAAAAAAAAAGAATGAATTTGTTTTTGACGACCATTGTAAGTGGGTTATTTGTTCACTGTCCACATGGACAATTTGTAGTGCTGTGTGGAAAGTCAGCAGGAGAGAAGGTAGCTCCAGCAATGGCCTAAACTGCTATTTGCAGCCTATCTATTACTGTTGCTTGTATTTGAGCAAGCGGGTGGATCAAGAAGGTGTGGTACAAGGACTCGGATCTCAATATAATCTGTACAAGATCTCATTACAATCTATTCTTGTACTCTATGCAGATGAAAATCTTTGTAGAAGAGGAAGTCTCAAATCCCCAAGTAGCCAGAAAGTCATAGTCCCATAACAAAAAAACAAGATCCTGCAAAATAACCCCTCAAGTGGTCTATTTATAAATGGGATAAATCTCTAGATGATGTGATCTCTGGTGAGCTAAATTAGGTGTTCATGATGCTTCACAAGCATGGTTTTAAATTTCGCCGGCATGCCGCGTCGCCATTTTACATGTTGGAGAAATGGAGATATTTCCCTATTTCGCCGAAATATGGCGAAATATAGGCGAAATTTCGCCAGACACCCCTTGGCGAAATGTCTAGCGAAATCGAAATTTAAAACCTTGTTCACAAGGGGTATTACCTTTGAGGTGGGTAGGGCCATAGGGGTGATAGAGTCAAGTTATCGAAGGACAGATGGTAAACGAGCTCCTCCCTAGAGATTTTTCCCCCCAAATTTAGCGTATGTGACAGTTAATAAAGATGTTTGGGTGAAGGATCTGTTGGTAGGAAATATAATGGTTAGGTCATGGAATCTGAATTTCAGAAGATCGCTATTCGACTGGGAAGTAATGGGTGAGGTGGCGTTGTTGCCGAGTGTTTTGAATTCGTGTCGCCTTAGGCAGGGGGAAGATAATAGGAAATGACTGGGATGATTCTGTTTTTTTTTTTTTTTTTTACAGTGAAATCCTTCTTCAAGTCTCTTGGTGATACTTCATAAGAATTTGGATTGGATAGGATAATATGGGGCTCCAAGGCTCCTTCAAAAGTAGACTTATTTATGAGGTCAGCAGCAATGGGTAAAATCTTAATGGTGGATCATCTAAATCATAGGAGGCTGGACTATTCCAAATAGGTGCAGTATGTGTGGAGGAATCAGTCGATCATTTACTTTAGCATTCCAAGGTGGCTAGTCGAGTATGGGAATGTTTTCTAATGAAGTTTGGTTTGTGTTGGGTTGTACCTAAAAACCTCAAAGATTCCCTAAGGAGCTGGGGTGGAAAGCTGGCAAGGCCAACAAAAGAAGATCAATTCTATGGAACTTATGGCCTTCTGCCATTTGTTGGTGTGTGTGGAAAGAGAGAAATAATAGAATTTTTGAAGGGAAGGAATCAAGGGTGGAGATATTGCCAGCAAAGGTGTAATATTCAGTTTTATCTTTTGGACTGAGAAGATTCCGGAGTTCAAAGACATCACCTATTCAATTTTTCTTCAGCAACGAGGGTAAAATTGGGCAATGTAGTGTTATGTGATCTTTATACGAGGGCGACCTTTTTTGTAATATTTTGTATTTTCTTTTGTCGAGTGGTTACACAGTTTGTATACTGCTAGGCTTTTGATTGTACAACAAAAGGCATATATACAAATATAAACTAGTTACTGATCAAAAAAAGAAAAAAAAATCTCTAGATGATGACACTTGTTACCATCCTAAATAAAAAGTTATCAACTCAATATAACACTTATTCTATCAAGTGTCATTTATAAACTTAATGAAATGGCAATTTTCGGGTCCACAAGGTGACTTGCCGATCCATTGACCCGTCTTAACATTTTTGGATCCTAAGTCAACATACTTGGGGTTCTACTTAACCATTAACAACTCCCACGCCTATGGCCTCTACGCCTTAAGGACACCTGACACCACCCTGGGATTTCACCCATATATGGAGATACTATAGCCCGACAAACACATAAAATTTAAGTAAATCAACAGCTAATACATATGATTCACAAGTCATGCCTCGACACAACTAATAATGGTTGATCATACATTCGCTAAATAATTAGGACTAAATGCCAGAGGTAGATATGTTGGAGACTGAAATGCCGACGACTAAAAACAAAGAAAGAACTTATTCATCCAAAAAATAAAAGATGAATGAAGAACTTCAAGCTTTTTAGAGAAAACATATGTTTAGAGTTTTGAAATAGAAGGTTTGAAATACACGTTGAAAGCACTTGTATTAAGAGAAATAACTAGATAAAAGGAAGTTAGTTATAGAAAATATAAACCACAAGGAAGGAGAAGTCAGTGACGACGCTCTGAAACAAAAGAGTCCATTGCCCCTTTTATGGAATAAGATGGCTTGACCACTAAGCAATCTAGACTTCACATAACCAACGGACATGTGATATGTAAGAGGGAGGAAGAATCGATGGCACACCTTCTTGTACATTGTGATGTGGCCACGCATATTTTGTCATCTTTTATCAAGAGAATGGAACACCAGGTGGGTGAAACTCAGGAGCCTGGCAGATACTCTTGTAGCGTGGTGCTGGAGGAAGGGGGAGAGCAAAAATGATATTCTTTGGAACTCTAGTCCCTAACCAATTGGCTGGATTTTATGGGTGAATGCAACAGAAAAAAATTTTAAAGACAAAAGAACAGAACATGGAGGCTTTTTTGAACAGTGTTCTGCCCTTGCTGTTTTCTTGCTCTTCTATTCTCCCTCAATTCAAATGATGTCCCTTGGTCGGTTTTTGTAGGGAAGGGGAAGGACTACGGACCATTTAAAGGGTTATGGGAAGGGATGCATACTCTTGGTGTACATAGGGCTTAGTCCCTTTTTTTCATATGTTTTAGTCATATACATAAACAAATTTAAAATGCAGCTAAATCACAGAAGAGGAATATGAAAGCAAAAGGAAAAAGAAGAAACCTGAGAGAGATCTGCAATATATGGCAATAAAACCCACTCAAGCAACTTTTAAATTTTTATTTTTTTCTTATGTAAAAAGTAAGCAGTATATAATAATATAACTAATCACGAAACAGCATAGACGAGAAAACCTCTCTACTCAAGCAACTTAAAAGCAAACCAACTGGCAGGATTTGCATTCTCTGAACCAAGAGAATGATCACATGTTTAGTCAAGACACATGAAATAGTCACACAACAAATACAGCTGAATTCAAGTCGATGAGATGAAATTGTTACATCTTCTAGGCTCTAACCATGGTTTGGCTGAAGTTGAATTCAAGTTCAAGGTCAACTGCCTTCCAGTAAATAAGGCTTTTAAATAGGAATTTTTTATGCATGGTACATATATCAGATCGTTGCTAAGCAATAATTTAGAGGAGCCATAATCAACTTCAAATTAGAGAATTCCAACCAATCTTCTATGTTACAACTTACAACGGCACTTCCTTATCCTAGACAAATAGTATGTCAACACATTAATACAAATTCCTCCATCGACACACCACGGACTAATGTGGAATTGGTTGTTTGCAGTGTTGCACACAGAAATAGCTTTGGGGAAATGGTGCACCACTTGGTGCTTCTCCCTTGTTCTTTCATGCAAGGGAGGCCTAAATTTAAAAGCTTCCATAAGCATGTTATCACCAAAGTAAATAGTAGAATGCAGCTATCATACTACTTAAACAACTGTCCTATTCTTCTAATAACTAGTTGGGCTACATAAGCTCCACACTTGCACTGCTTGGTTGCAGTTGTGTCATGACACCTATTATAAGATTCACCAACCATAATTTCCTGCTATTCTAGTTTCCTTCACAAAGAATCAATCATAGTGAGATCCAAAACCATACTCTCCTAAGCTTGTAGGATAGAAATGAGAGGTTCATAATCATGGTAACTCACTAACTGTGCACATTTCACACTTAAGTTTGGAATTTACAATGCAACCCAAATCAAATATCCAAGAGAATAGCAATGTGCCACAAAGCAATAGTCATATCCATCAGCTCTTTATAATTCTATTTGAGAGAACTAATCTTAAATGGATCCTTATTATATAGGAATGGAACTTGAGTCGGATACATTAAAAGTGGTCCGGGAATTGCACCAAGATCAAGTCAGTCTTATAGATCCTACAAGTCAATCAATAATGGCCAATGTATATAATATGCACCAGAGCAGAATCACTTGAAAGATAAACCATACCTTCATCTATAAAAGTAAGACCTAAGGCTAACCATCTGTTTCACATTTTAAAGACTCCAGATGGGTATGGCAGCTTTGATTGAACAACCCGAATCAACCAAACCTACAAACTGAACAAAATCAACCATCTGATATAGGATACAACAAAAGTGACTTAATAAAAAGGGCGAAAAATACTTCACAGATTGAAAAGGTTCCGCTAAAACAATTCAGAAATGAAAATTGCAATCGCTTCAATTAAGCCTCACAAGAACAAATTGAGAGGTCCTATTATCTTCGTTTTGAACACGAAGCTTCTACCAAGCCGATTGCTTATATAGAAACACAATTGTTATCCTTTTTTAAAAAAAAAAAAGCTAGCAAATATGTGAATATTATAAAATTATACATTAAATGGAATCATTGTGTATACTTGGTAGTATATGTGTTGAAAGTAAAACTTACAGAACAGAAAAGAACACAACTTAAGCACCCTGTCAAGGTATGGTGTATTAGCTTCATATTGATATGATAAGTCGGTGCTAGATTAGATTTAAGCAGCCGTTATGGTTACTTAGAATCATTTCACGTTAGATTCTAAGATTTGATTTCTGCAATAAGTAATCTTTTGTGAATCTGAGGCTCTGGACAATGCAAGAAAGCTACTCAATAATTCTCTATAATCTATCATACCTATCATGATAGAGAAAAAGAAGAAAAGAAACGAATCATAAGCACAAAGAAAAGAAATGAGAACAGATGGGATATCAACCCTTGTCCTAGAGTGCCCAGTGCAAACCCATAAAGGTCATCTCTTAGCTCACCCCCGTTTTACATCAGCATGACCGCTCTAGTGTGAGCTGTGGCTCCCACATTTGATTTTTGTCAGACATTTGGTGAGGGTGAAGCTGTCTTGTCATCCTGTCTCTCTCATCTTGAATGTAGCAATGAGTATATGTCAGGTCAGGTGCTTGGCTTGAAACCTAGAGCTACGGCGGGATTCAAGACTGGTTGACTTGGTTGAATTAGCTATCTTTTTGAACTCCTCAAGGATCTGTTGACTGGAGTTCTCAGAATTCTTGAATTTGGATTCTGGACTATAGAGGTGCATTTTCTCTACTAGTTCTTTATTCTGAATCCTTCATAGATATAGGGCTACCACCTATGACGTCCTACAAAAGAGAGAAAAGCATCTGGCTTTATCTCCAAGATTTGCATCATGTGTATGTGTTAAAGATAGTGGGTGGCTCATATTCACTAGTCTCTAAATCCAAGGAGGAGAGACCCAAGGGGCCCCATGGGGTGGAGCGAAGGGTATATTGGGGATTTGCCCTACATATCGGGTACGAGTATAAGTTGTAACCCTAATTCATTATTTGACATAGTGGAAACTTCTCTCCTGTGAATGTAGGCTTTGCCGAACCACGCATATCTGTGTGCATTGTTTTGATCTTCGGTTTACTGTGTTTATAATTATTGCTTGATCCCGATCAACAGTATACATTAGGGAGAGTCGAGGGACCATTTGTTCCTTCGTTGAACGATCACTAGATAGGTATGGATGCTCTTCCTACAGCTGATTCACATGGACTAGGTTTTCCAGCAGGTATCAAACTTATATTAGACAATTGAGATTTTCAGGGCTGCAAAAGAGGGGTAAGATGGTGCATCATTCACTTTTCTACACTAACCTTTAGGCATTATGGGGAAAGAGGAATAGGAGGGCTTTTTGAGAATGCTAGAGGCATCATTGATTCAGCCATGTTAATGGTGGCATCTTGGTTTTCTGTTTGTCTTAAATTTAAAGGTATTTCAATGATGGAGATCATAAGCGGATGGATTAGCATAGCATTGTCCTCTCCTTTAAGAATGAGATACAATATGGCTTAGAAGCTCCTGAATGAGGGTACTATCAAGCTCTACTTTTTGGATCATCCTTGAGGAACCCAGGCCATTCAATAATCAGAGGCATTTTCAGGAATCACATAGGATGTATCCTACACGCTTATTCGGAACCGATTGAAGAAGGAAACACAATTAAACCAGAGATTCTTGCCTTGACAGCAGGTTTAAGGGAGGCGAGGGCTCAGAGATTCTATACCTTGGAGCTGGAGGGAGATTCTTCATTAGTCGAATCTTGGCTATACTAAATCCACAAATGCTCTTGGAGGCTTATGAATTCAGTTCGCTTGGCTCATTCCTTGGCCAACATATAGTTCACTCATGGATCAGCCAATGAGCTCACGGACAAACGGTCCAAGAAAGAACTGGGGCGAGAGGACTTTTTCCTTGCATTCCTACTAAGAAAATGATATAGTGGTGACTGATCATATAATTAGGCATTTGTTTTTTCTCTTCTCCAGTGCGTCTTGTGTTTTTGGCGTGTATAATCTTCTTTTTTCCATTCTTAAATACATACATACATTAAAAAAAAATTAAAAAAAAAGAGAGAGAGAAGATAACTGATAAGATATAAGATAAAATGTGAAGGTAGAAATGGAATAAAAAAGAAAACACGTCATTAATAGAAACAACCTAGCTCCCTCTTCTATTATAGGTATAGATAGAGATATTATTGATACAAATAAAAGTAACCATATAGACTATCTGAATGTCTCTGAAATACTCGGATTTTGAAAAATAGTCTTCTTTGAAAATTGCAATCATTTATGATTTCTTATCTAATTGTTCCCTTCTCCATTGCTGAATAGCATTTTTATAACTTAAAACTGCAGGAATTTTCAAATTATCAATAAATACCCAATGTCCTTGAATCCTTTTTTCTTTTTCTTTTTTGGGAGTTGTTGAATCCAACACCTCATACACCAATGTTGGATTCTGACAATCACACCCTTAATATGCATCTTCAAAGGTGTTGAGATTTCCCTTGTGTAATGAGATCTTCTAGCAATATAAAGTCATGATTTAACATAACTGAACTTCATACACTTTCCTCGTGAGAAAAAAAAAATCATAAACGTGATATGAATTAATCTAGGGCACTCTACCTCCTGCCGTTTCATATTGAACCAGAAACCATAAGTATCAGAAGTAGGTCAAATGTAGTTTTACTACTTACATTCATAAATCAAGCATGCATAACATACTGAGAATATATATATATATATATGCGTGTGTGTGTGTGTGTGTGTGTGTGTGTTTGTGTGTGTGTGTACATATATGTAAATATAATAAAAAAAAGCTAAAAATCAAATATAAAAGAAAAATACCTAGAGGTGCTCTGGATCATTTGCATATAAAAGGATCCCATGATAAGAAGCTTTGAACACTCTTCACTAGTGGTTGTACCTAGATATGACGCCAAAAAGAATCTCCTGAAGTTCTCTGACAAATCTGTCCAAAAAGTCAGCCTGCTGATAATTATTCATCACTAAAGCTGAGTAATACTTCCTAATAATGTCCAAGTAAAATTCAAAATAGCATTTGTGAATTACCTTATAGAGGGAGATCTGTCTCTAACTGTATGCAAGGAGTTTCTGAGAGATCAACACTTGATTATACAGTAATTGCTTGAGAGTTTGTTTGAAGAGTCAGAAAACTCTGCTGAAGCATCAACCATCGTGATGGTCAATTCCAATTTGCAACAGCATAGTTGGAGAAATCTCAAAGGAGCAAAGACCAGGTAACCAAGAAAACTATGCTACTACTTTATCCATAAAGTAAATTTGTGACTGCAGTATTTGAGTTTCTGAGGTGCAGCTAGAATTTAGTGAAAGACAAAGAAAAACACCATACACCTACATATCGAGAGAATGAGATGATTAACATTATAGTAGCTATGGGGGAAAAAAGAGTAAACAATAAGTTTGAATAGATCACATTAAACTCGAGTAATACAAACCAAAACCTTATTTCCTTTGAGAGCAACACTATTTACACAAAAATCAGGTGTATTTGCATCAATATTAAAGATAAACGTAATCTATGACTTTACACACAAGTAGCATCCACATATAGCCAGAAAATAGATAGGTAAAAGTTAAGCCAATGCAACCTGTAGGCTACCATTTTCTTGGGAGAAAGTAGCATAGCAAGCAACAACTTGGCTAGAAGCTTTCATCTTCTTCCTTTATTTATTTTTTTACTTTTTTGATATATAGAAGCTTTCTTCTTTTATACTTATTAGTTGCCTAATTGAAGTTACATAGGAGTTAAATCCAAAGTTCCCGTGTCAATCTATTAGTCACCAGAAGTTTCATAAAAACTATTTAGCAATTTAACCTACTGCTCATTCAATATTTGCATAAGAAAATACAAACCAGCTTCTTCAAAGTGGATTTATGGACAAGAGAAGAAATGTGAATTCAATAAAAGAAATTTTCTCTTCCACGAGGGCATTTTCTACATTTGCAAGGAAGAGTCAAGGAACAATTAACTACAGAAACTGATTAATAAACCAGCTCTATCTTCTTGATAACCTTTTTCTTGCTGCCATGATAGCTTCATGTTTTTTCTTGCATATGTCCTTAATGGCCTCCTGGTACTGCAATCCAATCATCTCCAGCTTAGTCTTAACTCTTCGTCATCATCTTGGTCAACCAGAGATGAAGAAATGCTTGGATATCTTGATAAGGCTGGCACATCACTGCTGCCCATGTCGATATATATCCTTGTAATCAATGCATATGCCCGTTTCTACTCCAGATAAAGATTCCCTTACTTCTCTTTTCATCCCATACCTATTATAATCCATATATCCTGAATCTGCACACATGTATGTATCATTGGAGCATTTCTTATCATTTACATCTATAGAGACAGCAGAAACAAATGACATCTCAGAACCAAGGTCTTCCGCGGCAGCTGTATTCCCAATTCCAAATTCAGCATTCGACATAAACTCGTCGAGTTTCACATTATCACGGCCTTCAAGTAATGGTTGAATGGATCCACCAACAGAACTAGAATCGAGGCAAGCTGGAAGTCTCAAAAGATTGACAGGTTCTAAACCATTTTGGAAAAATTCAACCAAGCTTCCTCCATGTTCAAGCAATTGAGACTCCTTGATATGGCCTTCAGGGATTTTTCTTTTGTTCAGAGAAGCCAGTTGCTCAATTGAAACACAAGATTTCCAATTGGGTAACAAGTTCATTAACAACAAATCAATCAACTCAACTATTAACATAACATTCTGATCGGCTAGCTCCAGTTGCTCAACCATTTCACTCGAAACTGATAAAGCTGTATCACTATCAAGGTAGAACAGGAAATGTATATTCCTTACACGACCTGCATGTAAACGACAAAGAAGAAAACTTAAATCCCTACCTAAAACTGAAACTTAAAAAAATCAAGAATGAAGACAAGCAGCAGGAAATTTTAGTTACCATTCTGATCTGCAATTCGTAGTATCAGCGACACAGAGTTCTCATCATTCCTCTCCCCTTTTAAGCAGAAATTATTGCCTCTAGTTTCCCTTTGAACCTCACAGCAGATAAAATGGGAACCATCGTCAGCAGAATTTTCAGTAAAAGTTATTATAGGCAGCTCATTATCATCATCAGCATCAACATCCATGGAAAGGGGCATCTTCCGTGTACTTGTAGGTTGCTCTGAGAGCAGACAACGATCTCCAAAGGCTCCCGTTTTGGGCATAACAATATCAGGGAGTTGCAATGGACAACTCCTTGCAAATCCATCCACTTGGAGAAAAGGATCCTTCAAAAGTTCCTTTGCTGGTAATCTTTGAGCCATCGGGAGTAGACACTTTTCTATAAACAGTTGAACTTCTGGGTGTTTGATCGTTGAGAGGGCAGCAGGCTTTATTCCCTGAAAAATCTTGAGAATCAGGCAACTGGCCAACTTTGGCAAGAGTCCTAATCTAACCAAGAAAACAAAGTTATTCTTCTCGAGGAACTTACAGATGAAACCTTCTTATATATCTGAGCTGAGTTTTTGCATTCACTGTAAGGGTATTCAAATGTCACCATCTCTAACATGCACATCCCAAAGGAGTATATATCAGCCAACTCATTGTAATCCTCCTCATAGAGCTCAGGTGCCATAAACTCAGGAGTGCCTACAAGGGCCACAACTACAGACTAATATGAGTAAATCAGAAAACTAGACTCCAGTACACAATAAAAAATACGAGGAGGCATGCACAACAAGAATCCTCTAATACAACCGATCAAGATTTATTAGCAAACATTAACAAATACATTGGCCCAGTAAAGGATGATATGAATCATACAACGATTATTGCTTCATTAAAAACAATCACATACCAATTACACTTCTTGCATTAGCCTGTTGCATGACAGTTGCCAACCCCAGATCACCAATCTTAACTTCGCCGTGGTTTCCATTAATAAAGATGTTATCACATTTCAAGTCTCTATGTATAATAGGTGGATTGCGACTGTGAAGATAGTTCAAACCCGTTAAAATCTGCCTCGCCCACCCCTTCACGGCCTTCATGTCCACCTTCTTGTGTTTCTTACGGTACCTAATCAAGGATCATTACATCAACTAACCACAGGGCCAATCTCACCATAAGAAAAAAGGAAGAAACTCTAGAAAACACAAGAACAAAAAATGCACTTACTGTCTCAGGCTACCAGAGGTGAACAACTCTGTAATGATGTTAATGGTCTTGTTTTGATCGTCGATCCACGAATTGTAGAACTTTATTATGTTGTTATGCTTCAAAGATTTTAGGAGATGCACTTCGGAATATAGTCTTTCCAAGTCCTCCGGTGATTGCAAAACTTCATCAATCCGAACTTGATTCCAAGCTACTTCAATTCCATCAACTTCATCAAATGCCTTGTAACTAATTATAGTTAGTTAAGGAAAACATGCAAACAAACTTTAAGAAAATAACTCAAATTAAAGGGGGAAAACCCCCAAGACTTTGACAAACTAAGAACAGCCAAAAAAATAAAAATCAATAGAGGATACACTGTCTTGAATGCACCCTTCCCTACTACGTCTCTATACTGTTTGATGAACAAGCAAATCATTAAAGGAAAATATAAATTAAAAAAAAAAAAATGGATTATCCAAAAAAACTTACCCGGACATATCGATAAGTTGGATCAACTTCAACGACATCAGGGTCAGGAGGCTCTGGATGCTCCGAACTCTCTTCAACGCTTCCCATTCCAATCGAACCCATCGTATCAAACTGCGAGAACTCGATGAGCTCAAAAAACTCGACCGAGGAAACGCAGAAGAATTCGAATCTTCAACTTAACAACTGCAACCTAATTGAACCGGAAAAACAAACATTCAAAACGGTAGCACAGATCAAAACCCTAACCCAAATCCTCATATTTTATCAAAAACATTCAAGTACGTATTATTGCCTACGTACATTCCAAAAATAATAATAATAATAACTTCAACTATTCCAACATTGAAAACTACAATGTTATCTAACAGATGATGATTAAACCCTAGATAAAAGAAAGGGCTTTTGAAATTTTCTCTTTTACCAGCAAAAGGAAATCGGCAAGAGGAATCGAGTTGCAGAGAGGCAAACCCTAATTAATTGGCTCTGAGGACGGAGTTTCCGGACAAGTGGCGATGAGGAGATCGAAACACCTTTTCCTTACAGAATTTAGACTTTCGACGAGTTCTCTCCTTCGTTCGCTCTGTCTCTACATGGAAAGTGGCAGGTATGTATGGGCCTCGCATCCTCTACAGCTTAAGGGTTACAGCAATCCATACAGCACCGTTGGATTGCTGCCACGTGGATTTAACTGAGAAACTAAAAACTAATGTTAACGGCAACAAAAAAATAAATTTTTTATTCAAACTCTACCCTAAATGGCGCGCATTCCTTTTCTTTTTCTCCATTATACTCTTGTTCTTGGTTTCTTGGTGCATGCTCTTCTTCTTTGTACGTGAAATTATTGTTTG
>JAUPMG010000014.1:16135985-16152099 GCA_031762675.1 Pachysandra terminalis | reverse complement strand
GGGTACCCTTTCTAATAACACATGGGTACCATTGAGGTACCCACGTGGCAGCAATCCAACAGTGCTGTATGGATTGCTGTAACCCTTAAGCTGTAGAGGATGCGAGGCCATGTATGAATGCAATCTATATATACCTTATCTACAAATATTTTCTGCTTCATTCTGGGAAACTAACCTATGCCCGGTGCGTAACTCTTATCTCGTACGCACACTGCTTACGTTACGACGTTTACACGTGGCAAATACCTACCTCACATATTATTCAATCCAGAAAACATTTTCTTCTATATCTAATTAATACGAAAAACAGTAATAGTTGTCATATGATTAAATGGGTAACCCAATCCTAATGAAATAGGTTTGATAAGATATAATTTAGGATCAGGTTTGGTCTAACCCAGTCTAAGCTGCTCCCGTTCAGCTATATCAAGATGATCAAGATTCTTTCGAGAAACTTGTCGAGTTGACTCAAAACTCAACCAAGTTACCTTCAAAATGAGTCTTTAATCGAGTTACTCTGAAATGATATCAAAACGAGTTAACTCAAGTCGAGTTTCGAGTTAACTCGAGAGTTTTAAAATAGAGGATGGGAAGCAATAAGAGGTCGGTTGAAGTTACCACTTGGGATGGTGGTAAAGTAGAGAGTATTGCAACTTGGATCGGTTAAACCGACAAAAAACATATGACACAAACTGATTTTGGTTCTATATAGATTGGGTTTCTAAACATTTGGTTTGGTATTGGTGATACACAAATCGGTAAATGACCTAAAATGTCAATTATTCAAATTGGTTTGCACAATAATAGATTCGGAGACTTGCTTTCACTGGCCTAAATCAAAGAAAGACCATTCCAGCGAAAAATTTTCTTTTGAAAATTGATAACAAAGGTGGAAAGAGGTAAGATCAGTTAGAAATATTCAGAAAGACACTACAGAACTCATACCGATTTTAGAAAAGAAGATTCCTTAAACAAATATTATGGAATTCTCAGAGAATGTCAAAATGTTCAAAAATTCAATCATTATTTTTTATGTGTCATTGCCCTTTTATAGCCTCAGATTCGTTACTTAACCGTTTGCAATGTTTCACAAATGGATTGAAAACGTTTGATTGAACAGACGTGCGTTTTGATTTGAATATTCAATATCCAAAACGTCTAATTCAATATACAACGTTTCAATAAATGCTTTCGAAATGTTCGAATTAGTAATGAATATGACGTTATAAAGTTAATGATACGTTATTGTTCTGTAATGATTCAAGTCATTTAAATGCTACAAGATATTCGAGAATCTTGATAGGAGTTATCTCTCTAACCCTCTTTTCTTGAAAGTCTAGTGTTCATTTCTCCCATGCTTTAAATGAATAACCTCGAACTCACTAGTTTCGAGGAATAATAGATATTAGGGAATGTGAATTTTTCCTTATAATTTGTAACATTGCATTTTCATAATGATCATTTCGAGTAACTATTTTGAAAGTTGACTTCGAATTATTTATTTGATTATCCCGAAGATGATTCAGAATATGACTTGGAGATAATAATAAATTAGTCATTTCGAGACATCTCGAAAGCTTAACAAAGACTATTTTGAAATACATCATCGAAATAGCATTATGCTGGTAACCTCATATGAAATTTTACTTGTGATGACGAATTGACCCTATCGATGTGGCTAACCTATATATGCTATATTTGTTAGATATTTCGAAGATTTTCCTTCAAAAATATGGTTTGAAGCCTATCTCAAGTAAAACTTCAAATATATTATTAATTTCGAACTGATTCTCTCAAAATGGGCTTTTCGAAATATACTGTTCTGAAAATATTCTCCCACCGAGAGTGGGCTTTCGAGAAAACATTCAAAATTTCCACTATACATTCTTTATAATGTATATTTACATAACTAACCTTGCCAGACGTCATATTATTATTGGATTAAATCAATTTTCAAATTGACTCATCATCAGTATATATCTCTACATCGAATCGAATCAAATTTATTTAAACTGAATTATAGATTATATATGTATTATATACGATACACTATATATATATATATAATTCTTTGAAGATATTGTATTAAGCGGATCCAAACCAAACCGAAATTATAATTTAGGTTTGATTGGTTTAGATTCAGGGTTCTCCAGTTCAACTTGGTTCAGTTTTCAAGTTGGGTTTACTAACTTTGGTTTGAGTTGATGTGAACCAAATCAAATAGAACCGAGTTGCACCCTTACTCCTTAAGGTGGATACAAGTACGTGTTAGGTGTGTGAGTGAGCATGGGTGTGCGTAGTTTCAAAAAGAGGACTGAGGATCTTTTGTGATCAGGATCACAAAATATCTCTTGTGATCCACTAAAGGAGATCGACATCTGTCCTAGGCGGGCCCACAAGTTGTACTGGTTTCTACCTATTAAGGTAGAAATTGGTACTTGTTCGCACCTAGAGTTCACCCATTTCTTAGAGTTTTTAAAGTTGTAGGTGACCCTTCTTAATGGGGCTCACCTATAGACAGGTGTCTATCTCCTGTGCAGATCACAGGAGGTTTCTTGTGATCCAGATCACAGAAGATCCTCACCCAAAAAAAGGAGTGAGATCTTCTGTTATTAAGATCTCGGTTATGCTCCTATTATGTGCACAAGTGCATAACACTTGTATTAGGGGTCCCACCACATTGACCGGTGACCTGTCAAACCGGTTAATGTGGTGGACCCCCTAGGGTTCACACTTTTCTCAAGGTTTTTAAAATGCCAGGTCACCAGTTAATGTGGTTGGCCCCCCAGAACACGTGTTCCACCGAATGAATGTGGCGTACGAGGTAAGTGATGGGCGGACATTGACCAAACATTGATCTTTGATAGGTTCCAAATCATTTGCATCAAATCCTGCACCTATTCCTAACACCAATGTCTGTCCTGTAATTGGTTCACTCTTTTGAAAAAAATCAACTTTTATTTTTGGGACAATAAAGCCATTTCTAGTACACAAAACTTAGATTGTGTTTGCACGGTTCAATTAAGTATTTATTTTTCATTTTTACCTATTAATGTAATTTTTTTGGACTATAAATTATGACAACATTGAACGATAAGTTCTTTCCGTAAGCAATATCGAAAGAAAACTCAAAGAAAAGTTACTGTGTTAAACACTAATTATTTTAAAAGCTCAAGTTGTTAGAGAACGGTACAACAATATATATCAAATGGTTTAACACTCTCTTGTACGTGCGGGTTCTACACAGGAACAACACATCTTTGGGAGAACACAAAAACACCGAGACAAACACACCACACACACCAGTAGATAAATAAACACACAAATATATTCCCCGAGATTTGAACATTCGACCTAACGTTACCTAAACTCGTCCAATATACTTGGAACTTGATAGTGCTTCCATTGAGTCACCGGCTCACTTGTTTTTTTTTTACAATCAGACTGAGCAAAAATTTAGTATATTTGAAAAAACCAAGTGAAGATCACACTGCACTGATGGGTTGGGGGACCACGACTTTTGTGCCAACAAGGAGAAGAATATTGGAAACTTACATTTAAGAAATATTAAGTGTTTGTCGCCTAAGGTATGTCGATTTTGGATCGGGATCTTCTGTGCTGAAATCCTGTGTGCCGTGACACACACCGAGAGATAAAATTATAATTTTACCCTCAATCTCAAGATGAAATTACAATTTTGTCTTGAGGTGTGTGTCACGGCACACACCTCGACACACGAGGTTTTAGCACAAAGGATCCGTGTCCATCGATATTTATGTTGGCGATATATTGCGCATGACGCGATATATCATCAACTTAAAGGAACTTTTGTACATGTTCGAGCGGCATGTGCAAAAGTCAAGTATTTAAAAAGAGATTTAGTGAAAATGTGTGCCATTATCAACATTTCCCCCATTTCTTTTCTTCCCCTACTTCTTTCACACCAATCACTTTCAAACTTTTTTTTTCCGCTACTTTTAATTCGATTTGTGTATAAAAACACAAACCTAATATACCTTTTGAAGTAGAAGGTTGAAAATTTAGCGTTTGATCTTACACATTAAGGGTAAAACTTGTGTTTTTTTGTTTGTTATTTGTTTTGATGTCTTTAAACTTATTCAAGTTGTCTGAAAATAATGTATATGATGTAACGATAACCGATTGAATGAATGTTAACACTTTACTTTACAACATGCAATACATACAAATTATCAAATTAAAAGCTCTTTGTGTTATATATGTTTTTTCACACATTCTAATGTATTTATATACTTAAACAAAGGTTTAAAAAGAAAAAGAAAAAAAGTAAAATCAAGCTCGTGGGCTTATTATCCTATGTCGGAGACTCGACGACAACAACATTTAAACCTTGGAAATATCAAACAAGTGGTTTTAGCTTTAACAATATCCATGCTTTGAGAAATATGGAAAGCAAGCCGTGCATATACTTTTGAAGCCATGCAACCACAACCAACTGCGATTATGTGTGCTGAGAACGGTGTCCAACCAATTCGAGCCGAGATGTTCTGTTATAAAGATCTATTATGCTCATGGTGGACAAGAGCATAACATGTGTTGTAGGAGGCTTAGAGCTGTCAACGAGCCAAGCTAGCTCAACTCGGTCTCGGCTTGTTTGACTGAGCTTGAGCTCTAAAATTAGACTCGGGAGCCGAGATTGAGCCCCAAAAAAAGCTCATTATTTTAACGAACTTGATCCGAGCTTGAGTAGGCTCGTCTCGGTATATTATATATATATGTGATTATATGTTTATATTCTTATATCTTATATTATATATTAATATTAAACACACATGTTAACATATTATATTACATATAATATTAATACATTTGTATTAATCTAAGCTTTTTATGACGTCGATTTTTTATAAGCCGAACTTTTTGAGAGCCGAGCTTTTATGAGCCTGAGCCGAGTTGGGCAAAGCTTGGCTCGGCTCAGAGTCTAAAATTTTTTAACAAGCCTGAGCCGAAACTGAGCTTTGCTAGAGATTTACGAGCTTGAGCTGAGTTGGGCAAACCTCGGCTCGGTTTGTTTACAACCCTAAGGACGCTCACACAAATTAACTAGTGACCTGCCAAACTGGTTAATGTGGTAGCCTCCTAGGATTCACCTTTTCTTAGGGTTTTTAAAATTGCAGGTCACCAATTAATGTAATGAGCCCCTAAGACACGTGCTATGGTCCTGTGCAAATAACAGATATCTTCGTAGCTAGTGATCCCTTTCCAACCAATTCTGTCGTGATAATTCTACCCGACTATCAACGGTCAAGGAGGAAATCTGGAATGTTTCAGCATTAGATTAGCAATGCTTCTAGCAAAATTTAAGAATTCATTGGTCGTAAAAAACACCAAAAGGGCACTCAAGTACACAAGCCAAAGTAGAAATGGTATTTACCTAAAAGCTAAGGTAGTGGAAGTAATTGCGAATGCTTATTTAGAAGCGTTAAATCGAAATAAGAATTGGACTTGTAATACATGTACAGAAAGCTCTCAATGAGATTTACAAGACTCGCCACTACATCTAAACCGTTTTTCAACCGTCTAAATCATCAAATGACCTTCGGAAATTCATTTTTTAACACTTCTATTAACTTTTTATTTTAACTATTTTTTAACAGTTTAAGTCCTAATTCAAGTAAGAAAAAATGGGAATTTTTCTTTTTATTGAATAGAGAAAATTCTCTTTATTCCTACTATTATTAGGATTATTCCTTGAACAGCATAGGGCAGTGTTCTTTAACCAGATTCATCCATCCCGTCCTTCCCACCTGCATCAAAAGCTAACCATTATAACATCTTGTGCTTAGGACCAGCACTCCACTTAATTGTCGAAATAGAGAAAGACCACATTGAGAAGAATGTAACCCGTAAAGATCACAATTCAAAAGGATGGATATTCCCATGAAAAAAGAAAACGAACAAAGGGAAAGACATTCTCTGCTCATGTTAAATCACAATTGGTGATTTTATATACACTACAATACAACAAGAAAATGGCAGAGACCCAAAAAAATAAAATGAACATCGAGAATGAGAAGGAAAGATTAAAAAAGAAAAAGAAAAAGCCATATTGCTTTTTCTGTTGGAAACTTCAAGCTTGGCCTTCAATTTTCAAAGACAACATGATAATTAATCCAAAATGTGTTGAACTCCACTCCCTTTCCTCCATTGCAGCTAAGGTTGGGAAAATGGTGACATGCCTTCCTCAGATCTACGGGCAGACTGACCAGAAGTCACTGACAACTTGTCTGACCCCCGAACGTTGTACTTATCATACACCTTTTCCCGGTTCTCCGACCACCAAATTTCTGCTTGATGCTCTCCAAATCTTCTCCGGCTGCAAATGCATTTCCAGTTTCAGGATGCAGTGTCAAAATTGAACATAATGAGCAGATTAGCAATTGCTATTTTAAGGTGTATGTCCTACTCAGTCATAAACTAGTCTACCATGATTAGAATGCTATAAAATGGTCATCACCATAGCCGTGTTAAAAAAACTAAAACACAATGACACAATTCACATGAAAGCCAAAACAAAGAAACGGATAATTAACCCACACCGATTAGCTAACTGGCAGGCTCTCCAGCTCAGGAACTGGAGGTCCCAGGTTTGAGTCCCCAGGCTTACCTGATATATGGTCCTTGTGGGTGGGGTTACGTATCCGGGGTTCTAAGTGGGGTCGGGGCTTCCACGTCACCAAAAATAAAATGAAATAAAGTAAAGAAACAGATAATTGGTATAAGCAAGTACCTAAAGCGCACTCGCTTGAGATCTTTGGTTCCATCACAGAGGGCAACAAGGGTTATATACACACCGGGTTCATATTGTTCAATCCACTCGGCCTCGACTTGATTGCCGTTACTTGACACTGCAGGAGTTCTGGATTTCACAACACCATTGCCATCTTGGAGAGACCCACATTCATTTCCATCAACAACTCCAGACCTACTATCACTACTGGCATGCACTCCATTACCATTCCGCAGCCCCATGTCTGCATGGTCATCCCTCCCGTTGTAAATTGGAAGTCCCTCGTTTTGTACAAACCCATTTGTTTCATTAGTTGCAGGCACTTCCCTCGACATTTGAATCTGGCTTGAAGATCCATTTATTGTAGTAGAATCAGTTTCTGCTTGAGGAGCCAAATGAGATCTGTTGGCTGCATTGAATCTCAAATGATGTTCTCCATTTGCAACGGCGGTATGAACATCATTTAGCTCAAAACCATTTGGTAGGTACGTTGGCTTCAAACTGTCAGTGTCATAGACTCCAGGTGGGAGCCTCTCGGCCATATCTTTGAGCTGGATGACATTGAAAAGAATAAACATTAGAAAATCATTGCACCTAGTAGCTAACTAACACAAATAAAGAATATCACTTCCAGAAAAAGTTATTGTCTCGGCAGCAGACAAGGTACACCTGCATCTATGAATCATTGGATAATCATTGCAGCTAGTATATAAGTGAATTCTCCATCTGTTAACCTATTAGCTTAAAATTAGTTCGCTGTATGACTCAAAACTCTGCTATTCCACATTTCACATCCAGGCAGTAACAAATACCTTGAATTTACTTCTTTCAACTTTTAAAATACACCAAAGCTCCAGAAATTGGTTTCGAGGACACCAATACCATTTCACAACAACAAAAAAAATACCTGTGAAGTTAAGGATCTTATAACTTCTTTAGCAGCTCTGGACTTGTTGGATTCCTCTGCTGCCACAGCAATAGCTTCTTGAGCTTTCTTTGTTGATTTTTGCAGCTCATATTCCTGAAGTTCACACCGCTGCCTCAGGCAATCAACCTAACCCACATCCATGATAACAAAGGTAATTCCAAGCTGAGATGATGCTTAACTAAATATTTAAAAAAAGAAAAGAAAAAAAAAAGGTGAGGAATCTGAGCTAATATACCTGAGCACGTAACTTCTCCACCTCTTGATTCAAAAGCTCATTTGTTTTCTTCAGACTATCTGAAATACTTTTGGAGAGAGAAGGGCCCGAGGTTGTAGGAAATGGTGTTGTAGAGCGTGGGGGGCTCGATTTCCTAGAAAAAGGTGATACAGATCTTGAACTCATTCCAGATTGACTAAATGAAGTAAGAACTGGCTTGGGTGTTCGATTTGGATCAACTGCACTATAGGAATTGGTGTCTTTTAGGTGTGACAAAGATGTTCCTTGGGAAGAGTGAACCAAAGAAAATGTATCATTCTTCTTTCCGTGCTTGGCTGCTTTGCTATCTAGCTGCTTGATCAAATCCAGATTCGTAGGCATTGAGGACTTGAATAATCTTAAATCAGCTTTGTCTAACCTGTCTTTGTTTTCAGCTGAAAGTCGAGGTATAGCATTCCTCCTATTATTACCACCAGCTTCTGAGACCTTGTTCAGCTTGGAATAACAGGAATCACAAACACGATATGGCTTGGCAGGATTAGGAGCTAGTGCTGCTCTTAGAGCTTTTCTGGAACTACAAGAATGGCAGTGTACAAGTCCACAGTTGTAGCAATTGTGCCTCTTCCGTGTAAATCCAAATGCCTGTCTGCATGCTGCACATTGAGACTGCTCAGCACCAGGTACCCATTTGTGAAGGCATATAGCTGCTGTGAAGTTTGAACCACAATCAACATATTTAACATGTCTATCCTTCAAAGTTTCTACCAGTGTAGGTGTTTTTCGGTCTTCAATGTCTCCATGTCCCAATCTTCCATTAGTTCCCTTTCCCCATGTATAAACTTCATTCCTGGATGTTAGCACTGCTACATGATACGCACCACAGGCAATCTCTTCAACAGACTCATTGGCAAGCTTATCTTCTACCAAGCAAGGTAGCTTTCCATCTGAAAGGGGACTACCAAGCTGACCATAAACAGTATTTCCCATGGTAAAAACATGTCCAGATGTGGTCAAGCCAACTGTTAGGCTATGCCCACAAGCAACCTTTTGAAAATTGTAATCAATAAGTGAGGACACACATGTGGGTTTCAGTAGTGGTTCCTTGTTTCCATGACCAAGACGATTCTTGTCCCCGTCGCCCCAAGTAAACAACTTTGCTGACGAAATGCTTGCACTGGACTGAGTCACAATAATTTCTACCACTGCAGCAGAATGCCACACTCCACATGCAACAGCTATTGTCCTTAAACCCATGAGAGATTCTACTTCTCTCGGATATGAGATGCTTTCCCTGTTGCCATGGCCCAAAACACCAAATGTTCCATCCCCAAACGTAAAGAGCTGCCCTGTTGATGTTATCAAGGCAGTATGCCATGGACCACAAGTAACTGAAGCAACTTGAAGTCCCTCCAGAGGACCAGAAACTCTCTTTGGAATCCAATGACTTACTTCAGTTCCATGACCAAGAAGCCCAGCATTATGTGTGCCATCACCCCATGTATAAAGTTCACCAGCCAAAGTAACAGCACAAGTATGGAACTCCCCACAGGCAACAAAATCAACACTAGATACAGCTAAGGATTCAACCAGACGAGGATGAATAACATCTTTTCGAACTCCATGGCCAAGCATTCCTCCATATTCCTCACCCCATGTAAAAACTTCGCCTTGCCTCGTAACTAAGGCAGCATGCTTGACCCCACAGGCTATATAATGAACATCCAAGACTACGTTGGACTCCAATGGCCTAGGAAGAAGCAGATCAGCTCTCATGCTCAAAGGATTAGCATCTTCGTCAGTACCAACCTTGATGAAGTTTTCACATATAACCTCACCCCATATGTATACATCTCCTATAGCATCATAATCGTCCGGCACAGAACCATGACTAGACGTACTAGGGGCACTTGATACGCTAACTCGAAAAGCATCTGAAGCGGATCCTTTTACTTGCATATTTTTATGGTCCAATTCTACATGTGACCTTTCTTGATACACTGAACTCTCAGAAGGATAACTCCTTGGTGAAGTTATGTTGAGACTGACAGATGTATCTGGAGAGCTAATTTCACGTGTTGCACTTACAGAACTGTCACTTGGGCTATTTGATGTCAAATCTTTATTGTCCTGAAACAAATTAATCATGGAAACCATGCATTGGTCATGATCTACAATAGAAAGGACAATGGAAACCAATGTTATCAAATCGCCTAGGCGAGGCTAGGCGATAGACCTACATATTACCTAAGGGATTAGGCGCTCGCCTAGGCGACAATTTTTTTTTTTAAAGTAGCCTCTAGTAAATAAATGACATACAACATTTATAAAAAAAGAATATGCCAATAGTTTGAAACAGCAAGTAACATAACATGATTTCTACCAATAAAACCTAACGCAATGAGCAATCATATAATAAATTTACTAAGGTTTTAATGAAATAAAATCCAATCGAAAAAATTAGGTTAAAGAATCATAGAAAGTTAAAATCAATAAAGCTTTCAGTCGACCTGATTAAAAGATATAACATATCAACATCAGTAAGTTTCATTGATAATATTAATTAAATCAAATCAAATACAAATTGAAACTTAAACTAAATAAAATATAAAAATCCACATTGCACAATGGGCAACTGCCCAAGTGGACTAGGCAACCAGGCGATTGCCTTGTCACCTAGGACGACGCCTAAGTGGCTAGGCGTTCGCCTAGGCATACTCAGCCTAGGTGACCCTTGCCTGAACCCTTAGAAAACTGCCTAGTCATCTAGTGTCTGCCTAGGCACCTTGGCTAGCGCCTTTAATAACAATGATGGAAACTCAGCGATTAGGACAAATATGATGACACTACCAATACAGAAAGAACTTCCAAGAGTCTCCTTATCCAACATGCCCAAAGTAGAGGTAAGTCCATTGAGATGATTTCAGCATGTTAAGCGGATGCTAGATGATGTAAGTTGAAGGATCAAAGAGGACTATAAATACACCAAAAAGGACTCGGAAGGAGTTGGTTACAAATAACTTGATGTCACATAAACAAACTGAAGGCATGGCTTTTGACATGTTGAAATGACAACTTGATTTGGGTTGTCAGCCCCGACAAATAGGGATAAGGACATATGGTCCTCAACCTAAATTTATGGACAGTTAAGGTCAAGTGATCTGGATATTTTCATCCCAAAATGTGACAACATAGCCTTTACTTTGTTAGAATCTTCATTTCCAATGGGCCCAGCTCCCAAATAAACAAGAATAGAAATGCCATTACACCAATGAATAGGTCAACTAGAAAGCATTTAATTTTTTTTTAATAAATGATGAATTATATCATACTTTCTGAAACTAACAATAGTCAAAACATAAAATACAGTGCTAAAGTTGCATGTAACTTCAATAAGCCATCAGCTTGTTAAAACCCCTTCCATGCTTCAATTACAAACATATGTACTAAGCATAAAAGTGCATGATATGCATTATGACTGTACTCGAAAATTTAGTATATTAAAAAAATATGCAAAATAAAATTAAATTGAAGGATGTGTTGGAAAATCTTTTTGGTAACCTCCACACAAGTTCTATAACTTCAATGTATTGGTATAAGTTTTGAATATGTATGATCAATTTTATTGTTCACAAAGACTGGAAAGGAGAAAATCTAGAACATCTAATGCAATTCTTGTTGAAAAATCCTCACATATTTTCTCCAGCTAAAGCAAAATAAAAAACTATCCCTTTTTTGGAGTTTCACTTTAAATCCTTGGGGCAAGAACAATCAGCGAACAAAACCAAAATACCAGCAATTTAAGTTCTAATATTAATAAAAAAAATTAAAAGTTGCATTACCCATTAAAAAACAATTTGCTTCCAACACAACCTTCTGTGCCGGTGGGTGCCTGGTTGCATCATAAGAGCTGAGATAAAATGTGTTATCTAAGTGTCATATCATATATGAGTCATAACATAAGATTATAGGAAAGAATGATGAAGCAAAGGTTAAGAAGAATAACCCAGGTGTCTGAAAATCAATTTGGCTTTATGCCGGGAAGTTCTACCATTAAGGCTATCTTTTTACTTAGGCAATTAATGGAGAACTTTAGAGAGAAGATGAGAGATCTTCACATGGTTTTTATTAATCTAGAAAAAGCATATGATAGAGTCCCTAGAGATTTAATTTGGTGGGTTTTGAGCAGGAAAATGGTAACAATCAGATGTATTGAAGTTATTAAAAACGTGTGAGGGAGCGGTAGCTAGGGTGAAAGTTGTAGGCAACGAGAAGAATGATTTCCCAGTAGATAGGTTTATATCAAGGTTGAGCTAGGAGTCCCTATCTTTTTGCTTTAATTATGGATGAATTAACTACTCGTCTTCAAGAGGAAGTGCCTTGGTATATACTTTTTGCAGATGGTGTAGTTTTAGTACGCCAAACCAGAGAGGGAGTAAATGGAAAATTAGAGTTATCGAGGGAGACCTTGGAATTAAAAGGTTTTAGAATAAGTCGAACAAAGACCAAACACATGGATTGTAACCATAGTGATTAAACTCGGATTATGGCTCGGGATCGTTCTCGGCCGAGACGGCCCATATTAAATTAATTAAAAAAAAAAACCTGACTCGGTCCGATCCCGAGATGGATCGCCCGATCCATCTCGGGATCGGACCGAGTCGAGGCTTTGTGGTTTAATAATGTCTCGGGATCAACTCGGGGATCGTCCTGGTCCGATCCCTAACACTATGATTGTAACTTCAGCACAAACAATAATAGAGGTGAATCTACAATAAGAATTGAAAATCGAACGATTCCTAAAAGCAATCCATTTCGTTATTTAAGATCGATTACCCATAAAGAGGGAAATATTGATGAGGATGTTGCTCATAGAATTAGAGCTGGATGGCTTCGATGGAGAAGTACTTCTAGAGTATTATGCTATCGACGTATTTCACTCAAATTAAAAGGAAAAATTTATAGAACAACCATTAGGCCTGCTATGATGTATTGATCAGAATGTTGGGCAACATATGCATAAAATGAACGTTGAGGAGATGAGAATGTTGAGATGGATGTGTAGGAAGACTAGGAAAGATAATAAGAAAGATAAGGTACGGAATGAACATATTCAAGGTTATTTGGGTTTGGCCCGATTAAGAGATAAGATAAAAAGAAAGTAGGTTAAGATGGTTTGGGCATGCAAAGTGAAAAACTAGGGAAATTGTTGTAAGGTGTGAGAAAGAAATCATTGAAGACTATAAGAGGGGGAGAGGAGGACCCAAAAGAACTTGGATGGAGTCAATCAAAAAGGATTTGCATACACGTAATTTGATTGTAGAAATGGTTTTTGACAAATTGGGATGAACAGGATTCTTGTTGCCGACCCCAATTAGTTGGGATAAGGCATACGATGATGATGGCCTAGATAAAATATATACGATAGTTTGACATCACATGGAAACATGCCAAAAGTTAGTGCAATAATCATCTTATGAGTTCTTTGCCAATCCTTGATGATCTCAAACCCCCATAAGCAAGCTTACTAGGAATTCCTGGCCATTATGTCAAGCCTTTTCTACACCATAAAATATGACCTAGTTAAGTAACAGGCCGATGAAGTAAAGCAATGAATTAAGTAAATCTGAAGGCAAGAAATCACATCAGAATGGTCGCCATGGACTCGATGAACAATTCCACAAAGCAGAGGCATTGGATCCAAGCCAAGAATAAAAGACAAATATCTAGGGGACCAATATTCACAAAAATTGTGGGGCCTGAAATTCGTGGAGCACCTTGGTGCAGGCATTGAAAATTAGAAATTTCCTATGCAAGATATGCATTAGATAAGATTATAAATGAATGTGTGAAGACATGTTACTCCTGTTTTCCAAAACAAGTCAAAGTGTACCATAAAGTGTGAAGATGCCAAATGAGAGGTATTGATGACCAGAATTTTACATAATAAAGGACTAATGTGAAAAAGATGAATAATATTATTTTGACTTTGATGAAGTTGTCAAAAAAGAAGCATTTGACAACACTTCTATGATCCAAAAATAAAAAAAATAATTATTTGATTAATTTCAACCATTCCTTATCAATATCTCAATTCAAAAGCAATATAAATATCCAGTAAGGTAAAATAAAGGGGGAAAAATCATGAGGATGACATGCACTAGACAGTGCTGGATAACATTCCAAATTCCAATAGAGTAAAGTTCCAAACTCTTCTAAATTATATAGGTGAAGAAAATCCAACATATTGCTATAACACAGCATATTTAGACATGGATGGTAAAGAAAGAAGGCACTTAAACAGTATGGAAGAGTATTTATGTTGGTTAAGTTCAGAATCTTCCATGTTTATCACATGAATGCGAAAGACACTTGATTATGTATATATGAAAGCATAACACTTCTTTATTGAGTGAACAAATAAAAAACAAATTACCATCTTTAACTGAAAGTTGGACATTTCCTATAGAGAAAGATAACTAAGCATATAAATGTGTTCGACACAAAATGCTATAAGTATGAGGCTCTTGTTCTACATATCAGATCGGCAGCATTTTTATTTCTAAAAGAGATAGTTAACTTCCAGCATAAGCATAAGAAAGTCATGTTGAAAATGGAAAAAAAGAATTTTAGTTGATAAATTACATCAAATGAGAGTCCTCCATCACTCCATCCATCAATTTTTGAACGACCACAATGACCAGAAGATATCAATGCCTTGAGACCTGCTATCCACGCCTCTGCCTCAAATTTATCCTTGCAAATCTAATAAAGCAGTAACTCTTGCACTTATTAGAATTTATGATAATTGGTTATAAGCAATTCAGGAGACACTAATTTTGTAACTACAGATAGAATCCAGAATAGTTGTACTAACCAGATCAAGGGATCGCTTCCCATTATCGTATATAAGAGAAAAAGACAAGTACTCTTTTTCAGGGCGCAGATAACGTTGGAAGACAGGCTGCCACATTATCATAAGCACATTTTTATACAATTAGTTACTAAGACGTAAGTGTTCAGATTCCTTATCTAATCAGCGAAACATAGCCTCAACATAACAGAAAAGCATTTATACATTAACAAATAAGCATGAAGAACAACTTACCGTTCTTTGTCCAGAAATGATTTTTGAGACAGACGATAACTTTAGTTTCCTTTCTCCACCACTTGACAGCCAGATCAAATATGATTCATCCTGTGAGTTTCAGAGACAAAAAAACAGTTACATGTAAATGACAGACTTATCTGAAATGAGACTCCATAGGCAATTCCGATGTTTACAGTTCGACTTGTGCCATAACAATAATATAGATATTCGACAAAAAAAAATGATCAAAAAATGACAACCATTTAAAAGTAATACTTGAGCGAACTATATGATATATACAATGGTTTATGTTTGTTCTTGCTTTCTTCTAATTCGTAAAATCATTATTAATAGACGTATAATCAAACCTGAAATAAAAAATTGACATCAAAATAGAATGATCCACCAATTTACGGAAAATGATACTTGTTTCCTTCTGTTTGCTTTCTTGAAATCTAAACATTTTGAGTCGTAAGTGGCACATGACTGTAGATACATTCCATTCTTTCTATTGCCATGCGATATTCTTTCCGACCTTATAAAAGGAATTTGGATAAGGCTTGTTGTAACCTTCTGATTGCTTTGAATTTTGACACACAAACCTATCCGATAGGACTAACTAAACTTTAAGTGTCACTGACCTTCACATGTGGTGTTCATGAAAGTTTTCAGATGGAAATCATACTTGGCTCCAAACTAACAGGTATCCCTGATGTTGCATAATATCATAAAGTATATAAATTAACTATAATCACAACAAAAAACCACGACAAATCATACATGTTTGAGAATTTACAATGCATATAAAAAAAAACTGCCAAAACAGTGGTGGTACCAAACAAATGTGTTCCCAACCCAGCTTTCACAGTCTAAAATTCATCCAGTTGCTACATATAATTTGAGTCTTAAATGAATGCATAAATCAACAAGTAATTTAGATTCTTATCCAACTCTTACTAGAGATGACAACAAGCTCCCATCAAAAAGTGAGTGTTATATATGTATGTATGTGTTCATGAGTCTGCCTATGTATGCTTCCATGTAAATATATATATATATATATATATATATATATATAGAGAGAGAGAGAGAGAGAGAGAGAGAGAGAGAGAGAGA
>JAUPMG010000014.1:16111935-16128958 GCA_031762675.1 Pachysandra terminalis | reverse complement strand
CCCTCGAGGGAGCCTCTCAACATCGACTCACTAGGCATGCCCTCTGAGCTATCCAATCACCCTATGTTGCACTCTCTCTCTCTCTCTCTCTCTCTCTCTCTCATCATCATTTTTATATTAGGGAGCCTCTCAACATAGACTCACTATGCATGCCCTCTTAGCTATCCAATCACCCTATGTTGCATGAATAGGGTGTAGCTTGCAAATCACGTATGTGGGCTCCGCCATAGGCTTGCCAGTGATTCGGGTTGATTTGGCCCTTCCATCTGAAGGGAAAAAGAAATATGAATGTTGCATAGCTGGGATGGGGAGAGAGGAGTTGAGAAAAAAAAGGGGAAAAGGAAAAAAAGAAAAGAAAATGAAAACCATGTATGTGAAAGTTGTACTTCCTGTTTTGGGTACTAGGTTGTCCTAGATTTTACGAAGCAGAATGGTGATTCATAGCACGTTCAGAATTGAGAGAAATGAATGGGATGCTAATAGTAAAGCAAAATTCCCTAGAACCAGCCTTTGGGGATCAAATCCTTGCTCTTTATCCCACTATGGCTGCTCATATTAGGCTTGATTTATTGGTTGGGAAAAGGTTCAGGTTTTGCAAGGATGTTTGGTGCGAGTATCCCCTCCTCTGTTAAGGCCTTTTTATGGACCATAGTGGAAGGTGTATGACCTTTATCGGCCTTTTCTACAAAGGTGTGGAAGGTCCATAAACTCTGGAGTTCATGCCTTTATCTGGGCCTTGTTGCTAGAAAGGATTAATACAAACAATATTTTGCAAAGAAATGGAAGGTGCATGGCCCTATTGCCCCAAGTATGCATATGACGTGTTGGCAAGGGGAGGAATCAACTCATCTCTTTAGTCACTGTAATTTTCATTTGGGCAGTCTGCTGTTACTTTGTGATTGTTATAGAGATGAAATAGATCCTTCCCTTTGATGCTGTGGATTTATGAAGCAATGGAAATTCACAGGGCTGTGTCAAAGAGTTAAGAAGCTTTATGTGGCTTTATGCCATGCTGTGTTATGGGAGCTTAAGGGGGAGAGAAATCGAAGAATCTTCAATGGTTAAGAATTCATTAGGTATGCTATTTCTCATTGGGTTTTGGTATTGCCAGAATTCTCAGATTTATAGTGAAGGACCAGCCCATAGTGGCATATACTATAATGCCACATTTCAAAAAGTTCATGTAGTTGCAGATTAGAGTCATTAGACATAGCAAGTTTGGCTGTGTACTGTGCTACTGGTTTTTGCAATTGTCAGTTTCTGTTAATTTTTTTCTGCTTCTTGTAAATGCTGTATTAGTTTTATTTTTGTTTATGATTGATAATCGAGGGATTTTCTCAATCCCTCGTGTCATGGAAAACTCTAAGGTCATCTCCTGGCTTGCGAAACCCCAAGAGAGCTCGTTGAGGCTAGCCCATTTGTTATAGTTGGCTCATTTGGTAATGAGCAGAGCATCTCATTCTCTGATTTGCCTAGATCAGCCAATCGGTATGCAGATTGGCTAGCCAAGACTGGGGTTTCGAGGGAGGCTCTCTATACTGATGCTCTTAAGGCGAGGTTTATGTACGCGAGAAATTTTGATTTTATGTAGTCCGAGTCGTTTCTCTTTTTTCTTTTCTTGTTGTTGGACTCTCTCTCTCTCTCTCTCTCTCTCTCTCGCTCGCTCTCTCTCCCTCCCTCCCTCCAGTATTTGCTCTTGTCGAGGCCAACTCTCCCTCCCTCCAGTATTTGCTCTTGTCGAGGAAGTTGGCCTTTGTATTTCCTTCTTCTAGCTTTGATCAAGTCCTTTGTTTATTCTTAAGAATATTTAAGCATTCTTTATTCATTAAAAAAAAGAAATTTGATGAATCCTCATGGCTAGTGAGTTTTATAAGCAAGAAAATTAAGCACTGCTACTTTAGACACCAGGTGTTACTGGATTGTAACTAGATGAGTAGTGTTGCTTTAGGTACCACATTTGTGGTAATATCTTATTGGGAGCAATCCTCGTGATTATAGTTCGATGAGAAGTTTT
The DNA here is from genome assembly GCA_031762675.1 of Pachysandra terminalis. Lineage (NCBI taxonomy): Eukaryota > Viridiplantae > Streptophyta > Magnoliopsida > Buxales > Buxaceae > Pachysandra > Pachysandra terminalis. Next base: position 16,126,944 of record JAUPMG010000014.1, on the reverse strand, counting down.
GGAAAATTATTCAAGGAACGAGAATAGTAACACGACTTTCTTAACTGACCTAGTGACTTCGTGTTCACCAAATTATGAATATCTTATCGGCTGCAATTCTTCAGTAAGCTTGTACGGTATATATCAACAATAAACAATGCCTTTTTCAAACTAGTGGGGTTGGCAGCATGCATGAATGCTGTTTCATTGTCGGTTGTGGGAAAGTTTTTCGGGGAATGATAGTATATTAGTGCTATATGCTTTTCTGTCCTTCGTGAGCTCCTGTGCACCAAACAATGTAGATCCCTCCTATTAATGCTTAAATTCTTGGGATGGAATTTCACTTGCCAACTTCAGTAGAAGAATGTGTTCTTTTTTACCTCTATGAGTGTTGTCCCTCCAAGGCTGACCATAACAGTATAAGTTACAGTTTCATATGTGCAATGACACACTGCATGAGAATGAACCTAACCATTAGGTTAATAGAAGTATTTCCTTACCTCTTTTCAATCTTTAATCTTTTCACAGGTTAGGGTACTTGAAATTATTTAAGTTGCTGCCTAATGATAACATTGTTGGAAATTAGATTCTGATGGCTTCCACTTCTGATAATGACATTACATGCTTCACCTTGAGTGGTGCTTTTGAATGAAAAAGATTGACATAATTACTTGTCCTTATCAACTTCTTTGATTTAATAGCATAACTCTATGAGTAACAGCATGTGAAGGCCATTGCCATATAAGTTACTATCTTCTTTTGATTCATTGTGTTAGTACCCCAAGTCCATAACTAGTTGGCATAAGCCATTTGATGATGAAGATAAGTTCTTTCTGGTTGTGAGAGTTGAAGTGCACATGTTTTGAATTTTTCGCACACTGAGTGGTCTCTCTTTCTATAATCATCGTCATATGGTGATGGGTGTCTTGTTTTCGTTTCTTTTTTTGTTTCCTCATCAAGCAGGTGCATATACCAATAGAAAAAAAATAATGATAAAGTAATACAACTTCCGATTCTAGGTCCACTGATACCTGTTGGTGTAGTCTCGTTCTGATGACTGTATCATTCTGGTAAATTAGATCAGTTCTCGTTCAAAACGAGTCTTCATTCTCTGTATATTTAACATTTGCAGACCTACCTTCTGCGGCACCTGCTGGTCATATCATACTTAATTATATGGCACGAGATGATGATCTTTGTGGACCTCGAGTTTTAAAGGACACTAAAACAATTGGATCAGCGTATGACCGTTATCTTCAAAATTCGGTATATGATTCTACCTTCTCCCAAGCCTATGGTGTTCAATGAGACATTTATCTCTGTTTTGCTGATGTGTCCATACACTTTCTTTTGCAGCAATTTTCTTCTTTCAGTTCTGGAGAAGCAAGTAATTTTGGTGGTGGAACCGGTTTAGGTAGGGCTGTTGGTGGTGGAAAGCCTGGCCTTCCAATTGAGGATCCTGCTATTATGGGTGCCCCTGGAGCTGTTGGTGCAGATCGAGCACCAAATCCTAGAGACATGGATTTTGGCGGTCAGCTTACAGTGGACTTAATGGCTAGGCCAGGTCGTGAAGTAGCACCTCTTCCTCCAGATGCTTCCAAAACTCTATTTGTTGAGGGACTTCCTCCAGACACCACACAGAGAGAAGTAGCTCGTATCCCTTGAAATATTCTAATCCCCATTGGAATGAACAAGATATCTCCTTGCCTCTTCCCAGTTTTCCTTCTTCCCACTTTGTTGCATGTATCTATGTAGATGTGTGTTTCCTTCACTGCATATTCAGATATATTTCGTCCTTTTGTGGGGTATAAAGAAGTAAGACTTGTGAACAAAGAGTCTAAGCATGTAAGTGGCTCCTTTAAACACTCAGTTTCCTGCAACGCTCTTTCACTTTGACGGTGTGATAGGTCTATCATTAATCAAAATTTTCTTGTTTAAGCATTTATTTACTTGTGATCAGTTGTTTTAGCTGACTGCATTTTATACTGAGGTTCTCTACAACAATTATGCAGCGTGGTGGTGACCCTCTTGTCCTCTGTTTTGTGGACTTTATGAATCCTGCCTGTGCCGCGACTTCATTGAGTGCCTTGCAAGGTGACATTTTTTTTCCCTTATCCATTTTGCAATGTTAGCATTTTTACTAATTATCACAAATAAAAAATAAATAAATATTTCTTGGCATTTTTTACTTGTTTAGGAATATGGTTTTTGCCTCGTTTTTTACATGGTAGAATTATTATTGCTGTAGACTCACCATTTTGGTCTCTCTCTCTCTCTCTCTCATACTTACTCACCCACGTGAAATCTCTTTCACTTATTCCCTGATATTATCTTTCTCTCATCTTGCTCTCTGTTATTAATGACCCTTAACGTCCAAATTTCTCTTATTCATCCCCCCTCTCCTCTCCGGACTTTGGATCGAACCCTATTGTATCAGGAGATTTTGTCCAATGTAATGTATTCACTGTGCAGGTTATCAGATGGACGATCATGATCCTGATTCTCCATACTTGCGGCTGCAGTTTGCTCGGTACCCAGGTCCAAGGTCTGGTTCTGGATCTCGTAGGAAGCGGTAAATTAGGATGCAATCTCACATTATGTGGTGCGCAGATCTTATGTGGACGAGTCATCAGGAGTTCACGCCTTTCTTAATATGAACGTCAGGTTGCCGACTCTAGCCAAGGAATAGGTTGGTTCCATTTTTGAAAGAGTAGTAGAGGCCAAATAAAGAACAGGTGGTTCCATTTTTGAAGATGAAGAAGAAATGCATAACTTTAATATATAATCTAACAAATAGTGCCCCTTGGTCACTTTTCATGATGGGAAGCAGCAAGTGTTAATGTTATGCTAATCATGTCCTAGAATCCCTAGTCCTTTTAACTTGTTATTGTAACATTCATATTCTGAACCTTGGGTTTGTGTGATCACATTATGGCTTTCCCCTAAAGTTTACATTCAGATTCTGAACCTTGGGTGTGTGTTTTCATAATGGCCCAAATGATTTATAGCCGAAGCTCCATTCTTAAAACAAGGCTACTCCATGGCATGGGGGCTTCCATGCTGGTTTAGCCTGTACAAGAGGACTAGCCTTACGGCCAATGAAGTGAATCAATGTGTGATGGATCTCCAAGTCCGACATCTTTTGAGCAGGTTACTTAAACTTGCTGTTTTTATTTTATTTTATTTTTGGCTGGTATATATTTTTATATATTAGTGGAAACCCCGTGCGATGCACGGGTGTGAAGAATTGAACCATAATCAATATTTATAATCATATTAATGAGAGTAACAAAAATGTGAATTGGATTATGTCAAGTACCATTCAAAATTCATCCGCTATTACATAAAATACAACAAAACTCAGTTTGCTTTCACCGTTGATCTTCCCTAAATATTTTACTCCTGAAGCAGTTTCATTGGCAACTGCAGGCCAGACTTTAGGCTCCAAGGTGCATGCTGCCTTCTCTTCTTTGTATGCAAGATCAACTTGCACCTGGTTTGCTCAACTTTGGGGAATAATTTTTTTGTGAATATGAAGGTTGGGACAATGAGATAAAAAATCTTTACAAATTTCAATTCCTGAAAAATCTTTCTGAAGTATTTCTTCACGTAATTGCAACAGGCTGGGCTCAAGCAAACCATACCAAATTCAATCACAGCTAAAACTATGGTCTGCAAAGCAATGCCACACATCAAACCTCCTTCCCTAAATGCCCTGCATCTCAAAAGAGAAAAAAAATAAAATAAAGAAGAAAAGAAAACACATATGAAACTTTAGAAAAAGATTAAGACTACATAGATAATTGACATTTTATTTATTTAAAGCATCTACTGGTATGAGTAACGTGTCAACCAAACAACAGAAGAACGAATGGCGATGGTGAAAATATACATTCAAATGCCTCTAAACATTTCCATGAATGGCGATGAAAATATAGATTCAAATGAATATCTCAATTCTCGAGTATGATTGTTGTACAACTCATTCTTAGTAAATATGTTAGAAAAAGTAAATACCCTTGCCCTTCCAGTTACTGGAAGACGCAGTGTGCTAGTCCCCCAAAGCTTCAATAGACCCCGATAAAGAGCTATAATGATCTCTCTTTCAAGTATCTCATGTAAATCTGAATCAATCAGTATCTCATGCAAGCATTTAGAAAATATGATCACTGTAAAAAGAACCAACTTACAATTAGTAATTAAAAATATAATTAGATGAGGCCAAGGGTCGTAGATCAGGCTCAAAGTGAAAGGAAGATTTTCATTGAAAAAGTACCTACTCTGCAAGATGATATTAGCACAAAGATTCCAACGAAAAAAAGAAGATTTTCATATGGAGACAATTGAAGGAAAACGAACTTCTCTTGACGATCAAACCTCATATAAAAAATAAACAGAGAAAGTGTACCTGTGAAATTGTTAGTGTGTGATCTTTCTTCTCTTGGGGCAGAAACTTAATAGTTTATCTTAATAGGATTTTCTGTAAAGCCACATAACATATTGCTTTAGAAGAGCAGAGGCAAAAAGGTGCAAAGCCTTAGTGAGTTCCCACACCCCACGTACGAACATACACTAATAACCAAAGCAAATAGTGCAAGGCGAAAACCCAAAGAGACAAAACAGAGAGAGTGGAGAGAAAACCGGCTAGTATCCGTTGGAGTTCTCCCTCCTCGCATATTATCCAACCGTACGCCAGAATCATCATCGTTCTCTAGCAGTCTCTTGCCTGCAAGAAGAGACGTTGCTACATTATCCGATCTCGACCCGGTGAATCGACTACTTTGATTCCCACTAGATCCATATTTGAAGAACAAATCGTTGAGAGAGAGAGAGGAAAGAAGAGATGATAGCTTTGGAAACTTAATAAAGAAAATAAAAATGATTAAAATTTAGAGAAATAAGAAGAGACACCGTTACACGGGGGAGGGAATCAGCTGTGGGCTACCATGTGGTCTACCTTGTGGTGTGATTTGTGATTGGATGAAAAAACAAGCAAAATCCAATTGAAGTTATTTTCTAAACCAATCACACGCCATCACACACCGATGACAACAACGTAGCCCACAGCTGATTTCCTCCTGCCACACGGAGGGGAGAGTTTCTTTAGTTTAGGAACATATTAATTAGGTAAGTTGATAAGGGATTAGAGATATACTTTAGGAATGAGAGAAATAATGAAACACGGGGTTTTGAAAAAGATATAGAAAATTTTGGTTTTAAACTTTGTGGGACCCGCAATTTTTAAGATTTTTTAATTTTAAAAAAATAAACTTTAAATGTGAATGGTTGTAGAAAACTAATTTTGAAACCTGATTGGTTAGAAAATAAATTTTTTTTTTAAAATACTTCAAAATTATGAGAATTCAGCATTGAGGGAGGGAAGGCTTGAGAGGCCTCCTGCCTTCACAGTATGTTTGCTATATATATACACTAGTTCTGCCCCCATGTGCTACGCACGTGTGGTGCCTCTATGCCAATAATATTTATTATGTATTTATATTGATATTTCTGCTCTTTTCGCAAGTGGAGAGCTTATATATACAAATACAATTTATCAAGATCACTTATAATATAAACTCTTAAAAGAGTATTCTCTCAAAGGCATGTAATGACCCTTAAATTGAATAGTTTGGATCTAGCATGATATCATTTTAATGCTTATGTATTGCAAATTTAAAGAGTAAAATGGAAAAAGGGAAGAAAAAAAGTTATATGAATTATCAACACAGTATTTAATACATCACCAACAAAACCTGTAATGATCTCCCCAATGTGGAGCATGAATAAAATGGGGGCTTATTAACCCAGCCGTTGGTCTGCCTGCGGTCACTTTTTTGAATGAATCATTGTTTATTGTGCTTGTGCCAGCCAGCTTAAGGAATGATTGCTCAAATTTCAAATTCCATTAAGCCATTCGTAAACATTGCGCATAATCTCCTTATTTCTATAAGCCTGCATATTAGCAGAAAAAAATGGTTTCCAGTTTTCAAAAATACTCAAATCCAATTGTATGTGAAACATGAAAAATCTATTGTATGAGGCGACGCTGCACATATAGTCAACCTTAAACTTGTAGATGATATGCAAAAGTAATTTTCCTTCCGTTGGGCTACCAACTTTAGGAAAGTAGTGAGTTTGAGCAATTCTATGTGAACCCACATTACAAAGAAGATAAGTGTACCAAATCACTTGAGCAATTCTGTGTGAACCCACATTACAAAGAAGATAAGTAGTACCAAATCACTTGAGTAGGGATTGAGAAAAAATAATTTATATTCATAAAAAAATACCTCTGAATGATTGAAGATTAATAATTTGGCAATTAACTATCTAATTATTATAAATAATAAAAATTTATTAAATACATGTTTTACAATTTGTTCATAACAAGTAAGCGAAATAACAGCATAAGGCTACAAAAGAGCCTTACCTTTGGAGTTGATCAAGGTATAGATGATTTCTTTACTTGATATATACAACTGTTCTGCATTGACAAAAAGAAACATTACAGTAAGCTTTACAATAAATAAATAAATTATCACTTTGAATGCGTAAAGTGTAATCCTTGTATTTATAGCCAAACACCAGCAGGAGTTACAAATCAAAATGAAATTTTACCGTAGCTCAGTTAGATCTCACACATACTATCCGAAGATTAACATCACCTGATCTAGAAATACGTGAGTTCTATGTAGTCTAGCAGGTCAAGGACCCAAATTGTATGAGTTAACCAGCAATATTTAAGAACTTATTAGTTCCCAACTCTAGAGGTATTGTGAGTTATTACAAACCAACACCATACTAATACACTACACTAAGAGCAAAAAATAAAGGAAACAAAATACTGCAAAGGATAAATATTATGATAGAAAGCACATCATTTAGAAAAGAGAGGTAAAGACATTTAATTTTATAGAACCAGTGATGCGGGTTTTGTAAATGGACAATAGATTAAAAGATCTTTGACAGATAATATAAATGAGCCAATACAATCACATTTTCAGAGAAATAGGTGAGGAGAGCCTGTCTCAAGACAACCTAAATCGCCGTGCCGCCGTTCTGCCAAGAGCGTTCCTTCACAAACATGACTTGTGAATAAGACAAAGAGAAGAGACAAAGGAAGCGGAATATTGAAATAACTAATAAGTCAGATAGAATGCATATTTGAGAGTAAGAAAACCTCAGAATTCGAGTGACCCGAAGTCTATAACATATGTTGAGAAATACACATGACTGACTATTTCCTTTCTCTTTTAGTGTCTTCACTAACTGTTTTCTTCTACCTTTTGAATGTTTCAGAGAAAAGCTTTCAAAGTTGGCCATTAATGGAGGATACATTCTACTATTTATAGGGAATTTAGTCTCTTAAATTAGGATAGATGTCATTCAATCAAGTGTCCAGAGAGGAGTTTATAAATATCCACATGCATTAAACCATATCCTAAATGCCACGTGTATTTCAACACGGCTAAGTTAATTTTAGAAAATGGGACGAGTCACCTCGAATACACAAACTTGCTCTGTGATAGGTTGCTTTAGATTTAGAAGAACACGGATCAAATGACACATGTAGCATGCAAAAAAAATTTAAAATCAACGTTTCCATTCTTGCCGCCATTCTAGATAAGACAAAATCCCATTTAGATAAGTTATACAGCAGATATTATAAGTGACTGAGGTTTTATCACGTGCTGTTCATTTTGAGGATTCCTTCTCAATCAACTTTAAGGTAAATGAGTCACTTCAATGTCATAAATACCTTTCTGGACTTCGTATATTTCGAGGGAACTCCCTTTGGCGGCTATCTTCATTCGAAGGAAGCTAAAAATAACTCTGAATATTTACAAGATGACCAGTATATTCTCGAGTTACCCATATAGAGAACTCGAAATTGAGTTTCTAATCAGGGAACTCGTTTTCATGACCAATAATCTCTGTAAAGAGGAGCTTATCTTGGAATCCTTCAAAGTTTGTAGCTCAAGTAACCAATCCGAGTGCCCTTAACTTTAATGAAATCAGAAGTAAATATGTTCCCTCGTGAGTTCCATTAAAGTAAAATGAGAGGGTTTCTCAAAGTTTGTAGGAAACCGCCCTTAGGAACAATTTCCTAGAGATGACATAAATTTGACTTTTTAAGCTCTTTCCACTAGGGATTTGCTTCAGAAGTCAAAGTATCTTATCCAAAATATAACTCGAAGTTAACTCTTAAAGATGAATAAGAGTGACTTCGAACTCTACTTCGCAGTTTCAATGCGTGTAAGAGTGCATTCGAGGGGGTAAACCCATATCTTTGTCCTTCGAAGGGAACAAAATCCTTAGTATTTTTTAGGGTGACTAACATCTGACGAATCGACCATCTCAGGATGGTTAGCCTTCAAATTCACTTCAGTGGGAGAAAATATACCTCCTTCGAGTTCACCTTAGCAGGAGGTGGTTGGCTTTTGAATTCACCATCTGGAGGTGGTTAGCCTTCGAATTCGCCTTAGCAGGAGGAAGCATACCTACTTCGTGGTCCTTTCAAGACAAAATATAATAAATGGTCCTTTGAAGTCTATGGAAATAATCCGAGGGAGACTTTCGGAATAGAAGGCATAAAAAGTGTCCTCGAAGATCTCTCTTCAAGGGAATTACCTTTGAAATGTAAAGGTAAAGCAATAAAAGCACTTGAAGTCTGTTCTTAGAAATGAATAGATGTGACTTTGATGTTTATTTGAAGTTTCATATGTTTGAGGAGTCCAATAGGGGTAGTATTCCCTTGTATCTGTCATTCGAGAAGGATAATGTCCTTTGGAAGGAAAGGAGAAGTCTTTATTCCTTCGATTGATTCGAGGGCAATTACCCTGTGTCCATAAGGAATGCAAATCCTTATTCCTTTGATCACTCTAAAGGCAATCGTCCTATGTCCAAAGTTGGACACATGGCATTACCCTATAAGTTGTATTTCAGAAGGTAACTTCTCCAAGAAGCTTTCTCTTTTGATGATAAAGACGGTCAGATATTTTTGAGCCGTTTCAAATATCACATTTTCACCAAACGGTCTACTTAGTGTACAGCTGCTTTTGACAGTTGACATGTGAAAAGCTGTTGTACAGCAAGCAACGGCTTTATTGAATGATTCAGTGTATGCTGTTATACCCAGTAAACATGTACGCACGTATTTAAGATAACATCACGTGTTTAGTGGGATTAATTAGACCACCTGATCACCAGAACTAACAAAGAGGACAACATTAATATAATCTCATACACCTCTTACCAAAAAAAGAAAAAAAAGAAAAATCCAAACACCAAAATACCACTGCTCTCTAAGTCAATATCTGGTCATCATGGTTACAATTAGTAAATAAATAACATGGAATGTAAAAGCCCATACAAAACAATTTCTATAGACACCTGATTTTTAATGTAAAAAATTCTAAAAGTAGCAAAGAATAAAATAAATATCATATATGTTAAGAAAGAGTGAAATCGAAATATGAAAAATGCAAATGATATAATGAAAAAAATAGTTTTAAAATTGGTTAGAAATTTTGAGAAACTTCAAACAGTGAGTATAATAAAAGAAATAAAATTCTAAAAAGGCATACCTCTCAATTACCTAAAACAAATTAGTGCTTCCAAATTCAATTAACAGGTTTCTTACAATCCATTCTTATAATTGGTCTCAAGAGCCTAAATTAGCTAATAAAAGCATTCCATGGCAATACTTCATTCAACCTAACGTTTTAAAAACATTAAAACAGAGGAAAAATAATGTCAGAAATAGAAAGAAAAACCTAGAGATATAGATAGAGAGATTAGAGCCTTCAAATGATCATGATTACAACAAAGCCCTATAACAGTTGCAAGCCCAAATTGTTAATCAGAATTCCTCAAACAAAATGATAATTCTAGTTATTGCTACTTCCACTAAACTGAGAGGCATAGAAAATAACAATTCTAAAACTTGAAGATTGGTAGTTCCTTAATAGCCAAGTTCATGTACACTTATTACCACATCGCAGGCCTAGTCGACAGCATGTGGGATATTGCTGAGATTTGAGTAATTGTTCTCGTATAATATATATTCTCTAATCCTGTAACCAAACACTGAATACAATTAGCATGAACCGTCTATGCTATTTTGCACAGAAAGAAATAATACGAAGAGTTATGTAGTCATTCATTCACCATTTGCTCTTGGATCATTCCACATCAATGTCCAAAGCAGATTTCTCGAATCCAATGATTGTGACAGATTTTCCTTTGACAAATTCTACTGCCCCAGCATAATCCATGGAGAAGTATTCCATAGAATGGATCTCACCTTACAATAAAAAACTTCTGAGCCTTTGTGTTGTGAGAAGTCTTAAATGCTTGGGACATCGATGAACCGTCCAACGCAAAGAATAACAAAACCCATATGGTGAACCTGCAAAGAATAACAATATCCACTTGCAAGTCCAAGTGCAAATAGCCTTGTGAAGGGGCCTAATAAAAGAATTGAACCATTTTCATATCTCCTTATTCAAACATGAAAATCTTATACAAACCTACACGAATAGAATAATCGACTAATCAATATCAGAGCAAAGCAGTCGTTTGCATATATTTATGATTAAACTAAAAATTTAACAAAACCTCAAATGTCCTAATGTTTTTGCCTAAAAAATAAAAAGACAGAAAAAATGTAATGATTATTACCTGTTGTAGATTAGTTAATTTCTTTCTTTGAGCTTAGTTGATCCGACGTTGTAGAATACCTCACTTTTCTTTAATGGGCTGTGAAAAAAACAAAGAAACAGAAAGTGAGAGGAAATTGTTAACAAAACGCTGTTTAAAACGGTGTTTTTTTTTTTGAAAAAAACGCGTTTTATTGCATAAACGTTTAAAACTTTGTTTAAAACATTTTGTAAGCAAAAAAATACATTTTTTTTTGACATACCGTTTAAAACGAGCTTTTTCGCTTTTAAAAAAGTCGATGTTTAAAGTTGACCAAAAAAATAAAGTTGTTCGTTGGAAGTTTCAATGACAAATTCGTGTTAGCCGACATCTTTATTTTTGTGTTAAAAGGTTTTATAACAAGTTCCAACAAAAAAAAATATTGTTTAATTATTAATACTTATATATATATATATATATATATATATATTGACGTTTTTTTGAACCCATTTTTTTGAACAAGATACGTATTAAACACGAACTATTTATTAAACGTATTTTTTATGTTTCCATTTATTTGACCGTTTTTTTTATTACGTTTTTTAAAATTAAACTCGTATTTTTCTCGTTTCGTTTTTTTGACGTTTCACGTTTTGCTAACAATTGGAGAGAGCGGGAAGAGAAAGATGGGAAAAAGAGAAGCATTAAAAAAAAAAGGAAAAAACAGCGGAGACAGATAGAGAGAGGTGCGTGGGAAAGAAGGTAAAAATAGTGTTTTGTTTTTGTTTGTAGATCTTTTAAAACAAGAAAAAAAAATATATAAAAGCATAGTCGAGGAAGGCATCTCTGGCCTTTTGCTTGGCTAAAATTTGTTATAATGTAAAAATAAATAAAAAATCATAATAACTTGAGAAAGAAGTAAAAGACAAAAAAATTGAAATGGCAAAAAATAAAAAAGTTGCATATTGTAAATGAAAATTAGTGGGACCCATAAAAAAACTTTATTACTTTTTAAAATTTTTTAATCAAATTTGATTGGGTGTAAATTTTTTGAAACTTGAAAAAATTAGAAATCACGAGACTTGAGAAAAAAATATTAAATATTAAAAAAAAAGTTATTATTTTTGTAGATTGTTGAAGAGGAAGTTAAACTTTGAAAGGTTGGTTTGCAGAAAAGAAAATTGATTTGACAGCAAAGAAAGAAAATATTGTATTTTTTTTATAAGTAGGCAATTTTTAAGCATTTAAATAAAAAAAAAAAAGAAAAAAAAAGTGCTTTTGATTGGTTGGTATTTTTTAATTTTTAAAAAAACTTTAAGTTATGAGAACTGTTGAATGGAGGAAGGAAGCCTTGAGAGGCCTCTTCCGATCATTCTGCTATAATATATAGAGATATAGATCCCTTAAGGGTCATTTTTAGGCTTGTCAACAGGTCGGATTCGGACCGAATCGCAACTGATTCGATTTCGATTCGATAGTGAAATCCGAAAATTCGAATCCGACGGATTATGAAATAGGTGATCCGAATTCGATCCGATAGTAAAATCGGAATATCCGAATCCAATCCAATCCGATCACTTGTAAATTATATATTTATATATATCTCTAATGTAAATATGCAATTGAGAATTGGTGGGGTGGTAAGACACTAGGATTTTTAACTAAAGGTGTAAGGTTCAAGTCTCCCAGATGTTTGTTTTAATTATAAATTATATTCTGATTATTAAACACCCAAATTCGATCCGATTATATTTTGAATTGGATCGGATCATTTTTATTCAGATCGGATCACTAAAATCTTATATCGAATCCGGCATTATTGAATCGGATTTGGATCGGATCCGGATCATAATCCGGTCCGTTGACAGGCCTGACTCGTTCTGCTATAATATACGGAGATACAGTGATGGAAATAAAAAATCCAACTTTAATTCAATAAAAAAATAATAATAAACCAATTTTAAATAACTGAACAGGTGGAAAAGGCATATTCAGAAGAAGCATCAAACAGATGGAACTCAAGAATCAAAAGTGAGGAAGTTTTCAGTCAGCGACTCTTGAAGGCTTAATCGAGACTCGAGAGGCGCTGAGATGAATGAAGGAAACGAGCTTAATTTCATCTACAGAAACCCTAACGACACCGTAGAAGCTAGGGCTTTAGACCTACTCTCTCGAATGACTTTGAAAGAGAAAGCCGGCCAGATGACGCAGATTGACCGATCCGTCGCCGATCCGTCCGCCATTAAAGAACTCTCCATTGGTCTCTCTCTCTCTCTCTCTCTCTCTCTCTCTCTCTCTCTCACACACACACACACACACACACATACACACACACACAAGCATACGCATACTCTTATCTCAATCTCTGCCTGTATGCGTTCAAAAGCTTATGTGATTCGTTAATATAATTTGTTGAGCTATTTACAGGAAGTGTTCTGAGCGGCGGTGGCAGCCCGCCATTTGATCGAGCCTCGGTGGCTGATTGGGCCGATATGGTCGACAACTTTCAGAAATCTGCGCTTCAGACGCGTCTAGGGATCCCGATTTTGTATGCGACTGACGCCGTTCACGGTCACAATAACCTTTACGGTGCCACCATCTTTCCTCATAATATTGGCCTTGGAGCCACCAGGTCAGTTTCATTTTTTTTCAGTTTCTTTTGTATTTTTATTAAGTTCAGCAAAATTACGATATCAAGCTGATATGTAATCGATTTGATTCCATTGGAAATGAATAGCAATAGCTTCAATTTCTAATTATTTGTATTTATTGATGCCGCCTCCACTCCTGAAAAAAAAAGGTTTCTTGCTCAAATCCAAATTAATTGAAATATGTTGCAGAGATGTAGATTTGGTTCAAAAGATTGGGGCAGTGACAGCTCTTGAAGTTAGAGCGACGGGCGTACATTATACTTTTGCTCCCTGTGTGGCTGTAAGTCCTTATAAATACATTCTCCAGAATGTTCGTTAACTTTAAATTTTGTCTTCAGTCAGAGTGTGTGCCTCTGTGTGTGTGTGTGTTTTACTGTGGATATGATCAATTGGACAGATTGTCCCTGTTCTTTATAGAATAACTCTTGTTATGTGGAGACTGATGCTAGTGGGGCATTCGGGGAGTACTGATGATCCAGCAATTATTAGAAATTATTATGTGCAAACATGTAGTTTTGGATATCAATATCATCAAGATCTTTCCAGTGGATCTGTTTTCCCTGCGAACATATTGATGAGTTAAAAGTTTTTAAGTTTTAAAAATTTTCTAGTTCAAAACAATAAATTGCAAACAAAAAAAAAAGGACATTGCATTTTATCTCTTTTTTGTTATTATCTTTTACAAAATATTTAAAAAAGAATGTGTAATCCCCTAAAGATTGGTTATATCTATATTATTTCTTGATAGTTTTTATCTTCTACAAAATGCTAAAAAAGACTCAAGTGTCCCTTATTACAGTGTAATGCAAGGCTGTTTTTGGAAGATAAAATTAAGAATTGGCATGCTTTCCAAGACGTCGTTTCCCTTCATATGTTTTACAGATAGTTAACTGGTGATAGGTCACCATTATTATGAAGAAAAATAACCACGTCAGCTTGGCTCTTATGCACCAAATCAAATGTTGAAGTCCCTTAATCATCACAAAACGTAAAACAATTTGGCTAGTTTCTCATTATTATTATGGACTTGGAATAGGGTTCAAACTTATGGTATTAAGGATCATAACATCCTCTAAACCCCTTTGAAGGTAAATGAATTGTTTATTTGTTTGAGATCATGAACAGAGGTTTCCTGCTCAAGGAGCGAAAACCAAGTATAGACCTACTGGGCTACTACATTGCTTGTTAAGGTATCCTCAGCCTTTGGGTCTAGGTTTGATATTGGATTTGAACTTCTTCATGTTAGCCTTGATATAGTTCTTCCTTCGAGTAATTGACTTGTAATATCTTACTTGGCCCTAATGGAAAAGTGGGATTGGATTTGTTTATGAAGTTTCTCTTGTGCGCAGCAGTATGCTTTTGCATATATCTGCAATATATACTAGTCCAGCACTCTGAATTTCTGCATTCTGTTTATCCTTGGATACCTGAAAATGAAAAAGGGTTTTCAGTAGAAAGGAATTATTGATTTTTCTTCTCATGCTGCTTCTTATACTATGCTTTTCCTCTTTTTTTTTTCCTTTTTTTTTTTTTAAATTCCTAATTTTTCTTCTGCACCCTTTTTACTTGAAACAACATATTATCTCAGACTGCGTTGGTTCTGACAGGTATGCAGAGATCCCAGATGGGGTAGATGCTATGAGAGTTTCAGTGAAGACACTGAAATTGTTAGAAAGATGACTGGCATTGTTTCAGGCTTGCAGGGATTGCCTCCAGAAGGGCACACTAAGGGTTACCC
>JAUPMG010000014.1:16083908-16094376 GCA_031762675.1 Pachysandra terminalis | reverse complement strand
TACAGATGATCTATTTAATGTCTTTCAGAATGTTCCTGAGCAAGAAACAAAGCTTAACCTGTAATTATGCAGTACAGGAGAAACAATGCTACATAGTGTCGCCACACAGATGCAATAACGCATAAAGATAATCAAGTAAAGCATGATTAAGGATCACAAGCAACAATGATTCTCCGATTTAGATATTAATGTTAGTGTGCAAATTGGATATCATAACTTATCCCCTAAATGTACCTGTACAAAGCTATACATTGTTGATTATGGAAAATGGATGTTAAGCAATTATGGATAGTTTGAAGAGGTCTTTCTCTCCTTTCTAATTTTTTTTTCTACTGTGCTCAGACAAATGTCTATAACAAGACAATACTTATGTGTTCCAAATGACACAGTGCTCCCTTGTCATGTAGCAGCTTGTAGAAGGAAAATGTATGAGATAAACTGATAGGCCCCTCATGTATTAATCATGCCTATTAGAATATCTCATACAATTATGTATAACACAAAACCTAACTCTCATCAACATGTTATGAACAAAGAGGACTACAACACTATAATAAAATACTAAGTACTAAAATTAGAAAAGAAAATCTTATCATTGAAAAACACTAAGAAACAACTCACCTCGCTTCTGGCAATTGCTTTCTTCACAGCTTCATGCAAACCATCTGTGTCCTGACCACATCATTGCAAAGTCAGCAACATTTGGTCTCGGCAGAGATCCCTGTCATATAGGAAGATAGAATCACAATGCCCCTTAATAAATTATAAGGTCACTGTCCTCAGAGGATTAGGTACTAGTTATCAGTATTAATTGTTTCTGATAAAATGATTTCTCACGTGTATAGAATCACAATGCCCCTTAATAAATTATAAGGTCACGAGAAGTGCCATGTGAAGTCTATATAAATGTGTATAGAATGAGTATACAGAAACACAGATGAAGAAAAAGAAATTGTGTGCAATACACACACACAGAGCAACGAAAATGTCTTTCAATTTCACAAATATTTAGGAGGGCGGTTTCCAGCTTTTTACACTGCACACAAAAGCATTTCCCCATCTAGTTTGTCTTTCGGTGGAAACAGAAAGAAGTAAGTACCCTTTATGATGACTAGACTAATCTTGGTAGAAGATATAATATCTTCCATCTTTCAGGAAAGTACCCTTTATGAAGGGTCCGTTCAAGAATAAAAGTCTTGCAGGAACAGTTCAAAAGTACTATATAATAGTTGAATCATCAGAAACTAGGAAACAACGTAGACACAACAACGCATACATACATGATAGATAATATATGGGTTGTGACTTGATAGCATGTGATGCGAGTTGGTGCCAATAGAGAAACTTCATCTAATATTTCCCTCCCATGGTTTTAAATATCGATATATCCCTCGGTATATCGAGAGATGTGTCCCTTTCCCTAGGAGGCAATATAAATCCAAGGCGTATATTTTATTTTACAATTTATCGGGAGATATATCACGATATTAAGCGATATATTGCGATATTGACGATATATAGGGATACTGAGCGATATTTCCCTTTTGCCAAAGTGCGTAGGTCATTATAAGAGGTCGGAAAAGGATAGCATCCCTTATTTCGATCAATCAAAATTGCTTATCCACAAATCCTTTTCTAAACATTTGAAATTTGAATTGTAAATCACTTTTTTGAAAATTTATTAACTCTTCAATTCAAAGGTCATCTTGACATTTATTTAGTGAAATTTGACATGTTCTTCGTCAAAAATTGCAAAAACAAGGGAAAGTATGTTAGAACCCTTTTTTGTGTCGTATTTGATTCAATTTGCATTAAATTGTAAGAAAATGCATGCCAATTTATGTATATTTTTTTTTTTTATAACTTGGGTGTCCGGGCCTTAGGCCGGACTAATCCCAAGTAGGAGGCTTGCGCAGCAACCCACCGCCACGACCTCCCACTTAAATCCGAACCTGGCCAGCTAGGGAATCGAATTTGAGACCGTGCGCCTAACCCACACAATCCCCTATTCGCCCTTATCAACTGAGCAACCCGGGGTGATAGATTGGCATGCATTTCATTATGAATTTGTAGATTTGAGAGATTAAAACCGTGAAAAATTTAGGAATGTGTAATTTCTTGAATTTTCACTTAATATGTAATGTTTGATCCTCTAATATTCTAATAAGTATATGCATTATTGAAGCTTGTTATACATTAGCTGAAAAAATGAATTTATTTTCAAATTATATATTTTAATTACTTTTTAAAATTACTTAAAATGTATATCGTTTTTTTTTAAAAAAAAAAAAGTTTTGGTTTCAAATGTTTGATATATAAAGTAATAAGTTCATTAAAATATTACCAATCAGTTCAACCTTTTTACCAAATAAATACTAACAAATTATTAAAAAAATTATTTCTACTTGAGAACTAAAAAATAATTTAAAATATCCTAAACGTGAAGAAATGTCGAATGGACAGATTCGTAATGGATAACTACTTCGATAATTATTAGCTAATGCCTACGTTAAGCTTGCTGAAAATCATGAGTTTATTAGTACAAAATGGTTTCTAGAGAAAAACCTTAAAACTTTTGAGCCTATAAGGTACACCATGGGGTATTGAGCCCCATGTTTTGAACGTATATTATCATGTATTTGGGTGGAAAACCCTCTATTGGTGTTGGATAATTGTCACTGCTATTATTTTCTAAATATAAAACTTTCTATTTATGGTTCCTTGAGTATTTTAGTGACTGATTATGTAGACAGTAACTCCCTTACTTACCGATAATTGCATCACTTGGTTAATATCATTATTTTTTGTAATGTTTTAAGTATTGTTTTAAATTTCACGGGCATGCCGACGAAATATCGCCATTTTCTAGTCTGGCAACACGAAATATGGGGGAAATTTACTTTATTTCCCATTTTTACTTTTTTAATTCAAAAAATTAATTAAAAATACATATTATTATAAAAAAAATAATGAACATTTAAAAAAATTTGTAATAAAAGTGAATTGTAATCATCATCATATGCTTTATCCTAACTAGTTGAGGTAGCAAAAGTAAGGAAAATTCGTTGAATTCTCCCTACAGAATCATCATCATATGCTTTATCCCAACTAGTTGAGGTTGGCAAAAGTAAGGAAAATTCGCAGAATTCTCCCTACAGGTGCGCGCATCCGTACTTGCCCATATATGTGTTAATGTATATGTATGCATATTGTTTTCATATTTTAAGTCTTTTAGGTGTATTTTACTCCCATTTAAACCCTTAAAACTTTTAGAATTTAAATTCATTTTTTTCCTAACATTTCCCCAATATTTCTCCAAATTGGAGAAATATTCTGCCATTTCGGCAATATTTGGCGAATCAGAAATTTCGCCAGCCCCCTTAGCAAAATCTCAATCGAAATCAAAATTGAAAACCTTGATTTTAAGTTATTTAGGTGTAAACATATCTAAATATGCATCTCATAAAGTTTCATTGGTAATTTTCCTTTTTTCCAAAGTTTTCCCCCATTTCTCCAACCTTTCAGGCGATATCGATATTTCCCTCGATATATCTAGCAATATTTCCCCTTTCCCTTAATGGCAATATATCTGGCAATAGTGACATTTAAAACCTTATTTCCCCCAACATACCCTTACACAAAACATCAGCTTGAATGAATAAACAGAACCATCTTATTTGACCATTCTTCTAGCCATTACCACCATAGACATCGTAGCATAATATTGTGGCAGCGCAAATAAGAAAAAGGAGATGTCAAACTGGATGGCTAAGATTGTTCATTTGGAATGATTTTCGATAAAGAGTCCACCAAAATACTGGAGCCGTTTTCTCAACAGCCACTATGCCTTCCACTTCAAGCACCTCTACTATATATGTGGTTACTGTATATGCAACAAAGTTACCATTAACCCTCTAATAACTAATAACTTCTAACATAATAACCACTAATAATTAATATTTTTTTGAGGAACCAATTTGGTTCTATAGTGGATAACTACTAACCTTTATTTCCTTATAACTAAATTTTTTTGGAAATTTCTAGTATGAAGAGGAAATTGCTCTATGATTCTGAAATGCAATGCAGTTTGGTAAACAGATGCAGGTTTGAAGAATGGTTCCTAACTTTATTCTTGATTTTATTTTGATTTTATTGTGTTATATTCTGAGTATTAAGCGTGCAATCAACTAATCATGTCACTTAACATTTGCTTCAGTTCCCCTAAAGAACTCGATTTTTTTATGAATGTTTCCAATTGATTGCATACCATCATGCCTGAATTAAATTTCCAAAGAAGCTCCCTTTTGCCAAAGATGCTAAACTTTCCTGCATTTTAAATTTAAAATCTTGCATGACACTTAAAATGAAATGCAAATAGATCCATTTGTTGGGATGTTTAGTTGAGATGAATCTATTAATAAATATAGAACATTCGCTTAGAAATCATGAAAATAAAAATGATTTAGAGACATTAAATTACATCATGATTTGAGTGTCCGCATTAATGTACAAATTCAAACTGAACAAGGATTTTTTTCTTAATGCTAATCGGGAAAAAAAAAAAAGATACGAAAAAAAGGAGACTCAAACAGAGAAAAAGTCAAAGAGTAAGGAATCCCACCCCAATTAAAACAAAGCCTCAACTGCCCCATCCATTGGCTCCACTAGTTTCAATCAGCATGGTTACGTAGATAAAAGAAATAATGAAAGATTTAGGTTGTAAAAACTCGTCAAAAATTGAAAATTTTATGAAATTTTAAAATGCATACAAAGAGCAAAGGCCTAAGCTTCTCTGATATGAGGTCTACCTTTTACTTTCCACTTGGTTACAAAGATAAAAAGAACAGTGAAACATTTATGAAATATTAATCTTTCAATAAAATTTATTTCTTATCAGTAATCTTAACTCGTTTATACTATGTTGAGTTCAATGTATGAAAAAAAAAAAAAAAAAAAAAAACCTTTATTGAGTAAAAACTTCTAGAAAAATCTCAGTAAGTAAGGTTGTCTATGACTTGAATGCAATATCAATCCAGCATGATCCAAATTCGAACCGATTTTAAAACAGCATTTGTTTTGACTAATATCCAAATAGATCTTATAGTGCATTCGTATTTGAATTGGAATGCAATTCGAATCTTAATTTCACTCTGAATCTGAATAAATTTCCAATGGTTAAGATGTATTTAATTTAATGAACATCAAGTATTTGGATTTGGTGATTCTGCATTGAACCACCCTGCCCAACCGCACATAATTGGGAAGTCTGGTGGATCCTCTGCTTTAAATGATGCCTTAATATGTTAACCATACTTAATGATAAGTACAAAGTAGTCAAGCAATGGTAAAATTTTATTTCAAACTTAAATAAATACTAATTTAAAGTGGTTTTCAAACATTTATATCTTATTGGATCAAACATATTAGAGCACATATGCGAATTCGAATAAATTCAGAATCAATGGTTTAGATCCGTATTCGATCAGTTTGATAAGAAGACATCCAATGACAGTCCTATCAGTAAGAAGAAGTAAAGAACAGGCAGCCACAAAAGTCAATAAAGAAAGGCCTAATTCAATTATTAGTCAAAAAGTCAAATGCAAGAATAAATTCTTCGTGAAAAGAAAATTAGATGCACATATTAATACAATATTATCTTTATTGATTCCAAAAAGAAGACCTACCTCAAAAGGCCATCCATCCACTACAAACACATCCAGAGAGTAGCCATCAGTTGTCGAGAACACATGTGCTTCGCGGATATTTAGTCCTATGTCAGAAAGCAGAGCCGAAAGCTAGGAGACGATGAAACAGGGTTAGTAGCTCATATGTAGACTTCGCAAACACATAGAAAAGTAGAGGAAGAGAGAAGAGGGGGGAGAGAGATATCCGTATAGCATGTTAGTAGTACCATAGCACCTTCTTTTCATAAACAAAGAGAAACTTTATTTGTTTTTGTTTTTTATCAGTAACAAAGAAAAACTTAATTTGAACAAAGAAAGAATGTACAACAACAGCAAGATCAAGGGACATCAACCTAAATATATACTTTAAGGGCACACCACCTTTGGTAAACAAGTCTGCTATATCAATTTTTTTTTTTATCAATAACTCAAGGCATTTCATATAATAGTGAGAAAAAGAGGTACACATACAGAAGTAGCAACAAAGAACAGAAAACAGAACGAAGGTACCCCAAGATGGAAAACCAGAAAACACCCAAGAAAGCCAAAAAAAATTAGAGAGAGAGGCTAGACAACAACTATAGCCACACAGCAGAACCATAACACAGAAATCATGCCACATAGAAGCCACTGTCTCCCATCATCTCGAAATGTCTGCCCATGATATGTCTCGGAATTCCGGGAGTATGCTCACCTAAGATGTTGCCATACACAATATGGAGTCAAATAGGGCACTTGGCCTGCAGCACTTGTCCTCAAATACTCTTCTCTATTCATCTCTCCCCAAATCCCCCATACGACTGCAAAGAAGACCACTCTATACATAATCAGCCCCCTTTTCCCAAGGGATGGGAAACACCACTGGACCATCAATTCTCTAACTAGTAACTGTGCTAGGACACACCCAATCTACTCCAGTCAATATAATGAATTGCAACCAAATCTGACCAGCCCACTCACACCCTATGAACAAATGATCCACCGACTCCCCGAAATTCATACACAAAGGACAAACCTGAGGAGATAAAGCCATAAAAGGCCTCCTCTTTTGTAGGATATCTGCGGTGTTAATCCGATAGATACGAGTAATCCAAACAAAAGCTTTGACTCTTAAGGGAACCTTAGCACTCCAAAGAACAGAGGAAAAAGGTATAGGAGGGAATTCACTATATGATAGGGATTTCCAAAAAGATTTTATAGTGAAGGCTCCACTTGGATCCAGACACCAAACCCATGTATCATTGAAGGCCTCGGCAATAACTGTGCCTTTGAGGTCTTCAAACAAGGATGCCAATTCATCTATTTCAATTGATCTTGGATCCCTAATGAGAGGGAGATTCCAAGAGAGACCCGAGATGGACCAACTTAAGACCTCAGAAACTAAAAACTCCTTATGTGAACAAATACGGTAAACTCTGGGGAACCGAGAAGCAAGGGTAGTATCCCCCCACCACAGATCTGATCAAAATCTAATAGACACTCCAAAACCAACAGAAAATCTTACATAATTCCAGAAAATAAGGAATAAGTCAGAAAGAGCCTTCCATGGACTCGCCGTTTTGATTCAAGCTTCATGATTGACATCCCAACCCTTTGCATGAGTCCTGTATTTACTAGCAATGATGGATCTCCACAAGGTCTCCCTCTCTACACTGAACCTCCAAAGCCACTTTCCCAATAGAGCACGATTTATAATTTGAAAGTTTCCCAAATTAATTCCCCCTTGATCCTAATCTTTAACTTCCTCCCACAGAAAGTTCCTCTGAAGTTTCGCTATTCTATTGCTAACCGCCTTTTTTTTTTTTTTTTTGATAATTAACAGCACTTTATTAATCATCATAATAACTACAAAAGCTACATGCGTACAAAAAACGAAAATATCAAAATCTAAACGAAACATCTACACGCCAAGACAGAAAAAAGCAAACTGTACAAAAACCTAAAACCAGAACGTTATGGGAAACATATCATATTCTACTCAAAGATGCCATCAAAATCCACTCCCGCGATTAGGGAATTCCTCTCCACTCCTCCTCTAGCCAAAGAATCTGCAACTCCATTTGCTGAATGCGGAATATGGTGAAAAGGGGCAAAATATGTAGGAAGCTTTCCTAATGAAGCCTGAATCAAGGTGATTCTCCCTCCTAACAAAAGATAGTTTCTCTTCCATGTGACCAACTTCTTCTCTATCTTGTCCACAACTGGATTCCAAAACTAAGTCCCCCTATGGTTTTCATTCATTGATAGCCCCAAATACTTCATCGGCCACTCTCCCAAACCACACCCCAATGACCTAACACTAGACTAAAGCAAACTTTCCTCCACATTTATACCATACAGGATACTCTTATCAAAATTTACTTTACGCCCAGAGATCATCTCAAAACATCTAAGAACGCATTTAATCCAAAATGCATTGCTCCTATCAATCTCTAAGAAAATAATGGTGTCATCGACGAATTGCAGATGGAACACCACAACCCTCTAACTTTTTTTTTTATGATTAACCATCATAATGATTATATAAATATGCAACACATGCTGAAAAACCAGTACAGGAAAAGGAACACAAGAGGCCAGTGCACAAGAAGGGCACCAAACCAAAAACAAAAAAGTAGCTAGAATGCTACACTAAGTCCTACACAAGAACCTCCAATCATACATCAGCACCAATCATCCCAACCGTAGGTAGCCCCACAAACATTTCGGCCCTACTGATGCCTTCTTTCGCCAGCCAATCTGCCTCCCCATTACCTGATCTGGGTATATGGACAAACGATGCATGAATCCTCTCACCCAAGAATCTTGCCATCCTGACTAGGTGAATGTATCTCCAAGGGCAAGAAATCGGTCCTGTCATCCATGAGATTACAGTCAACGAGTCGCCTTCAAACACCACATGTGAGAAACCAACTCTAACGGACTCCCTACATCCCATAAGGAGAGCCAATAATTCAGCCCTCGTGGAGTACCCCTTTCCAATTGGGCCCGAAAGGCATGTACAACCTGGCCAACATGATCTCTGAATATCCCCCCGATGCCCGAATCCCCTGGATTGCTTGAAGATGCCCCATCAAAATTACCTTTCATGAACCCAAAAAGGCGGGGGGCACCACTGGGCCACCACTGCCTGTACCGCAGGGGACGTGAATGCAAAACCTGTCCAGCTCGTCATCAATTTTGACATAGCTATCCCTCTGAATGCAGGAAGGACAGCCATCCAAGAACAAACCAAAGATAGTATCGCGTCAATAATCGATCATGTCGGTCTTTCCCTCTCCTCGAATATCCTCAAGTTCCTCTCTCCCCACAGTACCCACAAAGTCACATGCCAGACTCTGATACATCAACTTGCCCCTCACCCCCAAACCCAGGAAACGCCATTGCACTAGAAGATCACCGACACCCTCTGGCATAACCCATCCAATCCCCAGTCTACGCAGAAAAAAGATCCAAACCTCCGAAGCCACCATGAAATGTACAAACAGATGATCGACTGATTCTCCCTCCTTTCTACACATAACACACATATGGGGAGACAATGCACAGGACAGCCACCTCCGTTGCAAATGGTCACAGGTGTTGATCTTATACAAGATTGTTGTCCAGACAAAAGCCTTAACTCTAGGCAGGACGAATGGCCTCCAAACACAACGATGGGGAAAGGAGGACTGTGAAGGCAAATGAGGCCTGATGACCGAAAAGAAAGACCGAACCGAAAAGGAGCCACTACTACAAGGAGACCAAATCCGTCGATCCCTACTATCCGGACCAATAAAGACACCCTCTACAGCCTCGAATAATGACCCAAGCTCAAGCAACTCTAGCGGTCTAAAATCACGACAAAAATCGAGATTCCAACAAGGACCAGAATCGGACCAAGAAAGGACCTCAGACACAAATGCATCCCTACAAGAGATCACTCTAAAGAGACGAGGGAAACGAGCAACAAAGATAGACTTCCCCCACCACAAATCGTGCCAAAAACGAACCTGATTACCATCCCCAATACTAAACCGAACATGACTCAAAAAGGACAGAAGTAAAGAGGATATCCCTTTCCAGATACTGGTGCTAAAGCATCTAGCAGATGGGTCACTGTCCCAGCCATTACAATGTCCGTCATAATGCTGTGAATGACTTTCCGCCACAATGCATCTCTTTCTTTACTGAATCTCCACAGCCATTTACCTAGAAGAGCTGTGTTATGCCTAGTGATATTCCCCAAGTAGAGACCACCCTCCTCTCTCGACCTACACACCGACTCCCACCTAACAAGAGGATATCCCTTTCCAGATGCTGGTGCTGGAGCATCTAGCAGATGGGTCATTGTCCCAGTCATTACAATGTCCTCATTTGTTGTGGATGACTTTCCGCCACAATGCATCTCTTTCTCTACTGAATCTCAACAGCCATTTACCTAGAAGAGCTGTGTTATGCCAAGTGACTTTCCCCAAGTTGAGACCACCCTCCTACTCGACTCCCACCTAACAAGGTGGCGTTTTCCCTGACAACCCCCCTCCCAGAGGAAATCTCTCTGGAGTTTCTCCAACATCTTCACTACGCTAACTGGAGCTTTAAAGATAGAAAGATAGTAAACTAGAACATTAGCCAGAGATGCCCTAATCAGTGTAATCCTACCCCCAAGAGATAAATAACCTTTTTTCCACGCCGCTAACCTCTTCTCCACCCTACTGATCACTGACCCCCAAAAGCCAATAGCCTTTGGACTACCACCCAGTGGGAGGCCAAGGTATGTCAAAGGCCACCCCTCAACCCGACAC
>JAUPMG010000014.1:16017492-16040704 GCA_031762675.1 Pachysandra terminalis | reverse complement strand
AGTTCTTATGTAAAAAGTATATAAACAATGATTTAAGGTTGTGCTATGTCATATTCATTGAATATAACCTAGACACCCAAATCCAAATCCAAATCCAAAATAAAGAATAATTGAATTACTTACAGTGCTCTAGCTCGTCAGATCTTCTTCTTCTTCAACCCAGTTCAAGATTTGAACTGTTCTTCTTTTCCAAACTCCAGCTCCAGCTCCAGCTATCTTCTACTCTCTCTCTCTCTCTCTCTCTCTCTCTCTCTCTCTTAGATTGAAGATTCACATGTCCCATTTAGTGTATATTATAATTTTCTAGTTGATTTAGAGTTATAACTAGTTTAGGATTGTGTATTAATTAATAACCTTTAGATCTAAGTTAGTTTAATTACAACCCTTAGATTAAAGTGTTCTAGTCTTAAACTAGTATTTTATTATCTTATTTAATGTAGAATCCTAATATAACTAATAGGCTTTATTTTTAAGCTGTTTTAGAGTCCTAGTCATTTTCTAACTCAAGTTTTCTAGAAGGCTTTTAATAAAAACGGGATTAATTGTATTTTAAGTTTAAGTTATGGATTTTGAACATTAAGCCCATTAAGCTAATTAATTAATTAAAATATTTATTTAATCACTTAAGCCCAATTAAAATTTATAAACCCAATTTTTTTTAATCAAGCCCAAGACTCATTAATTAAGCCCAACACCTAATTAAATAAGCCTTAAACATTATAATAGGTTATTATGTGTGTTCATATAATGTCTTAATATAATAATATAGATTATATAGTTATAACATAAGTATTAAAGGATATAGCTTAACATATTAAATTACTAATATAACCTTATGTAAAAGAAATTTTTTGTTTCAATTTTTTTGTGTTGTTACAGTGAAAACCATATGAGATACACAGCCAGTCAGGGATTAGATATCGTGTAGGCACACGAGTAAGTATGACGGCATCTTCATTGTGCACATAAATGAACCCAACGACTACTTCCTAACATGATCTGAGATACTGAGTTTGATCGTCCAATCCAAATTTGGTTTAATTTAAAAAAAAAAAATCATAAAAATTTTTAGGGGTGTCGGACGATCCGTATTGGATCATCCGATCTGGCTCGTCCGAAACCAAGTCAAATCGAACAATCTGACTCGAACTTTAGCAATTTTTTAGATCCCAAGGCTTGGGATCGTAACTCGTCCCGAGCCGAGTATTGGACGAAAACTTAACACTACGCTACAGAAGGTGCCCAACGATACAGAAAACCACGAAACTTGGTATCGGATCGGCCGATCCAAACATGGCCCAATTTTTTTTTTTTTTAAATCATAAAATTTTTGTGGAGTTTCGAACGAGCCAATATGGATCATCCGATTTGACTAGTCCGAAACCAAGTCGGATCGTCTGGATCACACGATATAACTCAATTTTGAACCGAATAAGAGAACTTTAGCATCAATTTCGAACCGAATAAGAGAACTTTAGCAATTTTCGAGATCGGCTTGGGATCATCACTCGTCCCAAGCCGATTCCGAGTTGAAGATGCCCAACAGAATTGGATACAGAAATTCACCTCGAAACTGAAATGTAACCGGTTCGAGGTATCTCGGTGGCTTGCAGAACATTTCACCGTTGTGATTGAGCACTTGAGACCATGTCTTCAAAATAGTTACAAGCCATACTGCAACATCAATGAACATCTGATCCATCAAGCGTGAAATGGAGATTTGGTTTGACCTCCCACTCCATCCTAGATCCATCCAGCCAGAAACTTTCTACACTATTAAATTCTGATTCTGTGCAGGGCTTGTACCCAAGTTCATTCATCTTTCTATATATCTCACCAAGCTTTTCATAAACCTCAGATACAAAGGGATGGGATTGATCCCCCGCGTAGAACTCATGAACGACATTATCAACCTCGATTGAACTCGAACCTCGAGGCTTCTCGACACCTAGATCTCTCATAACCAATCTCACCCTCTCAACATCTTCCCATCTGCCAAGCATGGCATACATGTTCGACAGAAGCACATAGTTTCCGCTATTTTGCGGATCAAGCTCCAAAAGCCGCTCGAGGGCATACTCCCCTAGCTCGAGATTTCTGTGGATCTTGCAAGCACCTAGCAATGCTCCCCAAACAAACTCACTGGGCTCAATAGGCATTCCCTTTATCAGTTCATAAGCTTCATTAACATATCCTGCTCTCCCAAGGAGATCAACCATGCATCCGTAATGATCCAGGTTTTGAGAAATCCCAAACTCCTCACTCATATAATGAAAGTAATAGCATCCTTCCTCAACAAGCCCTCCATGTCTACAAGCCGATAACACGCTCGACAGAGTAATCGAATTAGGCTCGACTCCGGCCTTCTCTACCATCTCCGAATACACCGATAGTGCCTCCTCTGCACAACCATTCATCGCAAGCCCTCCGATTATCGAATTCCACGATGCCACACTCTTCTCCGGCATCGACTCAAACATCCGGCGAGCATTGTCGATATCCCCACACTTACTATACATATCAATCAGTGCCGTGCCTATAAAGACACTCAATTCAATTTCATTCCTAATAACAAAACCATGAAGCCAAAGCCCTAAACTCCGAAGACCCAATTGGGCAAAAGCAGCAAGTGCACTAACAATGGCAACCTCTCCTGGACAAACACCATGAACCTGCATCTCACGGAAGAACACCAAAGCTTCATCGGGACAATCGTTCCGAACAAACCCGGAAATAATCGCACCCCACGAAACCAAATCCTTTTCTGGCATTAACCCAAACAGGGATTCCGCAATCTCCATCTCTCCAACCTTAGCATACCCAGAGACAATCGCTGTCCAAGAAACCAAATCTCTCTCACCCATTTCATCAAACACCTTACGTGCCAAATCCACAGAACCACATTTCGAATACATATCGATAATCGAGTTTTGAACGTAGAGATCAGTTTCCAATCCAAGCTTCATGATCATTGAATGAACAGTGATTCCAAGATCATAATCGGTTATGGCAGCACACGCTTTGAGTACAAAGGGAAACGTGTACGAGTCCTGAGAGGTTCCGTGACGAACCATGTGTTTGTAAAGAAGCCATGCTTGGACGAAGAGAGTGTTGTTGACGTAAGCTTTGATGAGAGTGTTCCATATGAGGGTGTTGGGACGCTTGGCGTGGTCGAAAAGGAGGCGAGCTTGGTTAAGGTGGTTGGTCTGGATGAAGAGGGAGAGGAGCTTGGAGAGGTAGAAGTTGTTAAGGTTGTTCGTTTTGAGGAGGCGTGCTTGGATTTGATGGATGTGAGATAGACGGTTGCATTGGTTGAGCAAGGAGAGAGTGATGGTGGGATTGGTGCGATGGTGGAGGGGGTTGGGTTGTGGAGTGAGTGCAGTGCAAGGAGTCATGACTCCACCGGTTTCCATTAGAACATACTGAGAGGATGCGGTGACCAATGCGAATAGGGAATCCCAGTTTAAGGAAAAATTAAGAAATGGGTTTAATTATTTATTTTAAAGAAGATTTATTGAAAAAAAATGCTTCCTTTAATCAAGGAGATGTGTCGGATTCGTCCTATAATAAAAATAGTGGTTCGGAGGATGGGTTGAAAATTCTTAGAACTGAGTATGCACACTAAATAGAAGAAGAGGCATCTGACAGCTAGCCAAAGCATTCAAAGTCAGACCACTCACTCTACGTTAGTAGGGTGAGGATGAGGACGTATTCAAGGAAGAAGATGGAAGCAACACGCACATCAGTCGCAAGGTTTGGAGACCCTTTGAGTATGATCATAAACAACATGACTTGCGGAGACAGAGGTAGAAGAACCTTTGGGGGCATCTTGGTAGGGTTGTTCTCGAAAACAACTTGATGAAATGTAGATGGATTTAGTGTGGACATACATCATATGCTAAATAATATGTATATTATTTTCTTGTGTATGAATTTGTGTGATTGTTTTGTATGTAAGGCACTTGACTTGCATGTTATCATTAAGCATTCTGCATCATATAGTTGATTATTTGAGTGGACTTGTATTCATTGAGACAACCCTTGTGAGATTGGGAGAGAACTGCATTAGTGTGGCATGTATCTATGCATTGTATAATGACTAACTGATTTTTATTTATTCAATTATATACATATACGTATATATAAAGCACCAATTACTCTAAAAGCTCAAGCTGTAAGAGTAATTGGTGCTTAGCATGGTATCAGAGCAGGAGGTCAAGTAATAAAATCCTAGGGGCCTATATGTGTCTTGTGTTCTCCCACAGATGTCTTGTTCCCGTGTGGAACCCGCACATACGAGAGATATTGAACCATTTGTTATACATTGTTGTACCTTTCTCTAAAAGCTTGAGCTTTTAGAGCAAACAGTGTTTAGCATATATATATATATACTATTTGTTTATTTACATGCAACACGTGTTTTTGAGTAAATATCATAGTTTTGAAGGGTTTATTTATGCGAGCTTTCAGCTTACATCGGTTGTTTAACATTTCAGGTCCTAGTGATTGCTTGGAGAGTTCATATAGTTGAGAACATTTGGGTAGAAATGTGTATTTATTTCTTCTTAGTAATTATTTTAACTCATTAATTGACTAGTCTTGATTATTAAATTTATTATTTAATATTAAAATTCCTAATTTTTATTGTTTATATTTTATACTGTTGAGCCACCTCTAAGAATAAGGGTGAGAGTCCACATGGACATATCTAAGAATGTTTGTAGACATTCCTTGGATTTTGGGATGTGACATTAGGTATCGCAACACAACAACGTAGATAATGTGAAGAGCATTTTCCTATAACATTTGATGCAGTAAGACATGTGATTGGTTTTCTTTTATTTTAAGTGATTTTATTGTAAAAAAAATTAGGAATTTTAATACAAATTGACCAATCACAACCCTTGTTGTCTGAAACGCTGCAGATGATATGCGCTCGACATAGCAGCTCTCTCTCTCTCTAAAAAAAATAGCTCTCATTGCAACAGACAATAAGGACTCCATAAAAGTCCGTTTCTTCTACAAAGTGATCGTCTGACCATCCTCGACGCGTGTTCAATCTATCCTGCATACGGCACACGAAGGATTTAAGTAAATGTTAACTGGACGAGCTCCCGTTAACACCTTGTCATTTAAAAAGGCGAAATACAAATTTTTAAATTTCAAATCGGGTCAACAATCATGAGCAAGTTCCTCATTTTCTAGATTTAATATATGAACAGAGTTATATCAAGTGACTGCAGACACAAAGTAATGGTATGTGATACAACAATTGGAAGCTCCTCTCTTGCATGTACACCATTAGTTTTATAGTGGTAGTTACATAACTGGGATTCCGAATTTTGGTGGTATCACTCTGGGTTGAAACAGACACGAACATCCCAACGGCCATGCTACAGGCACCTGCAATAGCTCTGGCAACTTCATAAAGGATTACAAACCATCGACCCCCCTTGTAGCGTTAATACCAAGCGTCAGTGAAGTTGTCGAAAGAATCCCATCATTTGTTCCCATAATGGCAGCTCGGAGCCATTGAGCTCGTTGTATTCGCTCATGACCAACCCCTTCTTCGTCGTGCCCGTGCGACTTTGGTTCATACAAGAAGTAGTTTTCAATATATTTGCAACCATGAACAAGGAGGAATTGAGCTAATTACAATAATCTCTGATTTTTCTATTAAGGGTGGCAATAGGCCGAGTGACCCGCCCAGCCCGATCAACCTGGTCCTATGTTTGGGTGGATTTGGGCAAGGCTTAGGAGCCAGAGATTTTTATTATGGATGGTAATGAGCCGGGTGATCCGCCCGGCCTGATCAGCGTTGACTTATGTTTGGACGTGCTTGGAAAAGGCCTAGGATTCCGTAGGACTGGATTGAGCCAAGTCGAGCTGAAATTTAAGGCCCAATTAACTTTCAGACCGAGCCCGGTTTGGCCTAGTTTGAAAATATAAGATATATATAAAATTTACTTATCTACATTATTCTCCTTTGATTATAACTTAGTGGTGAGAATTACATGTTGAGGCCTTCAAGTCTCTTCGGTTCCAATCTTTGCAAGTGCAGATTTGTAATATTTTTGCCTAATATGTAATAACTCAAATGTCATAATGGGCAAACTGGATATAACACAACGGACAAACATCGTTAAGCTCGAAGCTCGGGTCGGGCCAAACTCAGGCTCGTTGTCACTCCTAATTTTTATTTTTATTTTACTTCCAACGAGTTCAGTTTTTTTTTTATTTCAAATGAAAAGCGTCAACGAGACGAGTTCCATTAACGTTCACTTAAAAGCCCACGTGCTATCAACGCAGATTAGATTGAACACGCGTCGACTATCCCATGGCAGCAATAGGAGATGGTCCTACGGAAATGTTGTAGAAGAAATGGACTCCGCGACTCATTCAGCCATTCAGGGCAAAATATAGAAATCGCATTGCTTACAGAAGCAGACGCAGCAGCAGAGATGGCTCTCAGCTTTTCCTCAACGGCGATGGTGAGCTTATCTTTTTAACCCGTGTTTTTCAAGTAATTACAATTTGTCACTATTCTTCTTTCTCACAGCTTTGGTTTTTTTTTTTTTTTTTTTTTTTTTTTTATTTTCAATAAAATTTCTTCAGTGGAAATGGACTCCTGTAAACTTTTCATCGTCACCGAAACGGACGCGTCTCGGTTGTTTTCGGGTTAAAGCGTCTCTCTGTAATGGCTTTGATGATCCGATTCTCAAAGAAGTCGTAAAGGTACAGCATCGAATACCCACTTTTACTTTTTAATTTGTTGTGTATTTTGATAGATAGATTGAAGTACTGGGTATTTAGGTCAGTACAGGTCTTACTTTTGATTTTTGATTTGTTTGAATATTAGATGTAAATTTGATTGCTTTTCGTAGATTTCAGTAAATGTGTAAATCTCTCTGTCTAACTTCGTCTGCTTATTTTGTTAACATCATGAGAATTTGTTGTGGATTTCATCCATAAATTGAAGTACTGGGTATATGGTGGGTAGAGCTCTCATCTCCCTTTTTTTTATTATTATTATTATGAATATTAAATGTAAATTTGATTGGTTTCATAGATATCAGTAAATGAGTAAAACAATTTGATCAATAATTTGAAGTACTGGATATTTGGGTGGGTACAGCTTAGTTTTTTTTTTAGTTCATGACCAGTTGTCATTGAGATACTTTATATATATATCACCTCAAAGATAACTGATTATGAACTAAATGAGCTAATAAATCTGCTACTCAATTTTCCTCTCATAGGGGATATCCTCTCTGATTGCAAAGAACAAACCCAATAGAAGCAGCTCCTTCTTCGTTTCACTGGACCATGAAAATTAAGCTTGGAAAGAAAATATGGAGGCTTCCAGGCAATCCATAACGGATGAAAATTATTGGCTAGTGTAACACCTGTGTCTGAATCAAAACATTTATAACTGAAGATATTCAATTCTGTACAAAGACTTGTACCTTTTTCAATAACCTATGAGGATCTGAAACCTGCCTATTAAAACTTGAATTGTTCATGGCCAACCAAAGAAACCATAAAATTATACTTGCTCTCTGGAGGGTATAGTCTGATACAAGCCTAAGAAGAAGACAATAGGTAGAAAAGCAAACTCCCACTTCGAGGGAGAAACCTTCTTCTTCTTCTTCAAAATGATTCAAATTTCTTGTCTACCTTCCTGTTACATACAACTAGCTATTTAAAGACCTTTCAAACTAATCAGATCCTACTTTTACTCTAGATACCATAATAGTTACCTTAATGACGCATCCGTTATGGATTCACTTTTATTCAAATTCAAATTCTACTTCCTTAACTTCAGCTTTCCATCTTTATCTGTGTATGTCCCGGATCTCAGCCTTTCTCATGATTTCTGCCCCTGTTTAGCCTCTAACTTCGTCTCAATCACGCCTTAACTTGTGCATGTAACAATCCTTCCCTCCCTAGCTTGGCCTTGTCCTCAATGCCTGAAATCTAGATAATTCTTTTGAATTTCAAACCAATTTTCCCACTTGCAAATGCTATGGGTCCTCCTTCCTACATTTACACCGCTCCTAATCCGGTTCCTGAGG
The DNA here is from genome assembly GCA_031762675.1 of Pachysandra terminalis. Taxonomy (NCBI): domain Eukaryota; kingdom Viridiplantae; phylum Streptophyta; class Magnoliopsida; order Buxales; family Buxaceae; genus Pachysandra; species Pachysandra terminalis. The sequence continues at coordinate 16,032,629 of JAUPMG010000014.1, read as the reverse complement.
CCTCACATTCAACCACAAAGATTTTATCAAAATCGGGTATGGCAAGGACGGGTGTTGTACTCATGGCTTGCTTAAGGTTCATAAAGGCTTCTTCGGCTTCGAGGGTCCAGTGAAAATTATCCCATTTGAGCATGTTGGTTAGAGGCTGGCTGATCTTGCCATAGTCTTGAACAAATCGTCTGTAGTAGCCTATGAAGCCCAAAAACCTTCTTCAAGCTTTTAGATTAGTGGGTTTGGGCCATTGAACCATGCTCTCTATTTGGGTTGGATCTATGGCTACTCCTTGGCTCGAGATTAGGTGTCCCAGAGATATTCCACTTGTTGTTACCCAAAAAGGCATTTTGATTGTTTCACATAAAGATGATTCTTTTGCAATATTCTCAATGTGAGCTCAAGATGTTGATTGTTTCAAAAAACACAAGTATAAATTGACAGAGGTAGGGCTTGAATACCTCGTTAATGAGACTTTGGAAAGTCAATGGAGCATTGGTTAGCCCAAAGGGCATGACCAAGAACTCATAGTGGCCCTCATGAGCTCTAAAGGCGGTTTTATGCACGCCCTTGGGTTGGACCTGGATTTGGTGGTACCCGACGCGTAGATCCAGTTTAGAGAAGAAACACGCTCCATTAAGCTCATCAAGGAGTTCATCAATAACGGGTAGTGGGAACTTATCTTTGATTGTAGCTTGATTTAAGGCTCTATTGTCCACACAAATCCTCCAGGTATTGTCTTTCTTTTTTACAAGTAAGACGGGTGACAAAAAAGGGGCTCACACTCGGTTGAATGCTCCCTGCGGCTAACATTTCCTTCACGATCTTCTCAATTTCATTTTTCTGCACATAAGGATATCGATGTGGCCGCACATTTGTGGGGGTACTACCTGGGTGGAGGGTGATGCGATGATCATGTGATCTGGAGTGCGGTAGTCCCTGTGGTTCTACAAACACTGATTCAATTTGGTTTGGTGAAACCAAGAGCTTGGGTGCAGTTTGTACCTCAGGTGGCTCAGGTTGAGCCAAAAATAACAGTGCATCGACTTGGATAGAGAAGATATGAGCCACGGCTGCATTTGAAGTTTGTTGCAAGGTTTTGCTCATCTGATCTCCTGAGATTACTTGTATCGAACCAGCAGTAGACCCTTGTAACACATGGCGCCTTCCTTGGGTGCTGAACTCCATACAGAGATTCTTGAAATCCCACATGATTGGTCCAAGGTTGGCAAGCCATTGGACTCCTAGTACCATGTCGCAACCTCCTAATGGTAGTAATCTCATGTCTGTTTCAAATGTTGTTCCTTGCATATTCCATTGGAGATGTCGGCAAAGAGCAGAACTAACAATTCTAGTGCCATCTGCCACAGCCCCTGAAAATGGGTTAGTCTGATGAACTTTACAACCAATTCGCTTGGCAACAATAGGATCCATGAAGTTGTGTGTGCTTCTGGAATCAATGAGTTTAGCGGTTTGCATTTGATATAACCTCGCACCAACATGGTTTGGTACGAGTTGGAACTTGCAAGTGTGTGGACCGAGATTATCTATTCTTCTGTTGGTTCAGCATCATGTTCAGGTTCATCTTCGCCACTTGGCTCACTGTCATTTGCAATATCTTCATCTTCAAGAAGGAAGAGTTGAGGTTTTTTGCTACGATGTCCCCTTTCATAATTTTCATCACAATAATAACACAACCGTTTAGCTCTGTCATCCATCTCTACCTGTGTGATCCTTTGATAGATGGAATGGTGCTATGTATCGTCGGTTTAGGAGCGATAGATGTTGGCTGAAGGACTTGGAACTTGGAAGGGCCTTTAAGGGATGCTCAAGCTCAAGGTTTTAAAAACCGGAACCGATCACTGGACCGATCCCGTCCGGATCCGGTACAGAAAAAAAAAATTGAAAAAAACTTCAGACTGTCGCCAGACAGGCAGGGACCGGTCACCGGGCTGCCGGGGCTGCCGGACCGGCTGTATCGGTCACCGGACTGGCGCACCAACGATACCGGACGCCGGACTGGCAGTACCGGTGTAACCGGTCGCCGGACCGCTGATCCATGACCCAGCGATACTTCCTTTGTATCACGGGTTGGAACCGGACCGGTATCGCCCGATTCGGGGAATCATGTTAGAGCTTCTCGAACTACAGCGTCCAAGGTCTCTTCCTGCAAACGTGTAGCCCCATGACTTGGGAGAGGGTGGTCGGCTGAAACATGAGGACTCCATTACGCACAGCATCGTTTAAGCCACTTCTGAGACAGCGCACAAAGAAATCCTCTGGTGCGTCCCATCAATGCTTCAAATTGCTCTTGATATTGTATTACCATGCTCATTTGTTGGAGCTTAGCGAGTTGCCCAACTGCATTGTCGTACTTGCCAGTTCCGAAGTGAGTGATTATGTCACGGGAAAAAATATCCCACGTAATGGGATTAGTAGCAGCTTCATATCCTTGAAAACAGTCCACTGCCTGTCCTTCCAAATGAATGGAGGCCAAGTAGACTCTGTTTTCTGCTTCAATCCTATTGAAATGGAAGAAGCGTTTACAGCGATAAACCCATCAACTGGGGTTATCCCCATTGAGATGTGAAGTTCACCTTAGCATATTTGGTGAGGACGGAATCACGCCCAGAGGATGTGTATATTGATCGAGCTTATCCTGACACTCGCATTTGGAGTATTGAGGCTAGTGGGACGGGCATTCACCACCCGTTCTTTCTTTTCCATTCTCCATGGGTCTCCAGGTTACGGTCTCGTCCTTTTTTCTTCCAAAAAGCTTTGAGTCCATTTGTCCCACCTAGGGTTAGAGCATTTGTTTGGACCACCATCTTGAACAAAATTAATACTTTTGATTTGCTCCAAAGAAAATGGAGTACATGTAAACTCTTGCCACATATGTGTGTCATGTGCAGAAATGATTTTGAATCGATGGATCACCTGTTCATTCATTGTGAGATGGCGAGGCGGATTTGGACACATTTTATTCACTAGGTTGGGGTTGATTGGGTTATGCAACAGAGAGTTTATACACTTTTAGAGCAACGGAGTTTCCCTAAATTGGGAAAAAGGGGGAAGATGATGTATATAGCCACCTTTCATGCAGTATTGTAGACGCTATGGAGGGAGGGGAACAGGAGAATATTTGATGAGCAGGCTTTGAAATTGCAGAGTATCTTAGTGTCATGCACCCACATGGTGGCTTCCTAGTTGGTTGCCGGGCGGGAATTTTGAGGTATCTCAATATCGGATATTTCTAGGGAGTGGGCCTCAATCGTTCACTCATCTTTATGGACTCCTTAGATCAAGGCCATGTGGTCACCCCCTAGAGAGGGCTTTGTTAAATTAAACTTTGACGGTTCGTCATTGGGAAATCCGAGACCATCCGGGATTAGATGGGTGTTTAGGGATCATAGTGGCAGGATCATTCATGTCTTCTCAGGGCCGATATGGGAGGGTGACTCCAATAGAGGGGAGATATGTGATTTAGTGGCTGGTCCATGCTTTCTTGTGTTTGGAGGTGGAGGGTAATTCTTCTTCAGTCATTGCTTGGATGAAGTCGATTAGGGGATGCCCTTGGCAGTTTATTCACTTGGTGCGTCTAGCCCGGCCCCTAGGTGTAAGGATGGAGGTCTCTTTCAACCACATACTTAGGATGGCAAACAGGATGACAGACAAGTTGGCAAGGGATGGGGTATGGCGGATGGAGTAATATTCGGGTCCCCCAGAGGAAGTGGCAATTAGGGAAGAGTGAGTCAGAGAATTAGTGTAACTTAATTTTCTTATTTAGTCTCAGGAAGCGAAACATCACACGTCCTCTCCCCCTAGAGTCGGAAACCACCAGTGCCTCAACATGAACCTCAAAGACTCTGGCATTACCCATTCTATCCCAATCAAATATCTGTAGCCACACTGCAATGCAGAAAGGGGATTTATCGACTTACCATGCCTCTGTGCATAAAGCAATTCTGTGGCGATAGAACACAAAATTTCCTCCTCTGAAGAACATCCAAAGTGTTAATCTTATACAGGGTAGCGGTCCATACAAATGCCTTATCTTAAGGGGGATCCTCAGGCACCAAACCAGAAGATACGGAAAGGATATCTGATTTTGACCCATGACTAGGACAGAATGGAAAAAGGATCTTACTAATGGTAGATTCGATAGGTTTATTTTTACCCAGAATTCTGCTATATATCATTAACTGTGGTACTGATCCATGAAAGTGAATTGCAGATTCAAACTTTGAAAACTCAAGATTTCAATTGTCAAATAAAGTTTCCAGTATTCTAAAGTATGCACATGTATGGAACCTTATATCATGTGGACTAAATAAATAAATGTAATTCAGGCAAGAAAGTGATGTAATTAAGGTTTACCCCCTTTTTGGTATACAAATTGAACAACGCAACCCAATTCAGACCGAATGAAATTGCAAATTGGGTTGGGTTAGGTTTAGGGCTTATCCTTGATAGCTGGGTTTGGTTCTGTGTTGAAGTGGTTTGATTCATTGTACTCTGGGTTTGGTTATGGGTTAGACATTGATCCAACCAAGACCCTTTAAAGTTGCACTGGAATTCTAGAGGTCATATAGCCAATTACAAGGGCACTACATTCAATTTGTGAAGAAAAGAACCTGGTGCTCGAAGCGAAGAGGAACTTCGAGGTCAGGCGAGTTGCAACTCAAATCAAGCTGGTGTTTAGAGAACAGAATGGTTGTGCTGACTAAATGGCAAATCAACACCACGTAGCTCCCAAGAGTCATATTTATAGCCTCATCCAGATCTTTTGAACCTTTTGTACACCGACGTGGTCAGTACTATATATAAACGTAGTATATAATAGCGTTAAGGGTTGTAAACGAGCCAAGCTGAACCAAGCTTTGCTCAACTCGGCTTGGGCTCTTAAACCTTGAGTAAGGCTCGGGCTCGGCTCAAGCTGGTTCAAAAATTTGGGGCTGAGGCTCGGCTTAGGCTCGTTAAAGCTTGATCCACAAAAAAATCGAGTTTATAAAAGGCTCGATTCGTAAAAAACATATTAATAAAAATACATTGATATTATAATTGATGATTATTATTATATATAATATAATATATTAATATGTGTATTTGATATTAATATAGAATACCGCAAAAAATTGAGTTTATAAAAGGTTGGACTCTTAAAACACTTATATTAATACAAATACATTGATATTATAATTGATGTTTATTATTATATATAATATAATATATTAACATATGTATTTGATTTTAATATAGAATATAAGATATCGGAATATAAATGTATAATCTCATATAAAAGCCAAGCAAAGCTTTAATCGATCTGAGCCTACCCAAGCTCGACTCAAGCTCGTTAAGATAATGAGCTTTTTTTCGGGCTCGAGCTTGGCTCGTATCGTTGACAACCCTAATAGCGTTTAAGTTATAAAATCTTCTTGTTCAGTCAAAAAAAAAGAAGAAAAGAAAGGATATGCAAGGTATATACCGGAATCGGAGACTGGACCTAGGGATGGCAATGGGGCTGGTTCAGGGCGGATTTTGACGAACCTTAACCTGCCCCTAAAGGAGCCCCCCTAATACCAAACCCGTTCCTAACCCTATATGGGCGGGGCGGGTTTGACCCGGTTACAAGATTTTTTTTTAAAAAAAAAATGTTTTGTTAAGTTAAATCTTTAATATTTTAAATATATTTACTTATAATATATAGATTTAAATCGTTAATATTTTAAATATATTTACTTATAATATTATAGATTTATACATAAAATATATATTTAAAACATAAAATATATATTTAAAGCATAGGTGAATGGCAACGTGGCGGGATCGGGGTGGGTTGAGCCAAACCCTAACCCGCCCCTAACCAGACTCACGGGTTACCAAACCCTAACCATTAAGGGCGGAGCGCATTACCGGTTTAACCCAATCCATTGCCATCCCTAACTGTACCGGCCCCAGCCAATTTTGATCTGGACCGGTGGTATGGACCGGTACCGGCACGTCAGAATCCAGTATAAAAACCAAAAAAAAAAAAAAAAAAACAGATTGGACTGTCATTGGACCGGTGGTATCAGTTGCCGGACTGGTGGTACCGGACGTCGGACTGCTGGTCTATAACCCCGCGATACAATTGTTTGTACTGCAGGTTGGGATCGACCGGTACGGACTGGTATCAGCCGATCCGTGAAACCATGAGGATATGGCCTGAGTCATCTAAAGAAGGAATTATCATGGTAAATTATTATCAAACAACTTTTGTAAGTACATAATTTGATGAATTTGGAATGATGCAATAAATTATCCAAATGCTTCAATATGACAGAATTCTAAGTTTCTTTTTCCAATCCCTCTCATGGAATTTTCTTGTGCTTAAATTCTTTTAGGAGCCTGTTGCCTTCATGGGTGGGATGTTTGCGGGTCTTTTGAGGCTAGATTTGAATGAAGATCCACTTAAGGAATGGGTTACCCGAACTGTGGAAGCCTCTGGGATTACAGAGGAAGAAATTGATGTCCAAGGATCAAACCCAGAAGAAGAAGAAGAAGCTCCTCAACCGATTGTGATCGAATGATACTTAGATATCTTGGTCTTCATGCCACTGGTTTAATCTGTATGGTTGATAATTGAATAGTGCATAAAGTTAATCTTGAAATGCCTTTTATTTATGTTTTTTTTTTTTCTAGTGTATTATGAATTATTAGAATAGATTTTTCCTTATAATAACTAGAATCTATTATATAAAATGTATTATATCATTTACCCCTATGCTTTACTTCCTTGTCAAGGCAGCATTTGGCTGCCTTGCACCCAACCGGAGGAGAGGTTAGATGACAGTGGTTTTCTCAGTCTCGCCCTCGCCCTCGCCCTTCCCATTGAATCGAATGTCGTCGTCATGTCGGTACGTGTGATTTCTAGAATCAAACAGTAATATCTACAGTCATATGGAATTCAAAAGCAACCAAATCTTAAGGTGAAAGAGGATTTAACCATAGGGCTTCCTGTACAACTAGTCAACTACATTACAGGTTATGTATTTTGATTCCATGGTAGATAACGCGATGCAGACTTATTTCTTGCTACTTCAAAAGATGATCCCTACACCTAGCAAGAGTATGTATTCTAACGTCAACTCTTGGTCACGTAGATCACCTGTTCAATCCGCATCATTATAGCATCATAGCTGTAAATTTGTTCCTTAGAAGCAAAGCATTTAATTTGCTGTCCTATGAAAGTATTGAAGAATACATTTCACTGTGTTCCAATGAGTCTGTCCTGGTTTATTCTGGTAACGGTTAACTAAACTAACCATGAAACTAATATCAGGTTGTGTACACATCATAGCGTACATTAGACAACCTATAGCGCTAGCATAAGGAACACGAGCCACTTGTTCCTTTTCTTCTTCTATCTATGGACAAAGACCAAAATATAATGACGCACCCTTCTTCAACATGTACCAATTACTAGTACATCCACGATGGCACTATTCCCCATGTATACTTTCTATCTCTCAGCTGGTATCTGTATGTAGTGCACAAGTCTATCTCTGTTTTTGGCTACGTGTCAGCTCGCTTCAGAATTTACAATCCAATCGAGACTAGAATGAGTAAACAAAACATCAGTGCAAACCATGCAGCACAAGCTAAAGGTTGGGTTAGTTCGTACCCGTACAATCACGATTGAAATGTCCGAACTTGTCACAGTTGTAGAAGATCATTTTGGACATGTCTTTATTTTCTCCACGCTTCCCTAAAGGTAGGGTGGCAATTTGTCGGGTCGGACCGGGCTTTAAAATTTTTGGAAAATTATGCATGCCCAAGCTCCGCCCAACTCGGCCCGGTTTTTGGGCCTAAGAATGAATCCCATGCTTGGTTCTAGATTAATATGAAAATCCCGAACCCGCCCGATTAAGCCCGTTTATTATTATTTTTTTTATTTTTCTTATTTTATTAATAAAAAATTCTTAAAAGTTATGTTGGCAAGAATTGAACCGAAACCTTCTCAAGGACAAAGTGAAATTCTCACCACTAAGCTACAGTACAAAATGTTGTCATATTCTTCAAACTTTCAATTTTTTCTTTTTGGTAAGAAAAGCAAAACAAATTTTATTCATAACAGAAGAGAGTTACAAAGTGTTCCTATTAACAATCCGGGTTGTAGCACGCCCCTGATAACATATGAAAGTGAAATTGAGGGTTTTGAAATCCAAACATCATAGTAAAATTGTCCGAGGCAAAGTTAGCAAGGTGGTCTGCAGCCATATTGGCTTCCCTGAAGATGTGAGTGAATTTGATGGTGGAAAAGTGAGAGATGAGGTTTCGGGTGTGGTCAATGATGGATTTGAGGTTCCAAGGGATTTTCACATTCGAACTTGCAATCATGTTGAGGATAAGTGCCGAGTCGCCTTCAATATCGATGTTTAACAGGTTACGGTGGATAACTAGCTGAAGCCCTTCAACCAAGGCAAGAGCTTCCGCCTCATTGTTAGAAACTTCACCCACAGAGTGTGCAAACCCACAGAGAAATCTGCCAAAGGAATCACGGCAAAGACCTCCAATCGCAGCCAATTTGGTATTACCCTCCTTGCTCTGTCAAAGTTGAGCTTGAAAAAATCTTCCACTGGTGGTAACCAACGAACAAAGATCACTTATTGAGCTTTCTTCCCTGGTGTGTCGATGTCTCCAGAATTCAGGATGGTGATTAAGTCATTTTGGTGTGCAGAAAATCTGTTGCTAGCTTCTCTGGGATTTGGTGGGGTGCCGTCTAAGATCTTCTTGTTGCGAGTGTTCCAAATAGTCCAAGCGAAGTTCGCAAAGGATGTAGTAATGTCAGGTTTCATTCAAAGAGTCTCAAGATCTTCCAAGTGTAGCAGATAGTTATGCAATCAGTGAACGAGTTGCAGTGCCAAAGTTCTTCAAGCTTTCTCCCCATTGTGGCGAACCAAACTGCATGGGAAAAATGACATTTAAGTAAATAGGTGTAAGGCATCTTCATTTTGCTCTCCGCAAAAACTGCAGGCTTCCCTGGGAATCTGCAATCTTGCATTGAGCAAATCATTGGTACATATTGTATTGTTAGCACATTTCCAAGAAAAGAACGTGATTTTGTGTGAAGTAGGGAGGTGTCAAAGCTTAAGCCAGTGTTTAGGGTGGGTATTACCTTGATCAGTAGCATTTGAGAGGAGGTGATAAGCGAAGGCAACATAATACATACCAGAGGAGGTAACTTTCCATATCGGTATGTCGGAGAGAATGTTAGGATTGATCGTAATGTGTTCCAGTTTTTCAGCAATCCACTCAGGCCAGAAATCTCTAAGTTCTCTATTCTTCTAGCACCTGCGGTCAAAATCATTCAAACTTTCAATACAAAGTACATGCTTATAGTAAAATAAATGCATGGTAATTAAAATTGGGCTGAGCCGGCCTGGGTTTATACATGCCTAACCCAAGCCTGACCCTAAATACTTCGGGCTTCTATAAAATGGGGCTTGGCAAGCCCGCAGGCTCAAAAATGGGGCCTAAGTCCAATTTAAACTAGGCAGGCTCAACTCCCAAACGAGCCAGGCTTAAATTGACACCCCTACCTATAGGGCGCTTGGTATATGTGCATGCCTTAGGCACTTTCTCAACTGTTTTTCTCTGTTAGGGCGACTTACCCTTGCGATTGTGCCTAGACACGGATGTCTTGTGCTTCGCTAGTTAAGCTAAAAGCGAAGCTTAAGATGATTCACCAAATCAGTGAATGTTGTAATGTTCTCATTGTGTACCATAGTAAGCTTCATGTGCTCCCACAAATTACGTAGGAATCTCAAAACAATGAGAATCTGCTGCTCATCAGTCAGACTATTCCCAACAGCTTTCAGATCAGGTATTATAGACATCTTCCTAAGATGCTCTACCATACTAACGTTGGGAGCCATCTTGTAGGTCTCAAATTTCATCATCAGTGTACTCAATCTGGTAGTCGAGGTACCAGTGAATGTGAGTTTCAGTGCGTTCCACGTCTCTTGTGCAGTCTTATAGACCTTGAAGTTGCCAATAAGATCATGTGCATGTTGTTCAGCATAGTACAACGCGCATAACAATCCTGCCTGATAGGCCTCCATGTCTCTATGGTGTTGGGCAGTGGTTCACTCAGGATAGGCTAGGCTATGTGATAAAGTCTTTGGGGCCTCAGACTCATCAAAGAGATATTGAATTATTCAATGCCAGATGTCATAGTTCTTACCATCAAATTTCTTCCATTTGTTCAGATCAGTTACTATAAGAGATATCACTACAATTAAAATTGCACATTTTAATTAACATGGCATATACTCACAAAATTGATTTTGTATCATTATCTAAGATTAAACAATAATATTAATCCCTTATTTATTAGATCAAAAATACACCATACCATAGACCATAATGTATAATTATCACCAATACAATAAAAAATTAATACCACTTTTAACCCCTAATATGCAAAACCCAATTAGGAAATTAAATAACCTCAACTAGTAAATTATTCACGTTAATCTCATATAAGCATACAAATAATTAATTAAATCATGTCATATTACTCTAATTAATCATATAAAAGGGTACAAACTTAATTAAAATTAAAATTAAATAAGTTCTGCTTTTTCTGGCTCATTTGATTAACCGAAGGATCATCTTCGATTAATCGAGGAGGGCTTCGATTAGTCAACAGACCAACCAAGACCTCTTTAGTTCGAAATTTGTAACTTAACTGTATTGCTTTGGGTTGATCGGTTAACCGAGCAACTTCTTCAGTTAACCCAGAACCCCTCCGATCAATCGAGAATCCTCTTCGATTGATCGAAGGCTAGCTCAGCTAGTCTTTGGTCGGCCTTCAGTTGACCAAAGGATAACTTCAGTTAACCGAGTAACCCAATTCGGCTAACCGAAGCCTACAAAATCTGAGTTTTTCAAATCCGATTTTTTAATCCGCTTTAAACCTTGTAAAATCCCAATTCCATGGTACCATTATCAATGGTACCTTGAGGAATTAAGAATAAGACTCGCCCCTCTCCTAGGGATGGAAACCCAAACACAAACAAGATCGAAATAATACAATCTATTGCAGAAGCAAAATGATACAATACTAATTAAATTTCATCATTTACGTTAAAAACATACAAAACATCTCATATTCATCGGTTAACTGAACAACTTCTTCAGTTAACCCAGAATCCTTCCGATCGATTGAAAATTGTCTTCGATCGATCGAAGACTAGCTCGACTAGTATTTGGTCAACCTTCAGTGGATCAAAAAACTGCTTCAGTTAACCGAGCAACCCAATTCAACTAACAAAGCATACATAATCTGGGTTTTTCAAATTCATTTTTATTTTATCCGCTTTAAACCTTATAAAATCCCAATTTCAAGGTACCATTATCAATGGTACCTTGAGGAATTAAAACAAGACTCTCACCCCTCTCTCTCTTAGGGATGGAAACCCAAACATGAACAAGATCGAAATAATACAATCCGAAGCAAAATGATACAATACTAATTAAATTTCACCATTTACATTAAAAACATTCTAAACATCTCATATTCAAGTATTTGATACATAATTTAACGAAATGACAATAAACGACCAACTTCCCATGAAGTGGCCAATGTAATTAAACTAACATGTTCAAAACTAAATTCAACACATGACCAATCAAATTCAACTAATAATTCTCTTCAGTCATTCAAATGCCAATCCAAGCCATGGAACTGTCAAGGGTCACCATCTTTCTAGTCCACATGAAATGTTTTTGGTTAAAAGCATGAGCTACAATAGCCACTAAAATCATTCATATCAAACCATTTAAGAATGGAATAGGGATTAAATCCACTTTCCATTGGTAATGTACTATAAATATAAAGATGTATGCAATGAATGCTATGATATGCAAGTTGGACAATTCTGTTAAGTTGCAATGACACGAAGAAACACATAAACCATCATTCACAAGCAACCAATGGTACACTCATCAATATGAATGCAAAATGTATGTTGTTGGTCTCGTATAGTGTATGTCATGTCTGACCCAACATCAGCCCCCACATTATCTTTGTGAACCATGTGGACCATCACAGGGCAATTGAACTTTCAAGTAATCTACGTATATAACGCAGTTTTGGGGGCTTTCAACTCATGGGGAATACTGTCCCAACCTCTATTTTGGTCAGTAAAACACATCCAAGGCATCTCCCTTGGATCACCTTCATGAATATACAAAAGCACAGAATACCAACAATTCACTCTCATTAACATCGGCCTATTGGGTTACCCCTCACAGCCATTCTTAGGCCTTTCACATTACATCACTATGTGAACCTCACATAGGTCACATCTCACATATTATCCATTGGTTCCTCTCTGGGAATCTCAATGGCCAAATCAGGGTCATGGTACTTTTCTGAAACCCCTCAACAATGCATGCTTTCATTTTTAAATGCATGCCTAGTCACTCCAGTCTAAATGAAAATGGGATAATACTCGTATTCACACAAGTAATTTTGAAAAGTACTCACATGATAATCATGGTCATATACAGTCGTGCAAATACTAAGACATTGAATCAACACATAATTCCAAAGGTGGACATTATCACCCTTATCCTCCTCTCATCATAGGAGTACACAACCCAATTCTTACATTCACAAGAGTCCAAATATGTCATTTCATAAATGAATGAATCTAGCTTTCAAATGCTACAAGTATGCTTACCCGCAAACCATAATAATGATATAACTCTAATAAACAAGACTAAAGCCCATCCAATGCCCATAACAAAATTTGAGATATGGATACAACACATTCCTTGTTCCAAAATCAACCAAACATAAGTCACACACTATATGTCTATCATATAATTGAACTACCACACAAGATTCAACTTATAGTGCAGACATTTGCCAAGTTCGGTAGACCGAAGGTTCGGCAACCTCACTTCAGGTGACCCGAAGTGTTCAGCAACCTGAGCAGAAGACAAAACTAATCTTCAGTGCATCGATGACTACTTCGGTGGCTTGACCCCAGGACTACCTAAGATATTCAGTGGGGTCTTGACAGACCCTAGGTATGTCGAGATCTACTCAAAAACTTCGGCAACCCTTCAGCAGCCTGATCGGCATACCAAAGTTGCCCGAAAATCCATAATTATTGGTCTTTTGACCATCCAACCACACATGGATCATATAACAATGCCAAGCATGCTTATAACCAAAATACAGTATAACCTACTACGGCTACACCATTCAAACACATGTTCATCTCTCTAGGAGAGGGTCGGAGATTGGGTTACCGAGCTTGGATATGTTTCAGGAGTAGTTTGAGTAGTTGTTTTTGTGATGTTTTGACTTTGGTTTAGTCCTTGTTTTGCTTCAGGCCTGTTTTGGTTTGAGGCAGCTGTGTATTTGTTTTTCCTTTCCTCTTTTTATATATCATGAATTATCAACAAAAAAAAACATACAAACAGATCCAATTTACTGCAAATGGATATATATATATATAATAAGATATCAACTTGTAGAAAAATCTTATTTCAAAAAATTTATGAGGGAAATAATTTTTGCTAACTGACAGTCAAATCCAAATTACGAATTTACCTGTGTATTAATCTATTCTAAAATTTAATGGGGTAGTTTAAGGGCATAAAACTCGAAAACGCCAGGTCTACAAGAGTTTTTATACCCATGATAGGACTACAAGGAAAATACTTATTTTTATAATGACATTCAAATCCAAATTACAAATTTAAACCAACATGTATTCCATTCTAATTTTACAGGATAGCTGAAGGGGGAAACTCCAAACTGTCAGGTCTCAAAAGAGTTTGTACACTCGTGAAGTATGGATGCATCTCCTCCTAATTATAATAGGAATGTAAAATCCAATCGAGTGTGATAGAACTTACATTCATCGCATCCCTGTTTATAATGATGAGTAGTGATGCCAACAATAAGAGATAATTGACTGACAACAAGAAGCCATATGAATAATTGTCTTAATAGATGAACATTCCAAGTCTTATTACAATAAAACACATTATAATTCTAATCGAGTCATACAGACAGCTACAATTTCTATCTTTCTTCATCTACATAAGTAATCTTAATGTATAATTTCTATTTTTAAAATTATCAAGTGTTTAACAGCCGTAATTTGCTTCCAATCTAACCTATAACTTGTCCACACTTTAGGTTATTGACATCTTTAGTTTACTAAAATTAGAAACCTAGAATATGACAGTTGAGCCAGTGTTATAACACTCAATCCATGGAGGCCCAAAAAAAAGTGAAATGAAGCAAAGACAGATTGATATTTAATTTTCAGGCATCATGTATGCAAAATCTCAACAAGAAAAAGAAATGAAAAACATTTCCATTTGATCCAATACAAACTCAATAACATGGTCAAATTATAACTCAACATGAGATTGCAACCTCAACAATAACTAATCAAATAAGAAAGAAAAATGCAATAACCATGTGATTCAACAAAAACATCAGTGATTTGTCCTCAGTGCCAAAATTCAAAGAATGGCAATATAATTATGTACATCTGATTTACAAAACCAAAATAAAGAGCAATAATTGGGATGGAAAAGCATAATATCTGTACAAAATACTTGTTACAGCATCAAGCAAATGGTAGATCAAGCACGAAAAGAATTCGGGCCTTAAACATTATCTGGCCAGAACTCTCTAAAGAAGGCCCTCTCAAATTCCTTCTCTTCCAAGCGCTTTTCTTTCTCTTGCATCTTCTTCAACCTTTTGGAAAATGTCTTAGTTTTTTTTCTAGACGGAAAAAGTTCCTGGTATATGGAGCAACATCAGTATCCTCTTCTTGAAAAGGGAATTGAATTAGGTAGTCAATAAAGACAATTAACCAAAGGCATAATAGTAGTGTATCTTACAAAGTAATACTCAAGAAGAGGAAACCAAGCGGACATACAACTCACTTGATCCCACCCAGAACTTCTCATGCTAAAAGTCAATTGAATAATAATTATAATATAATTACACCATCTATACAACAGTACTTTAATCATCCAAAAGGATTCTTGTCACGAACCAAACCTAGAGATCTCATTGGAGTCCCTAAATTTAGTTTGTAACTCTCACCCCATATCCAGATGGG
>JAUPMG010000014.1:15971747-15999431 GCA_031762675.1 Pachysandra terminalis | reverse complement strand
TTTGAATGTTGGATTCTTGTAATAGATGGCCCAGCTGAGTGCCGTAGAGAACGATGTATTTACTTCATTTGATATTGTAGTAATTGCTTCCGCACTTGATTTTAGATCTGTTTACTTTGTTTCAAACCTAAAATAATTGGTTATGATATGGTGATCCGCGGTCCAGAAATGGATCCCGAAGGTCACATCTTGAGACTCATGTCAATTCCCTCCTAGGGATTCGTGACGCGGGTTTTGGGGCATGACAAAATCATTCCTCGTTATTCAGTTAACACACACATCAAACAACAATTACAGCCCAAAATACGTTTACTATTCAACAAAAACAATCCAATGAAATGAAAATTAATGCAAAAAAAGGCAAATAATTAAATACTTGAGTAAACGGTTTTTGGTTGTCATTGTTGTTTCATTTAATTGAATCCTTTACCAAAAGAAAGATATGATCTGCATTTCCAATCAAGCAAACACAAAAGATATAAGGCCATGAAATCGAAAAATAACAAAAACATAACTTGAAGTTCTTAGCATTCCTTTTCTTTTGTTTATTCAGTTCCCAAACCCCACTCCGAAGGGGTGGATAGGATAAGAAGTGAAGGGTGCAGAGGGGAAGTCGTTTCAACCTGTACCAATCCCATTAAAGCAGAACCCAGACACTCAGATTGATCAAAACCAATTTCAGATTCTCAGGTGAACAAAACCTAGAAACAAAAAATTGAAAATTGAAAAAACTAAAGTACAATTTTTCTCTCAAGATTCAAGACATACCTTGGGATATTGCAACCCTTTGATTACTATCTAAGCTTCTGATAATCCCCATCGAGCAGTAACGGATTCTCCCGAATTCGTAGAGCAGCCCAAGTTCTTCTAAGAGAGAGACAGAGAGTCATTATGATTTTGAAAAACTTAATCTTCAGAAAAGAAAAGAGAGAAGAGTGATTAAATTTAGAGAAAATAAAAGAGAAGCGGAGAGTGTTTATTTAGTTTTGAAAACTTAACTCTAATTGGGTTTGGTTTCGTAAAGAATAAGAAGAGGTTCTAATTAGATAAGGATTGGATTTCTTAGGAAAGGTTTTAATTGGGTAAGGAGATAGGAGAGATTCGAATCTCATTAGAGGATGAGAGTTTCTTTAATTTTGGAAACTTAACTTAAAAGAGAAGAGAGGCTTATCTTAATGGGACTCACAAATAGTGATTAAGTGATTTTTTTAACTTTAAAAGGATTAAAATCAAATTTGATTGGTTAGAAAAAATATTTTATATTTTTTTAATTCAAAATTCTCACAATTGAGGATTCAGGAAGGAAAGGCTTGAGAGGCATCCTCCCTTCACAGTATGTTTGCTATATATTATAAAGATATATAAATATATTTTAAAAAAATTACTATTTAATTTTAAAATAGAAGTATTTATTTTTTAAAAACCATGTTACCAGATCGAATTTGCGGGTTTGGTATTGGTGATGCACAAACCGGTAAATAAGTCAATTCGACAAAATGATGTCAATTGCCCTAAATGGTTTGAGCAACAAGAAGGTTCGAATACCTGCTTACACTGACCTAAATCAAGAGATGACCGTTCCAATGCAAGGTTTCCTTGGGAGGTGTAATAAGAGAGGTAAAGAACAGAGATCAGTTAGAAATGAACAAAAAGGTCCACATAGAACTTACTTCAGAAAGAAGATTCTCAAGACAAAGTTCTGTTATTTCTCAGAGTCTGTCAAAATGTCAAGCAATCCAATCCCCCTTTCTAATGTATCATTGGTCTTTTATAGCTTCATATCCATTACTGAGTCATTTCCAACGTTTCATTCAATACACTTAAAACGTTTCATTAATGCACACAAGCATTTTGATTCGAATGTTCAAAACACTTCATTAAAAATTATAGCGGTTTCAATGAATGTATTCGAAACGCTTGGATTAGTAATGAGTATGCCGTTATAAAATTAATGATACGTTACCGTTCTATGTTGATTCAAGTCCTTAAATGATAAGATCTTGATAGAACTTACCTCTCTGACCATCTATTCCTGAAAGTCTAATGTTTATTTCCCCATATACTTTAAGTGAGTGACTTCGAATTTACTAACTTCGAAGAGTAATAAATGTCAGAGAGTGTTCTCTTATAATTCATAACTTTATGTTTTCATTATGATCATTTCGAGTAACTATTTCAAAAGTTGACTTTGACTATCCCTAAACGTGATATTGGGATAGTAAACTGGTCATTTCGAGATGGAATCTCGAAATGCCTAACAATGACTATTTCGAAATACAACATAAAAAATAGCATTATACTGATAACTTCTTTATATGAGATAATATTTATGATGACGAATTGACCATCTTGAAGTGGTTAACCTATATGACGAATTAATCATCTCGAAGTGGTTAACCTATATGAAAACCTATATTGCTCTTAACTTCTAAGATAATATTTTGAAAGTTCGCTCTTGAACGAATGTTAGTTTGAAATCTATCTTGAGTAGATCCTCTAACTATATACTGATTTCGAATAATCCTCCCATTTTAAATGGGCTTTCGAAACGAATTACTCTGTTAACAAAGATAAGTGTACAAAATTTCGAATAGATGTTCTTAATTCATAATGCAGTGTAATTACATAATTGACCCTGTCAGGTATCATTCTATAATTACCTTAAATCAATTTTCAAATTGATTCATCATCAATTTTAAAAGTGAGTCTTTTAGGGACAAATTAGGGTTTGTCAAAACTCACCCCGTTACCATCTCTAATTCCTTGTGCAAACGATCCTGGGCCATGCAAAACTCTTTATGGCCTTCTAAGCTGGATGGTTACCATCGAGGTTCTAAATTTCAATTTCGTTGATCTAAACGAAAACCAAAAAAAGAAAAATTTTGGGTAATTTCGTCTGACAAAAAATTTTGAAATATTTTGTCGAAACAAATTTTCGCCGAAATTGCGAGAACTTTAAGGAATTTCGTTTCAGTCCAGACTCCAGACCGAAATCACCGAAATTTCGGTTATTTAAAACCTTGGTTTTCATTTGTACGTCCGAACCAGACCCGGCTACTGAAACTCGAGCCCTCGTTGTGTTTAGACCTTCTGGATTTTAGGCCCTTTTGCAAAATCTCTTCTTTCAAGACAATTTTGAATTCTTCTCAAAAGGTCAAGGAAACTTTTGCCTCCGGGTAAGGTACTTATTTACGAGTTTACCCTTTTTCGTTTTCGATATTCACGTTTATACATCCTTTCTCTCCGTTGAATCCAGAATCCTTTCCGTTTCAGGGCAGCTTAATCCTGGATATCTATTTCCATGAAAACAAAAACTCTAATCTTAACGACTCGATTCCTCGTTTCTCCAATTCGAATTCCTCTCCCGTTTCGATATCTCAACCATCGCCTCTGTAACTCTTCTCTTCCTCCAATCCCTCTCGAAAAACAAATTAAATCTCGCTGTGAATCCGGCAGGATTGACGAAGCTTCATCCCTTCTCCATCACTCGCTCGAAACGAACTCCATTCCTTCAATCGTTTCCTGTAATTTGGTTCTATCATCTCTGGTTAAATCAAACCGATTCGATGAAACCCTATCTTTGTACAACTTGATTAAAAAGACTGGAATTTCACCTACATTGGTTACACTGAACATCATGATCAACTATTACTGTAAAACCCATCGAACCGATCTTGCCCACCAACTGCTCGACGAAATTCGAGCTCGTAACTTTGAGCCTACGGCCATTACTTTCAATACCCTGATCAAGGGTTTCTGTGAAGAACACAAGCTTAGTGATGCCCTTCAAATTCTCTCGCAAATGCGAGAAGAAGGGCCGAGACCAACCGAGGCTACTTACAATACAGTTTTAGGAGCTTTGTGTAAGGAAGGAAGGATTAAAATGGCGAAGGCAGTATTTAATCAGATGGGTAAGGTTGGTTGGAAACCGAATGTAGTTGCATACACCACTCTCATTGATGGGTTGTGTAAGGAGAGACTGTTGGATGAAGCCAAGAAGCTTTTCTGCGAAATCTCGGATAATGGTTGTGTCCTTGATGTTGTGAATTATAGTTCACTGATTCGTGGACTTTGTGTCGAAGGGTATTGGGAAGAAGTAACTGATAAGCTTCATGAGATGCTGAAACTTGGTATAACTCCAAACGTGATTACGTACACGGCGATCATGGATGTGCTTTGTAAAGAAGGGTATTTGCAGGAAGCAGTGAAGCTTTTAGATTTGATGCACCAACAAGGATTGGAACCTAACAAGTTCACCTATAGTACCATGATCAATGGGTTGTGTAAGCACGAGAGAATCGATGATGCGATTCGGATCTTTCGTCTAGGAGGAAACGAAACCATTGCTGCATACAATGCACTGATTGGAGGGTTTTGTAAAATGAGGAAGATGGAGGAAGCCAGAAAGCTTTTTGAAGAACTTAAAGATAAAGGGTTTCAAGTTCAACCCAATACTATTACTTACAACACATTGATAGATGGTTTTTGCAATGTGGGGCAGCTTGAGGTTGCCCAAGAGCTGTTAAACGATATGGAAGAACAGCATCTTGAACCAAATATAGTAACTTATAACACAGTGATTCATGGCTTATGTAGGTTTGGTGATGTTGAAGGGGCTATTGGTCTGGTTCGAGAAATGCTCGATAAGGGATTAAAGCTTGATGTGATCACCTGTACTGTAATTATAAATGGGATGTGTAAAGTAGGAAGGATTCAAGAGATGGAAATGCTTTTGCACTGGATGGATGAGAATGGGATTGAAGCAAATGCTGTGACATATAATTGCATTCTGAATTGGTATTACAGAAATGGAAAGTTGGAAGAGGGTGGCGAAAGAATCCTTAGAAGGATGGTGGAAAAGGGTTTTCAACCAAATGCAGTTAAACTTCAGAAATGTTCTAAATGGTTTTTGCCAGAAAGGGGAGATAAAGGAAGCAGTTGAAATCCTCCATGAGATTGTTGTAAGTAATGTTGTTCCTTCTACAGTGGCTGTTTCTCTTTTTCTTGAGGGGTTAGCTATGTTTGGCCAGCTTGAAAGGTTCTCTGAGTTGATCCCAGTTTTGTGTGGGAGACAATAGGAAAATGTATTACTTTAACAACCTGAGTTTTTTTTTTTTGGGTGACGTGGGAACCCCCGACCCCACTTACTGGGGACAGGGTAAACCCCGGATGCATGATCCCATCCACAAGGGACCGTACATCAAGTAGGTCAGAGAACTCGAACTTAGGACCCCCCTGAGTTGTTGAACTAACCCGTGTGGGTTTAAAATATAAGAAGTAAAAGCTCCCAGCGAGGAAAAACCTGATATTTTAATGTTTGAAGAATACCATAAAAGAACCCGGGAGTGCGGATCCTCTGTGATGAACACGCCCTGTGATGGGCGTGTGTGATGAGAGACAAAGGCGAGGGTAAAATGATAATTTTTTCCTCACCTGATATGAATGTATTTTGCCCTCGCCTGTCTCTCGTCACACACCCATCACAGGATGTGTTCATCACAGACGATCCGCGTCCGAAGGGAAGGTCGTCGACAGATCTAGACAAATGAGAGAACAAGGTGTTCTATCTTATTGACGAGAAATCTAAGCCAAATGGACAATATTAGTAAGTTGCCAAGAACATTTATATGTATGTGTGGAGAGACTTCAAAAAATTACCATGGATGAAATGCCCCTCAGTCTAACTACTAAGGCGTGTGTATCGGGCGGTCAACATATCGGATTACGGCATATTCAAATTTGATTTGATTAAAAGTCGGATCGAATTGGATCATACTTTATCGGATTGTCAGATCATAAATCCCTTACCAATACCAAATCCGATTTAGTTTTGGATCGAATTTGGGATTTTTGTAGTAAACCTCTTTTATAGTTGGAAGAAATTATTGTATTTGAATAATTAGTTGAATTTAATCCGATTAAAGCTGGACTGAATCAGATCATATATTATCTAATTGGGAATCTCTTATTACAGTTTTTTCCGATCATGATTCGATCGATTGACAGCCCTAGTAAGTATCTCTGCACTGATTGCAAATCTGTCTCCATTCGATTCAGAGTACCCATATAGTATACCCTCCTATCCATATAGTATAAGATCAGTCTGGGTATGTTGCATATTTGACCGATGGGTCGGGTCAAATATGGATCTGAATATATTCGATTAAAACCGAATCCAAATATGAACTCGATCATATTTGATTAAATTTCATAAAAAGTTTCAAAATTTTTTATTTTGATTTATTTATCCTTAAAAAATAGTAAAATAATATTCGAACTATACATTATATATATGTATATATTATTTCGATCCAATGTCAATCTGTCAAATTTGAATATGATTTTCTAAAAAAAATTGAATTTTCAATTGAATACAGATCGATCGAATTTGAATCGCATTTGAATCTTGGATCTGATCTGTATTCAAACCATTAACAGCCCTAATGAGAACCCCTTATTAACAACCAACAGGCTTCGATACCATGTCTCCCTTATGGACCGGGCTCTCCCTAATATCATTTCGCCCCTCAGAATGTGGGCCGTGGGACGAAAATATCATTTTCCTGTGGTGTGCACCTCAGAGGATCCGCGCCCCTCCCTTATGGGGGAGGGAGTGAGATATACAAAGAGCTATCAAGAATAACATGCAAGAAAAAGTAAGGAATTTTCCTATTACCAAAAAAAGAAAAAAAAAAAAAAGAAAAAATAAGGAATTTAGGAGATGCCTTTTTACCATGTGTAAAATATTTTGGGGATGAAACTTAGTACAACAGGTGGAGTTAACTGAAAATGCACATGAAAAAGTGTAACCCACTATATACGTGTAAAATCCATGTCTCACCTGAAAATGCACATGGAGAAGTGTAGTCCACTATATAAACTGTCATGTGTGAAATCCGTGTCTCACAGGTCTCTTAGTCAGGACTCCAGGAACATTTTACCTGAGAATCATACCTTAAAAGAAAAACATGGTCTATAGACAATGAAAATGTACATCCTCCCCTTTACAACTAAAAGTTAAACCATTATACAACATTTCCTAATTTTAAGTAAAAAAAAAATTATAATGTTCATCAACACAGTAGATGCCCATATGTCTACAACAGGATTGCTATTCTAACGGCAGCATGCCCATTATAACTGATACAAGTGACTGATCTGAGCAGACACTGTTCACAACCTGATTGCAGAACATCTACATATATATATATATATACAATATGCTCGACATGGAAACATATATCTCCAGCGCCAAATTCGGAGGACCAAAGATCCTATTAGTCCCTCTGATGGGATATCTGGGAATCAAGTAATGGTTGCCCGCCGAGAGTTTGATTTTCGGTACATGACTGAGGCATGTGAAGCTGCTGCTGTTGGGTTTGATGGGTACCAAAATGATGAAAAGTCTGTGGCTGAGAGAAAATCTGTGTAGGAAGTCCTCGATTGAAGGCGCTGCTGTTGAGTGGTTGGACCTCCCCAGCAGCTATCCTAAGCCGCTGTATTTCATCCCTCAACGTATCGTTCAGAGCTGTAGTCAAAATTCCAACTCTTATCTTGCTTAGAATTGTTTGTTAACAATTAGCCCATTAAACAAAAGTGAAAAAAAAAAAAAAGTACGCAAAACAAGTCAGTATTTAAGAAACTAGAGAACAAACTCCTGAAAACAAGGGTTAGCTCAACTGGTAGGCTGGCTCTCCAGTTCAAGAACTGAAGGTCCCAGGTTCGAGTCCCCGGGCTTACCTGATATATGGTCCTTATGGGTAGGGTCATGTATCCGGGCTTCACATCACCAAAATAAAATAAAATAAATAACCTCCTGAAAACATACCATCTCTTAGCTGTGCTTGTTGCGCCATAGCGTCCAACCGCAGTTTGAGTTCCTTGTTCTCAGAAGTCAAACCAGTAGTGTCTCTCTACATCATACAAGAAAGATAATCATCATAATTTCATTTTATTTTTCAATCTTGTATTGTTTTTTTTACTATCACTTTTTTTTATTTTCTTCTTTTTTCCTTTTCTGCCTTCTTTATGTTCTGTTTTGGGCAAAGCAAAGACCAGAGCATGACCCCCCTAATACTGCCAGAACAAGAAATTCTGAGCTCAATCCAGGAAGACTTGGTATACAAATTCTTTCTGTGAACTCCGATTTCTTGCTAAATAAATAACTCTGGAAACACAAATATAATACAAAGATATGTGTGTGAGCCAAGGAAACCGGAGGGACCCAAACAGGGATTATGTGGTGCACCCAAAACCCTTGCATCTTATAGCTGAAATCACCGCTAATACTGAGCAGTGCCTCCAACCGGGTTCCGTTACACATCAACCTGTCTCCTACAGAATTTCATTACACTGCTAATTTCATGATAGATAGATTGAATTTAACAATTGAAGTGAAAGATATAGGGGATGCTTCACAATCATCTCCACAAAGCAAGTATATACCAGAGCCCAGTATGGTGTTTTACAGCACATACTGAGTTAGACATCAGAAAGAAGAAGAAAGACCTAGATTATAATACCCTGGTTCAATGATTTGCTATCATCACTTTCATGTTTGTGGTTTGCAATTTACCAATAGCACGTGTTAGCTCAACTGGCAGGCTCTCCAGCTCAGAAACTGGACGTCCCAGGTTCGAGTCCTCGGGCTTACCTGATATATGATCTTTTGGGTGGGGTCATGTATCCAGGGTTTACTCTGTCCCCACTAAGTGGGGTCGGGGGTTCCACATCCCAAAAAAAAAATATATATATATATATATATGTATATATGTCAAGGTAGGGTTCCATAGTTCATATTTTAAATTTCCAGTTTCGAATGATTGATTTCTATTAGTTGTAGGGACCTAAATTTAAATTTATTATGATTTATTTATAGTAATGCCAATAATATAACAGCTTCTATTCAATTACAGGCACATGGACTTGTACGATAGAAGGATTAGAAACCAAGAAAAAAAAAAGAAAAAATATCATTCACCTTTTCATTGTTCTCTTAATGAAAATGATATTCATCAAAAAAAAAAAAAACAAGACAATGATCAGGGAAAATTCACTGACTTTACCTTTTTTCACCTTTTCATTGTTCTCTTAATGAAAATTCTTACTTAAAAATAGAGTCCTATGTAAATCTTGATGAAAATTCATAATTTAACAAGGATGAGAGTCCTCCATAAAGTGACGACTAACTAAAATTAAATATTTAAACGGAATAGTAAATTAGATTTAACAAACCATGAAAAAAACAACAACTTGCAAACAGGTCCATTAGAGACCAGTTGACTATTCAGTCCTAATATGTTGATCTTGAAATTGGAATTATAGAAAGCAGGATATGGTACTGATGACCCTCAATTTGAAAATTCAAATTGAACCAATAAGATAAGGCCACCTGGCACTTGCCCCCAATACTACACTTCATACCCCTTACCTCGAAGTCTCCTCGAGACATGTCTTCAGCAAGATATGCGCAGACTCGAAGGGCACGGCAACCATGGGATTATTTCCTTGCAGGAATCAACCTCAAAATCACATTACCGAAAACGGATAAAGACATTGTAATCCTACACCGACTTCGGATAGACTTAATGATCTAATCTCAACACCGGATAGAGGCGATTTGATCCTACACCGAGTCCGGGTAAAGACTTAATGATCTAATCCCGAGACTAGTTGGAGACAATCTGACCATACTATGCATACGAATAAAGACTTTATGAGCTAATCCCAACACCGGATAGGGACCCTGTGATCCTACTCCGATTCGGATAGACTTGATGATCTAAATCCCAACACCGGACAAATACAATGAGATCCTAATCTGAGACAAGATTGAGACTTTATGATCTTATCCTAAGGACGGGTATGGACTTTACGATCCAATCCCAAAACCCGATTGCCGCCTAACCCACCCCGAGATGGGCAATTCGTCATCAGGCTGATAACCTCGACTCGACCCTCGTAGCAAGGTTCGCATCATATTGGAAACCCTCACATGCCAAAGGGTCATCCGAGAAGTGATAAACATCACTCTAATGATATAGACTTTGTCTTACACCCCAAGTCCTGAATGAGAGAAACTGTTTCGGGGTTGATAACAGTTCAGATGCAAGAGCACCCGAGATCGCGAGTCAAGTTGTGCTACAACATCGAGTAATAGCTTAACTCGATGTTGTGAAGCACTATGCTCTAAATCGTGTTACAATCATTTAGCCCAGGGAGTTATTCTCTAGGGAACCTCGAGCACATCCTAAGTCTCTTAAATCACTTGGACAATAGGACAAAAGGGGGGAAATATCGAGATACCTAAAGGAATGGTGGCCCAGAGAGATGTCTCGTCAAGCTCATGACGGTTACTTGACAATTGACCTAACCCACATGGGCGAATGTCACATCAAAGGGATTGAGCACAAGCAGAGGTTGCTTGTACTTTTGTATGAAGTGACAGGTGACAGTCAAAGTATGGGCAAGGACACATGGAAACATCCTACTGTGTCCGGCCCTCGATGGCTGACACTTGTCACTCTGGCCATTTCCAAAAGTTTTGGCTATAAAAGTCCTCACTCCCATTGGACAAAGGGAGGACTGAAGAGGTATTTTGGAATCTGCTGGAAATCTAGAATCTCTAACTCAAAGGCTGCCTTTGTGTGTATGCTCTCTCTCTGAAATCATTCCTTGGGATCTTCAATTCCTTTCCTTTGTTCCTTTTAACTTGTCTTTGGGGAATATGGAAACCTCGTATTGGAACGGCCATCAACGTTCAGGCCATTACGGGACAGGCATTCGAACTCACCATACCCTTATTGGTTAACCACTCAGGTATTGACATCTGTCATCTTGGGTTAGTGTAATTAATCTTATTTGTTAACCAATTTTGGGGATCAACAATTGCCGACTCCAAAATTGACTCTAACCAGTCTCGGGATTAGATCATTAAGTCTTTACCCGGACTCGGTGTAGGATCAAATCGCCTCTATCCGGTGTTGAGATTAGATCATTAAGTCAATCCGAACTCGGAGTAGGATCACAATGTCTTTATCCGTTTTCGGTAATGTGCTTTCGAGATTGATTCCTACAGGGAAATAATCCCGAGGTTGTCGTGCCCTTCGAGTCTGCGCATATCTTGCTGAAGACATGTCTTTAGGAGACGGGGCAAGTGCCAGGTGGCCTTATCTTATTGGTTCAATTTGAATTTTCAAATTGAGGGTCATCAGTACTTGTCACTCGATGCAGAGTTAGCACCACCTTTGAAGCCAATGTGTATTGGTTTTACTCACAGGAGAACTCATGCAAATGCAGCAGCAATCTATACAAGCTGGAAGATACCAATAACCGGTGTTACTCAATTGTAAACTAATATTTGAATCACTGCAAAAAATAAAAAATAAAGAAAAATAAAAAAGAAACTTTTCTATGAAAAGAAAAGTATGCACAGGACAAGTAAAGAAAAGAGGGTCATAAAACATAGGACAAGAATCTCGAGGAACCTGATAGCAGACTCGTCACTGGACAGCGATTCTGACTCTAACCTGGCCATAAAACATGGGAACCTTGAGATGGATTTAGAACCTTTCTCACACGTCCCAACACTTTGTATACCTCAACTTAATGGAAATGCTTTAGGGAGATTATAAACAGTATGATATGTGGGAATATGTAGAACACCGTTCCGGCCGTTGTAGGAATAGAAGCTTGAGCATGGAAAACAAAACCAAACTGCTGGATAAGTTGACAAGCCTCCAGCTTTAATAGTCCAATGAAATCTCAATTTTCTTGTTTCTCTCTACTGACTTATGTGAACCACAGTACACTCTTGGCCTTCTCCGCAAGCAAATTCTTTAGAATCTAGGGAGTTGACTACATACTGGTGGATTCCCACTCTCTAGAAATACACACCATCTCCCAATAAGCCACTAATAGTCGGGGTGTAATTTGGTCGGTTTGATTCGGTTTAGTGGCCAAGCCAAAACCAAACCGAGATTTACTGAACCAAACCGAAAACCGAACCAAACCGAAATACAAACCGATTTATAAAACCGAAAATCAAACCAAACTAAGTCACCAAAACCGAAAACCGAAATGAAAACTGAAAATTTGGTTTTTTGGTTTGATTTGATAAAATCAATGTTATTTTATATAATAAATACACGTGCATACACATATACAAATACATATAGAGGTATCCAGGTTTAGTTCGGTGTGGGGATATTTATTTTAGTGGTTCGGTTTTTGGTTTGGTTTGGTTTAATCAAGGCCTTAACCGAAAACCGAACCGAACTAATTCGGTTTTTCGTTTTTCAAACCGAAAACCAAACCGAAATGAAAAAAACGAACCAAACCAACTTTTTCAGTTTAGACCGAACCAATTGACACCCCTAACTAATAGGGATATCAAGTATCATTTTAGGGAAGAGGCAACAACAACATATCCCGAACTTATGCCTGTTTCATACCACTTGAACCAAGTCTATTCAGCCAAGTTATGTTTCAGCTATCACATTGTCAAGGTTTGTTATGTGGATTTAAACCTCCCTCTTGGTAGACTTTATTGTGCCTCTGGATAGTGTCATTCAACTGTTGCTGTTATGATCACATTATTTTACTAAGAAAAGCAGATACAAAGGAAACTGTTACTAAGAATTTCTTTCTGCAGAATATTTTTCCAAACTATATTATTTGAAAGAAAATATAACAGTTGTAATCACGAAGTCAGTCAGTATTATACACCATTGATTTTTCCATCTGTTACTGACGTTCTTCAATTTCACCCGAAAAATATCCCTTTATGTATAATGTCTTATGTACAGCTGATAGAAACCATGAAGGACTACTTCCTATACAGAAAATTAGAAACCATGACTGCTACAATTTGTCCTGGCAGAAGCCTATTATTCAGAGCTAACTTAATATAGGATATGCCCAGGTAATCTTTCTCTGTTTATCATTTTCAAGTGACCGAACAAAAACTTTAGATCCCAGAAAACTGATGAATCTTGCTAAAATCTCAAACAGCGAGTATTCTAGCAAACAAAAGCTCGCACACCTTACGAAATCTAAATTAGGGTGCAGCTCGCCCATACTCAAGTAAACAACCATTAATCAACTCAAAGCCTCAACAATCCATTTAGAAACAGTACTATTTCACCACTATTCATACCAGCTCTTTCAAAGACCTAATACTTAAAAACATCAATCTCTGCCTCACTCTTAACAAAAATCTGGTACTTCTGTCAACATCTGAATAACACAATGAAAGCCAAATAAACACTCTCCGGACCAAAGCAGAATTAAAAAAAAGGAAGAAAAGAATGCTAAACCAATAGAGTTAAGGACATAACACAATGAAAACCATATAAACACTTTCTGAACCAAAGCAGAACTCAAAAAAAGTAAAGAAAAATAAGAAAAGAATGCTACACCAGTAGAGTTAAGGACAAAGGGATCGAGCTCAAAAGTGAAAATGCAGCACCCTTAGCTTCTTGACCGATTTATAGTGTAATGAAAGATACTTCAAGGATCTATTTCCTTATAAACAGTATTTTCTTGGTAGTCGACATATAGTGGCTGATCTTGTCAACCCCATATCTGTCAAGATGCTCCACTTAGGTCATCTACTGCTCCATATGCTTGTAGATGCACCACGTTTTTTGAAACAACGATGCCTGAGCATAGTGTTTAAACTAGGTATTGGATCGGGGATCCCAGTCCAATACCGAGTTGGATCAGTGATCCACTTCGGGATCGGCTGATCCAAACATGGCCCAAATTTCTATTTTTTTTAAAAATCATAAAATTTTGAGGGGTGTCGGACCATCCCGTTTGGATCGGAAAATCTGAAAATAACTTAAGCAATTTTCAGGATCGGCTTGGGATCGTGGATCCTCCCGAGCAGATCCCGAGTTGTATCGGCCAATTCGACTCAGGATCGGCTGATACTCAACACTATGTACCTGAGTAATGATTAAGGACTTAACTTGCTCCAGATGCATTTTCAACAAGTAGAGATGCCAATATAAGCAGGCAATCCTAGAACTCACGTCCCCCATCTCCCATGATATAGTTAGTTGAGTATGCAACTAATGACATACACATACATACTAATCCAAATGGCTCGGTCCCAAAACCAAGCCAGCCTATGAAGAATATTACCAAAAAGAATTACATGGATAGGATAAAAAAAAAAGAACCATCCCTAAGAGGAAGATATGTGAAAGATGGCGTGATAGATGAAGTCCACTTAATAACAAAAATAGACCTATAATATAACTCCTATAAAAGGTCTCATAAAGAAGTGACCAAGTCCACTTAATACAACTTATGTAGCAACTCTCTACTGTTTTTACTATTCCTAGTTAGGTCATGAAAAAAGTGAACTAGTTGTGCAACGGTACAGGTGCAAGTGTCAGAATCTGACAAAGGAGTGAGATGTAATAATTAGGAAACTCCAAAGCATAGGGTTCAAGGATATGGAATGCGTATAAAGATCATTGACAATTGTTATCTTTCATCTATGGAGAAGGTTTTGAGTGATGAAGAAAGGAATAAATTAAATAAGATTATATGATATGAACCAAGTCGAAAAATCCAAAATATTTTCTTTTTTGAAGCACTGAAGTGCAATCTCACTTTCCCGAGCATTGTCATATGAGACATAGCAAGCAGATAAGTCCCATCATTCTGTTGTGTTATGTATGTCAGTATCTAAACTTCTATCCACACACTTCGTCACAAGATCAATCTAAGGTTCGGACATGTCCATGTAATGCATTCATGTATAAATGAAAGAAACATGCACAGTCGAATAGGTAAACACGAGACCAGAAAGCTTGGATATTGATTATCAAACACCGTTATGGAACTTAAGTATTTGAATTAACCAGCAAGTCAAAATGAAAATGGAGCAGCCTAGTCACCTCTTGCAAAACTGCAAAGTCAAACCGGGAAGACCCAGAAACAATAGCAGGTACATTCTTTTTATATTATAAGAAAAAAGAAATCACATTCATTTTAAAGAAAATTTACAAATGAATAACAATATGTCATAGTATTGACAGATACAACATGCACCAAATGCAAAAGCCAAAGAAGAGACAACCATGTTACATTTCCCATAAGGGGAAAGAGTATTAGAAATGATGGATACTCTGAATTCCTTCAATATAGACACCCCATCAATCAGCTTTTGACCAATACAACAACAAATCTCCAGAATAGAGTGGCTCGTGTCTTCAAAAATTCAATTGTTCCTTTCCTTCCAAAGGAACCGGCAAATTACAAAAGGTAGCATATCCAAAGGATTGATCCGTTAAATTGCAAAAGGTAACTAATTGTTCCCACATAGAGAAAATCTTACATGGCTGTTTGGGAAATATCCACGGCACAACAAAAGGTAATATAGGATCAAATATTCCTTATCATTGCACAATAGGTAAATAAGTATGCCAAACTATCAGAATTAAGCCTTACACAACACACAACCTTTTAAGAATGAACATCCCTCGCCTACTTGCAACTCCACAATTGGGATCTTAACCATCACTAAATTCCACATAAATACTTCCACCTGAAAGGAGCTTTCTGACACTAAATATCAACACCATTCCCTGAAAAATCATCAATTAGCTGATAAAACGATGACAGAAAATCTACCTTTTCTATCAAGGTTTCAAACACTTTTTTCTCTACCTCCATATTCATCTTTCAAGCCTCAAGATGTGCCACCAAGATCACCCACTTTTCAATATAGGCTCCAAGATACACAACTAACCCTCCCCTGAAAGAAGAAACCCCCGGGTAAACGATTAAAAGGGACCAGATGAAAGCTTGGTTGTCATTACCCACCTTAAATCCACAAGGCTTGTTCCTTACTATTAATCTTCCAAGCCATCTGCCCAAATGTAAAGTTCATCTACTCACCCTACTTATCCCTACCGCACCAAACTTCTCTGAATCACATGCCACTACAAGGCTTGTTCATCACTATTAATCTCCCTAGACATCTGCCCAAATGCAAAGATCATCCACTCACCCTCCTTATCCCCACTGCACCAAACTACTCTAAATCACATACCAAATCCCACAAACCAAATGAATGTCTTTCTTCTTACATTTTTTTCTTTCCAAACAAAGTCTATTTGCAATTTTTCCAACTGCTAGGCTACATTAACTAGGTTCTTATAGACAGACATAAGATAAGAAGGGATACTTTCTAGAAAACTATTTAAAAAAAGTTATACAATCACTAAATGATAAAAAGGATCTTTCCAGCTAGCTAATTTCTATTTATTTTCTCGAGCAATGGAAAACAGGTCTTCTTTATAATTGACTTGACTCCCCCACTTCCGCACACCAAGAAGAAAAAAGGTTCAAGGAAACCAAGTCAACTTCACCAACAGCAATAATTACACTCTTTTAAATGGAGGTTCTCCTCCAAGGACGCATATCTATATATATATATATAAGGATTCTAATCCTAAAATGAGTTTGATTTCGTCTATCCTACCATAAAGTCTGTTAAGAGCCTCTACTACAATGATGAAGACATGGATCAAGGATTACCTATCTAAGTGAAAACGTTGGAAAAACCAATCACCAATACAGATAATGAAATTGAAGTTAAAGATCCCTTGATACACCTACTCTGATGTTCCCCAGAAATCCATTGTCATCAAGTGGACTAAGAAGTCTTTATCAACATGATCTTATGCCTTCTATAGAATGATCTTGTAAATTATTCCACGGCGACCTTTTCAACTTCTAGTATCAATAAACTCCCTAGTTTATTAGAAGATCGTCAAGAATATATCTCTTGATGGCAAAGCATTCTTGATAAGAACCTAACACCAAACCAACCTTCGCACCAATTTTATAAAAATTGTTCACAGGCTAATAGGCTTTCCTAATCTTTGTTGCACCGCTTATTTCGGGAATACATGCGATGAGTAGTACTGGAACCTAAATTCCACAAAACCCTTTGTAAAACTCCTGAAAAACATTAATCAGGTCATTCTTAATAACTTCCAAACACCACATAAAGAAAACGATAGTAAAGCGTTGGGGATCTTTATCCCCATCCAGCTATGAGATAGCTTCATTCTATTTTTTATTGCCTGATGAATAAAAAGGGACAAAGTTTCTCCTTTGCAGTCCCATTCCAGACCATCAATAGTTAGTCCATATGCAATTATAAAATATAGATAGGGCTGTCAATGAGCCAAGCTAGCTTGGCTCACCTCATATGATCCGAGCTTGAGCTAAAAAAAGCTCATTATCTTAACGAGCTTGAACTGAGCTTGCATAGGCTCGGCTTGGTTTGTATATGAGATTATACATCCATATTTCTATATCTTATATCATATATTAATATTAAACACACATTAGTATATTATATTATAAATAATAATAATCAATTATGATATTAATCCACTTGTACTAAGCTAAGCTTTTTTGTGAGCCGAGCCTTTTACAAGCCGAGTCTTTTGCGAGCCGATCCCGAGCCCAAAATTTTTTAACGAGCTTGAACCGAGCCTAAACTTTGCTCAAGGTTCACAAGCCCGAGCCGAGCAAGGCAAAGCTCGGCTCAGCTCGTTTACAGCCCTAGTTATAGACACTAATTAACATACCCTACGATTTAGGCTGAATAGGATAGTACCCAGGCTCTTGCTAACTCTCTAGTTCCTTATCTATTAAAGCATTATAGACTACATACCTGCAACATTGTAACCTGTGTCGAGAGTGTGGTTGCTTCTGTCTGAAGGGCTTGCACCTTCCTCTCCAGCTCACCAGTATAACGGATTTTCCTCTCCTTCGACCGTGCCGCAGATTGTCTATTTGCGAGAATCCTGTAGTGGACGATAACACAAGCAGAAATATATTACCACTCAACAACTTGTTACAATCGAAATCCTTTTCTTCGAATTATAGAAAATAAAAGGAAAAAAATAACAGTGTAAGAAAGCAATGAACCATCCATAATCCATCAAAAAATCAAGCAGAGAACAACAAAATTTCCACCCCCGGATAACATGAACCGGAATTTCTATAGGACAGAAAAACCCCAACTATGAAAAGTTAAAAAGGCATAAAAACAAATTCATTACTGTCATAAAAAATCATTTGCCAACCACTTAATTATACCAAAAGCAGAAATATTTGAAAAGTATTAATCCAAGAAAAGAAATCAAGAACAACCCACAAAGCATAGAAAGTTAAGAACTCCAAAAAAAGCAGTATCTCAATAAAAGAGAATTAAAAATCAAACAATACAATAACAATCCACCTGAACAACAAATGAACAACTACTTAAAAACATAACCTAATTTCAGAACTTCTATATAATTATGAACAGAATCAGAATCTCCATATATTGATCCCATTTAATTACTTTATTAAAAATAGATACAAAGCTAATGCATCCACACACACACACACACCAAAAAAAAAAAAAAGACGATAAAAGGCCAAACCTTTTAGCTCTCTTAGAATCAATCAACGCTAGTTCTGCGAGCTTATCTGGTCCCATTGCCTTCTTCACGCCGTCCATCACCGATTCCACTTCGAACGAGGACAAACTCCCATCCATTGAATTACTATGCCTATGCATCCTCTTCTCTGGAAACCCTTTCCCGCCAAATCTCTCCTCTTCCCCTCTACCACCACCAACGACCGACGGTTGAAACTCTATACCGTCGAAGAATTCAGCATCCACAGATAAGCTCCTGAAATGACCGATTCCCGCCAATTTCCCCTTCTCCCTGTCACCGTTGGATTCCTCCGACTTGCTCGAATCAACCGTCATCGGAACCCCGCCGTTGCCATGAGAATCGTTGTCCTCCGACATCGAAGGGTTATCGATGGCGGCGATATTGAAATCAACGTCGGCGTCGAATAGGACGTCGTCGGGGAACCGGAAGAAAGTCGTCTCCGACTGTGCCCGCCGGTGATGAGACCCGCGATGTGGGGCTTCGGGCATCTGATCGATGTCGGTTCGGCCGGGAAATCGTCCGTCAAAGGGCTTCCCGGCGAACTGCCGTTCCATGTTGAGGTCTTTGCGGTGGAGTGGTGGTGGAGCGTCTTGGGGTTACTGAAGTAGTTTGACGACAACGGCATTGGAACAGAGGAAACGAAAAATTGTCTTAAGCGTTTTGGGTCCCACTTAGGACAGCTCTTTCATCGTCGATGTTCCACGTGTTACATCTTGATGGTAAACACCCTGATCTACTTTATATGCGAAACACTCTAGAACTTCTCGTTCCACTAAATCTTCCAAAGTATACCAACTACGCTATTATGAATCTCTCGATCCAAGAAAAACTAAGGTCCCGTTTGTGAATCTTTTTAAGAGCCAAGAAGTCTTTCCTAAATTTGAAAGAGCTTTCTATCCAATGCTTGGGTGTTTGGTGACACTTTTGAAAGCTTCTTTGGATGAAAGAGCTTATTCAGGAAGCTCGTTTGTAGAAATAGAAGTGGAGATTCATGCAAAAATTGCGTTTGCCAGAAGCAGTTAGTTATGTTCTAAATTTAAGTAAAACTTTTAAAATATTAAAATTATCCATTTATTTTTATTATAAATTCTTTAAAAGGACAAATATATCCATTTAGCCTAAAATTATGTAGAGAAGCATCATTTTACATAATATTTCTCACCAAATACAATTTTTAGCGAACTACTTTGATTGAAAGTTTTTTTTTACAAAGTCCTCACATTAAATCCCTTCTATTTGTAGGAGTTATGCCAAACGAGGCCTAGGGCCATGTTTGCATTGCTTCCTAAAAGGAGAAGCGACCCTTTTTACAACAATTGATTTTTATGAAGCGCTTAAATCTGTTTCAAATGAAAATGTAACGTTTGATAAATGCCTATTTAAGAAGTGCTTTTAAGTTTAGAAGTTAAAAATAAGCAAAATGGGTATTATAAAATAATATGAGGATAAAATAGTCTCAATAAAAACGACACTTAAAAGACTAAACTGATTCTACAAAAGCAATTTGAAAAAGTAGAATCGATTGTTTCAATGAAATCAACATTTTAAGAAAGCGCTTCATTTAAAATTGCTTTTCAAACATGTTTACCAAACGCTTAATATAGTATAATTAAAGCACTTCTAGGCTCAAAAATTACTTCCAAGGCCCCAAAAAAAGAAATCTCATACATGCCCTAAAGATCACACGACAACAAAACTGATGAACTGATGAGACGATGAAACGAGTCTCATCTTGGGCCTCATACTCGGCAGTTTTCTATTGGTAAAAGAGTTTCACCAAACCTATATTGCCTTGTTGCTTTGAAACAGCTGATTTGACATCTGATCGTCACTTGATCTGATATTTCAATTAGTATATGATGATGAGAATGGTATCACAAACTTTCTAAGCCCTAGTGCCTACTGATTTTGGTACAGGTTGCAATGAATGGATGGTCAGGATGTCAATGGCTCCCACATCTATCTATATTGGTCTTATTAGAATATAAACGGGCATATGCTTGTTTGCTTATTCATTATTTTTGCCATTTGATTTCATTATATCTTTTTTCCTACTGGGACAATTAGGTCATTGTTTAAAAAATTAAATATATATTTGGATTCTTAAGCCTTAAACATTAGAAATCCTGCCACGTTATCCCTTATTGTGCATCAATGATTGCCCAAATATCAAATTTGTTTCATCATGTAAGTGTACTTTTGACCATTCACAAAGACACCATAGAAACATTTTTTTTTTTTTTTTGGATACACTAAAGACCTAAACCATTTGTACTTACATGCATCGCGGGATCTCAGTGATTAGGGATCGAGGCTAAGGGTTTACAAGTGGGTTGGGCTGCACGTGTTGACCAGGCCCGGTACAATCTGAGATACAATAGGTCTTATAGTGTCATGCTGGGCTAGGTTCATGCTCACGGCACAGTCCAGACACGATTGATTTTGGCCAAAATAAAGGCAAAAAATACAAGCTTGACATAATAATAATCGTGTCTTGGGCTTATCTGAAAATCAAAAATTAAGAATGGTACAACACGAAAAGCACAAGTCTTTTTGTGCCAGGTCAGCATGTGCGACCCATTTGTACACCCTTAAAGGCGTGTCAGTTTGAGCTTTCTCGTTGTAGGAGGTTAAAAAAAAAAAAAAAAAAAGAGCACCCCGTAAGCAACACTAAAAAGAGTGATCGACCATTTCTAAAACCCTAAAAAACACGTATCAATCTCAAACTGACTATATTTTAATCGACTTCCACCTTAACCGGCAACAGACTTGTACACATGGTATCGTATGGTTAGCATCACTGGAAATATTGTGACGAAATATCGCAAACGATTTTCTTTCAAATACCAAGGCTTTACCAGTGGGATAGCCCACACGTTCAATAAATTATGTTTCTGCTTGAACTCGATTAAGAAAAATTGCTAGACTAATAAATGGAAAGCTTATTAAAAGTTTCCTTACAAAATAAGATGTTGATTATATTTCTTGATGTGCCTGCATTCATTCATTGCAATAATGATTCATAAGGTTCTTTTTAATTGTTGTATAACTTTAGAATCTTAAGTATATGTGGTTCATTGTACAATCTCGATTAGATCTTTGGGCCGGACTTAGGTTTATGTTAGATTGACCTGGCCCGATTTATGCATTACATATAATTTTTTATTTTTTTATATTGTATACATATAAACATTATATTATCAATACAAATGTATTACTTTCATTACATTTGTGTTGGATCGGACTTGGCCTCGAGTTCGAGCCAACATAAATAATGTTATATTGGGATGTAATTCCCGGCTAGTTGCCACCCCTACTTGGGGTGTCTCCTAAATCCCAAAGCCACATATGTTATATACGGCTCGATCAAAGGTTCATCAAAGCAATAGCCCGGGGTCAATTGGTTCGAGGAAGGACAAGACATCGTTTGGAGCATGATAACTGTAGCATCAGTTGCAACGTGCATCTATGTGAGTTATATGTTTACTGGTGTACGTAAATGTGTGCTAACGCATCCAATACTTTTAAAGCAGATGCATTAGTGTATATTTATACACGTCAGTGAACATATAGCGTGCGTGAATGCGTGTTGCAGTTAATGCTGCAATTGCCAAGCTTCAAACAATTTTAAGCCGTGTATAACATTTGTGGCTTTAAAATTGCATCGGACTTTAAAAGTGCTGGATGTGTTGGCACGTTGTATCCACACACGCCAATGAAGATTTGGTCCGTGTCTAAGCATGGCACGATAAGTTTATAGTGTCGTACCGAGCCTTGGGCACATGGACCACGACCTGGCATGGCATGGGCCGCATGGCACAATTCCTCACGGCATCACTGGGTTTTGGCCAAATTTGTAGGCAAAAGCACAAGCCCGATCCGACACGGCTTAATAATAATGGGGCCATACTATGCCAACCTAGCTAGCACGATAAAGCCCGTTGGACATTTATAGTGATAAACAGTTTCAGTGGTTCGATCCAAGGTTTTAAGTCTCCGAATCTTGGATCGGACCAGTCCTAGCCAATCTCAATCTAGATTGGTGATACCGGCCGATCCAAAACTGATCGAAAAGTTGGATCGTCTTTAAAAAAAAATGGATCGGTTGTATCGGTCTGGACAGGCTGGTATCGGACTGGTCCAGGCCGATACTTGTTGGATCGTTCATTTTATAAATTAAAAAAAAAAAATTTAGATCGATCCGATCCAGTCATTGGACTGGTCCAGATTGGTATCAGTTGGACCGATTCCGATCCAAAGCCACTTGATACAATAGTTATATCATGACTTGGGATCGGACCAGTCCTGGCCGATCCCGGTACGGACCGGCCGATCCGAACCCGATCGGTCCGATCCTTGAAACCATGGCTCGATCATGGCCTATTTGCATTTGAGTGACTCATCACTAAACCGGCCAATCAATCATCACTGACCCAATCGGCCGTCCAACTGTTCTTAAGACCAATAAAAGAGGAGGATTCATGGTTGTCATGTCCGACCAACTAATCTTCTTTCAGTTTCATGGTCGGAGACCTAACTTATAGAAATCGGGTACCAATTGAAACCCATAATATGATCATCAGTATCATCAAACGCACAAATTCCACTTATCAGACGCTTTAAAATCATCAACTTTGTCAACGACTAATAAACTTGGTCTACGACATACCCAAATGGGATGAGCATCTACGTAGTCTGTGCTTGTCTACCAGACTTTGTTTGTGGAGGACCAATACACTATCTGCAGCGCTCCCCAAAAAGAGAAAGAAGCAACACTCATTGGTTAACCACCCTTTTTGAGTGGGAAGCTATGAAGGATAAATCACCAGAATTCCTACCACAAAAATAAATAAATCACCAGAAAAGAAAACTAATAAATAAATAAGTTGGATAGGTTTACGTCCTTTAGGATAATGTGAGCTGGTGGCATTCGCGTGGGATGCACACTATTTTCCATTAACAGAACTTTTTCTATCTGTATTGACAAGGCAGAGTTTTTGACTCTAGAGTTGTTTATGTAGCAAATAGCACCAGCACACCTAGTGCCGTCAATGAGCCAACTTAGCGTGGCTCGGGTTGGCTCTTATGAGCCGAGCTAAACTCTATAATTAGGCTCACGAACTAAGTTTGAGTTCGAAAAAAGCTCATTATCTTAACGAGCTTGAGTTGAGTTTGGGTAGGCTCAACTCGATCTGTATACAAGATTATACATCCATATTCGTATATCTTATAGTATATGTTGGTTCTAGAATTAAATATGATAGAGCGATGGTACCTAATTTTCTGAAATTAAAGCCGGATTTTATTGTTATTGCAGAAAACAATACGTAAAGAAAGCAAAGGAGAGGGTGAGGCACAGACTACGTCACTTTCTTTAAGGTGATTTATGTCCCTGCGGAGAAATCTGTGTTTCCACAAATACAACCAGTGTATCACCTTTAGGACACAACATCTCAGAAACCATCATTGTAGGTTTGATCGATTTGTACGATTTGATCAAGCATAAACTCTACACACCAATGTTTGCTCCGATTTGTAAAACAGTAATAGAAAGAGAGAACATGATGTTGCAGAGAAATCCAGTGAAAGAAGAAAATTACAGAGCAAAATAGAGCAGAGAGATATGTATAAAACGTTCTATGTGTTGGGTATTTTATAGAGAAAAAGTGTAACGTTCCCTACATATTAGGAATGCACAGTTATCCCTAATAAGAACATTATAAAACGGTCATAATTCAAGTTTGGGTTTGTCAAAAAAGAATGGTTCACGCGCGTACGAATTGAACCAACCACACACGTGTGTACGCACACGCATGTGTGACGCGGGCTCACACAAACGTTAGAAGGTTTTCAAAGTCGGCATCTAAAATCCTCTTAGACGAGCCTAGCCTCCTCAATTGGCTTCATGTACGTGCGAGCATCCCATACGTTCCTCACCTCTACAATCTTACAATGTTCATGCGAGAAGAGACTAGATGAACCACTCCTGAAGCTTGTAAGTTTCTAACATAGAACAAACGTGTACATAAGACACACTACCACTGGAGTGATCAAACATATCAAACTTTCGTAACAACAAAACTGAGAGGTTTTTATTAAAACATTTAGTATTAATTAAATATGTTAATATTAATATATTATATTATATGTAATAATAATAATCATCAACTATAAATATTAATACATTTGTAATAATATAAGCTTTTTACTGAACTTTTGTGAGCCAAGCCTAAACCAAAAATATTTTATGGAGCATCAGCCGAGTCTGAGTCTAAATTTTTTGTAACGAGCTTGAGCCTTGCTGAAGGATTACTAGCCGAGCTTTGCTCGGTTCGACTTGTTTAGAGCCTTAAGCACACCCCACATGTTCTCCTTTCATTGGTTGAAGTCAGAAAAATGATGCCTTGCCATTGTTGCAGAAAAAAACTCCTCTCCCATTCCGCTTCCTTTTTTTTATCTCTATCAAATCACAAGTGCTATCCAATCAGCTTTCCAAATATTTTTTGGGGTCACTCAGTATATCTCGAACAGCAAAAACAAGATGCTTGTTCAGTTTATCCAGTTGATGAAGATTTTCTGTTCTCCTGTGAACCACAGGAGATTGACACGTATCTTACGTATTTTAGGTGGGTTCACTATTTTAATCCGTGTTTATTTTAGGATTTTAAAAATTGCAAGTCATCTGTTTTAATTTAATGGGGGCTCACATGTAGACACATGTCAATTTCCTGTGAGAGATTCATAGGATTTCCTGTGAGAGATTCATAGGAGGTTTCCTGTGATCCGCACCCCCAGTTGATAGAGGTCCTAGGCTTTCAAGTTTCACCATCAGAAAAAAAAAAAAAAAGGCTTTGATGAAGCCCACTAGCAAGCAACTTCCTTTAATTCTTTGGACCATAATAAAGAAATAAAAACTGATCAAATTGCAAAATATTCATGAAACTTTTTACTCTGGATGGATATCTATTTTTTTTTCATTTTGGGATTTAACCCGACCCGATAAGATCAAGTACTGTCGGGTCTAAGCGTTGAATTTAAAATACCCATTTAGGAGATTCGTTTGAGAAACTTATATGATACGCATATGCTAGTTCTTGCGTCTTTGAGAGTCAAAAGAAACCGAAAGAGTACTTACTAGTAGAAAGCAATCTGAAACCGCTACTTTGATCAGATGATCCATTTGACAAATATATATTTATATAGTGAGTGAGTGAGGCTTTCTTTTCTATTTTTCTTTTATTCCTGTCTTGTTAAACAGTTCATGCTTTAGACATGATAGCAATCTTTTCTGTCCGGTATAAGTATAACTGCCTTAAAGCATTTCTTCCTTCCTCCTTTTGTCTTTTTTTTTTTTTTTTTGGAATAACCATAATTTTCCCTATTCAATATTGGGTAAGTAATAAATAAACATTTTCCTAGAAATTTACTTTGATTCTTAAAACAACCATTTCAATTTGATCCTTAAAAAAGAAAAACATTTGCTTTTGTTTTCCTTTACTGATCTCTAAAATGGTAATGTTTGTCATCTCCTCATACTTATTATACATTAGAAATGTTGCTTCCAACTTTCCTTAGGATCCTTTTGATCCCAGGAATTCAGGGGTGGGAATTAGAATTGTCAGGTGTGAATTTCAAATTTTGCGTTTGGATGACCAATTCTCAAGAGATTAAATTCACATGGGAAAAAATAGACACCCAATTCTCACGATTCATGAGAATTATAATTCACACCCTGGCCTCGCCCCGCCCCACCCCACCCCACTCCACTCCATTCCTAATGATTCCGGTTTGGTAACCCATAAATCGGGTTAGGGTCAGGTTCAGAATTTGCCCCATTGTCATACATGGTTCTACGGACCGACCGATATTGGTCTGTACAGGAATCGGACCTCAACGGTTTGGTTCCAACCAATGATACAAACTATTGTATCACAGGATTATGGACCGGATCGATTCTCTTTTTTTTTTTTGGTTGTTGTTGAATTTGTTTGGTGGATGGTCTAGACTGATTTTGATCTAGATCAGTGACAAGTCCTATTGGTCTTGCCTCCAGTCTAGCGACCTATCCCGTCGGTCCAGCGATCGATCTCGTCGGTCCGATGGTCGGTCCGATCCAGTCCGGTCCAATTTTTTTAATTTGAAATGTGTTTTTTTTGGTACCAGATCTGGACCGACGGTTGGGATCAGATCCAGATCGGTCAGTTCGGACCAAAATTGGTTGGGATTGGTTTGATACCTGGTCTCGACACATTAAACCATGTTGCCATCCCTATTTGGTTTAGAATCCATTATTTGAATTAAATAAAAAATAGTAAAGAAAATTCATATACACTAGATATACAAATTAGATAAATTAGGCTATAAGTAATGTGTTAACCATATAACAAAATTCAAATGCATTTGAATTTGAAATCGTAAGATTTACAATTCATATGTATTCCAATTGTGATGTATCTTTGAATTCCTGCTGTTCAAATGAACCTTAATAACTTTCCCTTTAAATTATATTGTAGTATGTACACTTTTTAAGGATACTAAGAAGCAACGCATTTCGGTGCAACCCACCCTCCAAAAAGACAAAAGAATTTGTTTGTTTTTTTGTCTTTTTCCCGGATTGAAAGGTGGGTTGCTTCTTTGCATCCCTTGCTCCACCTCGTAAAACTACATGAAATAAGGGGATTACAAACAGCACAGCATCTACATAGATTGGAGCGTATCCGATTCGCCAAACAGGACAAAACCCTCTCTCTTCCATCAGTGACCCTCTCTTCCATCAGTGACCCTCAGTGACCCTCTCTTCCATCAATGACCCTCACTGTCTCCAATACAGTAAGATCTCTCTCCATAAATACCCTTCTGAGGGCGTGTGGAAAC
Source organism: Pachysandra terminalis (assembly GCA_031762675.1). NCBI lineage: Eukaryota > Viridiplantae > Streptophyta > Magnoliopsida > Buxales > Buxaceae > Pachysandra > Pachysandra terminalis. The sequence goes on along the minus strand of JAUPMG010000014.1, from coordinate 15,972,075 downwards.
CCTTCTGAGGGCGTGTGTTTTCCACACGCCTTCATATCTTCCTTAGAGAAAATTTTCATCTTTTTGCTTCAGTTGTTCTCATGGCAGTCTTCCAAGCTCATGACCAACCATCTTTCCCCGACGTCAAACTGGAGATCCCCCGCTTTGGCAGCGACGTCGAGCATCAAAAAGAGGATTTTGATTACTCCCAAAGGGCTCAATGGCTTAGAGCCGCAGTCCTTGGAGCCAACGACGGGTTGGTCTCGACGGCCTCGTTGATGATGGGGGTAGGAGCAGTTAAACAAGACATTAAGGCCATGATCCTTACTGGGTTCGCCGGTTTGGTCGC
>JAUPMG010000014.1:15952880-15971647 GCA_031762675.1 Pachysandra terminalis | reverse complement strand
AACTGCTCAGGACTTCCGCTTATGATTTAATTGTTGTGTTGCCACTCTCGTAGAAATACGAGGTGAAGGTGACGCTTAGACTGGATAATCCATGAAATTGAAAAAATCTTGTTCGGGTCGTTATATTTAAAGTCTTAGGATCGGTCCTGGCTTATCCTGGTCCTGATCGGCGATACTAGCCGCTCCAGATCCAGTACAAAAATTGGATCAATCAGACCGACGGTATCGGTCGGTACCAAACCAATCCAATTCGATACGTCGATACCGATCTGGATCTTTCAATTTATAAATTATAAAAAAAAAACATTGGATCTATTGGATTGGTTGGACCAGTCATTGGATCGATTGCACTGGCCGGTCCGTATTGGTATCGGTTGGACTGGTCCGAAACAAAGCCTAGATACAACTTTTGTATCGTGGCTTAACACCGGACCGGTCCTGGCTGATCCCTGTACGGACCGGATCTGTCTGATCCTTGAAACCTTGTTAACCGAACTAAAATTGGTTTGGATCGGTTTGATTTCGGTTTTAACCAACCCAAGTTGCACACCTAGAGCGCTGAGAAGGTCAGCGTGTAAGCCAAGGAAGCCGCTGAGTTTGTTGAGCGAGTGAGCCAAAGATTACAAAGGGGAGGACTTTTAAACAAAGCAGATGGAAATGGTGGGGTCACACTAAAACCAATGGTAAGCACATGCAGTCACATGTTTTTCTCGAACCTACCACCCACCCATGTGCTCCTCTTTCCTTTCTCCCTCCACTTCCACTACCTCCCTAGTCCTACACCTGATTTCAATCACCCACCAAAGAATGCATGCCACGTATCAATTTATATGACCTAAGTACCCAACCTTGAGAAAAAGAAATGGTGGTGATGTTCCCGAGGAGGAAACCAGTCGGCGATTTTACTCCCGGTACGGTTGGCAGACAGTGATTGGGATTGTGTTGGGAGATCTTGTTGGGCATATGGGGCTCCATGTGATCTGACTCACCGGATCTCTTCTTGGGATGCACCAGACTCGCTTTTCTTATTATTATACTACTACCCCATTTCTTGGATCAATCATCATTTGATCCTTTGTGTTTTATTATAATTTTTATATTATTTAAGTAATCAGGGACCACTGTGCTATGTTGTTCTCACTCTGTACGGCGGGCTGGACAAAACCCTAATTAAAAAAATCTATCTAACTATAAATAAATGCTAATAAGCAAACCAATAGATGGTTCTTATCGTTTACTAGCAAGTCAACTTGTCAAATTTGTCATTTGATCAGACCGTCCATGTGGACTGGAGGATAGCTAGGTCCGAATTTACAATCAGATGGGGGTGTCAATTGGTCCGATCTAAACAGAACCGAATAAACCAAACCATGGTTTGTTTTCCTTTTGAATTGATTATGATTTAAAAAATTAAAAATTGATTTAAATCTATTTGATTTATGGTTAAGGCTTCGAAATTAAATCAAAAGTCGTTTTAATTCTGTGAGGTCGAACTGAAAAACTGAATTTTTTGATTTTTATTTTGGCTTGGTTCAGTTTTATTGTTTTGCCCGTTATATTTTGATTGTTTGTTTAATGCAGTGTAGCTTAGTTTTGGTTTTGGTTTGACCACTAAACCAAACCAAACAAATAACAAATCTAACGGGTATCCATCAGGTATACCCGCATAGACTTGATCCTTAATGGGCACCCACCTTTGATAGAACCAGAACCAGACCCGATAATAAACCGAATCTATAAACCCGAACCGATTCCTTTTAAACGGGTTCGGTTGTATCGGGTATGGCTGGTATCGGATACCCATTATTGAAACTCCTCAAGTAAAGGTGGATTGAGTGGTCATGGTGTTTCTGTGAGACCGACCGCACACATGCACCCATATCTTTGTTAATATATATATCAAAGGGTTGTGGGGAAGGAAGGGAGACAAATGCATGGAATGGAATGATATGATATGGAGATGCTTCTTTAGAATAATCAATCCCAAAGAGAATGGGAGAAGTCAGAACTTCATTGCATGTTGGTGCACTGCATTCTGCACTCACTGCCAACTCATTTACCAACCTTGGAGGATGGGCCGATCTGCTAAGAAATTTATGGGCGTTAATGGGGGTATCCAAGTATCATCCAGTTAAACACCGGTTACTCTAAAAGTTAATGTGGGTATCCAAGTATCATCCAGTTAAACACTAGTTATTCTAAAAGTTCAAGCTCTTAGAGAAAGGCACAATAATACATATCAAATGGTTCAATACCCTTCTACACGTATGGGCCCACACAAGAACAATACATCTGTAAAAAAAAAAAATAGGTAATGAGGCAAACACACAGACATATACTCCTAGAATTCAATCACTTGATACTCGGATACCTGTCAAACACCAATTACTCTAAAAGTTCAAGTTGTTAGAGAACGACATAACAATGAATATCAAATGGTTCAATACATCCACCCTAGATATTTCTAAATGTTGCGTTTGTGTCTGTTTGTGTTTTTGGATAAGTGATTCAATGGGAATACTTATTCATAGTTGTAATGCGTTTGGCCGAGTTTGTGCTTTTGGATAAGTATTCATTGAATAAGTGACTCGATAGGAACGTTTATCCACAACAATAAATTGCTTACTTGAAGAAAATAGTGTTTGATAAATACATTTATTTAAGTACTAATGAAAGTTTAGAGGTAAAATAGATATTATAAAAATATTATTAAAGTTTAAAAATAACATTTATTTAAGTGCTTATGAAACTTTAGGGTAAAATAGGTACTATGAAAATATTAGTAAAGATTAAAAATAGCTTCCCGCATAAGTGATAAGAGAAGCTACTCTCAATAACTTCTCCTTATGGGTAGCCTTCGTCTACTACTTATGAGTAAGCACTTACCCACTAAGTGTTATTAAACACACCTTTAATTTAAAAAAAAAATGTTTTAATAAGCTCTAAGCTGAAATAAGCACTACATTAGCTGCGCCAAACGCAGCCAACAAGTTTATTCTTAAAAAAAAAAAAGTGATTTGCTAAATATATATATATATATATACTTATAGTTAAGTGCTTTGATAAGAAAAAATGATACTAAGCAATCATTCTTGCACGTGACACAAATGACCCCGTCACAACAACTGATAAAAACTGTTATGATTGCAGAAAACTTTTTTTTTGGTATGATGCAGTTTCAAGAATGTGTTCTCTCTCTAAAGTTGGTCTTAACAGTGTTGAACCATTTGATATACATTGGTGTGTTGTTCTCTAACTAACCATTTGATATACATTGGTGTGTTGTTCTCTAACTATTGGAGCTAATTAAGGAGCTGTGACCCTCTCCCAATTGTTTCTTTATTATGTTTCATATGAACCATTTCAAGTTAACAACATATTGATTCTCTCTTCTTTTCTCTCATTCTTTCTGTCTTTCCAATTTTCTCTTATTTCTATTCTTCTCTCTTCTTTTTATTCTTCCCTCTTCTTTCTATTCTTCTATCTTTCCTATTTTCTCTTATTTCTATTTTGTATTGCAACAATGGATTATAAAACATTGAACAATAAAGTCAGATCACATCAGTGCATGTGGGTTTTTCTCCCGAAGACGTAGGCATATTAAGCTGAACCTCGTTACTTTGGTGTTCTGTTTTCGTTCTACTTCTAGCTTTGAATTTAACATGGTATCAGAGTATTAGTAGATATTATCCTGATTTTTTTTTATGTGCAGGCTTCAACACCCATCGACTCTCCTTATGTTATTCAAACATCTGACAGTCTTAACACAACACTTGTCTCGCAAGTTCTTACAGGTGCTCCCTCTCCTATGGCCAACCTTGCAAGTAGTGTAGCTTGCTTATCAAGTTCCTTTGCTTCTCAATGGATCATTGACACCGGTACCACACACCACATGGCATGTTCCAAATCATTGTTCTCTTCTCTTTCTCCACACGACTATATGCACCCTATCACCTTGCCTAACGATCAGTCTGTTCCTATTTCTCATATCAGATCAGTTACTTTGTCAGATAAATTGTGCTTACAAAATGTTCTTTATGTTCCAACCTTTTGTTCCAACTTATTATCTGTCAGTCAATTAACCCACTCACTTCGTTGTATTGTCACCTTCTCTTTTGATGTTTGCATCTTCCAGGACCAATCCATGAGGAAGATGATTGGAGTGGGTAGACAATGTGATAGATTTTATATCTTGGAAGGACCCTCAGCAAATTTTGTCTCTTCTTCATCCAATGACTCAGTTGATACATGGCATTGGCTACTAGGTCACCCTTCTCCTACTCGGTTGAAATTTTTGTCTCGGTCTCTACCTTTTCTCTCAGCTTCTAATAAATGTGTTTGTCATATTTGTCCCTTGGCAAAGCAAACAAGAATACATTTTCCCACTAGTTCTATTTCTACATCTCAGATTTTTAATTTAATTCATTGTGATATTTGGGGTGGATATCGGACCCCTTCTCTATCCGGTGCTCATTGCTTTCTCACCATTGTTGATGATTTTTCACGTAGCACTTGGGTATTTGTTATGCGCTTTAAATATGAGACAACAACTCCTTTGCGACATTTCTTTTTATTGATAAAAAATCAATATAATTGCAACATTCAAAACATTACGACCGATAATGGCAAAGAATTTTTTTCTTCTGAATTGCAAGAATTCTTTAAAGATAATGGTGTCCTTCATCAACACAGTTGTGTCTCCATCCCTCAACAAAATGGAGTGGCTGAGCGTAAGCATCGTCACCTCCTCCAAGTTGCTCGTGCTTTGCATTTTCTGACTCATCTACTTTTGCAATTTTGGAGGGAGTACTCATTGCTACCTACCTTATAAACAAAATGCCAACGCCTCTTTTATCCGGAAAAAGTCCCCATGAAATTTTGCTTGGTTCACCACCTTCTTATACTATCTTGCGTATTTTTGGTTGCCTATGTTATGCACACAACCCCAATGTTCATCACAAGTTTGACACTCATTCCCGTCTGAGGATATTTGTTGGCTATCCATTTGCACAAAAGGGTTATCGTATTTATGATTTAGATACCAAATCCATTTATGTGAATCGCGATGTCATGTTTCACGAGCACTTATTTCCCTATAATACATTACCCCTTGATCGTTTCCCACACCATCACAAGTTATGCACACAACCCCAATGTTCATCACAAGTTTGACACTCATTCCCGTCTGAGGATATTTGTTGGCTATCCATTTGCACAAAAGGGTTATCGTATTTATGATTTAGATACCAAATCCATTTATGTGAATCGCGATGTCATGTTTCACGAGCACTTATTTCCCTATAATACATTACCCCTTGATCGTTTCTCACACCATCCCGTTCTTCCATTTCCCTCTTCCGAACCTGACCATGATATTCCTTTACTTATTAGTCCACCTCTGGCACCCACTCCTTCACCTCCACCTGAACAATCGCCAGTACCAACCACTACCATAAGACGCTTTAGTCGCACCATTCATGCACCATCTTATTTACAAGACTATCATTGCTCATCAGCCACCATGTCTACTGCTCCATCTTCCTCCTCAAAGTCAAGTACTAATCATCCTCTACTTTATTTTTTATCTTATGATCGTCTCTTTTCTTCCCATCAAGCTTTTCTTTTTCATATTAGCTCTCATATTACACCCACTTCTTTCACAGCTACCATGTACTCTCCTCATTGGCGAGATGCCATGGCCGTTGAGATCCATGCTTTGGAAGACAACAAGACATGGCTCTTGACACCTTTGCCCCCAAGAAAAACACCCATCGGATGCAAGTGGATCTCCAAGATTAAACATTGTCCCGATGGCTCTATTGAACGCTATAAGGTGTGTTTAGTTGCTAAAGGCTACACGCAAAAGGAGGAGTTGTATTATCATGAGACTTTCACCACCCTTGTCGTTAAATTGACTACAGTTCGTTGTTTACATGTTGTTGCCTCCATTAAGCAATGGTCTCTTCATCAACTTGATGTCAATAATGCCTTTCTTCATGATGATCTGGATGAAGAAGTCTATATGAAAATTCCGCCCGGATTTTCTAAAGATCATGGGGGTATGGTTTGCAAGCTTCAAAAGTCTCTTTATGGTTTGAAGCAAGCCTCTCAAAATTTGTTCTCCAAGCTCTCTTCATCCCTTATTGCTACTGGTTTCACTCAATTCCATGCTGATTATTTTCTTTTTAGCAAAGTCTCTGCTCATTCTTGCCTTCATGTCCTGATCTATGTGGATGATATTATTATTGCTGGAGATAACTCCAAAGACATTCATCAATTCAAACAGAGCCTGCAATCTCAGCTTCACATCAAGGACCTCATTGCTCTTAAATTTTTTCTTGGTATAGAAGTTGCATGTTCTGCCAAAGGCATTTTCTTAAGCCAACACAAGTACACTGTAACGGCCCAAAATTTCAAAAATCTAGAATAAGGGTATTTTGGTCATTTAATTAATGAACAAGGTTAAACCAGTGAAATTTGCCCAGGAGAGTGTAGAACATTGTATGTGTAAGCTCCCAACTTAAAATTGAGTTGTAACACTTTGAGAATTGGTTAAAATCTACAATTAAGTGACAACCCATTTTAGCAGAACCAAACAGGCCCTTAACTTACCTTGAGCCTATAAATAGGAACCTTTGTCACATGACCCTTTTGTTCTGAGAATTTGAGAGAGAGAGAGAGAAGAGAGGAAAGGGGAAACCCTAGAGCTTGGAAGGAGGATTTTCAACATCAAAGGCAAGGGAGAAGGCTTGGAGACCGACAGGGGATGCGGCATCGGATGGCTAAGCACGAGGAACTGCGGCTACAACAAGCATGAGACGAGTAAACTTCCAATTCCTTGGGTATTTGGGCAAAAACCCAAATACCAGTTGTGTGTATCACTTCCTAGCATTAATTATTGTAGGATTGCATGATTAACATATTGAATTAAGCATCATGTGTAGCATTGGCATGGAAATATGAGATTTAGGATAAAAACCTAACCTAGGGCTTGAAAATTCAATTTGGGACAATGCATGTGTGGATTGATCAATAGATTGCTTAGAATGTGTTTAAACATGTTTTTCGACGATATTAGAATGATTTAGAACCCATTTGGGGGATTAGAATGACCTAGAATGGAGTTTGGAGGATTTGGGAACAGTTTCACGAGATCGCTGTCCGTCGACGGGTTGTCGATGCACCAACGCACATACCGACAAGGGGCCAACCTGTGTTGTGCGAGGCTGTTGGCGGATCCCATCGGTCCATCGATGAAGCCACCGTTGGAGGGTGGTCGGTCCACCGACGAACTCACTGACCGCTGGACCTTTTGACATTTTGTAGGGAGTGAGTCCACCTACCGATGACCCACCGACGGGGTGTGTTTGTGGGATTTTTGAGGAGAACTTTGGAGAACTAAGGTGGACCACTTCCACTGATGAGCCCACCAAAGAGTGATGTGTCTTGTGAGTGTTGGGAGACCGGGAAGGACCAGTTTACCAACTAGGTTGCCAACCAGACCTACCACAAGAATTAGACTTTGTGCTTCGTGAGTGAAAACTAGAGGATGTGTAATGTGATTGTTTGGAGTTTGAGTGTGAGTAGCTACTACTTGAATGCCACCACCATGTTCATAGGACCACTTGGCAAGTGGGGAATATGTGAGCTGGCCTGGGGTTTATACTGAAACCTGGGGACTGTGTGGATTCTTGGAGACTAGTGTAAGGTTAACTAGTATCGGTTTAAGGTTCATAGTAGCCTACCTGGACTTGCAGAATAGATTGGGAGACTTTGTGCATGTAAGTGCCCTAGTAATTCTTAAGGTACCAATTGACTTAAAAGGCAAAACCTTAACCCAATGGAACGAGGAAAATCAAATGAATGAGATAAATGATGTTCATAACTTCTAAATAAGAGAGCAATGATAAGATATAAGGCCAAGGACTAGCCTGTTAGTTAAGTGATTCACACACGGAAGTAAGAATGTGCATAACACTTGTAATGAAACAAGTAACACGTGAGTACAAATATGAATATTACATAGACATATGTAGACATATGTGGTATATGGTAAAGGATGAAAGAGTATGTATGCTTATGAATAAAAATAAAGTATGGTAATGAGAGGTAATATAATTAATAACCTCATCTATCTGAATCACTAGAAATGTGATGTGTATTATCTACAATAATGAGATTAATAGAAATGAATGTTATTGATGTTTATGCTTGATAATAGACATGAGACATAGTATTGTGATGTAAAGGCAAATGATGTAAGTCTTTGAACATGCATGACTGTGTTTATTTATTTTATTTATGAATAAGCATAGAATGAGAATGGTGATGTCTGCAGACAAGTAAGAGCATGAGATATACATATGGGGACTAGTGAGTGTCTCTAGATTATGTTGAACATGGAAGTGCAGATCCATGATGTGTGATGATCTGATCGGTTGTAGATGCTTTTGTAATGGCTTGTTTTCTATTTATTGCATTTAGTTTAATTTAATCGAATTGGAATAACCACCGGTATTGCATATTAACTTCATGGTCGGGATGACCAGTGGTAACCATGTGATACCCGAGATAGCCTTGAGAGGTAATGTGAGGGTGAGGACTAGAGATGTCCAACATGCCCGAGTGTTTATTTGTTCGCCTTAAGAAGCAATATGAGGGTGAGGACCAGAGATGTCCATCAGGCCCGAATGTTTATTTGATAGCCTTGTGTGGCAATGTGAGGGTGAGGACCAGAGATATCCAATAAGCCCAATGTTTTTTTTTATTGTTTAATTATTGTGTGTCGTGACGCGGATGTGCCACGGGGAGTAGTCTATGTGACACCCTGGATACAACCTTGCGAGGGATGTATCCCCATGATAAAAAATAACGGTGGGACGAGAGCACCCCATGGGTTGAAAAACCCTAAAACTATGAGTTCACATAGAATCCTCTAAGGCCTTAGCTATAGATGGCACATTGAAGTCTGTGTAACTTGTGCGGTCTCAGGTGGGGATCCAGCATGAACATCCAATGGTCATAACAACAATAGTGCATGCATATCATGTGATTATGACTGAGTTGTGATTAGTGAAAAGGGCGACTTGCCCCTCTTAAGAATGAGCATGGAGCATACAACATCATGTAGAATATGTAGATGTGAGTAGACCAGCATGCATGTTACCAAACCCAGTGAGTATGGATGAGAGAACTGCATAGTGTGCTGATTGGGATGATGTGTTTGAATGTTATAGTATTTAGTGATGTTAAAGGTTGTAACTAATAGTAGTTAATTGTAGAATTTAGAACATATAAAGATAGAGAAAGGCAGGTATTAAATAATAGATCATAATAGAGGTTACATGAGAACCGACAGAGGAAAGAACTGAGCAATTTAAGTGACAAGATTAGAATTATGTAAATACTGTTGACGGTAATACATAAGTAAGGAGATTGAATTGTATAGAAACAATCTACGAGTTACGGTAGTAACTTAAGTGAAATCATGTGTAGGCTAAAGAATGTAATTAGATGAATGTCAGGTGCCAATGTACGAACCTCTCATAACTCACTCAATGAATATGACTAGTAGTGTATCCATTAGATCTTTAGATCTAGTTTACATAGAAGATGTTTGAATTCTAAATGGCGACTAAGACTGAGATCAATCCGATAAAAAGATTAGAACTCTTTAGACGTTTAGTGTTGCATAATAAACGCTTTATGAATAAATTTCATAGAAGTTAACCATACAATGATGACAATAGAGCTATGTCTATATGACAGGAAGAATTAGGTAAATGTGGGAAAAAGAATTGTTTAGATACAAATGATGACTCATAATAAAATTATGAACTAAATTGCATGAATGCAAACAATGAACAAAATTATTATGAAATATCATAATCCACTTATACGGTATTCCATATTTATTTACTGGATTGTGTTTCTGAGTAAATACTCGATTATTGTGGGTTTACTCACGGGCGTTATAGTTCACACTCGTTGATAGATGTTTTTCAGGTTGTGCTACTTACTCTGATAGTTGATTGGCAGGCTTGGGTAGAAGCTTTGGCATTGTAATTGGTTAGCAATGATCTTGGTAAGACATAACTAGAATTTAAATATTATTTAGATTTGTCTCTTGTCACTTGTTTGCCACTTCCTGCGAAGGGGAGTGAGCGTTGCGTTACCAGATTCTAGTGGTGCCCCTTGAGGGGTATACCCTAGAATCGGGTCGTGACATACACCCTCGAACGTTTACAAGATGTTGGTATGTTAGGAGCTCGTCCTATTGAATTTCCAATGGAACAACACTTGAAGTTGTTTAATACAAATGGTACTCCCTTGGCCGATCCTTCCTCTTATCATCGTCTTATTGGTTGCTTGATTTATTTAACGATCACTCGACCCGACATCACCTATACCGTCCACATATTAAGCCAATTCATCCATCAAACACTTCAGCCTCACTATGTCGCTACTATTTGATTGTTTCGTTATCTTAAAGGGACACTTGACTAGGGCATCATGTTTTCCTCCTCCACTTCGCTTCATTTATCTGGTTATTGCGACTCTGATTGGGCTGGTTGCCCTATGACCAGGAAGTCTACCAGTGGTTACTGTACTATGCTAGGTACCAGCCTCATCTCGTGGAAAACCAAGAAGCAGGCAACTGTCTCTAGTTCTTCTGCTGAGGCTAAATATCGTGCTATGGCTCTTCTGAGTTGTTAAATCACCTGGTTAAAATATCTTCTTACGGATCTTGGAGTTTCACATGATACCCCGCCATCATATATTGCGATAACAAAGCTGCCCTGTTCATCGCTGTCAATCTTGTTTTTCACGGACGAACCAAGCATATTGAATTGGACTGTCACTCCATCAGTGAAAATATTCAATCCGAACTCATTGCAACCTAAGTCTAGAACGTCGAGCGGGTGCGGGAGCGAGAGCGTCAAACTTGAAAATAACTTGTGGACCAGAGCGCCTACAGAGCGACTGTATATATACATACAAACTATAGTTAATGTATAAAGGTATTTGAATTTCTATTTTTATGCTCAACCACATATATAAGAGAAAGGACATAATACATAAAATATCTCAATTTAACTTTCTATCAATCTAATTTAATATTATTTTAGAATAGAACTTAAATGTTTTTATAAAACCCGTAAAAATTTACAAGAAAATCCACATTTATTTTTAATAAAACTCATATTTTCCCAAAAAATTTACAAGAAAACCCATGTTATTTAATCCTTTTTTTCATAATAAAAGTCATATTTTTATAAAACTCCCAAAAATTTACAAGAAAACCCCATTTTTTTTTTTTTTTTTTTATGTTTTTACTATAATCTGCGGATTAGGGACGTTCTCGCGCTCAAAACGCAGATTTGCCTTCTGAGCACCAAGACGCTTCCCACTTCACATGGATTGTGTGACTTAGATTGCAACAACTCATTTACACACTTCTGAACAACCAACAGACGTTTTCACGAATGCATTGAGTCGCAATCGTTTTCAGTATTTAGTTTGCAAGTTGGGAATTTTGAATATCCGTGCTCCAGAGCTAATTAAGGAACCGTGACTCTCTCCCAATTGTTTCCTTATTATGCTCCATATCAAGTTAGCAACATATTGATTCTCTCATCTTTTCTCTCTCATTCTTTTTATTCTTCTATCTTTCCTATTCTCTCTTCTTTCTATTCTTCTCTATTTTCTATTATTCTCTCTTCTTTAGATTCTTCTCTTTCCTATTTTCTTTTCTCTTCTTTCTATTTTGTACTCCAACAATGTATTATAAATAATTGAACAATAAAGTCAGAACCACATCTGTGCATGTGGGGTTTTCTCCCGATGAAGTAGGCACATTAAGCAAAACCTCGTTACTTCGGTGTTCTGTTTTCGTTCTACTTCTAGCTTTAAATTTAACACTAACAACTTAAGCTTTTAGAGTAAGTAGATCTTAACATGGTATCAAAGCGGGAAGTCGAGTGTTTGAATCCCAGGGGTATGTGTTTGTGTGTTTATTCTCCCATGAATGTATTGTTCCTGTGCGGAGTCTGCACGTGCGGGAGGGTGTTGAACCATTTGATATACATTGTTGTGCGGTTCTCTAACAGCTTAAGCTTTTAGAGTAAGTGGTTCTTAACAAAAAGGAATTCCATCGGAACATATTGTGTAAGCTTAGGTTTGGAGCAAAGTAATCAAGAATATGAGATGGTAGTAGGTTGTGAAGAAACATCTAATTTTCTTGAAAAATTGAAAAACTAATCAAACAACAATTGAACCATGAAGGAGATTTTTAGAGGAACTTGTTTCTATAATTAAGAATGCCTTTAAATTATGGAAAAATGAATTAAGTACTACTCTTTTTCCCTAGTTGCCTACTAGTTGATTTGGCTAGGTATTACCCACTCTGTTGTAATTGGATTACATTTGTACGCTGGATGGCGAGGCCAGCACCAGTGCGCTAAAGTTGTCGAAACCAAGCTTGTTGTGAACTGGAATATCGATCTTGTTTTCAGCATTGTATCCCCTACAAAATAAAGCAGGTACCAAATATGAGTTAAAAAGCCTAGTGCTGTTAATTTGCGGCGTTAATGACAGAGGCTAGTGTTGATATTTGATGCATGAGAAAGGTACATATCAACGAGTCAAGGGGAATGTACCACGTTGAACCAGATTTTTCTTAAAGAGAAACTCAACTGGAAGTCTTGACAGAATATCCGAAATAATCCCAAATGGTAGATTGTTCAATTGATCCCTTATACCAACAGCCTGCTTCCAATCTAGTCCTCTTCTTTCTTCTACTCAGTTCTTCACTTTGTTGAGACTGGTTATTTGATGCAGTCTTCTATTAAGGGTCGATCTTTGGTTCGTTGGAAAGATCTCTTTGAGTTCTACGTTCGCTATTTTTACTATTTTATTGAAATTTTAATGTTTTGGTCTTCAAAATAGGGCTGAAAATTTCGTTGTAGAAAAGTGTTGAATTTTAAGGATATTTTTATCATTAGGGGTTTTATTTCAGAAGTTATGTGAGATCACTTTATTTTAATGACTTAGATTAAATTGTATGGACGGCTAAGATTAGTTGCTTGGATCTTAAGTTTGGTTTTATTCTTTTCTTATAAATAGATATTATGATAAAGTTGTAAAAGAGAATTAGATGAGTTTATAAAATTGATAGAGAAGCTTTTCTTTTTTATTCCTATTGTTATAAGGTTTTTTCCTTAAACCCTAGCAACTCTAGAAAGTTGTGTGTTATGTGGATTCATCAACTCTTTTCCTCTTCACCCTACATCATTATCTCACCTCATATGTATAGCTGAAAGGAATCTGTTACATTCGCAATATACATCAATATAAAAAATGTTTATTGTGTTGATAAAGGATCAAAATGGGGAGCCAATAACCCAGTATAAACTTCAACCCAGGATAAGATCTCCTAAATGTTTGGTTTGCAGATCATACAGTAGCAGTTGCAATTTTTTTCTAGTTTGCATGGATAAGGAGGATACATGAAGTTATACTTTTACATGTTTCTAACCAGAAACTTTAATGCTTATACAATGTTAAGGTCATAATCTTGGGATACAATACTCGTAGAAATGTTCATAATGCATTTTTTCTTCAAAACAATATTCGGAAAATTAGCAACCTACAAAATACAAATCCCAATAGAATGCAATAAATTCTATCAAGACTGCTTTATGATGTGCAGATTTCTGATTTCAGATGGTTTTACAGAAATTTGTGCTTTGTCTTTTACTGTCATTGTTAGCGAAGTACTCTCCATGTCAAGAATCAATGTTAAGATGGCTCACTCAATGTGCTCATAGGACTTGAATCAGAGCTATGAGAACCTCCCCCACCCCAATCCTACAGGAAAAATTGCTAACCCTTACAATGGGTGTTGTTTGGGGTGTCAGATGATATGATTAAAGGTATTTTAGAATTTTGTTTTTCCATTGGAGAACACAGAAGCCATATTCTATAGTTATTTGTGAATTGTTTGATAATTAGATATGGTCCTAAAAACCAGATCAACAATGCAAGAACAGAAGGAGAGGAGGGAGAACACGCGAAAAAAAAAAAACCAACAGGCCTTCAACCTAGACCTTATAATTTATATAGAATTCAAACCGACTTCCACAGCCAACTAGAATAACAACTCCTATATTTAGTTTAAGCTGGAAAAAAAAAAAAAATCAATGCAAATGGATACCCTATTTAGGAGAGAAAGCAGGTTTTATACAGGAAAAATATTTAGGAAAACACAAAATGGTTTACATACTAAACTAAGCAGAAAGTAAAATATATACTTAAATCAAGTCTTGCACCCCCTCATAATGTCCTGAATATAATACCTAACCACAAGAAAATAAACACTCCCAATGTACACAAGTTTAAATTAATTCATTTCCATTTTTCTTTTTGTCTTTTTTCTTGTCTTTCTTCACCCAACTTAACGCAACAAAAGCACCCGATATTCATTTCCGTTCCATAATCATGACCACGCAAGTAATCAATTGCTTCTACTAGACCTCTACTTACAAGAAAGTAGAGACTCCTCAAACAAAAGAACCACTTAGTCTTAGGCGCGTTTCGCCCGGCTTATATAAGTGCTTATTTGAGCTTTTATAGCTTATTAAAGCACTTTTTAAAATTAAAAGTGTGTTTGGTAACACCTAATGGGTAAGTGCTTACCCATGAGCACTAGAGGAAGGCTACCCATAAGGAGAAGCTACTGAGAGCAGCTTCTCCTTATCACTTATGTGGGATTGTTTTTCATAAAAGCTGCTGATCGTAAGTCATAGATGGTAGCAGAAACCAAGATTGTTTGTCATCAGTCTAATTGAGGTTTTGTTGAGGATGCCATGAAAGTCTTCTGCAACTTGAATAACAGAAAAAGGTGAAGTTAGTTACGATTCTTTGATTTCTGGTTGTGTACGGAATCGCAAGTATGAGGAGGCGTTTTTGGTTTTGAGTAAGATGAAATCGAATGTGATTGCCCTTAGTAGTGCTCCTGATGCTTGCTCCGAGAACTCGGATTTGTGGATTGGAAAGCAATTACACTGTTGCCATCCGCTTGGAATTCATGTCCAATACCCAATTGTGCAATGTCATATTGAATATGCATGTAAAGTGTGGGGAAATCTCGGCTGCTTGTTTGGTGTGTGACAGAATTCCTTACAGAGACGTGATTTCCTGGACCAGTATTATAGATGAATATGGAAGTCACGGGTATGGTGTTGAAGCTCATGAGACGTTTGAAAAGATGAAGGAACAAAGTGAGGTTTCACCAAATCCAGTGACATTTCTTTCAGTTCTATCGGCTTGTGGGAATTCGGGGCTAGTGAAACAAGGGCGAAAAATGATAAAGGCTACCCATAAGGGGTTTATGTGTTGATTTTCATGAGCTACTGTTCTTTCCTTTTATAATTACTTAAAGTAAATGTATCTACCAAACGCTATTTTCTTCAAGTAAGCAGCTTATTACTACTGTGGATGTGTTCCTATTGAGTTACTTATCCAATGAGTGCTTATCCAAAAGCACAAGCTCGACCAAACACAGCCTTACACTCTCCTCTTGATTTTACAAACTAAAAAAATACTCTAGAATTATCATTGTTGTTTATGACTATGTATGCAATTTTCTATCAAATCCAAAGCAAAAGAACAAGTAATAATCCATCAAAATTTGCTTATACGTGGCTTGGTAATGGAGCACAGTTATGTTTATCCCAGACATTTTAATAATAACTAACAGAGGATATATATGATGCATGCGGCTGCAAATAAAAGGAAAGAAAGAAAGGAAAAAGCAGTAAAAGTTTTATGACAGAAACAGTAGATTAAGCTAAAAAAATTTACTTAAAGCAATAGGTGTAGATGTCTTTTCGGGTATAATGGTACATGTGGCAAAGATCGTCCTATGTCCTATGTATCCAATAAGTAGGAAAGAGGGTAGAGAGGTAGATCCACGTGCTGGCCTAAACCGCAGTGCAGCATCTGTTCCTGCAATGTTGCTTGAACTGAGTTGGGGAGGCCGAGTCAATAAGGTGTGGTAAGCAATGGCAAGGATGCAGTGGCGGAGACAGAGGGGCCCCCACGCCCCCAAAATCCAGAGGACCCTATGTACATGCACTCCTCCACTCAGCTTGAGTGGAGTGGCACTACATAGGGGTGCAACTTGGGTCAGTTTAGGTCGAGTTGACCTCACACCCAACCCCAAACTGACCTCCTTGAAGGTCAACCCAAACCCAAACCCAACCCGACCCATTTTGAAACCCGAACTATGAAACCCAAACACCAAACTGATTTTATTTTGAAAACCCTAAACCCAACCCGAACTGCAATTTCAGGTTGGTTTGGGCCGGGTTAATTTGGGTTGGTTTCGATTTCTAGCCTATAAAGATCACAGTTCCCAATGCAGCAATACCCTCTCCCAAATTTATCTTAATACTCCCAAATGACATGAAATAAAAATGTTCATATCAACTTAGAATTTTCTTCTTCAGCACATGATAAGAAAAGAGGCATTTCTCAAGAAACAAAGAATATTTAGCAACACTGAAAATGCAATAAGACTATAATTTCTTGAAAGAAATGACTTGTTTGCACATATAGCTCCATTGATTCAATCAGAGGCAAACATTTAGAAGCAATTCCATAATAACTAACTTCAAATTATCACTGTATATAAATTGACCTAGTACTTTATCCCAGATGAAGAAGCAATACAATCTATGAATCAAGATCATGGGCAACCCACAAATTTCTCTAAATGCTTCATGAGAATAAAAGATGCTAGATGTTCCATAAAACAAGTAGGTGCCTTGAGGTATATCTACACTCTTGTATAGAAATGGTCATCATAAAGAGTATAACTAAGACAAGAATTCGGTAATAATTTCTAGATCTTTTTCAAATTGATACTGATAAACTTCAAAGTGAAATGCAAAGATTGGGTCACAATTGTAAGATTGTGAGAGCACTTTCCTTTGTATTGTGCCACACATTGAATCTTCTTGTGCATGCAAAGCGCAATCATCAATTGAAAATGTTAGATGTTGTAATTTGACTGCCTTAATATTGTTAGGTAATAATGAACATATCGACAAGGAATTCAATAATCCAACTTACATGAAACACGCATTACAAAGTAACACTTGCAAAGGATCCGTAAATAGCACCAATCTCATCTGTTATAACTGAAGAATACAATAAAGCAAATTAGAATACATTAAAAAAAAATATTATCAACAAATGGCATAAGAAATAAGTAGAAATCAAACAAAAAGTTACTTGAATCGACTTCTACAATCTCTTCTAGGTTTTCCTCTAACATCAATTGGATTTGAAGAAGCCCGTAATCATTGTGCGCAAATCAAGCACTCTACAAGCTTCACTGCCAAAGAACTACGAAACTGATCAAGCACACGGCCCCCTGTACTACAAGCCGACTCAGAAGCTACAGTTGACATGGGCTATACAAGAGCACATGAAACTTGGAGCTATTTATCTTCCACCAATTCAAAATATCGAAATCCGGATCATTTTTCTCCACACTCTCCTCCAAATATCGATATAATTCAGATTTCGATTCTATCAACTCTTCTTCTTCTAAATGCTTTAAAACAAAATTATTGTGAAGAGTTTTCATTTGATTGATTGGATCCCTATGAGGTTGTTCAACCTCCATTTCATAAACATCTTGGCTTGCATTGAAAGATGACACAAGTGAGGCCGAATCCACAACTTGATAAGTAGCAGCGTGTGTCCCTTGCCACCTTCTTGCTGAAAGGTGAAGCCATCCATTGGTGGAAGATAATCGAAAGGAGCCTGGCATCCGAAATGATGTGGGAGTAATTCATCTACAGTTTCTGTAGAACTACTTGCTGAGCAGCTACTGGAGGCAGATAGCTTCCGAGTTTATGTGATTTGAGCAGGGCACTCTCTCGGTGGCCCAGTACGAGGACCGGTTCGCGATGCAATCCAGATACGCGCCGCACATGGTTGCTAATGAAGTAGACAAGTTCGAAGAAGGTCTACGTCCAGCCATTCGATCCAGAGTCGCCCCTCAGCGTCTGAAGACTTACGCAGAAGTTCTGGAGTGTGCTAGACATGTTGAGAGAGACATGGACAGATCGGCAGCGCTTAAGGACCAGCCCAAGTCAGACAAGAGCGGAAGCAGTGGCAATGGGAGATACCAGCCCTATCACTCGAGACCAGGCCGGGACAGACAGCAGAGATCTGACTATCGACGAGAGAGGACTCCTTCTAGAGATGCAGTAGCACCTGCAGCGCTAGCACGTGATGTGCCACGCCAACCCCTACCACCTTAGGATCAGATGTTTCCGATGAAAGAGACAAGGACTTGCTACAACTGCGGCAAGGAAGGACACCTCTAGCGATTTTGCAGAGCACTGCAGAGAGACGGCCAGCCTCGACCTGCACAGCAAGGCAGAGTTCATGCCCTGAGCGACACGGATGTTCCTCGAGACGACTGCGCTACGAATGCTGTGGTGGAAGGTATCATTCACCTGTTTTATACTCCAGTTCGCGTATTATTTGACTCTGGTGCATCCCATTCATTTATCTCCACTAGTTGCATGGCTATTCTGGGTTTACACCCTAGTGTGTTAGAGCTTCCTTTGAGTATTGCCAACCCAGTAAGGGGAATCGCGACTCTTCACCGAGTTTGTAGAGCTTGTGTGGTGAGGTTAGGTGACCTTAACCTGGAGGCAAATCTTATTGTGTTAGATATGCCTGAG
>JAUPMG010000014.1:15936476-15952780 GCA_031762675.1 Pachysandra terminalis | reverse complement strand
AATTGAATACTCCAAGAAAAACTGTCAAAACTGTCACAACATTCAATATTCAAAGAAAACTGAAATAATAATAAATGTCAAATCTGTGAATAGTAAATCACGTGAACAGTGTCATGAATAGTGATTTCAAATCTCATGAACAATGTCATGAATAGTGATTTCGAAATATGAGTGTTTCTCAAAATACCAGTGAACAATGTTCTCGAAATACCAGTGAACAGTGTTCTCGAAATACCATTCTCGAAATATCAATCTCGAAATACCATTCTCCAAATACCGTTCTCGATATACCGGTGAACAGTGTTTTCAGATTGGTCTCGAAATACCAATCTCGAAATATCATTCTCAAAATAACACTGAACAGTGTTTTCAAATTTCAAATGGTCTAAAATATACAATAAAGATGTCACAAATAAAAAGGTGCCACGTGTGCATTTTACAAATCAGTCATCATCAGTACTAGCCAATCTGTGCTAGTATCGGTTGGACCGGTTTGATCTAGAGTCTCATGATACAATATCGTTGCTTGGGATTGAACCAGTCTTGGCCGATCCCGATACGAACCGGACGGTCCGATCCTTAAAACCATGAGTGGTAAAGAGTGGTGTATAAGGATCATTTGGATTGAGAGTTGGGTTTGGTTCAGCCCGGTCCTAAACCTTGCCCTTTGCTATTCAACTATAAGTTAATGTTTAGGAGAACCATTGTTAACGACTGAGATTTTACATAAAAAATAAAAATATTGATCGCTTAGATAAAGTTCTCCCCAATGCCGTATAGAAAATGTTGGCACCGTAGATTAACTCGTATGTTTAATGAAAACTAAAATATATATTTTATAAGTAAATATTTTAAAACTTATATATTCTACTTGAGGAAGTAAGGAACTATTCTTAGTATGCACGAACCAGCACTAATTCCACCCAATAGAATTAACAACAGATTTGGTGTAGGGTTGACTCATATAAGGGTGCTTTTAAGTTTTCCTCAAACCAGCCTTCTTGCTATCCCTGAACCGGCCTCGACTTTAAGGGTCGGGATCTTCTGTGAGCAGAAGTCCTATGAGCACCCTGTGGTATAGAGACAACACCCAGGAGTGAAAACACCATTTCGCCCCTTGAGTGCAGTTTTGATGAGCCCTGCTCTTTGGTGTTGTCTCTACACCACAGGGCGCTCACGGAATTTCTGCTCACAGAAGATCCTCTCCACGACTTTAACTGGCTTCCACACCTTCACCAGTAAATAGACTTGTACACGTGATGTCTCATGGTTAGTAATAGTATTGCCAGAAAAATCGTAGCAAATATCGTTGATGGTTTTCTTTCGTTATATCATATCGTAGAAGATTTTGTTTGATTAGTGATGTGGAAAAACTAAATTGATTAGAAAACCTAGAACCATGATGTTAGTGTATTGATGTGATGGCATAACCTGAATTTGTTAGAAACAAGTTTTATGTTGTTAGAAACAAGTTTTATGGACGAAGATTTTTTGTGAACCTGAGTTGTGTGAACCTCACACGAAGTTGAGACTTGCCCTCGGTGGACAAAAAAAGGTGATTGACATATCTAAAGACTTGTCCTCGGTGGACAAAAAAAGGTGATTGACATATCTAAAACCCTAAGAAACTTGGAAACCACGAATACACAAATACAATCATGTTGGGGCTCTTACCAACAACAACAAAAAAAAATCATGTTAGGGCAATAAATATTTAGGGCTGTTAATGGGTCGAATCGTGATCCAAATTCAATCCGAATCGGATCCGAAAAAAGTGAATTTAGTAAGGGACTTTTGATCCAATAATTTGATAAGATATGATCTGATTCGGTTCGAGTGTAATTGGATCAAATTCAAATATTGGTTTATTCGATTCAATAAGAGTTTGATCCGATTCCATTTGTGTGCATATATATATATATATATATATATATTGGGTGACTACAAGTATAAAAAATATAATTATAAATAAATCATTAATTTAGGATATTTTTAATATATATATATCAAATTGTATTCTTTTTATCTGATTTTTGATAACTATAAAATAGGTTTATCAACAAATTCGATTCGAAACTAATTGGATTTGGTAATAGATTTATGATCTGACAATCCGATAAAGTATATGTTCCAATTCAATCTGATTTTTAATCAAATCAATTTGGATTTGGGCCAAGCCAAGCTTTGTACAACATCGAACTGAGATTACACTTTTAAGACCAAATGTTCGGCAAGATTGGGCTCAGACATTTATAGAAGATGTAATGTTAACTGTAATGACCTTCACCTTGCCATTTAATTTGATAATTAAATGGTAGTTAATTCTTATTTTAAACCTTAGGATTTAATTGAAATAAGATGGGCTGAATTGAACGCTTATGTGATTTTGAGGAAATAGTGGTAACTTATTTAATTTTGTGAACTAGGTGGACTAGGCTTGGACCCTGCACAATGAACTCGAATTGGACGATTGATGGGTCGAATAGCCCATTGGGCCAAGGTAAGGCTAATTATGTAAATTACTCTTTTATTTGAATTATTATTTGAGTGGGATAATGGAATTCATCCACTAACCCACGTACCTTTTCAAAAATAGAGAGAGAAAGTATCTTGTTGTTTTACACGACCAAAACTATAGTGAGAGAATGAGGAAATCTGGGTTTTGAGGGAAAAGAAGAAAAATTGAAGAAGAAGAAGGCAAAAGGGAAACTTGGTGATCATCTATTGCTGAAAAATTTGCAAAGAACATATCTAAGAAGAAAGAGGTTGGGATTCCCATCGATGTTAAGATAATTATATCCATAGATCTTAATGATGCTATAAATATAAGTTGGATTGCATGATTTGATCATTTTATGTATAATCTGAACAGTTTAATGTAAGCTTGTGATATTTTGTATATGAGCATTGAATAACATCTTATGAATGATTTGTATGTTTACATGTTTGAACATGTTTAGATTTAAGTTTAATGTGTTTGTGATGATCCTATGAGTTCTTATAATTGATTATGATTTTCTGGAATTATTTTATGATGTTGATTGATTTGTGTAATGAAGATCTATAAGTATAGTCTAGATTTTATAGGTTGAGGTTTGATTAAGTTTATGATAATTTGATGTTAATATGTGATGTTTAAAAGTGTAAAAAGATATATTTGAGAGTATGGGCACGAAGCGCTAGGAGAAAAACCCAATTCTGGGCTAAAATATGTTCTCGGTAATTACCGAGACATCTACCAAAAATGCCCATAAAATATAGTTTTAGAGACTATCTACCAAGTCTCGGTAGGTCATCTACCGAGATTCTCGATAAGACTGTCAGTACATACCGAGGATCTACCGAGCCCCAATAGGTTCCAAATTTTAGGGAAAGTTCTCTTTAGGTGTTTTACACGTGTGTACGAGGTTGGTTTGTCTGCAAAAGTGATGATTACGGTCGAATGATGAAAAGTATATGATGGGGCTTGAAATTCAGGAAAATAGGACAGGCCTGGATGTGATATGATGAGATTTTGACTTTAAGGAGTTGGACTTAGATATTGGATTACAAGATAAGGTTGGGATGGTTAGCAATGTTAATATAGGAAATTGAGTTGGTTGAGTGGTGCTTGTAGCATTCACTGTTTTATATTATGATTGGTTCTAATGTTTAATTGTATGATGTATGAGTGGTTCTGTGAGTATCTACTACCTGTGTATGAATGATTGTGATGTATGGACTGTGTTTGTGAGTGGTGCTGGGAGTATTCACTGCGTGTTTGTGAGTGGTACTGGGAGCATCCACTGGAAGTCAATGGGATTGACTATGTATTGTTTATGAAAGGTTTGTGAGTGATGCTGGGAGCATCCACCGGAAGGCAATGAAATTGACTATATGTATGTATACCAGTGTGTTTCACCGTGTGGTGAAAGTTCCTTAAGGAATAGAATCTGTGTACTGGTGTGTTCCACAGTGTGGTGAAAGTCCCTTAAGGAATGGTATAGTATATTGGTGTATTCTATCGTGAGATGAAAGTCCCTTAAAGAATACTGAAAAATGAATTGTGACATTCTACCGTGGGTGTGAGTCCCTTAAAGAATGGAATGACGGCATTCTACCTTGGGTGTCAGTCCCTTAAAAAATGGGTTGAATGGTCGTATGATTAAATGAGCATGTGATTGGGCTAGGCCCAATTACCCTTACATTGCATATGCATATCATCCACATTTCATTATTTATAATTGCATTGATCGTTGCACATGTTTGGCTTGAAGTGAATGTTAGTGTATCTCCACATGTTGATTGGTTATGCTTGCGTTTGTGATTGTGTTTAAATGGTACTTGTTTGGCATGGTGGGACCATGTGGTTACTTGTTGTGGCATGGTGAGACCATGTAATTACTTGTTTTGCATGGTGAGACCATGTGGTTGTTGTTTGCATAGTGGGACCATGTGTTTACTTGTGTTGCATAATGAGACTATGTATTTACTTGTTTTGCATGATGAGATCATGTGGGTTATGTTTTGATGCATAATGGGACTATATGGATTGGGTTTGAATGCATGATGGGATCATCTACCCTATGATTTATCATGGTGGGACCATGTGAATAATTATTGTGATATGATATGACTACTTGTGTGATTTTCAAGTGTAATGAGATTACAATGTTGAATGTGATATACCTATTAAATATGTGATTTAATTTGATGACGAGCATGCTAATACATTGTGACTGTGGTATTATTTGTTGATCGAAATTGTATGAATTATACCTGTGTTGTTATGCTTCTATGAAGATAGTTGTCGTAACTTCTTTGGATTTCTTTACGAGGCTTCGACTGACCCTTATACTGAAACAGGTAATCAATTTGTTTGAGGTGTTGGTCTGGAGAAGAGATTTCATTTATTTTCAGATACTTGATTTATTATGATGGTTTATACTTATTTTTTTATGGACTTGGTTTTGACCCCGAGTGGGATTTGGACTTGTAATAGATTAGACCTCTATTTTATTCATGTAGGTTTAAGCTTAACAGATATGAGTTAAGCTACAAGTTTTATTTATTTGAGACTTCCGCTAATTTATGGTTTTAGACTCTTATTAACCAAAACAATGATTATGTATTGTGAATGGATATCCGAGTCCACGTGATGGATTCGAAATTTATTCTCTTAAAAATTCTCGAGATCCTATATTTCGAATTTGGGGCGTGACATTAAGAGTACTGACCCGACTTATATCTGTCCAAATCTTATCTACACTTTTATCTTATAACGTACTTTTGTAAGTCATAAGTGCATTTGATAATGACAAATGAGTAATTTTCTTCCTCTAAACAATAGAGGAAGATAGCCCATGCTCCAACCACTTATTTGGAAAGTGGGTTTCTAAATACTAATAATAGTTTAAATTGACATTTCTAACCCTATTTACATTACTAAGCATACTAAGCCTTTTGAAAATGATATTTTATCCATAAATTTTAAGATAATTTCTCTTATTTTGTCTTTAAGCTATTTAACTTGCATGTAGGCTGTGTTTGGCCCGATTTATATAAGTATTTATTTCATCTTATAACTTTTGAAAGCACATTTTAAAATTAATAGTATGTTTGGTAACACCTAGTGGGTAAGTGCTTACCCAAGAACACTAGAGGAAGACTACCATAAAGAGAAGCTGCTTTGTCCTTTTTAGGCTGAAGAAAACTATTCATCTCTTCATAAACACTTAAATAACTATTTACCAAATGCTATTTACTTCAAATAAACAATTTATTATTGATGTGGATAAGTGCTCCCAGTGAGTAACTTATCCAATGAGTGATTATCAAAAGCAGAAGTCGGGCCAAACACAATCATACTTGGCAAACATAGAGCGTGTTTGCCCTTGCTTCTTCAAGTCCTAGAAATGATTCCTGAGGCGAAAAGAGCTTCAAAATAAGTGTTTAGTAAATAGGTCTTATGGTCTTACATGCCCCTTTAAAACTTTTAAAATACCTATTTTACCCATGTTATCTTCACGAACAAAACTCCTACTGAATATAGATTTCCTACTTTACTCAAACTTCTCACAAATCTAACTTGGAAGTGCTTTTTTAATAGGTGTTTACCAAACATCTTTTATTCCTATGAAATAGTACTTGTGAAGCACTTCATAAGAATCAATTTGAAAGAAATCACTTTTCCTTCCAAGAAGCAACGCCAAACACTCCCATAATTGTTTTAACCAATACAACTTATGGATGTTGTGAATAAGTGCAATGAATGCTTATCCAAAAGCACAAGCAAGACCAAACACAGCCTTAAAATGGGTCTCTCACTCGCAAAACGAACCAGCCTAACTCAATCGAGAGTATTTCGTCTAGAGCAAATATGGTGGAAGATCAGCCGGAACGTGTGTATGTACGTCACATAGACGATTTTGTCTTTTAATAATAATGTGAGAAACAACTGGATACGTGGCATACATACAACACCAAGAACATAAAAAAATTGAAAAAAGTTCGTCCTTCAAACCCAAATCATACTAACCCCAAGTTAGACCAACCAATAGACTACGATTAAAAATTCTGGCCTGCGCTTATATCCGCTGCCAACTATATTCTTGAGCTGCGGAAGAGAAGAACGAACACAGAGCGTCTCTCGTGTTTTTCTCAGTCCGACCGAGCGACTGCACCGCCCGACCATGTTTCGACAAGCGCCTCGCCTCTTGGCTCGAGCAACCGCCATGGTGAGAGCTCGTCGTCGTCCCTTCTCCACCGATCTTCAGGAAAACCCCGCCACCGATTCGGCATTTATCGAAGTCTGGAAGAGTGTGATCCCCAACATCGATCCACCTAAGACTCCCCTTGCTTTCATGAAGCCTCGTCCTCCAACTCCCTCGTTGATTCCCACCAAGATCACCGTCAATTTCGTCCTCCCTTACGTATCCGAGCTCTCAACGAAAGAGGTTTGTTGTTTAATTAGTTGTTTCCGTTTTGTTCGTTCGATTTTATCTAGGATTGATTTTTATTCCTTTGAGTTTGCTGTTATTGATGATTTTGATGATGTTGAATCGATTATATTGAATTTTCTTTCTTAAGAAGTGGTTAACCGAGTTATATATTGATTTAAGATGTTGTGTGTTGGTTTTGACGATGGTTAGAAGTTTGGATTTGGCATGGTTTTGTTTTTAGGGTTTAGATTTATCTCGGGCGCTGTAGGTTGTGCGAAATGGGTTTTTCTTGTTATTTTTGGAATGTAGGGTTATTTTGGTGTAAAGTTATGAATCTCAACTTCCCTCTAGTGATGGGGGTAAAGATTATCTGGAAATTTTGTTCTGGTATAATTCTAGGATTTTCTAATTGGCAAAAGTTAAAGAAAAAGAAAATGAAAGAAAGAAGAAGAACAAATGGTCATATTAATAGATATTACTTGAACAACTGTAAATCAACAGCTTTTATGGTGATTAAGCATAGGTTGAGTGTTATCTTAATTATTAAGGGCTTAACCCAATAAGTTACCCTCAGTCCTGGCGCTTTTGGAACAACAGTTAGGTTCGTAACAGTTGGCAGGCACCACGGTGGGTTTGAGTCACAGAGGGGACGATCTATAGATTGGAGTAAAATGCCTTGGTATTATGTATGGGCATTGTGCTAGGTCATTGAATACTGATAGGTGAGTGAAATTGACACGTAAGGAAAAGGCTACCAGCGGGTCAGCCACCGTGGACATCGGCGACGGAAGCATGGTGAATTGTTACGATCCTAATTGTTAAGGGCTTAACCAAATAAGTTTTCATCAGTCCTGGGGCTTTTGGAACAAAAGTTAGGTCCGTAACATTGAGTTAATCATAAACAAAGATAGTAAAGTATACTCTGTTCTCGGTTCCCTTGAGCATAATCCGGCTACTTCATCTCGACTCTTTGATTTGGTTGAATCCTTCGTACTTGACTCAAAGATGAGCCCACTGGACATTTTTTTTAAGGTTTTCCTCCTATGAATAAGAGTAATCTTATGGGGCTCTCCAATGAATTTTCTCTTAATTGAGTGTGATTCTGAGTATATTCTAGCATTTTCTGTAGACAGAATCATCTTAACCAACCATTACTGTCATCAGTGTCAGTAAGATTTTCTCTGTGCATTTAAGTCTGTGTTAAGATGCTTTTTCGTTTTTATGTTTCACCTTTACAATGTTGGGATTGCTTTCAT
Source organism: Pachysandra terminalis (assembly GCA_031762675.1). NCBI lineage: Eukaryota > Viridiplantae > Streptophyta > Magnoliopsida > Buxales > Buxaceae > Pachysandra > Pachysandra terminalis. Next base: position 15,944,604 of record JAUPMG010000014.1, on the reverse strand, counting down.
AAGTTGCTGCTGCATTATTTTTTTCTTTGGTCTTTATCTTTTTAAGTATTTTCTTTCCTCCTGTTGGCTCTCCTGTACTTGTTTGTTGTGCCTTCAGCTTGTAACTACTAGTATTTGCATTGGTGTTACTACACATGAATGGCAAATGAATATTAGTTATTGTGCTGCTGTTGTCATCACAACCTACATGCTCATGTTTGTCTATTTGAGCACGTACAGAATGATGATGTAGGCCAATGTTGTTACAACTTACAAGCGGTTGCCTAGGCGACCAAGCAGTTCTAGGGACCCAAGTGACACTAGCCTACAGACACCCACCTAGGCTGGATTTCCGGACAACAATTCCCTCGTTTAATTAGAGAGTTATTATTTTATTTAAATCAAATTATTTTATAAGATATTAATTTATTTATTAAGTTTTAGCTAAATGATCAAGAGAGTAAGGGAAAAAAAAAGTAAAAATTGTCAATGACGAAGGGACAGAGCTTAATTGAAATTATGAGATGAGGGTTATTGATATACATATAGTTGAAAAATCACTAAGAGGAAAAAAATATGGTAAACCATCAACCACTTTTTTTTTTAATGATAGATGAAAGTTTTATGATCTATTTGACACTTAAAGACATAAACCGAAATTCCCTTTCAAAATTGATTTTCAATGGTTTTAGAAATTTCATTATCAATTGTGGAACTAGAGATCTTATCATTTTTCTTTATAGAAACCAACTTGATGGATATGTTTTTTTTTTTTTTTTTTTTTTTTTTTCCATTCTTCCAATTTCGGAGTTATGGAATTTTATTTGAAAGCTTTTGCTATAATTTGCCAAAGAAGTGAAATTTTTGCCAAATACAAGTATTGGAATTTTTCTTTGATAGACTTGAGGTTGAAGCACGTTGACCAACCTGATTCAGATTGTGTGAAAATCATTTCAAACAAGAGATCACATACAAGATTTAGTCTTAGGCACATGATGGAGCCTTTTGAAAGGGGTCAAAGTGTTGGAAAACTTATCCATAACGGCCACAGTTCTGATTTGTCCTACTGATTCAAATTTTTTTTTTTTCTGCAATCTATTGATGAGAGGACTGATGAATTGTCAGGGTCTTAGTAGAAGGCATCTATTGTTTACATTGATTATCTCTTAGATATGAAGCATGCCATAGGAACTTTGTTGCGTACCAAGACAGGAACATAAAATGTTATTTTTATATATTTATTTTGATAGGTAACAAGTATATATAATGTAACTTTAGTACAAATAACAATAAAGCAACGATGGGTATTGAGAATCAAGAGATTCCTAAAAGCAATCAATTTCACTATATTGGATCAATTATTCATAAAGTGGAAAATATTTCATGAGGTTGTTGCACGTAGAATTAGAGCTGGATAGTTTTAATGGAGGGGCGCTTCTACAATGTTATGTGATCGACGTGTTCCCCTCAAACTAAAAGGAAAATTTTATAAGACGGTCATTAGGCTTGCTATGATATATGGATTAGAATGCTGGGCAACAAAGAAGAAATATATGCAGAGGATAAGAGTTACTGAGATAGGAGTTTGAGATGGATGTGTGGGAAAACCAGGAAAGAAATGGTGAATGAACATATCCAAGAGTCTTTACGTGGTACCCATATGGGCACCCGATGCCCGACATAACTGATCCCATTTAATAAGATTTGGTTCTGGGTTTATAGACTGCGGGTTCGATTCTGGTTCTATAAAAGATGACCCCACTAAGAATTGGGTCTTGTTGGGTATACTCGTCGGGTACCACGTCTCTGTTTCCTGCGGACCGACTTGAAACCTAAATAGTGGGATTATTTGAAACTTCAGAAGTTCACTTTATTTCTTCATGATTTCATCCAATACTTGGTGCATACCAGTTTTTGCAGGGTTCAGAACTCAATCCAGAACTAATATTTAAACCATGCATGAATCTCGTTATTAATGCAAGCTAGACGCCACTGGCCTGTAGACTGCCTATCCCCCATCTAATAACATTGGATGAGTCTCCCTCAATAATGAGACTAACTGTTTTGTTTTTTTTGATCGGTTATAATGAGACTAACTATTTTAACAACTTTCTAAATCACTTCTACCACAAAGATCCTAGAAGACGAAGGATGTCTAATTGTGATCTGTAATAAGGCCACTGAGGGTATGAAGAGGTTTCCTCTGACCTGCTCTGCTTAATTTCATTAAATACTATACGTTTATATCCATTATATAGTTTGTACCCTCTTTATCTGTACGAGGTTATAACTGTGTGTGCAAGCTCCTTGTAACAAAGTCATCCAATGTCATAACAAGTAACTTGTAAATCTTGAGGGACACACACACACATATATAGTTAACGAGTGGGGACATTTATAAACTAGCCCTTACAGACAAAATCCTGAACTCACCTCCAGCCTTCAGGAACTATTGAATTGCTGTGAATTTTTGAGGCTACATCATATTAAACCTGAATTTTTCCATTTTTGAATATTTGATGTATCTGATTTTTAATGCTGGATCTTTATTTTATTTTTCAATGAAAAGAACTGAAGTATAATCTCATAATTCCTGTTTTGTATTTCTGTCATCCTGAATTTGCCCTCTTGTGAATTCTACAACCATGTGAAAAGTTGATCGCATAAAGCTATCTTGACCAAGTTGTGTTACTTGCTGAGTTTCCAGTCATAAATAACTGAACTGAGTAATCGGGATCTTATGTAAGTTGTGTATTTACATACAATGAACAACAATATCTTCAATGTGGTCTTCAGTTTATTATGATTTTCTAGTGCAACTAACAAAATAATGATCACTCTTTACATTTACCAAATTATTCTACTTTAATTTAAATCTAGTCACTGGATAAATCAAGCTTCTACAGCAGATGAGTTAAGTTGAAGTCGGAATCTGTCTGATGTTGCTCTGGACTGGATGCTAGGATAAAATCCGAACCACATTTTTGCATACTTTAACTGGAACCCACAAGCTCCATCTAACTCAGATAATTGTGACAGTGCTAGCTATTAACAAAAGAAAGTAAAGGGAACTGATGATTTTGATAATGCAGATGGATAAGTTTTCCATGCCTGTGAGATCATTCAGTTTGGTCACTGCATGCTCATGTCACCGAAATCCACTTGAGAAGCTTGTTCTTACTGTCTTCTGCAGTATTATCAAAGCATGCAGGAAAAGAAATGATAGTGAGGGAAAGATTGACAGTGCGCTTATGTTTGTTATGATGTTTGCTGTTAATTTTTTATTTGTGCATTTTCAGGTTGATATGGTCATAATACCTGCTACAAATGGGCAAATGGGTGTGCTGCCTGGACATGTAGCCACAATTGCAGAATTGAAGCCTGGAATCCTATCTGTTCATGAAGGGAATGATGTGACGAAGTACTTCGTTAGCAGTGGTTTTGCATTTATCCATGCAAACTCTTTTGCAGATGTAGTTGCTGTCGAGGCTGTACCAATTGATCGAATCGACCAGAGCTTGGTCCAGAAGGGACTTGCGGAGTTCACTCAGAAGCTGAGCTCGGCCTCAACTGACTTGGAGAAAGCTGAAGCCCAAATTGGGGTGGATGTCCACAGTGCCCTGAACGCCGCTCTCACTGGGTAATGGAATCTTTTTTCTTTTTTCTTTTTTCTTTTATAGGTCATTTCCTATTCTGTTACCCTCATTTTCAAACAGGTAATCTATCTTTGCAAAACTCAGATTTCTCATATTTCTTACAAAATTCATGTTCAGCAAAAACATCATCCTCAAACAAAAACTTGCTTGTTCTCGTCTATTACATCACGGTTTGGTACTTTCACAAGAAACAAGAAATAAAGAAGCAAAAAAAAACAAGTTTCTTGTCTACAATATGCTACATAACAGATGGGTGCTTCTACACACACACAAAAAAGGAAAAAAAAAAAAAAAGAATTGGAATAAAAACATGTTTCTTCCCTACAATTTGATATAACACAGTACAGTCTTACAATTGAAAAAAATAATGAACGAGAAGAAGAAAATTCAAACTTTCTGTTACGATCCTATATGTTGATGCTTAACCAAATGAGTTTTCAGAAGTCTTGGGGCTTTTGGAATAATAATTAGGTTCATAACAAATGGTATCAGAACAAACACCACGTCACAGGTTCAAGTTATGTATAGAGGGGGCAACCTATAAGTTGGATTAAAATGTTTTGGTATTTCTATACGAGCATGGTGTCAAGTCATTGAATACTGATAGGTGAGTGTGAGTGGAACCACTAATAAAAAAGGGCTATCGGCGGGTCAACGTCGATAGAGTGGGCCGTTGTGGACGTCTGTTACGGAAGCGTGATGGAATGTTATGATCCTATATGTTAATTGCTTAATCAAATGAATTTTCACAAGTCTTGGGACATTTGGAAGCGTGATGGAATGTTATGATCTTATATATTAATTGCTTAATCAAATGAATTTTCACAAGTTCCGGGACATTTGGAACAACCGTTAGGTCCATAACACTTTCTTCAATAGAATCTACTACAGGTGGTCCTTCCGCAAGCAAAAAAGAAGAAAAAGAGGAAGTTTTTCGTGTGAATAATGTGAGGTAAGTCTTCACACATCATACTCATTGATATGCAGAATAAACTAACACGAAATTCCAAAACAAACCGAACTGATCTATCCTTGTTCCTTTAACTGGCCATGGGTTGATATCTATTTTCTGTCATGTTATTATGCGTAAGAAGCACAATTAAAATGACAAATGCAACCACAAACAACCATTATTGTCCTTGAATAGATTATCAATACTCGTAACCCTTGAATGATCATTCATAAACCATCCACTTTACGTATGCTAATCTACGATCCGATCAAACTAATGTATTCATGACAATTAAATCATTAATCATAACCATATGAAATAATTATCACCTTCTATGGACTTGATTAATGCGAGACGATCCAATCAAACTAATGCATTCATGACAATTAAATCATTAATCATAATCATAAGAAATGATCATCACCTTCGATGGACTTGATTAATGCGAGCACATGTAAGGAACCATCGGGACCCAATGACGATAAAATAGAACGAAAGTATGCTTAGTGGGTAGATCAAAGCCGGCTGCTTGACGCGTCCCGTGATATGTGAAATACACCCGAGAGTAAAATGATAATTTTGACCTCATTAAGTACATCAAGTGAAGGCAAAATTACTATTTTGCCGTTTTGTGTATTTCACATACTCATAACAGAGGATCCTCCCTCATCAAAGCCCTAGAACTTCGTTACCTAATTCGTTCATATGAGGCACATGCTTGCTCTCAAATCCCAAATTCTAAGTACAAACATTGAGGATATTATAAAATTTGACGCCTTCACGATCAACTCTTACTTTCATACTATGCTTCGTTAACTTAGCTCTAAATCATTGTTTGTAGTTATACTTGTAAGAATCGAAAATAACAACGCAACAAACAACCATTTACTTTGGTTAGCGTCAAAGAAAAAAGAAAATGCATTTTTATTTTTCCTTTGACCGTTTGGTTTGCAAGAAAAAGGAAAAAAGTGTGGGTCCCATAATTTTTTTAAGAAAAGTTTTGGCTAAAAGAGCTAACTTTTGTTTTCTCGCTCAATGTGGTCTGATTTTGCATCGAAAGAAAATAAAAATGCATTATTCTAAATTTGCCCTTCAAGTTACAATAATTAAGTGTCATTATAATAATATTTTGTGTACTTAATATAACTATAACTTTCAAATTTGCCCTTCAAGAAAATGCACTATTCGAAATTTGCCCTTCAAGTTAAAATAACTGTCACTATTTCAAATTTGCCTTTCAAATTAAAATTATTATGTCATTATAATAATTATACATCATTATAATAATATTTTGAGTCTCACATGTGATATAAACTGTTTATGTGATTATATGTTATTATAATAATATTTTGTAGGTTTAATATGCTAAATGAATATTTAACATAGCATAAATATGATTTATATCATAAGAATATAATAGAAAATTGTATTCATGATTCTTATGACTTTCTCGCTAATCAAACGCATTATGAAGGATTTTTATTCAAATTTTCTGCAACAACTGAACACCAAAAAAAAAACCTTGCTTTCACTTTCGCTTTCTTTTCATGTTCTGTATCCTGTGACACACTTGAACGCTAACCAAATGCAGCTTTAATAAACCTAATAAATTCGGACACATATAAGGGCCTACACACCCATCGAGGATCGATACGATGAAAAGTTTGCTTTAGTCGACACTGTGCACACCATTTTTATTAAAATTCAACGAACAAGATATGAGATTATATCATGCGACAAAATTTTCATCTCTAAAATTTTTCTTTCTACGTGCAGGTCAAAGATATAAGATCTTATCCAAAATAATAAAAGTGATTGGATGGTTCTGATCGTTCTGTCTGATTGACTTTTATATTTGAGATGTAGATTTGACCATTTAAAAAATAGGTCTGACATCCATGTGAAGCTGTGTATCGTGATTGGTATGCACAACAGCATGATTCTTAGATTCAAATATGGTAAAAAGTCGCACACCTCACGGAATCAAATTGTTTCACATTTCCCTGTGATTCGGCTGTGATTGGTTGAAATCATGGATAATGTATCTGGAGTTAATTTAAAATTACGAAAATGCCATTGCACAAAACGACAGTGGCCCAATTATAAGTCATGCCCTAGTAAAATTCTTAGTTAATTGTTCACACATTAACTTTATTTATTTTTTTTTTACACACATTAACTCGTTTTTGTGTAAAACAATCAACTTCACATCCCAAAACAAACTAACCTGAACATCTCCTTCCTCTTCTTGGCCATGGAGACGTTCAAGCAAATGCCATCAATGTATTAAGAGTAGCTCAGTTCCCAAAACTATGTTTATACGGTGGCATCTTCCTCTTTTGGGATGGCTCAAAATCAATTTTGACGGGAATTATAGTTCACCAATAAATATTACATCAGAAAGATATACAATCAGAGATCATAATGGACATTTTATTTGTGGTGGTACCTTCAAATTGGGTCAATGCACCATCGCAAAGGCAGAAGCATGGGGCTTGGAAAGGTCTTGAACTTGCCACTACGTATCAAAATGTGGGTATCATTCTTGAAGGTGACTCACGACTGATTATTGAAAACATTATTAATAAGAGCAACTTTCCTGATGAATTAGATCAAATTATCTCTCACATATGAAAACTCATGCTCGAAAGGGAAATGACATCTAAGTCCAATATAACGGGCAAGAAGGCAACATGACAACAGACCACCTAACACATAAAGCATTATCCAATGACACAAGCCAACAGCTCTATGATATCACTCCTGAGTTGATAGAGACTATACTCCGAAACGACTTTAGGGGTAGATCCACAACTCAGATTAGACTGAGCAGATTCTTTACCAACCAAAAACAAAAACAAAAAGGTATCAAGAGTATAGCATATTTAGTTCAGATTCTAGAGACTTAAACACTCGACATCATATTTAGTTCAGATTCAAAATACTAATCATAATAATAATAATAAATAAGGCAAAAACAGCGTAGACAATTAACTACTTTACACCTTTTTTCTGCACAATAAATTAATGCAATACGGCAATACCCATCATCAAAGATCCATAGAATTAGGCAGTCCCATTAAATTTTCATAAAACCATTAAATTCTACATTCTTTTCACTAGAATAAATCACTGCACTACCTACCATCAAAATTCCATAGAATCAGACGAATCACATTAATTTTTTAGGAAGAAAGATCCAGTAAACACAATAAATTTCATATAGATATGTAAAATTAATAAAAAAAACAAAGAGTTGCCCTGTAAGAGGAAATAAATAACAGTCATTATTTGATTTATATAATTTTAGTTAGTTTCTATTCTATAATCAATCTAATTGTATTAAGTTTTTGATTGAAGGGAATTAGTTAGATCTAAAATCTTCTAGATCTAACTAATTGCCTACAATTCTAGAATCTTCTAGATTTAACTAATTGCTTTCAATCAATCTAGAATCTTCCAGGCAATTAGTTAAATCTAAAAGATTCTAGATATCAATTAGTTAGATCTATAAGATTCTAGAGTTATTGTAGGCTATTAG
>JAUPMG010000014.1:15926167-15936466 GCA_031762675.1 Pachysandra terminalis | reverse complement strand
TTCTAGATCTAACTAATTGCCTACAATCAATCTAGAATCTTCTAGATCTAACTGATTATCTTAAATCAATCTAGAATCTTCTAGATCTATCTGATTGTCTACAATCAATCTAGAATCTTCTAGATATAACTAATTATTGCCTTCAATCAAGGACTTGATACAATTAGACTGATTAAAGAATAAAAACGAACTAAAATTATACAAATCAAATAATAACTGTTATTTATTTCCTCCTATATACCCAACGTGCAAATTGTCTGAGAACTGTTAATAAGACCAAGCAGTGCTTGGATTAATAGCAAGCTTGGCATAGACAAAAAAAACGGACTACCTGTTTGATAAATACAATCTTGTGAAGGGTGGTCATTGAGGTCTGCAACATTTATCTCCACCCCAAGAACACTAAAAAAAATAAAAACAAAATCACAGACCGAAAAAGAAATACCCAAAATAAACAGAGAATCAGATCATTACTCTTGAGACAAAACGGAACAACGATCTAAACAAATGGCCTTCTCTTGTCACAATATCCTTAGGCCTTCCCCTTCTCTCTCTCATTTCTTATTTTCTTCAAGCATGTGTCAGATTCATGGTGGGCGACCCCCACATGAGGTCTGATCTGGGCTCTTTACTACAGGTTTGATTGTACTCGGGTCTGTCTGCTCCATCCTTCTTCACCTCCACCACCAAGAACAATGGTGCGCCACTGCAAAGTTCTCAGCTGCAATCACAAAACTTCCATTTCATTCCCCTTTCTTGTCCCTATAGACTATAGAGAAAATTAAATGATTATCATGTTATGCACAATAAAGAGTACAGTGGTCCAACATCACACCCCAATTTCATGTCCCGAATTAAAACCAATGAAAGAAACAATACACGTGTATTGACTGAAAAGAAACCATAACACACTCGAAATTATGATACAGATGAACTCACATATGTGAAGACCAAAAACAAACACAAGAGATCAAAAATAATGATCTGCCAGATCAACAAAAGGCCACTAAACTGATAATAATGCCTTGAGCATATCATGAGTGACGCACAAAAAAATTTCTTTATTTGGCCCCCACAATAATGCCTATCCGCAATCTAATGTCTTAGTTCCTAACTCAAAAAATTTGGCTCTAGGGATCAAATCATGGCAAGAAGTTAAAGTGAATCGAAAGTACGTAGCATTTAAGGCCATCCCTCAGTGTCTTTTGGGTTCCCTCAGTGTATACAATATCGGCAACATATTGCTGATTCCAAGATGGGCGACAAGAAATTAGGGTGCAAATTGCTTTACCCTGATTTCAACGACATGAGGGAAAATTCTCAATTTTTTTCAATATTTCCCCCATGTCTCTTGACATGGGCGACATGCCGATGACATGGGGGGAATTTTTTGCATTTTTTTTTATGTATTTAAGCACTACTTAGGGTTGTTTAAAACTTGGGTGGAAACCCATAAAAAATCCGACATTTCTCCAGATTTCCCCATCATTTCCCCCATATTTTCCTTTTCTCCCTCATAGATATGACACTTGATTTCTAGTTTTATACATCTTTTAATTGAGTTACATTCACTTTTAGTTTGGCGCTTAATTAGATGTAGCATCTTTTTTATAGCTTACAGACCCGACAGCGTGTAAGTTAACCACCCTAAGTATCGACTTTTAATGTGAATGCATTTTTTCTTTTGCATTTTTTTGATGTATTTAGGTCTTAATTAGACATGTTTAAAGTTTAGACAAAAATCCATGATTTCTCCACATTTTCCCGACATTTTCCCTTTTATACACCATGTCGCCGACATGTTGCCAATGTCACCTGGCAACATGCCAGGCGACAAACTTTGGGTTCCCTGACAATAAAAGTGTCAAATAGAAAGACACATACAAGAGGAAATCTGTAAGAAAAAAAAAATTTTAAAAAAAATTGAATACATGTACCCTGTAAAAGCTGAATGGTCACTATCTACTGCAGAGATTTTCATTTTGTTCTATTTGTTTTTTATGCAGCCATCAAGCCTTCCAAAAGTGCCTTTTTTATTTATTTATATTCCCTCTTCTGATGTTCTATTGATGATTATAAGTGTTTGGCATCTTTTCTTCAACTGATAAAATAGTCATTGTTCATACCATATATATGTGTGTGTTATATATATATATATATATATATATATATACACACACACTATTGAACTGGAAGCATCAAATCCATCTAATAAACAGAATGCTGAATTAATGAAGCCATGATGAAAAGTACCTCAGATCGAGCACATAGACCATGTGCCCCAAACTTAGACGTGCTCTCTTCATTATTTGAACAGCACAGATTCATAAACTTGTTAAGAGAAATGCTTTCCCTTGTGTCCTTGTAAAAAATTCCCCGTGGCCAAGGTTATCAAATCGTGACTCGAATCGAAAATTGGAAGGGGTTCATTTGAATCGAATTGGAATTTGAATCGTGAATCATAAGAGTCGGTGATTTTTTTAAATATTCATAAAAAATTTATATATATATATATATATATATATATATATATATATATAATTCTAAAAAAATTAAAATAATGAATTCTAGATAAATAATTCAAATTGGTATATTTAGGATAGCAATTTAGATATTTTATTGTACATTAAATATTGTATATTTGTATGTTATTTAAAATAATTTCATTATTTACGGCAAAAATTGGGGTGCCAAAATTTTTAGAAGCATATAAATCCCTGTTTTTTTATACCAATATTCTTTATAGTTTAAGTCGTAGAGCTATACTATTATTAGGATACTAATTTACATATAGATATTGTCATTTTAAAATTATATATAATTTAAAATAGGTAAGACACAGTACTTTATATATATATATAAATAGAGATCCGTAGGTTACATGCTTTTTTGTTTCTAAAAAAACGTTTAATTCTCATTATTCTGTGTTTATCTATTACTTCAAAATTAGGATAACAACCATCTTTACAGTTTAAGTTTAAACAGGGGTGCCGTAATTTTTAGAAGCATATAGATCATTGTTTTTTGATATCAATCTTCTTTATAGTTAAATTGTAAAGTTATACTACTATTAGGATACAAATTTACATATAGATATTGTTATTTTAATATTATATATTATTTAAAATTGGTTAGAAACAGTATTATATATATATACATACATACATACATACATATATATATATATATTGTTTTCCAAAAACAAGAGTCCATAAGTTACATGTTTTTTTGTTTCCAAAAAAGATTTTAATTCTCTATGTTTATATAAAATTGGAAAGTACTATTAGTATTAGGATACTACTTTTAAGGAATTATTCTTGTTTTGCAAAAACAGGGTACAGTAGGTTTCTAAAATCATGTTTTTTTGTTTACGAAAAAGAGTTTAATTCTCATTAGGAAACTAATTAATACACATGTTGTTATTTTGTGTTTATCTATAACTTAAAATAGGATAGCAAGAAGAAAATGATACAAAATTTGAAATTGGAAGTAAATCTGTTAAATAAAAGAAAGCAGATTTTGAATCATTAAATCACAATTGACTCGCGATTTGACCCGAAACGAGTCAACACCAAGCAAGTTAAATTGCCTGGTTGACGATTCAAGTTGACTAGTACGTACGATTTTAACAACAGACCCGTGGCTACTACAAGACGCAGACTATAGGTAGGTAATGATCAGTCACATCCCCATGGCTCCTACTATCACCTATCCCATCATAAGGACATGAAGACAAGCCTTGTTTCAGTATTACAAATTAATCACCATGTAAAAGAACCATCAGTACAATAAAAAGACTAGCAACTAAAGGCATATAAAAATAAGAAGAAAAACTATGTTACATCCAATATAAATGAGATAATTTAATGCAACCTAACAAATAATTGCATGGGGATGTGATACAGAGCTTAAAGGCAAAAAACGCATCGGAACAGAACAATTCTTTTCAATGAGATGAAACATAATAGGGGCTAAAACTTGTGTTTATGTATGCTAAAGAATACAATAATTTATCTTACTTTTATGTGTTTAAGTTTGTGTTAAACAACTCAATAGTGTATCTTACATTTATGCATTTAAACAATCAATATTTTTTTTATTGTATTTTACATGATTTAACAAGCCAATGTATGTGAATTTTTAAAAATTCATTATTGTTACGTAACCATCCCATGTATGCGTGTCAACTCGTTTTTACATCTTTTTTGTTTTTTGGAAATGTATAGATCGAAGATAGCAAAACAACAATGAAAAGTGACAACGACCTAACAGGGTTTAAATCGAAAATAATATCATATATTATTGTCACTTGGATTGTTGCAATTTCTGGAGACATCATTTGGATATGACATTTATGTTTTAGGTAATGGTTAAAAGTTCATAGCGAATTTTGTATTATCTTGTGATGACCTGATTTTTAACATGACTCTTTTCTTGAATTTAGGTGGAATAATAATTTTAGATGTTTTTTTCGGTCATTTCTTCAATTCTATTTAAAAAAGTAAAGTTCATGCTATACATAATAACTACTGCAAATACTTCAACAAATATCTTATTGCTTTTACATCATTGTCATATATTATTGTTATTTTGAGCTTTTTGACTCTTCATGGTCCTCACAATAAGTGCAGCAATTGATATTACGTATTTCATCTGGATTTTTCTTGGTTAAGGCTATCTTGAGCACAATAGCATCTGAACTTTATTTATTGATAGTCACGAGAATTTTTCTCGACTTAGGGATATGCTATTTTAATTAGGTACAAGCACTCTTTTAGTATTTACCATTTATGAATCATATGTTCTGAAATTTTTATTAGTTAATATAAATGTATATAGTTTTAAATTTATGCTTTCTGAAAATAACTTACAGATATTTGCCTATTTTGCTTGTTGAAATCAGTCCAACTAAAATCCGAAGAACGTTTTTTATTTACTTCCAAATCTTCACGACCATCGGGATATTATTAGCAAATAGTATTATTTATTTCATTTCTGATAGGCACTGTAAAGGTCAGAGAATTCTAATTAGTTTATCGATATTGACTATCAGTATTTTATTCATTACTTCATTGTACATTCTAGATATTGTAAGAGCCTCATCATGAAGAAAAAATTTAGAGAAAGGAAGGAAACTTTTATGAAAATCAGGGGTATAGATGATGTAGATATGGAGCATGAAAACATTATAGAAGTCAACATGAGTGTAAAAAATTCAATTTAGAGAACTTTTGAAGCAAAAGAATCATCCGCAATTAGTAATTGCAATTGCATTACAATTTTATTGCAATTACTAATTGTGACCCATTATTTTGCTTCAAAATCTAAATAAATTGATTTTTTATAATCTCACTGTCTTCTATGATGTTTTCAAGCTCTATATCCACATAATCTATACTCCTGATTTTCACAAGTGTTTTGTTCTCTTTTCTAAACTTTTTCTATATGATAAAACTCCTAGGGGTATCAAAAATATACAATGAAGCAAGGAATAAAATATTGATAGGTAAGAACGATAAACCAACAATTATTCTCCATTTACGATGCCTCTCGGAAACAAAATCAATAATACAATTTACTAATAATATCCCGATGGTCATGAAGATTTGAAAGCAAATATTAAGTGTTCTACGAATTTTAGTTGAACTGACTTCAATAAGAAAAATAAGCAATATCTGCAAGTGATTTTTATTTTTAGAAAATATAAATTTAAGACTATATACATTTGTGTTAACCAATAAAAATTTAAGAACATAAAATTCATAACGTTTTAAGGTATCCGAAAAATTAGCTTTAATTGAAATCTAATTTTTAATAATAAATTATTCATAATCTAATCATACATAGATGGTAAATACTAAAAGGAACATATCCCTAAGATGAGAAAAACCTCGACTATCAATAAATAAAGCTCAGATGCAATTGTACTCAAGATAGCCCCAACCAAGAAAAATCTAGATGAAATATATAACATCAATCATCACCGCACTCATTGTGAGAACCATCGACGAATCAGAAAACTTGAAACGACAACAATGTATAAAGATGTGAAAGTCATAAGACATTGGTTGAAGTATGTGTAATAGTTATTCTCTGTCCATGAGATTTACTTTTATAATAGAATGACAGAAATAACTAAAAAGTCATCTACAATTATTATTCTACCTGAATTCAAGAAAATAATCATGTTTTAACATCAGATAATCACAAGGTTCATACAAAATTCACTACGAACTTTTATTCATTATTGGAAACTTCAATGTCATCCAAGAGATATGCCTCCAAAAATTACAATAATCCAAGTGACAATAATATATTATATTATTTTCTATTCAAACTCTGATATTTCGTTGACACTTGTCATTGTTGTTTACTTGTTTTGCTATCATCAATCTATATATCTTCAAAAAATAAAGAGGATTTATTCATTACTGGAAACTTCAATGTCATCCAAGAGATATGCCTCCAAAAATTACAATAATCCAAGTGACAATGCTATATTATATTATTTTTTATTCAAACTCTGATATTTCGTTGTCACTTGTCATTGCTGTTTACTTGTTTTGCTATCATCAATCTATGTATCTTCGAAAAATAAAGAGGAAGTATGAAAGAGATGACACACATACATGAGAGGGTTACATCAAAATAATGAATTAATGAATTTTTAAAAATTCATATTCATATGTTTGCATGTTAAACCATGTAAAATACAATATTTAAATATTAACTGTTTACACTCACAAATGTAAGATACAAAATTGGGTTGCTTAACACACAAACACCAACTTAAACACAATTTAATACATAAAAGTAAAATACATTATTGCATTGTTTAGCATGCATAAACACAAATTTTAGCCCATATTATGTTTCACCACATGAAAAAGAATAGTCCCCTTGTTCCAATGCGGTTTTTGCCTTTCAACCCTGTATCACATAAAGTTCAACCACAAATCTTTGGTAGGTACAAGGTATAAAAAGATAAGCTAGGGAAGAACATATTCTAGAGAGTCTACGAGTAGCACAAATATATAAAATTACTGAAAGTGTGTTATAAGCTTTTGGATTGGGCATACAGAACATAAACCTATAGAGGAACCTATTAGAATGTGCAAGATAATGCATATTGAAGGATAAAAAGGGCTAAAGAAAGATCTAAAAAGAATTGGGTGGAGTAACAAATGATGTGAGTACACTAAATCAAACTAAAGACATGACTTTTGATTGATTGGGATGGCGAAACAGGATTTCTGCAGTCAACCACAACTAGTTGCGATAACTTATTTTCTGCTTTTCCATTAGAACCCTTATTGTATATAGGGATTGCTCACATGTCTTGTCAAAGAATACTGCTCAAACGGATGGTATGGTGACCATGTTAGCCTTAAATTGCGGAATACCCCATGTGCAACAATCAACCTACATTGGTGAGGCAAACTAGAAAACCATTTTCCCGTAAACGTGTATAAATATATATATATATATATATATGACAAAATCAACAACAATATTAATCCACATAAACACAAACAAAGCCATTAATATGTTTTAGCCCATATTAACCAAAATTAGCTTTCCTTCCTCTTTTGAAAGAAACAAACATTAGTTTGGGTAGGCTCGGTTCGGTTTGTATATGGTATTAAATATCTATATTTCTAAATCATATATTATATAGAAATATTAAACAAACATGTTAATACATTTATTATATATAATAATCATCAACTAAATATTAATGTTTTTCAACCAACCTAAGTTTTTTTTTAGCCAAGCCTTTTGTGAGCCGAGTTTTCTGTGATTCGAGCCTTTTACAACACGAGCTTTTCCCGAGCCGAGCCTGATCCCATAAATAATTAATGAGCCTGGGTCGAGCTTGAGCCCAAACTATTTTAAATGATCTTGAGCCTTGCTTAGGGTTAATGAGCCCAAGCCTGAGTCAGGCAAAGCTTGGCTCAACTCGCTTACAGCCCTAATGACAACTATGGAAAATTCCCAAAAATGCTTCCATCCAAGATTAAGAATTCAGTCCTGATTTCTCAACCTACAATTGAAAGAAGTGGTCATTATGTATTAGAACCAAAGGGACAGACTTTTACTCATTGGAAATGTATTGACGAAAAGGGCTAAAAGATACACAGCATCAGAGTTTCAGGTCAAAAG
Source organism: Pachysandra terminalis (assembly GCA_031762675.1). Taxonomy (NCBI): domain Eukaryota; kingdom Viridiplantae; phylum Streptophyta; class Magnoliopsida; order Buxales; family Buxaceae; genus Pachysandra; species Pachysandra terminalis. The sequence goes on along the minus strand of JAUPMG010000014.1, from coordinate 15,928,303 downwards.
ACATGAAACAACAAAAGTTTCAAGGGAAACAGGTAATTCACCAGTTTAAGCTTATCACATAGAGTAACAAAACGCGGAGAAGAGAGAGCTTCTGTAAACATGTCGGCAACCTGATCAACAGAACTGATAAACCCAACATCAAAGTCCTTGCGGACAACTTTGTCCCTAACAAAGTGGTAATTAATCTCAATATGTTTTGTTCGAGGATGAAATAAAGGATTCGCAGTAAGATAAGTAGCTCCTAAATTATCACACCAAAGGGTAGGTGAAGAGGAAAGATAGATGCCAAGCTCTTTAAATAAAGATTGAATCCAAATAATTTCAGCGGTAGCATTAGATAATCCTTTGTATTCAGATTCAGTACTGAAAGGAGTAACAGTTCGTTGTTTGGTAGAACCCCATGAAATGAGATTAGAACCAAAAATAAAGGCAAAACCCACTGGTAGAGCGACGGTCATTAGGGGAACCAGCCCAATCAGCATCTGAATGACAATTAATAGTGGTAGAAGATGATTTCCGTAAAGAACCAAGCCATGAGAAATGGTGTGTTTTGGGTACCGAAGTATTCGCTTTATTGCAGACCAATACACATCAATAGAAGAGTGCATGAATTCTCCTTTTCCATGTCCTGTTTCATTACTCTGTCTTCTGTGCACCACACCAAATGAAATCTAAATTTGTGACTTATATCTTTCCATAGAAATTCATTTTGAAATATTCGAGATGTTTGCCATCACAATCTGGCATCTTAATCAACATGAGGCAAGAAGGAGCATTTGCAACGAGACTTTTATCAAAGTAACACCGCCCCTCTCCTAGAGGAGAAAAAAGACTTCTTTGAACCTGCAAGTTTCTTCTCCGTCTTTTAAATGCAAGGGGACAACACAGTTGCAGTCCTAAAATAAGTGGAATCAAATAAAAAACTAGAAAATATTTGTTATTATTCATTATATCTAAGTTTATGATACTATTAGTATCAATAAACTCATAAAGGTTCACACAACACACTAAGTAATGGTTTCAATGAAAAAGGTTATTTGATATTCCACTCGGAGAAGAGATACAGGGGTTTTGTGCCTTATCAATCTAATAAAACATTACCATTAGAAAATATTTGTTGTTATTCATTATATCTAAGTTTACGATACTATTAGTATCAATAAACTCATAAAGGTTGACACAACACACTAGGTAATGGTTTCAATGAAAAAGGTTATTTAATATTCCACTCGGAGAAGAGATACAGGGTTTTGTGCCTCATCAATCTAATAAAACATTACCAGTTCTCTTGCTAGATGATACCCCCAAAAGGTTGCTCACTAACTTTTCGGGTCAGTACAGGAAAAAGAACAAGGATAAAGAGATATTCACTAATTCGTTAACAAAATCGCCATCAGATGATTCAACATCAGAAGTTGTGGCTTTTAAGACCACACTGTTGAATAAAAGCAATGACTGACTAGAATTATTTGATTGGGATTTTCAAAATTCTCCAACTAAGTGCTATCATTGTTCGGTATTCACAAAAAATAGTAAAAAATATCCTTTCAAATATTGGGTCTTCGTCATTACTTTGAAATGTCAAATAAAAGGGGCACATCACAGTGAAAACTCGACTGATGTAATTAACTATCAAGAAAAGAACCAAGCATATACTAACAATGTCTTTGGAAGGATAAATACTCAGAACAAAAACTAAACAACAGGTTTAACTTGACCAGAGGAATCTGATCCTAACAGCATCCAAGCCTTAACTTCAATATGTCATATATATAGCAGACATTCATAACCAACATCTCACTTTCTTCGACGAAGTTCTTCCATAACCTTAGCTCGCCCTATAGAATGAATAAGGAGAGGGTCTTTAGACACAATAGTCGACCGTAGTTATAGGCACTCTACTGAAAGCAGAGTAGGGTGTATGAGTAAGAGGAATGCAGGTTTTTTTTCTTTGCTTGTTAAGAAGGCGCTTGAACTGGAACGCTTACCTTGGTAATCGAAGAGAAACTATCTATATCAGTGTTTTTAAACGTTAAGGCGTGAGGCGAGGCGTTAGATCTGGGTTTGAGGCGAGGCGTAAGCCTCATGAGCATGTATATTTTTAATTATAAAATAATTTATTAAATATATAATAAA
>JAUPMG010000014.1:15907781-15921923 GCA_031762675.1 Pachysandra terminalis | reverse complement strand
AGCCCAAGTTCGGATTAGCCCTACCCGAGCTTAGCCCATCTAATGTAAAACTACTATAATTAAAATTCAAGTTAATGATAATTATGGAAAGATAAATTGTCAACTTATTTAAAATTTAATAAGCTTAAAATATATTATATGCTTTTATATTATAATTATATTAATCTATTAAAATTTAATAAGTTTTTCAATATATTATATCCTTTCATAAATATTATGAATAGTAACTATATAATATCGTCTTATAAATATATATATATATACTAGGTAATAGTTAGAAAATGTTCGAACCGGTCGGATCAATCTAAGCCCGGCTCTAAAAATAATCGTGCCTTAAATTCCAGGCCGACCCGATAATACGGGTTAATTATCCTTACACAGACCCACCAAAACATAGGATTGGGCGGGTCACCCGAACCATTGCGTCTAGGAAAGGTTTATTGCACACGTCATACGGAGAATTCTATGCATTGGTGCGTTGCCATAAAAGTAAAGTCAAAGTTTTACCAAAAATTAAAAGTAAATTAAAATAGAATAAAAAAAGGGATATATAGGCACCTGGCGAAAGTTGGAGGCGACAGCATATGTATCACTAAAAGCTTCGTTTGTCTCGGGTAAAAGGTCTCGCAATCGCGAGTCTAGAAGCCGCGGGATTCTGCTTCTCCGAGAAAGGGTATGCTTTTCTTTCTCGAACTTCCCCGTTCTAGTCGGCATTCATCTGTTGCGATTTGCAAGTTAGGGTTTGGTAATCTGCAAGTTTATATCGTTCCATCCATTCATATAATCATCTTTTTGCGGTTATTTTTGTGTTTAGTATTTGTCTTTTTTGTGTGTGCCGTTTGAATCGACTGGTTATTAGATTGTTAGAGAATGTATTTCGATGTTTAGTGATCTGTAAATTTTTGGTCATGAGCTGTTTCTTATGGTTTATGATCTTCTTGTTTGTCCTATAATATAGAATCTTATCATTTTGTTGCATAATATGATTTATTTTTTCTGCGTCTTTATATTTAATTCTATCAATTTCAAGCTTGATATTAATGTATTAAATGCTTCTGGGAATTTAAAGTCGTGATACTACTGGAATTAATTTCTGAAGGCTGAGAAACAAATCTGGATGTCCTTGCAGGCGAAGGTAGTGGGCTTGTTGTGTTGAGCTATTTATACGCTGTCCTCATTTGCTATGTGAGTACCATTTTCTTTCATCTGCTTGTTTGTGAGTGATGCTATTTTATTTTATTTTTTTATTATTTTATTTTATTTTTTGAAGTTATTGTGTTAAATACTGCCGTTTGATGGAGTTACTTTTTTATTTTCTGACCTATACAATCTAATTAATGAAATTGTTCTCTTCTTTGTTGTTTTAGCCTTATTTAGTTATTATTAGGTAATTGATTACATGTTTCTGTATGGTTTGCAGTTCACCAGATCTTTGAGGAACTATGAGAAAAAAATGATCTATTCTGGATCTTAATTTTCCTTAAGTTGGGATTCACAAATGCAATTTTGTTTTTGCCTTTGTGGAACTGTAGAGGAATAGCATAACTTGGTCTCCTTATGGACTAAATCAGTTAGCTTCCTATGGTAATGGAACTCTCAGAGACCTTTGTCGCTGTTGTCTAATCAAAAGTTTGTGTATTAGTCAGTATTAGATAATTCTTGGTGAACATCACACATATGTGGTGTATTAGTGGTTTAATTTTTTGGTGGCCTCCTCAAATTTTATGTGCCTGGTAAAATCTTTGAGGTCTCCTTGCTCATGGTTTGAATGACTGTCCGTCTGCTTACCACAGATAACATAGGTGATGCTAAGAGCAGAGGATTTGCTCCATACCTGCCTCTCCTACAGGAAAATCCTCACTCCGTATCCACCCTTGGTCATTGCCAGCTGTAAAATTTCTATATCAAATATAAATGTCTGGTTTCCTAGATGGTTTGATAGGTTATGTGCTTAACCCACCTAGGCGAATCTGTAGTAAAGGAATTTTTTTATCGATAAAATATGTATCCATATAAAGTTAAGTTGTAGAAAAAAAGGAGGACAAAACCCTTTGTACGCAATAGTATACTTCGGGGCCAATAAACAGACAAGAACCGCTACAAGTAAATTACAATCTCCAAATACCCCACTTGTATATAAAAATTCTGTGTGTGAGACACCTATAATTCCGCCCTGTGGGGGACCCAATAGGATAAGGTTGATATAGTACACCTCGACAAATGCTCAATACCCCCTCTGCTCCCTTGAAGATCCTTCAATTTCTTGCCCTCCAAATGGACCAGCAAATTGATGAAAAACAAAGCACATATTGAATCTTAGACCTCTCCACAGGAGACCATTACATCCTTCAGACATTTATGTTGTGCCCAATACACAATCAAATCTCATAAAATAAATGCCAATAATGCTCATGTCACCATATAATGCATGGATAAATGGGTTACCACTTCCTCTTTACACGACATATCTATTAGGTAAAGCTCAATTCCTGCTCGCCAAATGGTCAACGGTAAGGATCTTGTCTTAGATAGCTGTCCACACGGAAAACACCACATTAGACAAGACTGCAGTCTTCCAAACTAGTCGAATTACTTTGCAAAAAAGAGTGAAAGATTGAGCTAACGATGAAGTTTTCCCCTCCAGTAATCTTCACTGACCGTAAAATAATTTGAGAGAAGATGTTGAACCCACCCAATCAATCAGAGAGTCTTTTTAAAGAAATTCAGTGGTTTGTCTTTATTGTCCCAAATTCTTACCCTTTCCCCACTCCTCAAGATTCAAACTCATTGCCTTCGGTAAATGAATCAGCCACACTAGTATTGGCTCTCCAAAGTCCCACAACATGGGAACTACTACGTATAGCAAGTAACCAATATTTTGGTGTATTTCATTTTGCAGTTATAATTCTCCTCTATAAACTCTCTCTCTCTACTCCCCAAACCTCCACAATAATTTTCACATCAGTGCCTTGTTGAAGCTAACAAATGATCTCAAGGCAAGTTTCTCCTTTAAATGTGGCTTGCAAATTGTCTTCCAGTTCATTAGATGAAATTAATGTTCCCCTTGAATTCCACACTACAAAATCCTTTGCAGGTTTTCGCATTCTCTCTGCCATAGACACTGGGATTTTAAATCCCAGAAAGAAACTTCTGGTGGAGTGATAAGATTCAAAAGATATTTAGAGAGAAGAGACTTTATTTTAAAAATTTTGTAAACAAATAAAAGCTAGGGATACTTAGAAAAATATTAAAGCATAAAAGGGAAATCAAAAAGATAATAAATGAAACTAGACAACAAGCATATGATAACCTATATTGTATATAGTAAGCAGGTACAATAGAGGGTGAGAACTGTATTATAAACTTCTAAGACTTGAAGAAAGATGAGGGTCCTACATCAAGTTAGATGCATTAAGAGTTATAACTTGAGATTCTTATAAAGGAAGAAGAGAGATGTAGAGACTCTTTTCTAACATCGGTTAATGGTGATTGTATAGAGAGCTTTAGATTTGGTTGAGATACTTGCATGTTTTAAGCATCGGTATCATGCTGGGTTTTGAACCTTTTTGAAACTGATGTCTGTTGGTGTCTTAAGAAAAAATGGCCAATACCTTTACTTTGGGGTAATAATGCCTCCTCATGATACTGATATATATTAGTTTTGGTAGATACTTGGCATTTGAGGACACGAGAGCATTACCATGTTTTAAGGATTAGGGTTATTAAAGTGAAAGGAGCTTTAAACAAGAAAGTCCTACAATGGCTATCAACGATTGTAGTTGATCACAGAAGTCACACATCTTCTTTTTGCAAATGGAGAATGATTTTTGTGTGCGATATTATTGTTAAGGAGCTGAACTGGGGATGGAAGAATAATGGTAGAGTTATTGGAGGACAGGTTTGAAACTGATATGTATTAGTTTTGGTTGATATTTGGCATTTGAGGATGCGAGAGAGCATTAACATTTTTTAAGATTAGGGTTATTAAAGTGAAGGGATCTTTAAACAAGAAAGTCCTAAAATGGCCATCGACGAGTGTAGTTGATCACAGAAGTCACACATCTTCTTTCTGTAAATGGATAATGATTTTCTTGTGCGATATTATTGTTAAGGACCTGAACTGGAGGGATGGAAGAATAATGGTAGAGGAGTTATTGGAGACAGGTTACTATTGCGTTCCATCCTTTTGTTGAAGAAGAGTTGGCTTGAGGACTCAAGAATGTGTTGTCTACCTCCCAGTTGTAAGTGTCAAAATGCATAGGAGAGATTGGTCTATCTTGGTTGACCAAATTATTTGGTAGAATTTTGACTAGGAAAATGCCAATTGCTTAGTGGTTTATATATATAATAACAAAAGTGAATTGCAAAATCTTATTTCGTGGAATTAACCTTATGAGTTTCACTATAAAATTATTGTAAAGGATGATGAAGCAAAATTTAAGAAAAATAACTCCCAATTGTTTGAAAATTACTTTTGTTTATTCCATAAAGCCTGCCCATCCTTGCTGTGCTCCTATGCAGGCTTCCCACCAAGACTGGATCGATTCCTTAAAGTTAGGGTGGGACAGCCACATATTCTCGAATCTAAATGGTGGTGGCCCTCTATTACCAACCATAGTGCTAACCTGAATAGGCCAATGATCCGAGATCGTTCTAGTCAGAATCCATTGGTTGATAGAAGGAAAATGCTCATCCCAAGATGAGAATGCCAAAAACCTGTCCAATCTGCAACATACTGCTGGGGTTTGCTCATTCGTCCATGTGAAATTTCCCCCGTTCAACGGATAGTCTACTAATTTACAATCCCTGATCATGGATGACATTTTTCTCATGCTTCTCGTAACTCTCATCACACCACCACACTTTGCACTGGCAAACCGAGTCACATTAAAATCTCCAATCAAACACCAAGCATTAGCCCCAACTAGTTGGGATCATGGTTCAAAATATCGTATCATGAGATGCTTGATACATATTGAGTAGCGAGCCAATTGATATGAAGCTCTGATGTAAATAATGAATGGTTTATTTTTACGGTGCATAGTTGATAATTTAAACATACTGAAACTTTCGGTACATTTTAAGTATCAACTATATGATCGAAACTCTTGATACTTAATTATTAAAAAAAAAATAATGAATTTTTTTATAGCAAAACTCCCCTATTACAATCCATACTTCTCCTACACATTAAACCCATATGATCGTAATTATATTTATTGGTCAATATCTTCTTTCAGTTTTATTATTTGTACTACATCATTCCTTGGCTGATCTATCGGTTTCATGTATTGTTTATATAAAACATGTTCTTTCTATTATAAAACATTTCTAAAGGATTTGAGTGCTATTCTTGATGTTGAAAAGTATGGCTGTATTTCGTAAAATTGACCATATCTTGTTCTTTATAGGTGCTTGATGTATTCAAAGAGATAGAACTGCTTTTCTTATGTTCTATTAATTTATGTAGTACATTATAGTTTTTTTGTTTTTTTGCATTTATTCAAGCTTTTGTGAAAGTTTCCATGCATGTGCATACTAGTTTGTTTCCGCATTAGTGTATACTATGTGAATGGGTGTATGGTATGAAACACCTTTCATTTTTGAGATTATCTTTGCATTTAAATAAGTCTTGTTTTAAGTTTCCTATATTTTTCGATGTTTCCGTGACCTTTTGTAGCATTCCAGCGTATTAACATGTTTCCCAATACATGTTAATACATTACCATTTTCTAAAGGACCGAAAGTTACTGTTGATGCAATGTTTTGAACCGTAGTTGGGATAAGGAATTTTGTTCTTTGTGTTGTTTCTTTATAGCCAGAATGTCTACCTTCTAGTGGGTTCATTAGCTTTTTCAATACTCTTGCTATTATCTTTAACTCAGTTGACAGACTTGTAACTGTTCAGTCATTTACTTTAGGCAAGAAATCTCATATTGATATACCTTATACAGTTGACAATGTTTTGTTTTATTCAAAAGTTAAAGCATGCTATTTATTCAGGGCATTGCTTGCTTGAGATGCTTTATTTATTTATTTTTTAATAAATATGATAAATCATCTTCGTGAATGAGCATGGCTGTGTATGTGAGTTTTTCCAATATTCTTTAAGATATTTCATTCTTCTTTATTTACGAGTATGTAACTTTCCTCTCTCTCAAAATTTAGGGCTGACGAGGAATTTGTTGATCCAAAGAAGTATCTCGAGGAATCTTGCAAGCCAAAGTGTGTGAAACCTTTACTTGAATATCAGGTAGATATCTGCCATTGAAAGTTGAAACCTCAAATGTCTACTGAGCCCTTTTGAATATTCTGCTTAGTCATTATCCTTTAGTACCTTATGCGTCATGTTACTTTTGTTATATGAATATTTTTTTTGATTCCTTAGGTAAGCTTATTGATATTTATTTATTTTTGTTAATGGCTTCTGACCATAGTTTGAAGTAACTCATCCAAGGTATACAACGGTATGTATTGCTCAATACTGGAAAGTGCTCTTGATTTCACCTATTGTCTTGGACCGATTCAGTCCGTCACCTATTTGGATTGGCCTATCCGTATTGATATCAAAACTAACCAATACAGCTACCTATATTGATACTTCAAACCCTGCCTCTGGCTGTAGCAACTGAAAGGATATTGCTGATGTCACACAGTTTATAAGTGACAAGCACTGTAAGAACAATGGTGTTAAAGCTGTGACAACATTTGATATGTTTCTTCAGAATCAACAAAATATGGAGTATTCTTGTAACTTTATTCTGTCATTCTATGAGTTTCATAGATATCTGTGGTGCTGGAATGATGTTTAACCTATGAATTGCTGACTGGTTTGCGGGCTCAAGGACATTTAGTAACTGCCTTGAGTATGCAGTGTAGTGATATAGGTTATGTATAGATGAAATGATGCCTTGGTGATGCTTGGGTCAATCACGGGCTAAGAAAAATTCAGTATTATTTTCATATATATATATATATAACAAATGAAGAGAAAAACTTAGTTAAGTCATAACATGCCAAAATGTAGAATGGAAGGAAATATTTTGGAGGCTAAATGCCACAGTTTTAGAAAACAAAAGATTGTCAATTAGCACAAGGTAATTCGTTATGACAATCCTTAGTTATGTACTTATCAGTATAATTGAAGCAAGTTTTATTTTAGTAATGAACTTGTAAAGTCAAGTAGCCTTACAAATATGTAACATGAAGTATGGTTTGTTAATATGATGTCATGAACTTGACCACCTTTAGCACCTAGCGCAAGCTGAGGATACTGCCTTGCCGATATTTTCCACTGCCTGGATGTAGGAACTGGGGAGAGGACAAAAAGGTGTGTGTGGGGTTTGGGTTTCCTTCCTAAGGTTTATGTACTTGGATTTTTCCCCTTAATTCTTTTAATAAGAAATGGTTCAATTTTATGTCAAATCTATTGGATCATTATTTGTTTTTTCAAATTTTGTGTATTTAGTTAGAAGTAACAATCATGGCTAGTGTAACCAATTTCTCTCACGATTATATGCATTTCCCCACTTGTCAAATTTTTTATTTTTTTTGAGTAAGTTGAGATTGTTTCAGGTTTAAATGCTATAGAAGTAAGGCGTTTTATCTAATTCCCATGTCCTATCTGCATAATAAAAGAGTGGATATGATTTGGTCACTTAACTTTTGGTTCCTTCGTCATTCCTCCTACTTTTCCTCTTTACATAAAAACAATGTACAGAATATGATGGAGCTACATTTTAGTATGGGCGTTGACTTGGCTGCCTATTGGATGAAACAATATTATTGCGGTATAAATTTGATACTCCTGATCATCAAATCAAATACTTGTTTTCTTTTCCTTTTTTTAAAAAATAAAAATAAAAATGAATCTCCTAATCCCATCACTGAGATCAACTTTTGGAATCCGAGTCTTGGGAACTTCTGAACTCTTACTAGTAGGATTGTGAATGGCCTTCTTGCTTCCTTTGTCACTGAATAATGTTTAGGTTTATATCCACCTGAATTCCCTGCATTATTCGCAGAAGATGCTTAGGACATCCAGTTATTTGAGCTTGGGAATTTTGCTTCTATTAGCTTTCTGGTATATGTCAAGCCTATCTTAACCACAAAGTGGGAAAAGCACAGGCACTTTACCATGGTTTAATTGAAACCAAAAGGTTGTGGTGCATTGTTCCCAAATTAAATCCACATATGATCTTTATATCAATTTATCTTTGATGTAGGTGGGCTATACCAAATATTGATTAGATAATTGATTGTAAAACTGATTGTTTAGTCGATATTTGTTTCTAAAATTTGGGAGGCATTTATTATCCTAGGTTTTTCTTTTGAATCCTGGAAGTTCTTTTAGTTATATCGTCATGGAAACATCAAAGAAATCTATAGATCTATGATGTTTCTATGGGCTTTGGTGACGAGAGATGGAAATACTCAGTGATGAAAACAAAATAAAAGAGAAAGGAAAGGAAGTTGCTAACATGGTTTCTAGCTACCATCTATTATTTATACCCAATAGCTTATACCAGGAAAAAAGAGGTATGCAACAATTTTTATGGTTAATTTAGTGTACCTTCCGGCATTCCTGTTAGATCTTTTGATACACTACTCTTTTTGCTTCATATTGCAGTACTTCCTTTCTTTCTATTGAGCAGCTTTGCTTTTGCGTTGGTAGAATCAATAGATCAGTCTAATTTGCCCTTGTAAAATCTTTAGTTTGTGTTGTCTATTATCCTATGCTTTGTTAATACTTAAGTACCGTGGCAGAAATGTTATTTGGCCTGTAAATTTATCAGTCTGCTCGAGAACTTTATCAGGAAATTAAAATTCCTGTGTTGGGTTCCGGTGTCCCAATCTCTAAGAAGATCTATTGCAACTAAAGGACAAGGGATACAAACTTCTCATGTTGTATCCCTGCTGGAAAATGAGAAAACAATGAGACAACCAAGAGACTGTGTCTGTGCGCACGCGCGTGTGCTAATACATCCTTTGTAACATAGAAGATGCTTAGTATCAATTCAGACATATTTGCAGTGTGTTACAGTACAGATGGTTCTCCCCTTTCCCTATTTTTCAATTTTTGTCATCTTGTCTTATGTTCTCATCTGAATGATATCCGGATACAGTTGTCGTATGTTCTAGCAGACCTCTCTTTTTCTCCTGTGCCCATCTCCATCTTCTTGTTTAATTTTTCCATGCGGTAACCTTTTTCCATCTGAAAAAAAAAAAACAAAGAGAAACAGATTTGTTACTCTTTGTTGTGATCTTTTGATGGATTTGAAGCTGGTGTGTTGTTGCACACGTGTACTTAGATCAATTCTGATGCGTAAGGCTGTCTCATGAATTACAGGCTTGTGTTAAGAGAATCCAAGGCGACGAAACTGGACACAAACATTGTACGGGACAATACTTTGATTACTGGTCTTGTGTGGACAAATGTGTAAGCCTTCTTCACTTTTGACACTACATGGCTGTTTACATTATTGTGCTGGTTCAACTGCTGATAATGCCGTTCTCAAACAGGTTGCATCAAAGCTATTTACCAAGTTGAGGTGATAAAAGAGAGGTTATTTCTATGCTACATCTAACATTTCCCTTTACTTGTTCCTTTTCCATCCTCAAATAACCTATCTCAAACATTTGATTTGCTTGCTATGTACCCAAAACTTGCCATGCTTGTATGGTTCTCAACAATACAAATTTTTTTGAACAGAGACTGATTTAGGTTAAAAGAGAATTTTCGAGGGTTTGCTTTGCCTAGGTTTTTTTTGTTGTTTAACTTTGCCTATTATTTCTTGTTTACTTGGAAGGTTATGGGAGATGATAAGAAAACGCAAGAAAGAGTAAGAATTAAATTGGTAATAGCTAATATTTATTTATTTAATTATTTACGTGTATGGGAGATCACCAGCACAGATTTGTTCAAAGAACACAAGGATCAAAACATATTTTTCTATCAAGCGTAACATAGGTTCATGTAATTTGAGTGTGACCCATTGAACAGTGCACCAACCTCCCAGCGCCAAACAAGCGTAACATAAGGTTCATGCAACTTAAAGTGGGACGGACCCATTGAACAATGCACCACCTTCCCAGCGCCATCGCCTTACGAGCATTTTGTCTGGTCCACTAAGCTGGACCAGAGGCTGAAGCGCGTTTGTACCTGTGCTGTAATGCTTGTATCCCGTGCTTCAATGCTTGTATTCCGTGCTTAAATGTTTGAACTCGATGCTTTCAGCTGGATGCGTGGTGGAAATCTGTGCACTCTCCAGCCAATAGTCCAGATTCGTGGATCAGACGAATTGTTCTCTTACCTTAAGTCTTCTATCCATGGTTTCAAGGATCGGTCGATCTGGATTGGGATCGATTAGGACCGGTCCGATTCCAAGTTACGATACAAATATTGTATCAAGTGGCTTTGGCTTGGACCGATCCAATCGATACGGATCGGCCAGTCCGGTTCGATCCAATGACTGAATTTAACCAATCCATTTTTTTTTTCAATAGGCTTTGGATCAGATCGATCCAACCGATACGGATCGGCCGATCCAGACCAATCCAATAACTGGATCGAACTGATCCAATTTTCTTTTTTTTTTTTAAAGGATGATCCAAAAGTTGGATCAGACCAGGATTGACCGATCCAGTACCGGATCAACGATCTGGATCAGGATCGAGCTGGACCGGTCCGATCCAAGCTCCCGAGAATAAAAACATTGCTTCTATCTACCGTTGTGTTCCAAGTTTCTAACCCGGTAGAAACCCATTGTGGAATAATTTTGAGGTCACATTCACAACTTCCCCACTAAGAATCTGGACATTTTTGTGTGTCAAGGCCACTCTGTAAAGCTAGAAAGATTATCTCCCATTAGTCTCCAATACCAACGGTCTCACTTTTCTTTTCTTTAGTGGACAAAGCATCAACCTCTTTTACTTCCCTAATAATTCCATTCAGCTCTACGTTGCTTTTGAGAGAGAGAGAGAGAGACCTGATTTAAATTTAAATCCCATCAATGGTTCACACATCTTCGTCTACCAATGGCGTTGGTAATACATGCTCAAGAAATTACTCCTTCTTCTAGGAAACATGATCTCCCTTTTAGTACCATAGTTTGACTTGACGCTGCAAACTGCGAAGTGCTTTCCCTCTCAGCTTCCATTGATTCCAATTTCCTTTGGATTGTAATACTCTTTCCCTTTTTTTTTTTTTAACTTTTCAACTAGACCCACTGAACAAGTACCTACTTCTAAAAAACAAATTTAACTTAAAAAATGTACAAGTAACAATTTCAAACTTATATACAACCCCAATGGTCTCCATCCTCCCAACTCCTAAACTTTAAGCCATGAGGCTTCACCCCAGAGCAGCTATATACAATTGACAGAACCCAAACCAATATATACAGTTGATGGAATACAATTAAGAACTATCCCTATAGTTACGTATCAAACCTTCAGGTTCCAGTGGTGCAATGCTTCCCTGCGGTGGCCGTGGTGGTGGTGGGTCAGATGAGCTATTCTGGCTACCACCCAGTGATGCAACGCTTACCTGCTGTGGTGGCCGTGGTGGTGGCTCAGATGAGCTAGTCTGGCTACAACCGACGATCTTTTGACATGTTTCAAGTAGGCAGTGTCTACAAGTGGGGCACGAAGAATGCGACATGAGCCATTTATCGATGCAACGAATGTGGAACCCATGGTTGCACTTAGGCAATACCCTTAGGCGCTCGCCGGGAGCAAACTCAGTGAGGCATATGACACATTCACTGTCTAAGCCAGGCAGCTTCGACCCCGTCGAGTACGTTACTGTAGGGAAAGTCTTCAGAGCTTTTCTCTTGATTCCTGTGTTGGCTAACAGAGCCGAAACATTCGTACCTGACTCCATAGCCATTCTGCTTGAACACCTTAATGCACACCTGATGATTGAATTTACCCCGAGTGCACAGATTAAAGCACACAAGAGGACTGAAAGAACCATTACGACATTGGTGTCGAAACTGCTGTCGCCTGTGTATGGATTCGACGGGTCATGGAAGTTTGCGGTGTCGGGTGCGGCTGCGGCGTGCGGTGACTGGTGTAGGATAGTGTGCAGTAACAGTTTTCTTGAACGAACATTTCCTAGAAAGCCATGAAAAAGCTCTGATGAAGAAGTAGAAGAAGATGATGATGAAGGAAACATGTCTTTGAGACTGAATGAGAACTCCTAGGGGTGGTTGTACAGGGGAATATATAGAGAGAGGAAAGTAAAAGGGTGATTGATTTAGATTTCTCACCTTACTATATATGATTTATTGACATTGTGATTTAATAATTTTGAGAATATTCAACGCATCAAGATTGCTTTAAATTAAAATTTAAGCCATCTTAAGGTTCTAATCTTTTATTATTATTCTATTCTTTTCACATCATTTGGAAGCTCCACTAAGCCCTTTAAGTTTCTATTGGGCTTTCTTCTCAAAAGGGGCCCAAGCCACTTTCTGCGCAGAGAGGATGCCACGTTGACAAAGTCTTCAAAGGGTCATCTCTAATTGCTGAATGGGACCCATTTTCCCAAAAAAGGTTCCAGACAAGGCAAGCGCCCTCTTATTATAGATGACTTGGAATTGTTTTTTTTTTTTAGTTGAGCCAAGGGGGCTATTACATCACTTGTGCCTCGATTTGCTTTACGTTTTACGTATAGTACACGTCAAAATCTCTGAGTCAGACTCAGCTCAGCTCGACAGTCCTTCACACACCCAAATCAAACGCACTGGGTTATTGTACAAAGAGTCACAGACAAGATGAATGACTCACCTAGTCATACACCTCGTGTTTGTAAGGAAGCCAGACAGCAGACAACTTGTGACCGGGAATTGACTCGGACGATTCGACTCGGTAAAAGGAACCCATTGTTGCTTAACCTAGAGACGATGAGAACTGCGGCCAATGAACAACCACACCTCCTGTCTTTTATAATTACCATAAAAACAAGGGACTGGAGATAGGCTAAACTTGAATGTATATATATATGCCAACACTAAGAAACATATCTTGACGTGGGGTGGACTTCCCTTGTAGTGAATCTGTTGTTTTCTGGCTTCAAATGAAGTTATTTGTTAAAGGGTACTTGCACTTTTTTTTTTATTTTCGGATTCCTAGGGTACATGCACTCAAGACATGATATATAAAAGGTGGTGTTTTAAGCTAGAGATTAAAGTTGTAAGGAACATGAATTTAATTAATATATAAAGACCATTAAATTAAGAATTAAATGTGGAACACATGCAACACCACTAATGGATTTCTTATATATATATATATATTTTTTTTTATTTTTGGCTTTTTCTTAATCTTCTTTGCCTTGGTTTTTCATGGAAGGACTCATGAATTCCAATATAGGGGACTCCTATTGGGCGTAAAATTGTTTTTAGTGAGCTCTGACTGTGTTCTGTAATTGTTTCTCATTTCTTATGTTCCAATTTTTTTAGTAAAGAAACACAGAGCCAAGTTGTTGGAGTACTTAACTAGTTGTAAAATTACTAAAATGCATTTCATAAGGATACTGCGTCCTATATTTTGCCCGTATTCTAGTTGTGTAGTGTAATTCTAGCAAAACTGAACTTTAAACAGTTACTAATCTCTCATGTTCTATACCCCCAAAAAATAATATTAAAAAATAAAGATCTCATGTTCATAAGAAATCTTATGTTGGACAGTATGAATCACCATATCTTAGTTAATTTATAGATTTTGAAAGGGGATTTGTCTACCAAGCTCTCTTAGTATCCAAAAAGAAGATGCTATGGGAAGATCCATTCCAAGATTTTTTTTTAAATAAAAAGTTGGGGAAACTCGTTTTGGGTTATACCTTTTGAGATTAACTTAAAGTCGGTCACGGTTTTTAAAGTGTAACAAAAGAAGTTAAACTTTTTAAAAACGTTTTAAAATGAGTGGTCCTGCACTGTAGCAGGACCACTTCTTTCGAAAATGCCATTTTACCCTATTTTGAGTGTTTTTAAATGGAATTGAAATTATAGGGGAAATGTCCATTATACCCTATTTATTTGATCGAATGAAAATTTTCCCTTTCCTTCCATCTTCTCCGTTCGTGTTCTTCATCTTCACCCTCCTCAGTTCGTCATTTTCTTTGGGAACCTGCCTTCA
>JAUPMG010000014.1:15882072-15907681 GCA_031762675.1 Pachysandra terminalis | reverse complement strand
TGAATAAATAGCATGCCTTAACTTATGAATAAAACAAAACATTGTCAACTGTATAAGGTATATCAATATGAGATTTCGGTGGGGGAAGTTACATACTCGTAGATAGAGAAGATTGAAATATCTTAAAGAATATTGGGGAAACTCAAATACACAGCCATGATCATTCACGAAGCTGATTTATCATATTTATTAACAAAATAAAAATAAATAAATAAAGCATTTCAAGCATGCAATGCCCTGAATAAATAGCATGCCTTAACTTATGAATAAAACAAAACATTGTCAACTGTATAAGGTATATCAATATGAGATTTCTTGCCTAAAGTAAATGGCAGAACAGTTACAAGCATAGTATTTAAACTCGGAAATCGGCTCGGGATCGGCCGAGACGGACCAGCTGCATTTAATTAAAAAAAAAACCCTTGGATCGCCCGATCCATCTAGGAATCGGAACGATCCAGATCATTTGGGGTTCTTCTCAGTTCGGAACCAACTCGGGGATTGTCCCCTTCCGATCCCAAGTTGGATCGGACGATCCAACTCGGTATCAGACGATCCCTTACACCATGGTTACAAGTCTGTCAACTGAGTTCAAGATAATGGCTAGGGTATTGAAAATGCTAATGAACCCACTAGAAGCTAGATACTCTGGCTATAAAGAAACAACAACAAGAAGAACAAAATTCCTTATCCCAACCATGGTTCAAAACATTGTATCGAGAGCAATTCTCAGTTCTTTAGAAAATGATAAGTATTGGAAAACATATTAATACGCTGGAATGCTACAAAAGGTCGCAGAAAGATCGAAAACTATAGGAAACTTAAAACAAGACATTTAAATGCAAAGATAAACTCAAAAATGAAAGGTGTTTCGTATCTGTTAAACACCGTTTGCTCTAAAAGCTCAAGGTGTTAGAGAACGGCACAACAATGTATATCAAATGGTTCAACACCCTCCCGCACGTACAGGCTCCACACAGGAACAATACATCCGTGTGAGAATATAGATCACCGAGGCAAACACTAAACCCCTGGGATTCGATCACTTGAACTCCCGCTCTGATACCATGTTAAACGTCATTTGCTCTAAAAGCTCAAGCTGTTAGAGAATGGCACAACAATGTACATCAAATGGCTCAACAGTATCATACACCCATTCACGTAGTATACACTAATGCGGAAACAAACTGGTATGCACAAGCTTGACTAAATGCAATATATATATATATATATATATACAAACTGATATGCACAAGCTTGACTAAATGCAATATATATATATATATATAGATAATGTACTACATAAATTAATAGAACATAAGAAAAGCATTTCTATCTCTTTGAATACATCAAGCACCTATAAGGAATGAGATATGATCAATTTTACAAAATATAGCCATACTTTTCAACATCAAGAATAGCACTCAAATCCTTTAGAAATGTTTTATAATAGAAAGAACATGTTTTATATACAAACAATACATGAAACCAATAGAACAGTCATGGATTGATGTAGTACAAATAATCAAGCTGAAAGAAGATATTGACAAATAAATATAATTACGATCATATGGAATCATATGGGATCATATGGGCTCAACGTGTAGGAGAAGTATGGATTGGAATAGGGGAGTTTTGCTTCTTCTTCTTTTTTTCTTAATTTTTTTTTTTTAATAATTAAGTATCAAGAGTTTCGATTATATAGTTGATACTTGCAATGAACCGAAAGTTTCAGTATGTTTAAATTATCAACTAATACACCATAAAATAAACCATTCGTTATTTATTTACATCGAAACTTCATATCAATTGGTTTGCTACTCAATATGTATCAAGCATCTCATGATACGATATTTTGAACCATGATCCCAACTAGTCGGGGCTAACGACATAAATCGTATTCTATCACCGTAATCAAAACACATATCTTCACGCAGAAATCATGCGCATTTAATTCATTTCGGATTGATTCCATCCATGTCCTTTCTGTTCTTCCTCTCTCCTTTTTTGATCCTCCAATATGCAACCCTTAGACCTTCAAACAAGTGCCTCCTAGGTCTCCATTTAACATGGCCTAACCATTTTCACCTACTTTCCTTTATCTTCTCTCCTATTTGGGATCCTCATAGATATTCTTGGATATGTTCATGCCTTACCTTGTCTTTCCACGCATCCATCTTAACATCCTCACCTCAGCAATATTCATTCCATGAATATCAGGATTCCTTGTTGACCAACATTTTGCTCCATACATCATAGCCGGCCTAATAGTTGTCTATAAAATTTTATCCTTGAGCTTGAGTGGAATACGTCGATCACATCACACTCTAAAAGTGCCTCTCAAGTCAAGCCATCCAGCCATATTTCTATTTGTAAGTTGTAACATCCTCATCGACATTCCCCTCTTTATGGAGAATTAGTCTAAGAAATCAGAAATGATTACTTTCGGGAATCACCTAGTTCTTAATTCTTGCTCCTGCTACCATTTGTACTAAAGTTACACTATGCATGCTGCATGGTATCAATTTGACCTATTTTGAAACCTTCTGATTCCAAGGTATCCCTCTGTAATTATAGTTTTGCACTTATTCCCTCTCTAAGTTGGCCAACAAAATTATATCATCTGCAAATAAAATACACCAAGGCATTTCCTCTTTGATATGAGCTGTCAATGCATCCAAAATCAAAGAAAAAAATAAATAAATAAATAAGGATCACAACTGATTCCTGATGTAAACCTATAATTATTATGAATGCATTAGTTTCATTATAAATTGTTCTCACCCTAGTTATCAGTCCCTCATTCATACCCTTATTTGATTGGTACTCCTTTCCTACCCAAAATCCACCAGATTAAATCCCTAGGTATTCTATCATATACTTTCTCTATAAAAAAAATAAGAACCATAAGGTCCCTCCGCATCTCTCTAAAACTCTCCACTAATTGTTTGAGTAAAATGCCTTAATAATAAATCTTTATGGAATAAACAAAAATAATTTTCAAACACTTGGGAGTTATTTTTCTTAAATTTTGCTCCATCACCCATTCCCATAATTTTATTATGAAACTCATAAGGTTAATTCCATGACAATAAATGAAACTTTGTAATTCACTTTTTTTATTATATATACAAACCTCTAAGCATTTGGCATTTTCCTAGTCAAAATTCTACCAAATAATTTGGTCAGCCAAGATAGACCAATCTCTCCTATGCATTTCGACACTTACAATTGGAAGATAGACAACACATTCTTGAGTCCTCAAGCCAACTCTTCTTCACCAAAAGGATGAAAAGTAATAGTAACCTGTCCACCAATAACTCCTCTACCATTATTCTTCCATCCCTCCAGCTCAGCTCCTTAACAATAATATCGCACACGAAAATCATTCTCCATTTGCTGAAAGAAGATGTGTGACTTCTCTGATCAACCACAATCGTTGATAGCCATTTTAGGACTTTCTTGTTTAAAGCTCCCTTCACTTTAATAACCCTAATCCAAAAAACATGGTAATGCTCTCTTGTGTCCTCAAATGCCAAGTATCAACAGAAACTTATGCATATCAGTTTCATGATGAGCCCCAAGTAAAGGTATTGGTCGTTTTTTCTTAAGACACCAACAAACATCAGTTTCGAAAAGGTTCAAAACCCAACATGATACCGATACTTAAAACCATGCAAGTATCTCAACCAAATCTAAAGCTCTCTGTACAATCTCCATTAACCGATGTTAGAAAATAGTCTCTACATCTCTCTTCTTCCTTTATAAGACTCAAGTTATAACTCTTAATGCATCTAACTTGATGTAGGACCCTCATCTTTCTTGAAGTCTTAGAAGTTTATAATATAGTTCTCACCCTCTTTTGCACCTGCTTACTACATACAATATAGGTTATCGTATGCTTGTTGTCTGGTTTCATTTATTATCTTCTTGATTTCCCTTGTGTGCTTTACTATTTTTCTAAGTATCCCTAGCTTTTATTTATTTTCAAAATTTTAAAATAAAGTCTCTTCTCTCTAAAAACCTTTTGAATCTTATCACTCCACCACAAGTTTCTTTCTGGGTTTAAAATCCCAGTTTCTATGGCAGAGAGAATACGAAACCTGCCAAAGGTACTTTGTAGTGTGGAATTCATGGGGAACATTGATTTCATCTAATGAACTGGAAGACACTGTGCAAGCCAGATGTAAAGGAGAAGCTTGGCTTGAGATCATTGTTAGCTTCAACAAGGCACCGATGTGAAAATTATTGTGGAGGATTGGGGAGTAGAGAGAGAGCTTATAGAGGAGGATTATACCTGCAAAATCAAGTACACAGAGGGATCGGTTGCTTGCTACTCGTAATAGTTCCCATGTTGTGGGACTTTGGAAGGTCAATACTAGTGAGGCTGATTCATTTACCGAAGGAAAGGAGTTTTGAGTCTTGAGGAGTGGGGAAAGGGTAAGAATTTGGGACAATAAAGGCAAACCACTGAATTCCTTTAAAAAGATTAATTGATTGGGTGGGTTCAACGCCTTCTCTCCAATTATTGTTACGGTCAGTGAAGATTACTGATGGAGAAGATATAAGGTAGTGATTGTGGGGGAGGGGTGGAAACTTCATGGTTAGCTCAATCTTTCACTCTTTTTTGTAAAGTAATTGGAACTTCAATACCTCAAGACTGGTTTGGAAGACTGCAGCCCTGTCCAATGTGGTGTTTTCCATGTGGACAGCTATCTTAGACAAGATCCTTACCATTGACCATTTGGCAAGCAGGAATTGAGCTTTTTTTTTTTATCAGTAAAAAGTGTGATATATATATATATATAAATCAAGAAGTAAACTGTACAAATATACAATACAAAGGGTAAAGAATACCCCAAAAGCAAACAAAACTCAAACATCCCAATAAAGACCCCACGTGCCATTAAATTCTTCAAACTTCATCTCCTCAACACCTTATGAGTAGAGGCCCAAAAAAAGATATGGGACAGGGCCGAATCAGCAACCTTCTTAACTAATGTCTCCTTACCTTCAAAAATCCTCCTGTTCCTCTCATTCCATAACGACCAAAGAATGGCAGCCGGGAATATGTTCCAAAGGATGATACTCCTCTTCCTAATCCTACCCACCAACCTCCTCTTCCAGCCCCAACCAACAAGGGCCTCCTTCAAATTCTTCTGCATAACCCAAATCAAATTAAACCTAAGAAGAAAGTCATCCCACACCCGCCTAGAGAACTCATAGTGAAGGAAAAGATGAGACAAGGATTCCTCCTCCTTCAAACATAAACAGCATCTAGAAGCCAAATGCCATCCTCTGCTCTTTAAATTATCTAGTGTGAGAATTTTATCTTCCACTGCAGTCCACAAGAAAAAAGACACCTTTGTCGGCACCCCAGAGTACTAAATCAGCTTCCAAGGGCGCTCCCAAACCGAAACGTCTACTAACGATTTATACATAGATCTTACTGAGTACAACCCATCATCAGACCACTTCCAGGATCTCCTATCATCTTCGCCACTAAGGTTAACAGAATTGATACAACCCAATAAGCTGACCACCTCCTCCAACTCCCAGTCAAAAACATTCCTCCTAAAATTCAGATCCCATCTCCACCCTTCTCCTTCTACAACCAGATAGTCAACCACTCATGCATTAGAGTTAGAAGCTAATGCTGCCGCAACTGGGAATTTGGCAGCAAGTGATACTTCCCCACACCATAAGTCTGTCCAAAATTTTATCCTGTCCCCAATTCCCACCTTAAATCTGACCCCTCTGTTAAACGCAATAATATTGTTGCATATCGCCTTCCAAAACCCGGTCCCATAGGAAGATCTACTAACTCTAGTTCTCCATCCCCCATCCTCCATTCCATATTTACTACTGATCACACTACTCCAAAGGCTATCTACCTCCGAACCGAACCTCCAAAGCCATTTCGACAAAAGGCAACATTAAATTTAGTAATGCTTCTAAGACCCAATCCCCCTTCCTATTTCCCCAATCAAACTTGCGACCACTTAATCAGGTGGTACTTCTGACCAACCTCATTACCTCTCCAAAGAAATTCCCTATGAATCTTCTCAAGTCTCTTCGCCACAGAGTAGGAATCTTCAGCAAGGACATAAAATAAGTAGGGAAACTAGAAAGAGAGCATTTAATCAAAATCAGTCTCCCACCTCTCGATAAATAACTAGTTTTCCACGCCGCCAATTTCTTCTCCGATCTCTCTACCACCTTGTTCCAAACCCCTACCGATTTGTACGAAGAACCCAGTGGAAAACCCAGATAAGTAGAAGGAAGAGAGCCCACCACACAACCCAGCCAACCTGCTAGCCGATTCAGATTGGTCACCTCCCCTACCCCTATCAATTCAGACTTGCCAGATTGATATGAAGGCCAGAAACTGTCTCAAAGCACAGAAATACACATCTAAGCGTCCACAAATCCATCTGACTGGCCCTGCAAAAAATTAAAGTATCATCGGCAAATTGTAAGTGAGTGATATTTGGAGCAGCACCGGACACCCGAACTCCACTGATAAGACCCAACTCCTCCGACCGACTAATCAATCTACCAAGGCTCTCCACCACTAGAAGAAATAAGAAGGGGGGAAAGGGGATCGCCCTGTCTTATCCCTCTAGAGCTCTTAAAGAAACCCACTGACGAGCCATTGACCAGAATTGAAAAAACAAGCGTAGAAATGCAGAATTTGATCCATGAGATCCATCTAGAACCAAAACCCATTCTTTCCAAACTATAAAGCAGAAAATTCCAGTTCACATGGTCATACGCCTTCTCTAAATCCACTTTGCAAATCAAAGCCTTTTCCTTATTCTTCAAGACTGAGTCGATACACTCATTAGCGATCAGCACTCCGTCCAAAATATGTCTCCCCCTCACATAGGCACTCTGAGTGGAGCTAATAAGTCCCACCACCACCTTCTTAAGCCTGTTGGACAGAACTTTAGCTAAAATTTTGTACAAGCTCCCAATAAGACTAATCGGACGGAAATCTCTGATATCTAAAGCGCCATCCTTCTTAGGAATAAGGGCAATAAAAGTAGAATTCACATTCCTGACCACTCTTCCATTAACAAAAAATTCAGCAAAAACCTCCATCAGCTCCCCCATAATAATGTTCCAGCATCGTTTATAAAAAGCTAAAGAAAACCCGTCTGGACCTGGGGCTTTATCCCCCTTCAATTCCTTAACTGCGCTCCAAACCTCCTCCTCAGAGAATTCTTTTTCCAGCTCTACCGCCTCACCTCTAGATAAGCATTCCAACCTCAACCCATCCAAATTTAGGTCTGTAACCTACATCCTCTTCAAACAACTTCTTATAAAAAACCTCCACAACTTTCTTGATCTCTTCCTCCGCTCCCCACTCCACTCTGTCGACCACCACCTTCTTAATAGTATTGACCCTATTCCTTGCGTTGGCCATCATGTGAAAAAAATTAGTATTTTTGTCCCCTTCTCTAAGCCATAAAGCCCTAGACTTCTGTCTCCAACATAATTCCTCCATTTTAGCCACCTTTTCAAACTCCTTCTTTACATTTTCTCTGTCCACTCTCCCCCCTCTATCCAGCTCCCCTTTTCTCCTCTAAACTATCCAAGTGTTGTAACTTGTATCTGCTCTAACAACCTCCCCAATCTGTTCTCCACCCTGCCTAATTTCTCCTTGTTCCATTTTTTCAGCTCTACCTTCAATAAATATAGCTTTCTACAAAAAACAAAACTGGGCGACCCCTCAACGTGAAAGCTATCCCACCATTGTCTCACCAACTCCACAAAACCGTCTTCCTCCAACCACATGTTCTCAAATCTGAAAGGGCTCTTTCTAGACAACTTTTCCTCATTAACCAACAAAATCGGTAAATGATCGGACGCCGGTCTAGGGAGGGAAGAAGCTTGAACCTCCGCAAAATACTCATCCCAGTCATTGGAAATAAAAAATCTATCCAATTTAGAGTTTATCTAAGCATCTTGAAAATTAGTCCAGGTAAACTCTGCTCCCGTCAAAGGCACATCAATGAGGAGGTTCTGATCAATGAACTCCGTAAAAATAATCATATAATTATCCAATCTCCTACAAACTGACCTCTCCGAGCAAAATCTGATAACATTAAAGTCCCCTCCAATACACCAAGGGATATCCCACCCCCTTCTGTGGCTCTCTAACTCCTCCCGCATATCAAGAGTTAGAGAAAGATCAGTAGGCCCATACACCGATGAGATTAATTTCTGGTTCCCCCCTGAATTCCCGATCTCCTTCAGAACCACTGATATGGCATAAGAGCCAATTTCAGAATGAATCAACTCAAAAGAACCCATACTCCAATCTAATAGAATCCCTCCCGAACTCCCAGCAGCTGGTTTGAAAACCCACTCCACTCTTCTACCATCCCAAAGTTATTGTAACAAAACCTTATCCACTACCTCCAATTTAGTTTCTTGAAACATAATTATATTAGGCTTCCATTCACCCAATGATCTCTTGATAACCACTCTCTTGTCCTTATTGCCCACCCCTCTAACATTCCAGCTAAGAATTTTAGTCTTCATTTAGAACCAAAACTGACCCCTTTCCTGGCTGTTGCTCTGACCAACAACTCCCCCTTCCTAGATCTGGGGCTGGCCTTATCCTTCAGGTTCCAATTCAATTTGTTCAACTCCCTTAAAACTTTTTTGTTGCTCACCAGTTTCTCCAAGTGTCTGTTTTCAATAGACGAGAACAGCTCAAAGGCATGGCTTTCAAAACCCTCCCAAGACACGCCAATGAACCCACCAAAACAATTAATTTTATCTAACACCCACTCAGACATCCTTACTTGATCCACATCCCCATCATCCGAAGAGAATTCTGCCACCAAATTCTCAAGATCCTTAGCCTTCACTAAACTGTACTCTGCTTCAGAACAGCTCGCCAAAGGGATTGGTTCGAAGTCCTTAACCCTCCGTTCACTACAGACTACCATACTAAGTTCTCCAGGATCACAACCCAAATCTGAGAAGCAACACAGGTTGGACTCAGCACCTACGCCAAGAGCCTCGTCATCCAGCGCGCCCAAATCCCCTAAACCATCTCCTCTCCAAGAAGGAAGAACATCATCTATCCCCCCTTCCTCCAGAACAGTCTTCTCTATCCCCTTAATAGACAAAAAACCATCTCCCAGAGGAAAACGAGGTACAAGAGGCAGAGAAGAAAAAAAAGAGAGCACCAAAGGCCGAAAACTCTGACAGATCACAAACCGCCAGGGGAAGACGCTGCATATAGCTACCGGCTTCCGCCAACGCACCAACAAAGACCCATCCACACGCCGAAACTCGGAATCCCTAGCACGAGGAGCGCAAACCATACCTGTCAGCTCCGAAACGTCAAAACCGAACCCAGAAAACTGATCTAGGTCGAAGGAGAAAGGTACCTTCCCCAACCCCAATCTCGTCGGCGCTGATGACGGAGACACCCAACCTCTCTTCTCCTCCCCCAACGGCTGCAATACATCAAAGCCTGAGGTCAGGATCCTCCAATCCTCCCTGAATGAGAAGTTTTCCCTTTCCAAGCTGGAGAAAATAAGGTTGAAGTCCTCCCCTCCATCAAAAGGCTCTAAAGACACATCCCCTTGGGCCTTAGAACTCGCTCCTGGGTTCTCACTCAAATATGGGCCTACCAAAGAGACCCCTGCTTCCGCTCCTGGACCAACAGTACACTTTGGGCTAAACTCAGAAGCCCAACAATCAAAGTCCTTAGTACGAGGAACCCCCAACTCCTCGAAACGGCCCAAGGCCGTAGACGACCCACAATTCCTTTCCGAAACCAAAACTCCCCTGAGCCAGATGGGCCGGGCCTCGCCTCGCTATGACGCGATATGGATAAGGGAAGCCCATAAACAAACCAACAGCTGGCAGCCACCAACTCTAGCCCGAAACCCCATCTCCGTCCCTTTCAAATTTGAAACCACATTAAATTTGAAACAACAGACTCGTGGGCCCCGCTAGCAGAAGCTGGAAGTACTCCCCAATGAGCGTCATCCACGACAGTCACATGCCCATCTCCCACACCTGACGAGCTGCCATCCGAATTCTCTCTCCCTGCCACCTCATCGTCCCTAACCTCCAGTAAACCTATCTTCTCCCTTACAACAGATTCGGGAAAAACGCAGCTCGCTTCCCTCCGCCGACAATAAGACGGTTTGTCCTCCCACCACACAGGACAATAAAAAATTTCATTAAAGTACCTCAAAGCAACAACACGCCTTCTACTTCTCCACGGAGGTTTCTTCACCTGTAACCTAATCCATTGTAGTATCTCCCTATTCTCAGTTGCTACATCCTGACGAACATAGCCACCACAAAGCTCCCCAATCGACCTGAAAACACTTTCCGACCATAAGTGTAAGGGGACTCCCACCACTCTCACCCAAATCTGATCATCTCTCACACCGTCCACTTCGCAACCCGACCTCGAATGCCACCAATCAAGAAATAGACAAAAAGGGCCCAAAAAT
This sequence comes from Pachysandra terminalis, assembly GCA_031762675.1. Classification (NCBI taxonomy): domain Eukaryota; kingdom Viridiplantae; phylum Streptophyta; class Magnoliopsida; order Buxales; family Buxaceae; genus Pachysandra; species Pachysandra terminalis. The sequence continues at coordinate 15,897,188 of JAUPMG010000014.1, read as the reverse complement.
CTGTCGCCCCTCTCCAAAATAGCTCCCGCTTCTTCCTTCAATCGAAAAGTGAAAAGGAACAAGTTGCCGGAAAAACTATCTATGCCCACACCTACCGTCCCTGTCCACGCCTCTTTCACCCACTCCCTCACCTTCCAGATCGGGGGGGTCTCCCCTTCAAATCTGCCAACCAGACATTTGCTCAACAGCTGCAAATTACCTGACAAGTCAATCTCGTAGCAAATCATCGTGTCCAGTCTTACGCCAATTGAAGCTACCGACGGGGACAAAGCTGCCACAATAGACGACACTTCCTTATTCTTCATACCTCCCTCAACGAAGATAGATATGAAGTGTAAGGAGGAAGTGGTAACCCATTTATCCATCCATTGTAGGGCGACATCAGCGTTATTTTTTTTTTATCAGTAAAATAGATATTGTATTAATGTCAACTATCCAAACTGTACAAAAATATAATAGGTATACCCTTTACAAAAACTCCCCAAGAATGGAAAATAGAAGTCCTAAAACATCCCTCCCTAACAGTCTACCATTAATATTAGATTAATCCCAAAACATCCCCCAATTACAATCGAACTCTGTGAATCTCATTCCCTCAAATTCTGGAACATTAGAGACCCAAAAAAATAACAGTGGTGAAACCTTATCTATCAGTTTCTGACTATTTAGCTCTTTCCCTTAAAAAATCCTACTATTTCTTTCACACCATATCGACCACAAAATTGTTGCTGGACACAAAATCGAGCTCTTCCTCCTACACCTCTTCTTCTTTAACCAGCCCCAGTTCATTAACGCTTCTTTGAGACCACGGTGCACCACCCAGTACCGTTTGAATCTTCTGTAGAAGACATGCCAAATGCTCCAAGTGACTTCACAGTGGAGAAATAAATGTGCAATAGTTTCCTCTTCCTTCTTGTACAAGCTACATCTAGATGTCAAAGACCACCCTCTCATCTTCAAATTATTCATTGTGAGCACCCTCTCTTCAGCCGTGGTCCACATGGATGGCATACCCGACTGCCAAATCAATCTCCACGGCCCCTCCCTTGAACACTCATCCGATATCAATGAATACATTCTTTTCACCGTGAACACTCCTTTATTAGCACACTTCCACTCCCTTAAGTCCCTACCCTCCCTAGTACTGGTCTTATAAATAACATCCAACAAACCAACTACTTCGCCAACCTCCAAATCCAACACGTTCTTTCTAAAAACCGAGTCCCAACTCCACCCCGAAGTCTCCTTAATCAAGTAGTCCTTCACCGAAGCATTAATATTTGATGCCAAGTCTGCACACCCTGGAAACCTTTGAAATAAAATTGTATTCCCACACCAAACATCTTTCCAAAATTTTATTCTCTCACCCTCCCCCACCCTATATCTTACACCTTTGGAAAAGCTCTCCCTTGAAGTACTAATAGCTTTCCAAAGCCCCGTCCCGTATGAAACTCTGCTAACCTTAGAATACCACCCCTTCCTCCTCTTCGTATTTAGTGCTAATGATCTCCCTCCACAAATTACCTTCCTCTAATCCAAACCTCCACAACCATTTGGATAGAAGTGCTATGTTGAATCTGGTTAGACATCTCAAACCCAACCCCCCATTGTTGGAGCATACTTGGGCCCAATTTACTAAGTGACGTTTTTGCCCCTCTTCATTCCCTCTCCATAAGACGTCTCTTTGGACCTTCTAGCAACCGAAGTTGGATTTTAAATGACATAATATGTTGAAAGATTTGACAAAGCACTCTTTTTTTTTTTTTTTTGATAATTAACACCATTTTATTGATCAGATTTGACAAAGCAATCTTGATTAAAATCAACCTACCACCTTTCGATAAGTACCTTGTTTTCCAAGCTGCCAATTTCTTCTCCGATCTTTCTATCACCTTGTTCCAAATCCCTTTAACTTTGTATGTTGCCCCAAGCGGTAAACCTAAATAGCTAGTAGGAAGAGAGCCTACTTTGTAACCAATCAAAAAAAAAAGAGAGCCTACTTTGTAACCCAACCATCTGGCCAAAAAATTTATATTGCCAACCATCCCCATACCAATCAGTTCAGATTTAACTAGGTTGACATATAGACCCAATTACCCAAAATCGCTTCAAAAGATTTTAAAAAAAACGCATCTCAAAGCCCTCAAATCAGCCTCCTTTGCCCGGCAAAATATTAAGGTATCATCGGCAAACTGGAGATGCAATATGCTAGTAGTCATGTCCTTCACCTTCACCCCTTGAATCAGTTCTAACACTTATGTCCGACGTAACATCTTCCCAAAGCAGAGGCTACCATGATAATAAAAAAGGAGAAAGATGATCTCCTTGTCTCAAACCTTTGAAAGACTTGAACAAACCCACCGCTATACCGTTAACCAACACAAAAAAGTAGAAACACAAAAGCTGATCCAGCTTATCCCTCTCGCTCCAAAACCCATCCTCCTCATCACATATGAGAAGAATTCCCAATTCACGTGATCATATGCTTTCTCCATATCCACATTACAAATTAAAGCTTCCTATCCTCTCCCCAACAAGGTGTCTATACACTCATTTGCTATGAGTGCCCCATCCAGAATTTGTCTACCACCCACAAAGACACTTTGTGTCTTAGCAATTATACCCTCAACTACTTTCTTTAACCTGTTGGACAGCACTTTCACCAAGATCTTATAGATGCTACCCACTAGGTTGATTGGGCGAAAGTTTTTAATATCCGATGCTTATTTTGGGGAATGAGGACAGTGAATGTTGGCATTATTGGCATTTATTTTATGAGATTTGATTGTGTGTTGGGCACAACTTAAATGTCTGAAGTATGTAATGAACTCCCATGGAGAGGTCTAAGATTCTATATGTGCTTTGTCTTTCATCAATTTGCTGGTTCATTTGGAGGGCAAGAAATTGAAGGATCTTCAAGGGAGCAGAGGGGGTATAGAGCATTTGTCGAGGTGTACTCTGTCAATCTTATTCTATTGGGTCTCCCACAAGGGAGAATTATAGGTGTCTCACACTCAGAATTTGTATATAACAGTGGGGTATTTGGAAATTGTAATTTACTTGTAGCAGTTCTTGTTTGTTTATTGACCCCGAAGTATACTATTGCATACAAAGGGTTTTGTCCTTTTTTTCCTGTATTTTAAATTTATATGGATACATATTTTACTGATAAAAAAATTCCTTTACTACAGGTTCACCTAGGTGGCTTAAGCACATAACCTATCAAACCATCTAGAAAACCAGACAATTATATTTGATATAGATATTTTACAGCTGGCAATGACCAAAGGTGGAGCCAGAGTGAGAATTTTCCTGTGGGAGGGGCAGGTATGGAGAAATTCCTCTGCTCTTAGCATCAACTATGTTATCTGTGGTAAGCAGGTAGACAGTCATTCAAACTACAAGCAAAGAGACCTCAAAGATTTTACTAGGCACATAAAATTTGAGGAGGCCACCAAAACATTAAGCCACTACCCATAAATTCCCATCAAAATATTGTTGAGACAAGACTTGCATACAACTCATTTTAAAAAAAAAAAATGATGAATGTAGAGAAAACTTTTTATTTCCATGAATTATAATTGAGCCCCATATAAATCTTAAGCACCAAGAAACAGGCTTAAATTATAGCCAAGTCAAACAATGACAAAATCAATATGCCTAATTGCATACCTTTCCATTGATTGGTCTCGAGCAGATTACAGCCCTATATCACCAAATATGTGACGTTCACCAAGAATTATCTAATACACAAACTTTTGATTAGATAACAGCCACAAAGGTCCCCGAGAGTTCCATAGGCAGCTAACTGATTTAGTGCATAAGGATACCAAGTTATGCTATCCCTCTACAGTTCCACAAAGAACGAAAAAGAAGGCATATACAAATCCAACTTAAGGAAAATTAAGATCCAGAATAGATCATTTTTCTCATAGTTCCTCAAAGATCTGGTGAACTGCAAACCATGCAGACCATACCGAAACATGTAATCAATTACCTAATAATAAGACTGAAACAACAAAGAAGAGAACAACTTCATTAATTAGATTGTATAGGTCGGGCAATAAAAAGCATCTCCATCGATTACAGTATTTTACACAATAACTATGAAACTAAAAGAAGGAAGCGACTGAAAATGGCACATCACTCACAAACATGAAAATGAAAGAAAATTCTACTCACATGGAAAATGAGGACAGATTATAAATAGCTCAACACAACGAGGCCTCGCCTGCAAAGACATCCAGATTTGTTTCTCAGACTCCGGAAATTAATTCCAGTAGTATAATTGCTTCAAATTCCCAAAATCATCTAGTACATTAATATCAAGCTTGGAATTAATAGAATGAAATGTAAAGAAGATGATAAAATAAATCATATTATGCAACAAAATAATTATATTCTATATTACAGGACAAACAAGAAGACCTTCATAAACCATAAGGAACAGCTCATGACCAAAAATTTACAGATCGCTAAACATCGAAATACCTTCTCTGGCAATCTAATAACCAGTCGATTCAAACGGAACACACAACAAAAGACAAAGATTAAACACACAAAAAAAACGGCAAAAAAAGATGATTATATAAATGGAAGGAACGATATAAACTTGCAGATTACCAAACCCTAACTTGCAAATCGCAACAGATTAGTGCTGATTAGAACGGGGAAGTTCGAGAAGGAAAAGCATACCCTTTTTTGGAGAAGCAGAATCCCGCGGCTTCTAGACTCGCGATTGCGACGCCCTTCAGCTGAGACAAACACGAAATGTTTAGTGATACATGTACTGTCGCCTCTAACTTACGCCAGGTGCCTATATATCCTTTACTTTTTTTTAATTTTATTTTATTTTCAAAGCAGAGGTTTATTATTTTTTTTTTTTTTGTTTTTTGGGCGCTAGACAGTATAATGTGTGCAATAAACCTTTCCAAGACCACTAGGGGTAGGGGGTGGCAATGGGCCGGGTGACCCGCCCGGTCCTATGTTTTTGCGGGCTTATGCAAGGATAATTTGTTTGTATGGCCGGGCCGGGGCAGGCTGGAATTTAAGGTCTGATTGAGTTTTAGGATCGGGTTCAGATTGATGTTAGATTGGTCCGAACATTTCCTACCTACTACTTAGTGTATTTATTTATTTTTTATAAGAAGATATATATATATAAAGTTAATTAAAAAAAGGGATCTCTTCATTGAAATATATGTTATTTATAAATATTATTAAAAAATAGTAAATAAATTTTTAATCAATGATGTTAAATGAAATAAAGTTTTTATAATAATGTTAAAAATAATAAATAATATGTTTTTTATTATAATTATTAATCATATTATTTATGAAAGCATATAATATATCATAAGCTTATTAAATTTTAAATAGGTTGTATTATCTTTACATATTAAATAAATAACTTGAAATTCAATAGTTTTATAATAGATAGGCTAAATTAGGATGAGGTTGGTCCGAGCACGGGTTTGACAAATGATATAATGGATGAATTTGGCCAAACAATGTTAATCTCGAAGCTCGAGTTGGGTTGGATTCGGACTAACATAAACATGCTTAAACTTCAATCCGGCTTAACCCAAACCGCTGCCACCCCTAAAGACCACTACCTTTGTTGGTGTGATGTAGGATTATTCAAGATTGAGTTGTGTAATACGTGGACCCATGCAAATGAGTTGTGAAAAATTCCAGTTTGTTTGGATGATCCCAAGCCATCATCGAGTAAATATCTTTGTAAAAATTATTGCTTGGGTCATTATAGTCATTCAATCATTATTGAATTGCTATATAAAGCCACCTTGGCCTCCGTTTCCCATTATCAAAAACTACCTTATGATTTTTCGTAGCGTTAAGGCCGTACTGGGGCCGACCCTATCATTTAAAACCACGAGATAAAGTTTTGCCACCTGTTGCAAATGAATTTTATCTTCAAAAAATAATTTATAATATAATTAGTACTAAAAATTCTTCCAAAAACACTCATGATTCATGAACAATATATATTTCTACTAAACCAAAGTCATATCAATGTTTTATGAGGTTTGCGTGTCTAGACCTTAGAAGAAAAATGGAAAGGGAACTTGCAAAACATTAATAATGATGCATGTCGTGGTAACTAAAAATAAATAAAAATAACACCAAGAGAGGTTTGCCTGCGTGGAAGGGGCTCTAGTTGCTTAAGCAAGTGGTCTTGGTATCGAGTCCTTGTGAATGCAGCAAACCTTGTTGGGAGAGGTCCTTGCTTCGGCGCCCGACAGTACCTCGGAGAAATAGTCCAGGGCCTAGTCTGGGATACCTTGGGAAACCAAAACTAAAAAAATAACGAAGAAACAAATAAGGCAAAATACAGAATATAATATTTCTATTAGGTTACAGACTTTCTTATTTAATAAAATAAGGGTGATAGGGTCATGCTTTTATCAAGCTGGGCTGATAGAAGCCCAGACCCGACAACTAATATATAAATGGGTTTAACATTGAGCTGAAGCTCATCCCAAGTCTGGCCCAAAAATATAGTACGAGCTAAACATCGAGCCCAAATCCAAAAATTATAAACTCAGCCGACCTCAAGATGAACAAGCCATGGGATAGCTCGCATAAGTTAACACCCCATGTAACTCTTATACTTGTATCTTAAAACAAAAAAAAACGTATGAAAAGATAACCTTGTTCTTATTATTATTTGATAACATTATGTGTCGTGGGGTTAGTTTTGAAAAAAAAAAAGTTATTTTTTGGCACTAGCAACTTTTGGTGTTAATATATATATATATATGCTAGGGATGTAAATGAGTCGAGCTGAGCTTTGCCCTGTTCGGTTCAAGTTCACAAACCTTTATCAAGGCTTGGCTCATGATCTTTAATAAATTCGGTTCAACTTCTGCTTGCCCCAATAGCATTGTTGAACAATGGGGTTTGTTTGTAGAAAACCTGTAGGCATAAAAAATAAAAGATAATAGCAAATAAAAATCACGATGGGATTTGTTCGTAGGCCAAAAAAAAAATTGAGATGGGGGCTATAAAAAGCTACAAATAGAAACCCTAAAAAAGAATTAGATGTAGAACAACTCTTCTCTTCTATCGTTATTTGTGAAAAACGAGTCTTCTCTTCTATCTGTAGAACCATAGCTCTTGCCTCTTGCTACTCTTCTCGTTCAAAATTGCAAGTTGCAACTCTTCTCTTCTATCGTTTTTGTGAAAAATGAGTTATCTTCTTCTCCATGTAGAAACTAAAAAGTAAAAACCCTAGCTCTTTGCCTGCTGCTGCTCTTCACATTCAAAATGGTTTTTGTCTCAATTAGAGAATAGAAATTAGAAAGTTAAACCCTAGCTCTATAATTGGTTTGGTTCAGTTGAACTTATGATAAGAAAATAATTAGGGGTGGTTTGGTTAAGAATTTAAACCTAATGGTCCTAATCGGAATGGTTTGGTTCAGATACAAAAATTAAAAATATTACATATGTATATATAATTAATGTATATACACTAGGTTTCGGTTCGGCTCGGTTTATAATAATGTACATAAATGTAGGGTTTCGGTTCAGTTCGGTTTAACTGCACTATAAACCTAAAACCGAACCGAACCTTAAGAAACCCAACCAAACCAACCCGAAATCAGTGTTGGGGCGGGTCGATTTCTGTTTTAACCGACCCGAGTTGAACCCCTAGTAACAGGTACCCATTGCCATCCGTGTATTTAATTGGATTATCTTCAACCTCAAAAACATTATGCCCATGACCGTAGATTAGGCGTATCCAGCTGCCAAAATAGACAAGACCTATACGTCCAAGTTGAAGTATTTTTTATATAATACAAGGACCCAGTTGAAGTCATCAACGAAATCTAAAACCAAAGTGGCTGTTTCTCTGAAAAACCAGCTAGTTGTTAGCCCACTTTAGCCTTCTCCTTATCAGTAAGTAAGAACTAAGGAGTTTCCTCGTTCCTTCCCACTTCCATGCAGACGGTAAGTCTGCTTTTATGCTTCCGCTTTTTTGTATTCTTGTCTATTATTCTCAAGATGTATGACTGATGAAGAAGTTCCTCATAAACGGGACAGATCCGTAAATCTTCCCGTTTTTTGCTTCCCCTTTCTGGCCAACATCCATACTTATCTAGGGTTCTTTAAATTACAGAAACAAACTGAACTTTTAAAACCTGAAAATCAAATGGCTTCCCTTTCTGATTCTAATTTCAATTAGTTAGAACAGCAGCAGAACAGTGAGTCTTTGCTTTTCCAGAATTTCCTTTTTTTTTTTATTGCTTTATTCCTGTATTTTCCTTCCATAACTTAATGTTTATATCTCGATGATGATCAAGATTCGATTCTTCAAATACTCTGTGTGTGTCTGTGTGTGTCATTATTCTAAATTATTGGCTTCAGTATATTGGTCTTTTCGTTAACTTCTCTAGGGTTTGTTTCCGTATAAGATGTTTGATTGCTATTTTCTCTTATTTTCTTGTAGTTTAATGATTTGAAGTAGAAGACTAGGTTTCGGATTTCCTCCTTTTCGTGGTGGATTTTGGAGAAATTGAGATAATAGAAGTCAAACTGTATTTTAAGAGTAAATTATGGCGTCTTCTCATAGCAATACCCACTCAGAACCGGCAAAGATAGAGCAAATAATTACTGAATTTTTCGCGAAAAGCTTGCACATAATACTCGAGTCAAGGTCTCCTTTCGTGTCTTCGCGGAATTACAGCGGGGAGCACACTGTGTCATCCCCTTCTTCGTCCTCGTCCTCCTCATCAAGTATTAGGCCGAGGGATAAATGGTTTAACTTGGCACTTCGAGATTGCTCTGCAGCATTAGAGAATATTGATCTCTGGCGCCAGAGCAATCTAGAACCAATGGTGGTTGATGTGATTCTCGTTCAGAGACCAGTGGATTGGGACCCAATTCGTTCTTCACCGAAAAGGGGTATTGTGAGGAATCCCTCTTTGAAAGAGCCGTATCTGAATTGTTCAAATCTTGGGCAGGAAGAATATCTGTCTGAGGTGAAGAGCGAAAAGATTATAGAGAGATGGGTGGTGCAGTATGAGAGTCGGAAGAGCAGGGATTTTAGTTCAGGGAGCAAGAGATCAGGTGGTATCAGTTCTCACTCGCTGTATAAGAAGTCCGTTATACTATTAAGGTCCTTGTATGTGACTGTTAGGCTATTACCTGCCTACAAACTCTACAGAGACCTGATTTCATCTGGCCAAATCTGCACATTTACTCTTGCTCATAGAGTATCTTCCTTTGTTGAGCCCTTCACACGGAGAGAAGAGGCAGAGATGCAGCAATTCGGGTTCACACCAGTGGATACTTCTTGTGGCAGGCTTTGCCTATCTGTATTGTATCGTCCAACACTATCGGACATGAGCTCAGAACCATCAACCCCTATATCCCCACATTTCATACCAGATTATGTTGGAAGCCCAATGACAGATCCTCTTAAGAGATTCCCTTCTCTTCCTCTGACGGGATTTGTTTCACAAGGTTCTCCATTTGCAAGGCGGCATAGCTGGAGTTATGACATTTTCCGGGCCTCCCCACCTGTGTCTCCTTCACCTTCTCCCACGTACTCGGATTCTCGTGCTTTGCTCTCTAATGCAAGTACCCATCACCTCCAGCCTGTGAACCGATCATGCCATCCACCTGAAACTCCATCTACAAGCAATACATCTCAAGTTCATAAGAAAAATACAAGTTTTGATGAGTACTGGCCATCACCCATGTTCTCTCCTTCTCCTTCCCCATCCCCACCAACACATATTCCTAGTGGTCATCAATCGAAGACTCTTTTACGCTCTGGAAGCGCTCCGGTCAGCATACCTGCAGATAAGCTTGGTAGGAACCCAGGATTGCCCAGCTATCATATATTGCCTCCATCTCCCTCGCCCAAAGGCACAAGACCCAGTGCTTGTCAGATCGCTAATGGTAGAGCTCCAATGAAATTGGGGGATGTTCAGTCTGGAGTAGCAACTCAGAAGGTACTGTATTGGCTATTTGTCTTTTTACCAAAATCATTATGCTGAGTATCTAGTCTTGAACTTTTCTGCTTCATGGAAGTATCCTTTTGCTTGCTTCAGTTGCTCGCTTTTGGGAAAGATGAGATTGGAAATGTTTCTGGAGCAAAGGTATCGTGCAATAGTTCACCGCAGATTTCGTTTTCCAGAAGCTCCAGCCGGTTGTCTTTCCAAGATGAGTTTGACGATTCCGAGTTTTCCTGCCCATTTGCTGTGGATGATGATGAGATGACTGATCCACATACCAGGTATTGTGTTGCAATAATTGGTTACGTGTTTTTCTTTAGACATTTTACATAAGTGTTTGTTTTCGTATCTTCTAGTTAATGTTCCCATTAACTTGTATTTGCAATTTAAATAGACAGACTAAAATATTAGTCAGGGTCCCTTTACCAGGACTGCCAGTTGAGTCCATCAAACATTGGCTATCCTACTAAATATTCTTGAAATGTGAGATAACAAACAAATTTTGTTTTTCACCTGTTATTTGATAAATAGAATGTGAATCGTGTCAAAAAGAGGCAAAGCCCGTGTACAAGCTGAATATACAAAATGCTAGCACTCACAGCCAAGGTTTACGATGTTGACGTCGTCAGGTGACTTCGGCGACATGGTGAAAATAGGGGGAAATGGCGGAGAAATCATGGGTTTTTGATGGATTTTTGGCCACAAACTTTAAACATGTTTTATTAAGACTTAAATTCATCCAAATACATCACAAAATGCAAAAAACAAATGCTTACTAATTAAAAGTCATTGCTCGAGGGGGGGTCAGCTTACACGCTGTCGGGTTTGTAAGCTGTAAAAAAAGATGCTACATCTAATTAGGCCACACTAAAAGTGAATGTAAGTCAATTAAAAGATATATAATACTATAAATCAAGTGTCATATCTATGAGGGGGAAAAGGGAAATATGGTGGAAATGATGGGGAAATCTGGAAAAATGTGAGATTTTTGATGGGTTTTCCCCCCAAGTTTTAAACAACCCTAAGTAGTGTTTAAATATATCATAATACATCAAAAAAATGCAAAAACAAATGTCTAACATTTTTTTAATTTTTTAAAAAAATTCAAAAAAACTGAAAAATTTCTCCCATGTCGCCCATATGTCGCCGATGTCGCTCATGTTGCCACAAAGCAACTTATAGTCGATATGTCGTGTCGCCTCCTTCGAAATTGGCGACATTGCATTCCCTGCTCACAACTACAAAGCAAGCTATACGCTATATCCAGAAAAAAAAAATTCCAACAAACTTGACAACAAAAGAAAGGATTCCTGATGCATCAGAATAGAGTTCATATCAATGCCCTTAAACTCTCGGTAGCCTCAAGCAGACAACATCACAAAAATATTTCCCATCACTCTTTGAAAAAAAAAAAAAAATTAAGACTGATATCCAAACTTTATCCTTGATACTCTCCGTCCCTAAACAATCTCTTAGTTTTCTTGTTCCAAACAACCCAACAAATTTCAAAAGAGGATCAGATTCCACAAAAGCCTAGGATCAGGTTCTACAAAAGGCTACCTTTCCTCTCCAAATGGCTTATGAACCAGCAACAAAGAGTGTCAAACTTTTTAAGAAAATATCACCATACAATTTAAGTGGAAGGGAAATGGTCAAGAATGTGAGTCACAAGCTAACTTGCAAAGTGATCATTTTTTTTCTAGATAATCAATCTTAGAACTACGAGGTTTTCCACTCTAAGAATCTTCTACGATGTTGCTGTCAAATCAAGAGTGCAACCTTTGGTGTTATATGGTTCTTTCTAAAATTTTCTGACAAGAGAAATTCATGGTTAGGAAGTAGTAATGTAGCCAAAAAAAACAAACATCTGTCTGTGAATTGGCCTTTCTTGCTACAAGACCACCATTTCATATCAAGCTCTGATTCCAAAAGAGGAGCCTAATAAACCTATTCTAGCAAACTGGCCCAAGAATCAACTCCACAGTCCCTCAACAGTCTTCAAAAGACAATATTCGAATAACAGTCTCTTCTCTCCAGATATTCCCTGCCAAAGCCCTCTGCTCCAAAGCAAGAAAAGATCCGGCTATGAACTCTACAAAGAAGTTCCATAGCAATTGTCAGTCCAAAAGTGAATAGTTGCTCCATCATTCACTTTGAATTAAGACATATTTGAAGAATTCCTTGCATATACTAGCAATGGACTTCCCCAAACTACACCTCATAGTTCCTCTGACCATATTTTCATCCCAAGTTCTTGGTCTTGTATTTCAAGGCAACCATAATTCTTCAAAGATTGTTATAGTCTCTCCCGAATCTCCAAAGCCACTTTTCCAACAATACTGTAGTGAATAAAGTCAAAGGTCTGATCCCCAAATCCTTCTTGATCAATATGTTTACACACTTGGTCATGTTTGACAAGTTAATTCATAAACTGACCCCCCTTCCGACATCATTTTTTTTTCAGTTCCCGCTTCCCACATCATAGGAGATCCATTTGAAGCTTTTCAATTCTTTTAGCCACCGCCACATGAATAGGAAAGAGACATAAAGAGCAATCCCCTCTTCCACGAGGCTCACTTCCTTTTGGATATTTCAACAGGATTTTAAACTGAAGTAGCTTTGTGGAAGCACCAAAAGGGCGGCCCAAATAGGATGTTAAAATGAACTAGTTCTGCAACCTAGGTTTACCTAAATTGTTCCCCAAGTTTACAACCTCACTGATTCCAAACATCTCTCTTTTAAGGAGACTGATCTTCAATCCAAAACCATCTCAAAGCATCTAAAATGCACCGGATCACTAGCAATGAAGAATGACAAATTCGTGAAAAAAAAAACCTATGAATGACGAGCATTATAAAAGAAAAGTGTATAGTCCGCAAATTGAAGGTGATGGGTTCCACCTCCAACCGAGGTACCTACTATGAGTCCGTTTTGGTCGGCCTTCCTAATCATCCTACTTAGAGCCTCTTTAACCAAAACAAAGGGAAAGATGAGAGATTGCCTTAACCCTCTCTATTGGAGAATCTTGGAGATGATCCATTGAATAAAGCAAAGAACATTGACCTTGGTACGAAGGTCTTCATCCAATTCCTCCATTTCAACCAAATCCCCGTCATCATAATTGGTGCAAAAGGAAGTCTTAGGTAACATGATTATACACTTTTGATGTACATTGCACGCTTTACCTGTCTCACCGGTCCTAAATTTGGAATGTATACATTTATTAGCGACAAGACCTATTAAGAATTTGAATCCCCATAACAAACGCTGTCTGATAGGTAGAAACAATAGAATCCAGGACCTTCTTCAACCTGTTTGCCAATAACTAAAGAGATGAGCTTGTACAAGCTGTCCTTTATAGGACTTCCCATAACAAATGCTGTCTGATAGGTAGAAACGATAGAATCCAGGACATTCTTCAACCTGTTTGCTAATAACCAAAGAGATGAGCTTCTACAAGCTGTCCTCTATAGACTAATTGGCCAATAATCTCTAAGGTTAACCGCTCCCTTCTTTGTGGGAGTTAGTCTGTAAGTGTGAGGAATGTTGCATTAGCACTTTCTCAAACAATTCCATGTTATGGAATTTCTCCAACATTTTATATAAATCCTCTTTGTTGACATCATCATTTTTGTAGAATGCTTTTCTCAAAGAATACCATATTTCTGTCTTGGTTTCTAGTCTCTAGGGCTAATCACCTTTATGTATGGAAGCCCAGAAATAATGTGAGGAAAGGCTCTTGTCGCTAGCGAGGATTAGAATAGAACAACGAAAACATCTTTGTTCCTGTTTGAATTGGAGACCTGATTCAGTTCTTGAAGGTTATTATATTCATGCTCTTGACATCTTTGAAATACTTAATAATAACTTGTTAAGCAAATGGAACCTTTTTCTCATCATGTCTTACTTATTAATCTCTTATTTTTTCCTTCCTTTTTAATGTGGAAAAGTAGTACTATATAAGGCAATGAGTTGTATACTTGTATTGTCCTCCATTGATTAGCATTTGAAATAACACTTGCTGTAATTGGACTATTTAGTTGTGGTTTTGAAGAAACAAGGCCGATCTCAAATAAATTAAGTTGGTTTTTTTCAGTCTTCTAAAACTTGGATTGGACCTGACAGTTGACTTGGTTGACTTTGGAAGCTGTCCCCAAAACTGAGTTAGGTTGAGCTTCAGATTGATGTTTCATAAAATCCCTTTCAACTAGGTATGAACAGATCCACACAGTGTGACACATGCAGTCGAACTGGCCCTTGTTTTGGTTTTCTTGGATTTATTTTTTTAAATAGTTATCACACAGACTAGTAAACCCTGGTTAACCTGGTAAATGAATTTGTCTGCCCTTCTGATTGAATTGAGTCCATTCTGGATTTGAGCTCCATCCTTATTTTCCAAGTTGTATGTGAGATGGGAAATAACAAATCTTATATTTAGTTTAGGGTGAAGAAAAGCCCACTAAAGCTTATTCATTCTGGATGGACATTTTTTTGGGACATTTAGCCACCAGAAAAGAGTTGTGTTTAAACATTGGGTTAGTAATTTCTTTTTCCTATTATTTTTCTCCATCACAGACTTGATTAGGAAGGGTTTACAAGTACAACTAGTTCCTTATTTAAGAACAAGTTATCTCTAATTAGCTGAACGAATTAGTAGTGATTGATGTTAGTTTTCTATTTTTCTTCGATAAACACCCCTAGTGAGAAAAAATTAAAGGCTAAACTATGCCATTGGATCATAACAGGATTGTAATTCTTCATTATGTTAAAATATTTGACTGACTAAAAGCTTAGAATTATACATTACTGTATGGAAGGATTTGAAGTTAAACAACCATGAGAAAATCTTCTTTGCAAGACCTGTTAAACTAAGGACTTGATAATATTACAACCCAGCTTTTTTTAAGACTGATCAGTGTGAATCCCACCCACCCACACAGGCACACCATAAGAGAGGGGTGGGGGGAGCGCTTAGAATTTTGATTGATTAAATGCTTAGAATTATAACTTACTGGATGGAAGGATTTGATGTTAAAAAACCATGAGAAAATCTTCTTTGCAAGATCTGTTAAACTAAGGACTTGATAATATTACAACTCAACTTCTTTTTAGCCTGATCAGTGTGAATAATGC
>JAUPMG010000014.1:15860183-15881972 GCA_031762675.1 Pachysandra terminalis | reverse complement strand
TATAATTATAATATAAAAGCATATAATATATTTTAAGCTTATTAAATTTTAAATAGGTTGACAATTTATCTTTCCATAATTATTAAGTAACTTGAATTTTAATTATAGTAGTTTTACATTAGATGGGCTAAGCTAGGGTAGGGCTAATCCGAGCTTGGGCTTGACAAATGTTACGATGGGAGGGCTTGACCAAACAATGTTAAACCCACAGCTCAGGTCGGATCAGGCTCGGACTAACATAAACATACTTATACATAAACTTCATTCCGACGTGAATCCGACCTAACCCGTTCCTTGCCGCTCCTATACCACCACCTTTGTTAGTGTGATAAGTCGTAGGATTATTCAAGATTGAGTTGTGTATTATGTAGGATCCGTGCATATGAGTTGTAAAAAAATTCAGTTTGTTTGGATGATCCTAAGCCATCATCGAGTAAATATCTTTGTAAAACTTTTTGCTTGGGTCATTATAGTCATTCAAGAATCATTGAATTGTTTATGATTCTTTTATTGTCTAATTGAAGTTAATTTTTATCATTGGAGGAGGCACGTGTTGAACTGTTTAGATTGGCGAATCGAGTCGAGCTTTGCCCTGCTCTCGGGCTCATAAATCTTTAGCAAGGCTCGTCTCAGGTTCATTAATAAATTTTGGGTTCAAGTTAGGCTCAGGTTCATTAAAATATTTTAGGCTCAAACTTGACTTGCAAAATCTCGACTCACAAAAAGATCGACTTGCAAAAATATTTAGCTTAGTCCAAATGCATTAATATTATAATTGACGAGTATTATTATATGGACTTTTAATAATATATACTATTATGTATCTTAATATTAACAGATAATATAAGATATAAGAATGTGAATGTATAATTTTGGATATAAATTGAGTCGAACTTTAACAGAACAAAGCCTACTCAAGCTCGGCACAAACTCGTTATATAATGAGCTTTTCTTTGGACTCGAGTTCATGACACAAGTCTAATTATAAAGCTTAAACTCTTCTCATACAAATTGAAGACGAGCTGAGCTAACTCGGCTCACTAACAAATTGTATAGACTTGCGGCTAAGTCCATTCTATTAGTCTTTCTATTCTCAAACGTTTGTAGAATATGAAAGTAAAGTCCAAAACTAGTGGTGCAAACCAATGAGAAAAAAGTGGTGTATAAAGAATTATAGGCTTGGTTGGATCTTGTATACTGTGTTTGGAACCTTAGATTTTGAGAGAAAAGAAGAAGAAAATGTTGGGGAAATTACATTTTCGTTTGGTTAAAGAAAAAAGAGTTGGAAATAGAGATTTAGTGAAAAAACAAATTTGTAAAAATAAAAAAATTATTAATTTGTTGAATTATGTATCTGTGTAGTCCCAAAATTGAACCCTATTATAAAAGACGGTTTCGGATATAGTAGGTTCAACTTTGGGATTGTCATTCCTAACTCTCAGAATCAACACCTAATATAATTGATTTTTGGCGGGTACCTGTCGAATTTCGATTAATGCTTATAGATGACTTAAGTAAATAAGTAAGATATTA
Source organism: Pachysandra terminalis (assembly GCA_031762675.1). Taxonomy (NCBI): domain Eukaryota; kingdom Viridiplantae; phylum Streptophyta; class Magnoliopsida; order Buxales; family Buxaceae; genus Pachysandra; species Pachysandra terminalis. Next base: position 15,880,439 of record JAUPMG010000014.1, on the reverse strand, counting down.
AAACCTACAATCAGTACCTATTGAAAACTTAAATAAGTAAGTAATCACTTTAAGATCAATTAATTACTGTTAGATAAGTTATATTATTAACAGCAAGTTCGTAATTTAAAATACTTAGTTTACCAAAGCTTTAGTAACAAATATCAAAGTTAAATATCCAATATCTGACGGAAACAGATGAATCATACTTGATAGACCCGATTCCAATATGAGATTCATTTATATCAAGCCAAATCCTATTATCAAACGGGTTTATAAACTCATAATCGAAATTATAAAAGGATTTGGTTCTTCGGATTTGTCGGGTAACGGGGTACCCATTGACACCCCTAATATTTAATCGGGTTATCTTCAACCTTAATAACCTTAAGCCCATGACCGTAGATTAGGCGTATCCAACCTGCCACAGTAGACAAGACGACTTACACATCCAAGTTGAAGTCTTATTTTTTCTTTCTTGGATAAGGACCAAGTTGAAGTCATCAATGACCTCAAACACCAAAATAAAATCAAAATCAAAGTGGGCTGTATATATGAAGACCAATTGGTTAGCCCACTTTAGCCTTTCTCCTTATCGGTAAGAACCAAGTCTCCTCGTTCCTCTCGCTTCCATATAGACGGTAAGTCTGCTTTTATCCTTCCGAATTTTTTTTGTCTTTTTGTCTATTATTCTCAATATGTATGACTATTGACGAGGAAGTTCCTCAGAAACGGGACATATCCGTAAATCTTCCCTTTTCTGACCAAAATCCATACTCATATAGGGTTCTTTAAATTACAGAAACAAATTGAACTTAAAATCTGAAAATCAAACGGCTTCTTTTCCGGATTCTAATTTCAATTAGTTAGAACAGCAGCAAAACAGTGAGTCTATGCGTTTCCAGATTTTTTTATTGCTTTATTCCTGTATTTTATTCCCATTATTTAATGTTTATATCTCGATGGTGATCATGATTCGGTTCTTCACATACTGTGTGTGTGTGTGTTTGTTTGTGTTGATTGCTCCTTTTCTCTCATTTTCTTGTAGTTAAATGCTTCGAAGTAGAAGTTTAGGTTTTTCCTGATTCTAATTTCAATTAGTTAGAACAGCAGCAGAACAGTGAGTCTGTACTCCTTTTTTTTTATTACTTTATTCATGTATTTTCTTTCCATTACTTAATGTTTATATCTCGATGATCATCAGGATTCGGTTCTTCAAATACCCTGTGTGTGTACGTGTGTGTGTCATTATTTTAAATTCTTGGCTTCAGTACGTTGGTCTTTCGTTAACTTCTCTAGGGTGTGTTTCCGTATAAGATGTTTGACTGCTCTTTCTCTTATTTTCTTGTAGTTAAAAGCTTCGAAGTAGAAGTCTAGGTTTTTCCTGATTCTAATTCCAATTAGTTAGAACAGCAGCAGAACAGTGAGTCTATGCTTTTCCAGAATTCCCTTTTTTTTATTGCTTTATTCATGTATTTTCTTTCCATCACACACACACACACACACACACACACACACACACAGTGTGTGTGTGTGTCATTTATTTAAATTTTTGGCTTCAGTATATTGGTCTTATGTTACCTTCTCTAGGGTTTGTTTCCATATAAGATGTTTGATTGCTCTTTCTCTTCTTTTCTTGTAGTTAAATGCTTCGAAGTAGAAGACTAGGTTTCGGATTTCCTCCTTTTCTTGGTGAATTTTGGAGAAATTGAGATAATAGTAGTGAAACTGTATTTTAAGAGTAAAGTATGGCGTCTTCTCATAGCAATACCCACTCAGAACCCGCGAAGATGGAGCAAATAATTACTGAATTTTTCGCGAAAAGCTTGCACATAATACTCGAGTCAAGGTCTCCTTTCGTGTCGTCGCGGAATTACAGCGGGGAGCACACTGTGTCATCCCCTTCTTCGTCTTCGTCCTCCTCGTCAAGTATTAGGCCAAGAGATAAATGGTTTAACTTGGCACTTCGAGATTGCTCTGAAGCGTTAGAGAATATTGATCTCTGGCGCCAGAGCAATTTAGAACCAATGGTGGTTGATGTAATTCTCGTTCAGAGACCAATGGATTGGGACTCAATTCGTTCTTCTCCGAAAGGGGGTCTTGTGAGGAATCTGTCTTTGAAAGAGCCGTATCTGAATTGTTTGAATCTTGGGCAGGAAGAATATCTGTCTGAAGTGAAGAGCGAAAAGATTATAGAGAGATGGGTAGTGCAGTATGAGAGTCGGAAGAGCAGGGATTTTAGTTCAGGGAGCAAGAGATCAGGTAGTATCAGTTCTCACTCGCTGTATAAGAAGTCCGTTATACTATTAAGGTCCTTGTATGTGACTGTTAGGCTGTTACCTGCCTACAAACTCTACAGAGACCTGATTTCATCTGGCCAAATCTGCACATTTACTCTTGCTCATAGAGTATCTTCCTTTGTTGAGCCCTTCACACGGAGAGAAGAGGCAGAGATGCAGCAATTCGGGTTCACACCAGTGGATACTTCTTGTGGCAGGCTTTGCCTATCTGTATTGTATCGTCCAACACTATCGGACATGAGCTCAGAACCATCAACCCCTATATCCCCACATTTCATACCAGATTATGTTGGAAGCCCAATGACAGATCCTCTTAAGAGATTCCCTTCTCTTCCTCTGATGGGATTTGTCTCACAAGGGTCTCCATTTGCAAGGCGGCATAGCTGGAGTTATGACATTTTCCAGGCCTCCCCATCTTCTGTGTCTCCGTCACCTTCTCCCACATACTCGGATTCTCGTGCTTTGCTCTCTAATGCAAGTACCCATCATCTCCAGCCCGTGAACCTATCATGTCATCCACCTGAAACTCCATCTACGAGCAATACATCTCAAGTTCATAAGAAAAATACAAGTTTTGATGAGTACTGGCCGTCACCCATGTTCTCTCCCTCTCCTTCCCCATCCCCACCAACGCATATTCCTAGTGGTCATCTATCGAAGACTCTTTTATGCTCTGGAAGCGATCCAGTCAGCATACCTGCAGATAAGCTTGGTAGGAGCCCAGGATTGCCCAGCTATCATATATTGCCTCCATCTCCCTTGCCCAAAGGCACAAGACCCAGTGATTGTCAGATCAATAATGGTAGAGCTCCAATAAAATTGGGGGATGTTCAGTCTGGAGTAGCAACTCAGAAGGTACTGTATTGGCTATTTGTCTTTTTACTAAAATCATTATGCAGAGTATCTAGTTTTGAACTTTTCTGCTTCATGGAAGTATCCTTTTGCATGTTTCAGTTGCTCGCTTTTGGGAAAGATGAGGTTGGAAATGTTTCTGGAGCAAAGGTATCGTGCAATAGTTCACCGCAGATTTCTTTTTCCAGGAGCTCCAGCCGGCTGTCTTTCCAGGATGAGTTTGACGATCCCGAGTTTTCTTGCCCATTTGCTGTGGATGATGATGAGATAACTGATCCACGTACCAGGTATTTTGTTGCAATAATTGGTTAGGACCTGTTTTTCTGTAGACATTTTACACAAGTGTTTGTTTTCATATCTTATAGTTAATGTTCCCATTAACTTGTATTTGCAAATTAAATAAATAGACTAAAATATTAACCAGGGTCCCTTTACAAGGACTGCCAGTTGAGTCCATCAAACATTGGCTATCCTATTAAATATTCTTGAAATGTGAGATAACAAACAATTTTTGTTTTCCACCTGTTATTTGATACGTAGAATGTGAATCGTGTCAAAAAGAGGCAAAACCCGTGTACAAGCTGAGTATACAAAATGCTAGCACTCACAGCTACAAAGCAAGCTATACCCAGCCAATAAACTTAATAACAAAAGAGAGGACTCCTCATGCATCAGAATAGACTTCATATCGATGCCCTTAAACTCCTTCAGGTCTAACAGCCAATTAGACAACAATGTGACCGTGTGCCTGCAAACATCTTTTATTGATTGTTAATATGTAATGGTATTATATAGAAAATGGGGCAAGCCCTTGTACACAAGATGTGTACAAGCCGCTAACCTACAAAAGCACAGATAGCCTCAAGCAGACAGCATTACAAAAATATTTCCCACCACACTTTGCGAAAAATAAAAATAGAAAAAAAAACTGACATCCACACTTTATCCTTGATATTCTCTGCCCCTAAACAATCTCTACTAGTTTTCTTGTTCCAAACACCCAACAAATTTCAAAAGAGGATCAGATTTCACAAAAGCCCACCTTTCCTCTCTAAATGGTTTATGTACCAGCAACAAAGAGAGCCAAACTTCATAAGAAAATATCACCATACACGTTAAGTGGAAGGGAAATGGTCAAGTATGTGAGTCATAGGCTAACTTGCAAGGTGAGCATTTTTTGTTACTAGATAATCAATCGTAGAACCATGAGTTTTTCCACTGTAAGAATCTTCTACAAATGTTGCTCTGTCCAAATCAAGAGTGCAACCTTTGGTGGTATATGGTTCTTTCTAAAATATTCTGAAAAGAGAAATTCATGGTTAGGATGTAGTAATGTAGCAAAAAAAGAAAAAAAAAAACTGACCGTGAATTGGCCTTTCTGTAGCAAGACCACCATTTCATTTCAAGTTCTGATTCTGAAAGAGGAACCTAATAAACCTATGCTACCAAACTGGTCAAAGAATCAACTTCCCAGCCCCTCTAACAGTCTTTAAAAAGACAATCTCCGAATAACATAGACTCTTCTCTCCAGATATTTCCTGCCAAAGCCCTCTGCTCCAAAGCAAGAAAAAGATCCGAGTATGAACTCTACAAAGAAGCTCCATATAAATTCTCAGTCCAAAAATTAATAACTGCTCCACCACTCACTTTGAATTAAGACATATTTTTGAAGAATTCCTTGCATATAGTAAGAATGGACTTCTCCAAATCACACCGGATAGTTCCTCTGACCATATTTCCATCCCATCCCAAGTTCTTGGTCTCGTATTTCAAGGCAACCATAATTCATCAAAGATTGTTTTGGTCTCTCCCGAATCTCCAAAGCAACTTTTCCAACAATACCGTAGTAAATAAAGTCAAAGGTCTAATCCCCAAATCCTTCTTGATCGTTATGTTTACACACTTGGTCATGTTTGACGAGTTAATTCATAAACTGATCCCCCTTCCCACATCATAGGACATCCATTTGAAGCTTTTCAGCTCTTTTAACCACCGCCACATGAATAGGAAAGAGACATAAAGAGCAATCCCCTCTTCCATGAGGCTCACAACAGGATTTTAAAGTGAAGTAGCTTTGTGGGAAGCACCAAGAGGGAGGCCCAAATAAGATGTTAAAAAGAACTAGTTCTGCAACCTAGGTTTACCTAAATTGTTCCAAGTTTACAACCTCACTGATTCCAAACATCTCACTTTTAAGGAGACTGATCTTCAATCCAAAACCACCTTGAAGCATCTAAAAATGCACCGGATCACTAGCAGTGATGGATGACTTCATGAAAAGAACTATGAATGACAAGCATTATAAAAGAAAAGTGTATAATCCGTAAATTGAAGGTGAGTTATGGATTGGCTCCACCTTCAACCATAATAACTATTATGAGTCTGTTTTCTTCGGCCTTCCTAATCATCGTACTTAAGAGTCTTCTTAGCCAAAACAAAGGGAAAGATGAGAGATTGCCTTAACCCTCTCTTTTGGAGACCCTGGGAGATGATCCATTGACTAAAGCAAAGAACATTGGCCTTGGTATGAAGGTCTTGATCCAATTCCTCCATTTCAACCAAATCCCTGTCTTCATAATGGGTGCAAAAGGAAGTTCTAGTGAACATGATTATACACTTTTTCTGTACATTGCATGCTATACCTGTCTAACTGATCCTAAATTTGGAATGTATACATTTATTAGCCACAAGACCTATTAATAATTTGATTCTCCAGAATAAACGCTGTTTGATAGGTAGAAATGATAGAATCCAGGAGCTTCTTCAACCTGTTTGCCAATAACTAAAAGAGACGAGCCTGTACAAGCCGCCCTTTATAGACTAATTGGCCAGAAATCTCAAAGGTTAATCGCTCCATTCTTTGAGGAGTAGGTGTGAGGAATGTTGCATTAGCACTTTCTCAAACAATTCCGTGTTATGGAATTCCTCCAACATTTTATATAAATCCTCTTTGTTAACATCATCATTTTTGTAGAATGCTTTTCTCAAAGAATACCACAATTCAATCTTGGTTTCTAGTCTCTTGGCCTAATTACCTTTATGGAAGCCTAGAAATGATGTGTGGAAAGGCTCTTGTCGCTAGCGAGGATTAGAATAGAACAACCAAAACATCTTTGTTCCCGTTTGAGTTGGAACCCTGATTCTGTTCTTGAAACGTGTTATATTCATGCTCTTGTCATCTTTGAATAACTTAATAATAACTTGTTAAGCACTTAAGCTTATGGAATCTTTTTCTCATCTTATCTTGCTTATTAATCTCTTCTTTTTTCCTTCCCTTTTAATGTTGAAAAGTAGTACTATATAAGGCAATGAGTTGTGCATTGTCCATTGATTAGCATTTGAAATAGCACCTGCTGTAATTGGACTATTGGGTTGTAGTTATGAAGAAACAAGGCAGATCTCAAATAAATTAAGTTGGTTTTTTTCCGTCTTCTAAAACTTGGATTGGACTTGACAGTCGACTTGGTAGACTTTGGAAGCTGTCCTCAAAACTGAGATAGGTTGAGCTTCAGCTTGATGTTTCATAAAATCCCTTTCAACTAGGTATGAACAGATCCACACAGTGTGACCTATGCAGTCGAACTGGCCCTTGTTTTGGTTTTCTTAAATTTTTATTTTTAAAAAATAACTATCATGCAGACTAGCAAACCTGAATTTGCCTTCCCTTTTGATTGAATTGTGTCCATTCTGGATTTGAGCTCCATCTTTATTTTCCAAGATGTATGTGAGATGGGAAATAACAATTAGGATTTTATGCATCGGATATTTAGCTTAGGGTGATGATAAGCCAACTAAATCTTATTCATTCTAGATGGACATTTTTTTGGGACGTTCAACCACCAGAAAAGAGTTGTGTTCAAACATAGGGTTAGTAATTTCTTCTTTCAATTATTTTTCTCCATCACAGACTTGATTAGCAATGGTTTACAAGTACAACTTGTTCCTTGTTCAAGAACAAGTTATCTCCAATTAGCTGAACGAATTGGTGACTGATGTTAATTTTCTTCGATAAACACCCCTAGTGAGAAAAGTAAAAGGGCTAAATTCATGCCATTAGATCATAACAGGATTGTAATTCTTTATTATTTTCAAAATTTGATTGACTAAAAGCTTAGAGTTATAGGGCTAGGTGTGAGAGGCCGATTGATGTACTTGGGTGTATGGTACGCAAAACTCTGGATTTTGTGGGGGGGAGAGGAACTTGAGGGTGTTCGAAGATTGAACCAGATCGACCAGGATGATTATAGACTCTATTTCACTGATGGTTAGTTCATGGATGGTGATACTTCCTGCTTTCAAAGGTTTCTCTATGTCTGATATATTGGTAGGGTGGTCCGAGGTGGCCAGATCGTCTCCACACACAATGCGTGATGTAGGGTGAGGGTGGTGTTGGAGTTTTGGGTGATATGTTTGTGGGTATCATTGGTGTTGCCTTGTTTTTTACTGTCTTTATTTTACGCTTTGTTTTTGTTTTAGCCTTTTGATACTCATCTTGCGCGCCTCTTATCCTTTATGTATTTGTATCATTTTGGCTTTTTTTAATATATTGTTCGTTATCTATCAAAAAAAAAAAGAAAGCTTCGAGTTATAAATTACTGGATGAAAGGATTTGAAGTTAAACAACCATGAGAAAATCTTCTTTGCGAGACGTGTTAAACTAAGGAACATGTGTCCAGCAGTGATTTGTTGGACCCTTTGGAAAGGAGGAATTAGCCGGATCTTTGAGGATAAGGAAAGGATGTTGAGGTTGTTATTGATCAGGTCATTGCTATCTTGTATTTTGGGCTAGCTCACACCATGAGTTCAACCATATTCAGTACTATCAGTTTAAGGGGGATTGGGATTTTATGTAGTCCTTCTGTTCACACTTTTTTGCTTTTTTGGCCATTCTAGCTTATGTGTTTTTTCGGGTTTATTCTGTGTATACTCTTGGTGTACAGGTCTAAATTGGGGGGCCCTTTTTGTAAATTGCTATTGCCTGATAGTTACTTTTATATTATACTAATACAATACTTTTACCGATCAAAAAATACAAATAAAATATTACAGCTCAACTGACCAGCATGATCCCCCATCCCAACACACCCACCCACCCAAATAAAAAAGCTTAGAATTTTGATTGACCAAAAGCTTAGAACTATAAATTACTGGATGGAAGGATTTGAAGTTAAACAACCATGCCCCCCCACCCTTCTTCTTCTACAAAAAAAAAAAAAATCGATATTCCTAAAAGTCTTTGAATTCACTGTAGCATCATAAGCGAACTACCTTTGATATAACTTTTCATTCTTTCTCAAGATTATTCTGAAGTTTAGTTATCTTATTTATGGGTTGAATTTTCACCCCTAAAAAAAAGAACGAACGTTGATATCTCTAAAAGCCTTGGAATTCACTGTAGCATCATAAGCGAGCTACCTTTTCATTCTTTGTCAAGATTATTCTGAAGTTTCATTATCTTATGTATGGATGATTTCTCACCCCCAAAAATAATAAAGTAAAAAACTTCAATATTTTTAAAGTCGCTGGAATTCGCTGTCTTTTCATTGTTTGTCAAGATTATATCTCTGTAGTTTTGTTATATTATCTATGTTGTATATGACAGCACCCTCTAAGGGCGCCATTTGTTGACGTGTGTCAATCACACTAATACACGTATGACCATGTCATGTTGTCTTCTCCTTTCTTTTTGTCTTATTTAATGGGACTGTATGATAATTAGAAACTTTTTCCTTCTCTTATGCTGTTGGAATTGGCTTTTCTTATTTTTGGGGGCATTCTTCTCGTTGCCATGTCCTCATGTCTTGATTTTTGAGTCTATTTTTGACTATGTTACATGAACCCTTCTGTTTACTCAAAGTATCAATGTCGATACAACACAACACCGGTACGGCTTGGGCCCGGCTTCCTATTTTATTAAGTTTAAAGTAATGAAACCCAATTTAATTATCAAGTTTTTTCTGTGTAAACCATATTATGGTAATACCGAATTTAATTATCATGTTTTTGTGTAAAAACTCTTATCGTGAATAGGTAAGTGCCATATTGGTTTACTATTTAAACTAAGATTAAAATACATAGTATCTGGTTTGAGTCCCTATGTCCCTTCCTCTCTCTCCCCCTTTAGGTCAGCCTAAGCGGAATGCCTGACCATGTTTGGCATGGAAGTTAGTTCTCCAGTTCCTTTCCCTGAAACAATACTGAAATTTAACCTCCCAGTCACTCTCGGTCATTTCCTTGATATCAGCCATCACACCACCTTTCCTGCATCAATCGTTGCTGTATTTTCCTTCTGTTTCCTTTATGGATGTGAGGGAGTTAATTTTTATAATTATCTTCTTCAATACTCGATAGCAGGCCAAGTTTAGGCCATTATGGATGACAACAAATCATTAAAGTCCCAGTCCTCTGATAGTCTGATGTAACTGAGGCACCATCTTCAGTGGTCGTCTTTGATGGGTCCAGCGGCAGCTGCTAGTCCATGACTACCCAAACAAGATCCTTTGAAATTGAGTTTAAATCACGTGGGAGGTGGAAACTTCCATTTCACTTCCGACATCTGAATGTGCAAATCATACCTTCTCAATTATTTGATATTCGTTAATATATATTCGTAAGCAGAGTTTGAAATATCTTTCTACTTTTAACCGTAAGTGATGCTTCCAAGGCCAGACTTCTTATGAATCTCTGATATTGGTTTAGAATTTCACACCTTTCACAAGATCAAGCGAAGCATTTCTGGAAATTTGGCTTCTTCATGTCCATAAAAAGTAAGGGACATGCTCTTATATGATTATTTATTTTTTTGATTGTTAATTTATTTACCAAAGAAAAAGAAAGTATCTGTCCCAAAGAGCAAACCTATGAAAGGGTAAATATTTTGGAACTCTCTTGTCTTATTCACATTCAATAAAAGCAGAAAAGATCTGTGTGTTTTTTAAAATATATGATAACTGGTGTGTCCATATGCTGTCATTTCTTTCCACCTAAATACGTAGGTTTTATTTCTATGTTATGTAGGAAATTTCCTCCTGTAGTTGGTCAGCATGTCAATGCATGCCTGCCAACACGTGAGAAATACCAGGTGATTCGTATGAGCGTGACTATCTTTACATGCCACTGAAATGGGCAGAAAAGATGTGTAATATGTAGCTCATATGTGCAACCCACTATAATTTCTACCTTTGGTTGTTATATGATACTTAAGAAGATTTATTAGGGACACACGATATGTTATTCATATTTCTTTCTTGTCTTGCTCGCCAGGTTTAGTTTCCTGGTGAGATATGGTTTTTATCTGTCACATGGAGGGATGACATGGCCAATCCAAATGGTCCACCTGATAGAGTACTTATTGAAGGAAACTTTTTTTATAACCCCCAATGTAAATCCTACTCCTTCAGTGGATTCATATTAGTCAAATCCTTGCCTAGGTACTGGCTTCACTTTAACAGGCCCTATGGCGCCTTAATAGAGTACCTAAGGTGACCGCCTAGTGGTGCGTAGGTGTCGCCTTGGCGGGGTTCAATTCGGCGACTAAGGCAGGCATCTTAAATGCATACTTAGGCCTCGTTTGGCGTGGCTTCCTAAGGGCCAAGAAGCCCTTCCTAGACCTAAAAAGGATTCCTACCCAATACTTGGGTTTTGGTGACAATTCTGAAAGTTGCTTTGGATGAAAGTGCTTCTTCAGGAAGCTCATTTTGGTGAAGCGGGTATGGGGCTGCTTTTAAAAACTGCGTTTGCGGGAAGCAGCTAACTACGTTCTAAATTTAAGTAAAAATTTTAAAATGACAAAACTACCCTTTCATTCTATTACACAATTCTTTAAAAAGACAAAAATATCCATCAAGCCTAAAATTATGTACAGGAACATCCTTTTTTATAATTTTTCTCACCAAACGTAATTTTTTACCAATGGCTTTGATTCAAAGCCCTTCCATTTGTAGGAAGCTAAGCCAAGCAGGCCTTTAAAATAACTTAAGTTATTTTCATAATTTTCATTTGTATACTATAAACTAATCTAGAATAATGTAATAAGGTAAGATTTAAGAGGTAGAACTAAAGTTACCTATGCTTAAACAGTTACTCTATAAGTTAATTAAGAGTATAGGAGTATTAATTAAGAAAAACACAAAACAAAACCCAAATTCTTCTTCAACAGCATGAGGAAAATAGGCCAGAGAGACGCATATTCTTCAATGCTTGATTGATCAATCAAATAACTGCAATATGGTATGCTTTCTCTTCCCCCTCTGTTTCTTTTCAGCTGTGTCTCGACTTTTTTCTAAAGAAAGTCTTTTTTTTAGTTCTTATCAATTATCCCAAAAGTCTAAGACCATAGTCCAACCCATTATTTTTTTTTTGATTTGTTTTAAACCAAAAGCTCATCTTTTTTTATTTTTATTTTTATTCTTATTTTTTATCTTTATTTATTTATTTTGGTCTTCTTTTTTTGACAAGGTGGTCCCTGTTTGACCATCTGTTGGTATCCTGTCCAAGTTTTAAAACAAATTTTTATTTTTTAATTTGACTCCCTCTTTTCTTATTCGTTTTATTGGTCAATACAATTATTAACTTGCATGATCACTTGTAAAAACATAGAGGGGAGGAAGGGAGAGAGATGAATATATATAGATATACATATTTTGTATTTTGCTCTGCACTTATTATATGAAATATTATTCTGTTGTTTTGCTATATATGCTGTTGCTAGGTTTTGATTTTTTTGCATGCATTTTTTTGGTGCTAGGTAATTTGCTTTGTACCCATATTATATGCATATAAAAGTCTTGCAAGAGGAAGACCAATATGAAAATCTTGATGATGATGATTTGCAATTTGCATTTCGATGTTCTTTTAAGCATTTTGTTAACTCAATGTAATGGACTATTTGGTATTTGTTTTTCGTGTTTGTGTGTATTACATAATAAAAATGCTATTAGTTGTAAGTGAGAAAAAATGTTTTTTTTTTTTTCCATTGAGGCGTCGCCTAGATGCCTTGTCTAATTCGCATGGTTGACTTTTACCATGTCTAATGTCCACTGATAAGTTTTTCTGTTTTAATATTTTTAAGAGATTGAAGTTAGAGTATAGCTTTACTTTCAGCAAAGAATGTAAACTATTTGTGGAAGCTTGTAAAGAATCTTTTGGTCTTTTGATTCAGCACAAGTTTCAATCAGTTTTGAAAGTAAATGTGAAATTACCTTGGATATTGAAATGTCATGAGCTTTGGGTGATCTTTGCGTGTACAACTTAGAATTATAACCTTGATTGAGTCAATATTGATACATCTAGACACCAAGACAGATGATAACAATCTTTGCCATGATTGAAAACTTGTTGGCTGCAGTGCACATATTTCAGGTTATGAAGAAAAAAGAAATACTATGCTAGCTGTTTGTTGCTTTGATCTTTTTGCATCTTGTGGAGGTTTGCCACACATCGAAGCTTTATTTGAATGATATCAGTATCCAGAGTATAAATCTCTTATTCAATTTGTTGGATATTTATAATCAAACACATCATCTAGCTCTGTTGCAGGTTTCTGGAATTTTAGATATTTTAGAACTGTTACTCAAACATTTCAATGTTTGCAATTTCTCACCAAAATTCACTGTATTTGTGAGTCAAATGCCTTTCGTTATTTGTTACTAGTTACCCTAAACCGCCTTGTTTCCTAATCAAATTTCATATTTTAAGAGACCTTGTTTCTATTGCATGATTTGGATTTGATGGAAGATTTTCATTAATTTATGTCTCTCATGGGAAAGCTTCATGAAATTTGGTACGTGGAGAGAATTCTTATCTCTAGCTTCACTCGAACTACTTGCTGTCCAAGATGTTTCTTAATCTCTAGCTTCACTAATCAAGCATGTATTATTTTTCAATTTTAATTCTTTCAGAAGTGTGCTCTTTTGAGGATTTAATCATGCTCTACTTGTTCGTTCATCAAGAGGAGAGGTTCCACTTGTAATTTGAAAGAGAGATCTCTTTTGGGTCTTCCTCTCATAGATGGCAAGAAAACTATCCTTCTCTCCAACACTCAAAGGCGCTTCTTTGAGATGGTTTCATACGAGTTTCCAGATTATGGGGATTCTTTCCTCCTTTTGCCTTCCATATCATTAACTTCAATCAAATTATCCCTAATGACTATGCGAATGAGAGCGGGTCACCATCTTTTGTTAACTTGGTTCTATTGACTTCGTGTTAGTGGCCATCAGTTTGAATTAATCCATTGATTCAAAACAGGCCCTTGGCATGTTTTCTTGCCATTTCCTTTTCTCTGTAAACACAATTAGAAATATAATTGAATGTATTGTTTTGCATGTCAGTTCTATGCAGCAAGAAGTATTGATTCTTGAGGTAATTATGCAATGCAATGAAAAAATTGAAATATCTTGTTCAAATGTTTAACTTAACGAGCTACATGCTTGTTGATCTCAGACATGAATCTTATGATGGAAAAGGACCTCTCTGCGAGCCTCTTGAGACTGGGGGGTTAATGCCAATTAGAAAATCCCAAGATGCCGCTGTTGGTGCTCTTGTACGCATGCTGAAGAATGCGCCACCTTTACGTCAGGATTTATCAAACTCCATCAAGTTGTCACAAGACACCAAGCCTGAACTCTGGAACAACAGGGTGCAAGTACCTGGGGATATCTCAAAACCTGAAGTGGCAGTAGTTCAGAATGATGCTGGTTCAGGTTTAATGTCTTCTGGAGTGTTCATGGTGAAGACCACTGCCGATGCATTAGAAGAGCTTCGGAGTTACAGGGAGATGAAAGACGTGTTACTTAATCAAGGTAATGAATTACAGACATTGTCTCCTGTTGCTTCTGAAGGAGAACTGCTGCTGACAGACGGTTAACATGATAGGGAATTTTTGGACGTCTTGGATCTTGCATGTGTACAGTTCTTTGTTTCAGGTTTTCATGCACATTTTACTGAGGTACGTTCCCATCGAGTGCGCTTTTCGTTTTAATTTTTAAATATGTACATATAAAGGAAATGTATATTACAATGTGGATAGAAACTACTGGTAGTAAGTTGCTAAGCTATATATGGGGAAGCTGACATTTTTTTCTGCTGCTCTCTCAACTTTCTGTATTATGTATCCATCTGCTCTTTTTTTTTCTCTCTTTCATACCATTCTTTCTTTGAATGGAGAAAAACCACAGAATGAGCTTATGAAAATCATTTTCTAAAGGAAAAATCTATTTGGGCTTTAGGAACGTGTACGGTGTGTTGATGTTGAAAATGATCGGTGAGTCCCATGGAGTAGATCAAATATGTAAATAATAGCTTGATCAATTGATTTAAATCACTTGGTTTTTTTTCTTTTTTTTTTTTTGAGCATAACAAAAGATAGTATTTATTCATGGAAACTAATATTTACAACCCATGTGGATACCAAGGCCTCGTTATGGTGTTATTTTGGGAATGCATCCCACAACTTGGAATGAGTTCCAGTAAGTGGAACAAATGTGGAACGAGTTCTCACAAACAAATGGTCATTTGGTTAGCAAAAACAGAATGAGTTCTCTCATAATGATGATGCAAAAATAGTAGTATACTCGTCACTAGGGGTGTACACGAGACGAGTTTGAGGTCAATATTTAGGCCTGGTGTACACGAGACGAGTTTGAGGTCAATATTTAGGCCTGCGATCCGAGTCCGAGTCTAAAAAATGGCTCATTATTTTAACGAGCCTGAACCGAGTTTATTAAGTAAGCTGCATTGGGTAACTCAATGTTTAGGCCTGCGAGTCGAGTCGGAGCCCAAAAAATGGCTCATTATTTTAACGAGCCTGAACCGAGTTTATTAAGTAGGCTCCGTTGAGTTAAAAATCGGCTTGGTATTACATATAATATATGTACTTGTGTACAATATGCAGTCCCACTCGTTTTTCCGTGGCGCAGACGCTAGCGTCTTTGCTTCTTAATTTTCTCTTCTCGTTCCCCATGCGATCCGTTATAAAAATTAAAAAAAAAAAAACGTATTCTTTCGTTATTTTTTTATCTTGTTGTTTTCCCCTCTCTTTTCACTATCTTGGAATTTATTTATTTTTTCCTGTTGTCCCCCTCTTTTCCACTATTTTGAATTTGATGCAAGAATAAAATCATGGAGTGTTGTTCTCGGTTGTCCACTTTTTTTTTTTTCAAGCCTTTCATGAGTCGAGCTTTATTTGAGCCAAGCTTTTGTGAGCCGAACCTAAGCCTTGAAAAAACTAGCGAGTCTGAACTCAAAAATTTTTACCAAACCTAAGCTGAGCCCAAGCCAAGCTTGCAAAGCTCGGCTCGGCTCATTTATAGCCCTACTCATCTCATCACAAAATCATCTGCAAATTGATTTTAGAAAGCTTGTAAATAAAGTGAGCAAGGCCAAGCTTGTAAATATGATATTTCTCTTGGGCAGTATTTGGATACCAAGAAAATACGAGAAAGTCGGTTGAGAAGAGAAAAGAATTAGAAAAGAAAGTCCAAATAACTTTCCTGATGCTGTTTGGATGTTGCAAGAAAATTGCATGACTATTAATGGAAATCATGTAATTGTGCGTTTGATTAGCAAGAAAATCATAAGAATCTTGAACATAATTTTCAAATATGCCCTCATACCATAAGTCAATATTTATGTTATGTCAAACCATCTTTGATTTGACTTTTAGATTTTGGGTTTGATTTTGGTTTTAAAATTATAAAATCAAATAAAATCGACTTGATTTTGGGTTGAGACCTTGGTTTAAATCGACCGGGTTCAGTTTGGTATAGATTATAAAGGACGTTAAGCCCATTCTTCAATTCTCATGATTTTTAATTTTTTTTAAGTTTCAAAAAAATTACATTCTATCAAATTTTATTAAAATTTTAAAAAAAGTAATAAGTTTTTATAGTCCCACATCTCTTGGTTTTAATATAGAACACGCAACTCCGTTTTTAATTTTTTGTCCTTTCGTTTATATTTTCTTTTACCTTTTTTTTTCAATTAATAACTTTTTTAATTTTATATATATATAAATGTCAATCCATGTAAACATGGATGTTTGGGAAGGGCAGTGTTGGAAGAAGACCCAAAAAAGGTTTTTCACGAAGCAAAATCTGATCACTTTGTCAAGAAAAAAAAAAAGTGACTTTTTTGATCATTATCTTTCTCGCGAAATAGTGAGACCCACTACTTTGTGCATTTTCTTCTTATCTAAACTCTCAAGAAAAAAAGAAAACAAGAAAAAAAGAAAAATGCACTTTTTTTTTCCTTCTCACACTTTCTCAGTATCCAAACGCAACCTTATAATTTGTTTTAAAATAATATTATCACATTTAAAAAGATATAAGTGTACAAAACTTATGTGAGACTATGGTATAAAAATAATTATAATTAGAAAAAAATATTAAAAAATTTGTTGTGACCTTATGTTAGTACATGTTCACCTTCAAAATTAGTTCCCATAACAAATTTAAGGAATTGAATCCTGGACTGAATTCCTGATCCAGAATGACAGCCAGACAAGACCCGAGTGTTGATCTATCGAATAACAAGAGATGTCGAAGAAGCTTCATACAGGATTCCTCATCTATTAGAATCTATCGCCTTCAACTCCACTCCTTCAGTGCTAACAGCCAATGAGACAACATCCTAACAATCTGTCTGAAAATTTAGTTTTCCTCTTTTTATTGATGAATATGACGCATATCATATGAAGTCATATAAAGTGTGAAAGTTGGGCCATCAGCAAAAGCATGTATGTTTGCCTGCCATACATGCATATGCTTTGGTGGATTTGCGCCATGCGTCCATATGTTTTGGAGTATGTGTATGCATGTCGCACATCCGTTAAGGTGTTTGGACGCATGATGCCCACACATGCACGCTCTAATTGATGGTGCAACCTTGACTCTCAAAACAATATGCTCTCATAAATATACCATTATATTAGAGGGAAAAAAGGGCCAAATTAGACTAGAAAAAAATAGCTAGTCTATAGCAAACAACATTACAAAAAGATTTGCCCATCAATTATAATGAAAAAAATAAGATAGGAATTGACCTGTAAACTTGTTCCCACCAAATTCCTCGGTCGCCTCTCTAGTTACATGATAATTTTGGTTACGTGTGCGGGCGTGTCAGGACTATGAGAGTTTAAGAGTGAGGGTTTAACTTTTAACCCTAGGTACTGTTGTTTCTATTTGAGAACACCTTGCAAGTGCATGAGTTCGAATGTAGCTCGGCAAGTACAAGGATATCGTAATCAAGAGATTGAGATGGTTGACTTGATTAAACTACTTAACCTCCAATTAGTTCAAAACAGGGTTTGTGATTCTTTAAAACTACAAATTAAATAAACAAAAAAAAAAACTAAATGAAATTGATTAAAAGTGAGAAGTATTTGGATAGGGAAAGTCTAGGGGTTCAAATCCACCATTAACCTCTTAACTATGGGCAATTAAGTTAACCTAGAGAGTCTGATAAGGCTGTACACCTAATTGAGTTTTGACTACAAGTCTCACCAATCGCAAGAATGATAATGAAGATTAATTCCTAGCATAACCCATCTTCGATTGGCACAAACTGTATACACTAAACTAAGATTGTAAAATAACTTGTCTTCTCTAGGCATGGATTATCTAAAAATTAATTTCACATTCCAATAAAAACAATTGCATAACCATCACCAACAAGACTACAAAAATTGAAGGTGTTTGAATATTAAATTCTAGGAAAACATATCCTAATGAAAGAAATATATTGTCAAAGGAATTAACTAAACCAATAAAACCAATTGTTAATAACAATTCTCTAGATTATGCATTCAATACAAAACAAACCAAATCCCTAAATTAAATTAACAAAAGCCCCAAAGTTACTTGGCTAGGGTTTCATTGAAACCCTAGAAGAATGTTTAGCCGTTCATGGATGTCGAAGGAGACGAAATTCCGATGACGATCTTCATGCTTGAAGGTTCTTCTTCCTTTCTTCTTCCTTCTTCTCCAGTAGCCAAGCTCTCGCCTCTAATTGCCCGATCTAGTTCGGCCCTCTCTTTCTTTTTTTTTCTTTCACGCTTTCTCCCCTTCTTGAACCCCTGCCTTTTTCTCCTCTTCCCCCTTCTTAATCAAAACCTAAAAACCCTCATCTCGCAGGCCTTGTTTGGCCTACACTTGTTTTCACCAAAAAGAGTATTTTTGGCTTTATTTTCGGACTGCCCAGAACAACCCCCTTGCGAATCGATTTGGACTCGGAAAACATTAGAATTGGGATGTGGATATTAGAGATAAATTTGTAGGGATGTGTATCCTCTCTCCAACTCACCAAAGATCAGGTAAATCCGATATCGGAACTGAGAGATAATATACAAACTCCACCGCTGGGTCCTGTTTCCAGAATTTTTACTTGATCTTTGATTTGTGATTTGTATCCGTGATTACACCTCCACTCATCTTGGCCGTTAGATTTTCGTACCAGCTTGAACTCCACATGATTGGAGTGCTTCCTTTGAGCTCGTACGACCTCATTCCTCTTTTGACCAATTTAAGCTTGATTTAATCCTCCTTTAGGCTGAATTTACCCGAACATTGTCAAACCTGCACAATTAAGAAACATGCCTTAATTCATTCATTTAAGTGCAACTCTAGGACTATTAAGCATGAGTAATGGATCTAAAAGTGCAAGTGCCACGCACTTATCACACCCCTAAACCTACACTTTGCTAGTCCACGAGCAAAGAAAGAATTAAGACCAATACATTCCTAATCATCCATCCATACAATTGCCATTACTTGTGAATTTTAAAATCAATTGAGCATATCAAACAATTAGGGAATAAGATATCAACTAAATAAATCGAACCCAAATCACAAAGATTTAATTCCCATCGACTCCACAATACCTTCTAAGTTAATTTAGCCTCATCCAGCTCAAATACACAAACTCAAGCATTTTTAAGCATACAAGAGATCGTGAGGTAACATTATATTATGAAACAATGCTAAATAATCATAATCAACAAAGTGTGCAAAGGTTTTATAAGCCCTCAAAACAAACCACTCAGGCTCGTATCACTCTATTCATTCATCTCATCTTATTTGTAAAATACCAAGTAACATGTGCAATACCCGGTTCTTATACAACTACCTAGAAGATCCATGAAGTGAGTTTTCGACCAATGATCTTGTTCCAGTTGGTTCAGGTCATTAGGTGACAAGGCACCCCTCGAATCTAATTGCTCGAATCAACTAGGTTACCGAACCAAACTAGCTACTTATTAATAACCATATACATACTAGTGACATGTGCAATGTTCAGCTCTTATATAGCTACCTAGAAGACTCATGTAGCAAGTTTTCGATCAATGCTCTCGTTTCAGTTGGTTCAAGGCATCAGGTGATGAAACACCCCAAGGATCTAATAACTCAAGTTAACTAGGCTACCAAGCCAAACTAGTCACAACATTGCTATATATATATATATATATATATATATATATATATATTAATTCTCAAAGAAATTAACTAAGAGAGAATCATGATATTAAACAAGAGCAACAGCAATCCATTAAGTTGAACTCACAAAATCAAGGCATACAAAGTTGAATATAATTACATTCACATGTAACCATGATCAATGCTTTGGTGCAAGTGTAATCATGCAAAGCAGGAATAATGCATTTTCACAAGATAGGACTAAAATTAACTTTAGATGCATATGTGCCTTAAAAAATAAAATCCATGCAATCTTGGGCACATCCAATTAGTTAAAACCATTTTCACATGTGATATTCTCAACTAAATTTCAAAATTTTCAATAATGGCAAGAACATGAAGAAATGAAATCCATCATTTCTTTTCCACACCTCCAAACCTAAACCTTACATTGCCTCAATATAATCATAAATGCAAATGGGGAAAAAGAAACGAAAAGAACAATACAATCTGATGGATGGTAAGCAAAACGTTGCTTGGGACTGACAATGAACTCCACAAAGGGAAAGCAATCTCCCATTGCAACCTTGGCAAAATTTATTCATGTATCTTCTTATCAAACAAACTTATGAAAACAAATAAAAAAAGTATGTAAAGAAACTAAATATAAATCAAATAAACTAATAAAAAATGAAACTAAACAATTAAAGTGAATCAAA
>JAUPMG010000014.1:15803851-15813981 GCA_031762675.1 Pachysandra terminalis | reverse complement strand
TTGTTGAATGAATATCAATCCTTTACTTTAAAAATTACAGCATACAATGCATAAGAATTGCCAAGTTAAAGGTTCTTCATGTTTTATGTATTTTTTTCAACATATTCTGACGTGTTTTAGTGTATTCAGTTATTATTTATAAATAAACTAAGATTTAATGAAAAGAAAAATGTATTTTGGGGGGAATTTCCCCACCTTTTTTTTTAAATCTGAGGAAAATTTCCTCAATGTCGACGACATGTTGCAATGTCACCAGCCAAACTCAGCGACACCGACATTTAAAACCTTGTATATATTTATATAAAAGATATCTAACCTTAAACCAAACTGATGGAGATCGTTGGAGATCGTTACCATGTTATACATAGCAATTTTAATTTTTCCTTTCTTAACAGTTTAGAAATTGCTTAACCTAGTAAAAAGTAAACGAGATCTATCAAAGAAGGAAAATGATTCTTCTTACATTTTATATGAATCAGCACCAGTGTAACCTGTAGGCTTTGCTATTGGAATCAATACACAGATATCGTCTAAATAAACAACAGAGTAACTCAGTATGAATAATAATCATGTACCAAAAAAGAAGGGAAATTATATAATTGTCGATCCAATTGTTAGGATAATACCTTACTATTTACAGCGAAAATTGGACAGTGGCGACCGATCACATCATGCCAAACAGTTCTCGACTAAAATTTGAGAAAGATAAGCAAACAAATTAGACATATGTGATTGATTAGAACAAAAAGAATGTTAGCGTTTTGAGTTCAAACCGAGTGGTATTGACCCATCTTGCTCATGGGAACAATATCTCCAGGCCTGTAAGCGACGAAATTCGATAAGAACTACGATAAACAGAAAAACAATAAGAGCTTTGCTCTTCCATTGTTGAGGATCCCACTGTTTCTCGTTATGCTTCAGAGCCCCTGATTTCCCCTCTCGACGAAGTAGCTAATGTGTTTTTTGAGAGATCACAATTCTCAAAACGTTTGCCCTCACCACAAGCAGAGGGAAACAGAAACCCAAAAAATCCATTTGAAATTTATGTAGTAGAAGCTCTTATTGTGTCTTCCATCTGTATAAAAGCTTCGTCCTCAAATAGAAGCCCTTGCTCTTGGTGGTTCTTTTCTACTCCACCATCTTATTCAAAAATCAATGATTTAGTAGCTCATAAACAATGAAACCAGAGATTGTAGCAATAACTTTAGTTGTTGAAACGGGGCTTCATTTTTGGTTTTAGATGAAGTAGAAGAGCACTCATTTATTAAGGGGAAACTAAGAGTCTCATAGATGCAAAGAATAAGGATAACAAAGAGTCTTTTTATATTATTAACTGTAGAATCCCAAGCCAGGTATAGGTTTACCAAACGTTTTTTTCGTTTTTTTTTTCAAATTTAATTCAACTATATATATTAAAGTATATTTATTAATAGGTCTCATTTAAAGTATGCTTAAATTAACCTTTGTTAAAAAAACGTGCTTAGTTGTATTTGTAAGTTATATATAGAAGCAAAAAGGGGTAATTTAAGTCAATAAAATGATATTTAAAAAATCAAATAGTTTTTTTATTAAACTTTTTAGTGAAAAGACAAATATAAAAATTATTAAATTTTCTATTACTTGAATAATAGTTTAGGAATCTGAAAATTGTTATAATTAAAGAGGATAAATCAGTAAAACCAAACCATAAAAATGTATTAATTTAACAATCTTAAAAATTGGTTCAACTTTTAAAAGTAGTATGATATATATATATATATATATATATATATGAGTAATTTGAGTCGGATTTTCGCGTTTTCAATCACTGGTTTGGATTTAAAAATTTTCAAAGATCTAATAAATTTGATCCATAAATTTGTTAATGAGATCCCGAGTAATTAGTTCTTTGTATAAATCAAACTGGTGCACTACTATACTTGCAATATGATTTAATATGTTTTTCATGCGTGGAAGTGATCCAAGTGTAATGCCTTTGACAAATTACAATTTGATTCAATATGAAGGAGCTGAGCATTGTATGTGAGAAGGATGTTGCAACTAGTTAATCAACTAGATATAGCTTTTAAAGTTTAATAACTTATATTTTTTATACAACTTTTTATCATTCAAACACTATAATTTATATTTTCAGTCAAATTACCGCTTTCGTTTTTAGACAATAAAAAAGCAAAAAAAAAAAAAAATTTACTCTCTTTTTTCTTTACTTTATTACTTTACTTTACTTTCAATTATTTTTTATTCCCGCGCTACTTTCTGATCAACCAAACATACCATGATGAACTTTGATTCGAGCTTTTGGACAATCCTGACCGTTGAATTTCAAGTCAAAACGGTGAAAGGCCACAAATCAGACGCTCAAATATCGGATCGTGAGGACACGTACCTGGGAAGTTGTTGGTCCCTTTATTACGCGCCGGGGAAAGCAAACCGCACACACTTTAAGAAAGTCTTTTTCAGTTTTTCTTCGTAAAACATGAAACAGTCTCCAGCGATCTGTGATTAGTTAGTAGATGGGACCCACATACTCGCGCTTGCAATTAATGAAATTTTGCAATTTTCGTCCCTTCGACTCAGAAGACAAAAACCATAACCGTCGTAACAGAGAGAGCGAGAGAAGGATGGATTGCGAAGAGCTGAAGAAGACGAAGAGCGTTATCTTCGGTGACGACCACGAGAAGCTCCTTCATGGCGGAGCCAACACGTGTCGATCGAAACTTCCATTGACACCAGATAGCCCTATCTATCCGTCGCTAATTAATAATCTATTTTTCTATCAAAATTTAGAATTCAATACATATCATAGCTAGTAAGCATCGTCAGCAATCCCAGGATGTTCGCCTCAGTCTTCCTCGAAGAGAGGAGCTGATTCGTTTTTTCCTTCAAAACCCTAACCTTAGCTAATCGATCGTTCTCTATCCTCCCTTTTCTTCTCCATTTGTTGTATCTGAGAGAGAGAGATCGAGAAGGAATTTTCAGGTGTTTCTGATTCGCCATGGATCACGCAGCTGATGCTTACAGGACGGATTTGATGACGATCACTCGTCATGTTCTTAATGAGCAATCCAAGTATCCGGAGTCGCGTGGGGATTTCAGTATCTTGCTTAGTCACATCGTTCTTGGTTGCAAGTTCGTCTGCAGTGCTGTTAACAAGGTCTTTTTATTCATTCGTTCATTGAGAGTGGTTTTTCTTCTTTTTTAGTATTATGTTGTTTGATTTGATTTGGAGTTCTAGTATCCTAGTCTTGTTTTGATCATTTTTTTTTTAAGTTTTGATTTATTCGAATGTTATGTTATATGGTAGTGATTCTCTGTACTGATGAGTTGAGAAAATTGGTAGCTTTCAATTGAAGTTATGAAAACTGGTATCTCAATCTTGATTTTGGTAAAGTTGCGAAGGGATCTGTTTCCATAGGAAATTGTGAAATTTTTAGTTAATCTTCATTGGTAATGTCATGGAGTGTTCATTAGGAAGGCCTTATTTTTGAAGTTTCTTGATTTATTCGAATATTATGAAATATGGTAGTGATTCTATGTATTGATGAGTTAAGTAGATTGGTAGCTCTCAATTGAAGATATAAAGACTGCTTCTTAATCTTGATTTTTGTAAAGTTGCAGAAGGGATCTGTTTTCACCGGAAAAATATGAAATTTTTGTTGATGGTAATGTCATGGAGTGTTTGTTAGGAGGGCCTTATTTTTGAAGTTTCTAAGCCTAAGGACATGCAGTCCAAGGTTAAATGTTGCTGAAATAGAAAAAAAAAAAAAGAATCTCAAAGTTATAAGGATTTAGTGTTGCTTATAGTCTTCTTTTTTCCCTTCAGAGCGCAAAGATCATGCTATTGAAACTTCTGTTCACCCTATAGGTATTTCTGACCTGTGAATGTTTACTTGTGCAGGCTGGTCTTGCAAAGCTCATTGGACTTGCAGGAGAGACCAATGTTCAGGCAAGTTCTCTGTTGTTTTTTCATTGTTGATTTTTTTTTTTTTGCATTCCCGTTTCTCCATCTACACTGTATTTGTTTTTGAAGTCCTACTTTATTTATATGAGACAATTTGCCTGTTTCAACTTCAGGGTGAAGAGCAGAAGAAACTGGATGTGCTTTCAAATGATGTTTTTGTCAAGGCTCTGATAAGCAGCGGACGAACAGTATGTCTGTTGAAATTGTATAACTCATACAAGATTGAACGATTCCACAATATTTTCTAAGAGTTTGAATCTTCTCTGCCAGTGTATCCTTGTTTCAGAAGAGGATGAAGAGGCAACATTTGTGGAGCTGTCAAAGCGTGGAAAGTGTGTTCCGATGCTTTCTGTTGTTTAATAGGTTATTTAAATCCTAAAATCCTAGAATCTTACCAATATATCAATTTAAAATTTTGATAATAGTGCAGGTATTGTGTTGTTTTTGACCCGTTGGATGGATCCTCTAACATTGACTGTGGAGTTTCAATTGGAACTGTAAGACCCCAAATCCCAGAGTATTCTATTGAATAACATTGTTTCTTTTGTTTCTTTGTTTCCATTGTTTTTTTTTAAATACATTTTATATGTCAGCTTAGATTAAAAAATAGTTTTTATCAAGATTTACTTGATATTGGGAGTGATCAACTGGATGTCTTCTTTTGCATATAGATATTTGGGATTTATACCATAAAAGATCAGGAAAACCCAACTCTAGATGATGTGTTGCAACCTGGGGAGAATATGTTAGCGGCTGGCTATTGCATGTATGGAAGCTTTTGCACGGTACGAATTATAATCTTTCTTTGTGATTTAGACAGTTTATTTATTTATTTTTTGACGAATTTGCAATATTTTTTTTTTATTGCAGCTTGAGCCATTTCAAAAACATGAACCTTCTTGCTCTTCTTATTCTGTTTTGATTTTCTCTGTTTGACTGAAAAAATAATAGAACTTTATTTTATTTTCTTCATGCGATCAATGGTTCTTGAGTTTTAATGCATGAAGTTCATGCCTTGTACTTGTGTTGGAACTATTACCTCGTAGCAAAAAGAAGACAAATGTTTATTGAAATTACTAGATATTTCTTGCACCTAAATTGTTTTTTACAAGTATTTACTATTGATAATATTGCAGCTTGTTTTAAGCACTGGAAGTGGTGTCAATGGTTTCACACTTGATCCATCTCTTGGGGAGTTCATACTGACTCACCCAGACATTAAGGTACGTGTAGTTCTTGATTGTTTGATGCATTCACAAAAATGGTATATCCCTTTTTAAATGCTCCATTGTCTCCATACTTCTCAAGAATTCATTTCCTCAATTTTTACCATTTCCCGAGATGAAGCACTTCTTTGTAGTTTCTTTAACAGATTCTCATGGGTCAGGTGATCATGAATTCCATTTTTTTTTATCAGTTATGGAGTGGGGGACTAACACCTGCAAGTTGCATATCTATAAGAATCACCTTTTAAGTCTGTACTTATTATCTCTGTTCTACTTTAGCATGTTTATTATTTGTTTCTTGCACTGCCTTTCCTTGTAGATTCCAAAGAAGGGAAATATCTACTCTATAAATGAAGGAAATGCTAAGAACTGGGATGAGCCAACAGCAAAGTATACCTCGCTCAAAAGCGATTTTATCATTTTGTTATTAGTTTTGTATGCCATTTTTTTCCTGATGGACTTTGACTTCCAGGTATGTGCAGAAATGCAAGTTCCCTGAAGACAGTTCATCACCAAAGTCCCTTAGATACATTGGAAGGTACAATGGATTCTCGACTTTTATTAATTTTTTGTATATTGCAATAATATTTTCACCATGAATGAATGGAACCCTGATTTTTGATGAAAGAAGTGGGATTCTGGTATAGTCCTGGTGATCATACAGAATATTCAATACAGTAATCTACTTTACATTTGTCAATCTATTAACAGGTGCTAATATTTTATTGACCTGATAATTCTTCTAAATCGCCCTTGGTCTAAGTTCACTGTTTATATAGATTTGTATTTGTTCAGCTGAAATGACCTATATTTAGTTGGCTGTTGTGCTACCCACTCCTTCTTACATATTCGCAAACATAGAATCTGATGCTGTCGCTGGGAATAAGACTATACTCTAGGTTTAAGACATTGCACTAGCTCAATTTTATTTTAATTTATTATTATTATTTTGCACTTTTAGAATCAGATGGATCAGCTTGGAGGCTTAAAACTTTGCAGTCTACTGGCCTCAATTTTGTAGTTTTTTATTTGTTCATCATTGCATTCATAAATGACTGCTAATATACAAGAGAAAATAAAATGTGGATAACCAATTTACTGATATAAGCCTGCTAGCAGAAACCTTAGTTATTTTCTTTGGGAATTAGGAAGACTGACCTATTTAGCCAACTCTATCTATGGATGCATGAGGGTTGAAATTAATATGTCTTGGCAGCCAATCCTGCAACTCCTGGTCGATGCCCCTAGTCCTGAAAGAGGCAGTATTTGACCTCTCTTGAGTATGGCATTGTAAGAATTTGCTGTAACGAGTGGTTGTGCTGATTATTGTATTGTTAAATATCACATTTGAAGGTGATGCATCCACACATATCCAACCATATTATCAAAACTATCATAGATCTCCAATGGGTGGTTGTCATAGATTTATAAAATTTTAAATATTCATTGTTTTTCAAGATTTAACGTGATTCAGGGAATATTTCTCTGCAAGTTCCCTTTGGAGAAATTCCTTAGTTGATCCCGTCTCCATCAGAAAGTCGTGCTTAAACATCTTTGTTTAATAGTTCTCTGCCTTTATCATAATTTGAGCTTCAGTAATGTTCTTATCAGAGATTAACTTTGAAGTTAGTTATGATAATAATGCTGCTTTTATGTTTTCCTTTTTGAGTTCATTATTCTGAAAGTTGACTTGAAGAGAGATGATTTGAAATTCTTTTGAGAGAATACTGTAGCCTATCTTCCAAGTACAAAACATAGCATGATATGCTAATTCATTCTTATAATCTTAATACTATTGTGGGTGTATTATTTGAAAATTGGCTTTCTATAAGAAGACATTATATTTTCTTACTTTCTAATAGTACTATAATGGCATACAGCATGGTAGCCGATGTCCACCGCACTTTGCTTTATGGGGGGATCTTTTTGTATCCTGGTGATAAGAAAAGTCCTAATGGAAAATTGCGGTATGTTATGTTTGGATATTGTATCCTTTCCCATTAGCAGGTCATAGCAAGTTGGTACATATGATATGTTTAATTAGGGTTTAACATACCTTGCATGAAACAGTGTTCTTTATGAAGTCTTTCCAATGTCGTTCTTGATGGAACAAGCAGGAGGTCAAGCTTTTACCGGCAAGCAACGGGTATGGAGTAGTCTTTATGAATTCTGACTATTGTACCGATATCGCTACTTATATCCTTCTATCATGTTCAACACTGCAAACCTTTTTCCTTCTGTAATCAAAAACCATTTTCCACTCCTAGTATGTGTATATATAGAGTTTAAGTGATTGTAGTATTTCCTTTTCCCTTTTTCTTCCAAATATATATCTCTAAGCAACAGATTTCTTGTTGAGCTCAACAATTCCCTACTAAGTATAGTCCTTCACCAATAATGAATCAAAGAACTCAAAGTTTAGTTCAAAGTTCGGGCCAGTTTTCTTGTAAAATTGCCGCCATTGAATTTGAACCACTTTCGGATGCTTAAATTTATCAATTTGCATGTACTGTAGGGTTTGAACTGATTAAATTATTCTCTGCAGGCACTTGACTTGGTTCCAACGAAGATACACGAGCGATCTCCAATATTCCTTGGAAGTTATGATGACGTCGAAGAAGTCAAAGCACTTTATGCAGGTGAAGAGAAGAAAACATAAACTTGACAACCTCAGTTCCTAGTAGACCCCTCTAAATCATTTATTCATATGATGAAACTTCTCATAAGTTCTCTGTAATGAGAAACACAATTTATTTGTGGAAAATCTGGGTTTAGGTTCCTATTTTTCTAATTCCACAGCTTATTTCAAGCTTGTCCTGCAATGGATACAAGCACATAGAGCAAAAATCTGATGCATAGACCATTTGTCAGATCTCATAATTGTTTCCCTTTTGGTTTTTCACTGCACTACTAAGGACTCGTTATTGCTTACCAAAAAAAATGTCTCCCTATTATAATAATATTTAAATGGAAGGAAGAAATAAAAGGGTACTATAATGCATTACACACATATATTTATATACACACACAAAGAGTTTAATTTTATTGAACTTTCAAAAACTTTGGAAGATTCAAAGGAGATAAAACTGAAAAATAGGAAATTGAAATAAAATCAAACTATTTTTCATGGATTCTCTGGTCCCTGATTTACAGTCGTTACATGGTATAATTTTTTTGGGCTTTCAAAATTTTAGATATATAGTTATGTCTTGATGACTTAACTTTTTTTCACTATAAGCAATTAATAAGTCATTTAGAAAGATTCATTACAAGGTTTGATCATTTTGAGATTGATACTCTCAATAGTGGCGCCATTCAGAGATGGGTCTGATTCACTAAGGCTGCGTTTGGCCTGGCTTGCGCTTTTGGATCTGCACTCATTGGATGGGGGTGTTTGGCGTTGCTTTTTGGAAGTGCAAGTGATTCCTTTAAAATTGATTGTTATGAAGTACTTGGCGTTGCTTTTTGGAAGTGCAAGTGATTCCTTTAAAATTGATTGTTATGAAGTACTTTATAAGAACTGTTTGAGAGGAATAAAAGATGCTTGGTAAACATCTATTGAAAAGCACTTCCAAGTTAGATTTGTGAGAAGTTTGTATAGAGTAGGAAATCTGTATTCAGTATAAGTTTTGTTTGTGAAGATAATATGGGTAAAATAGGTATTTTAAAAGTTTTAAAGGGGCATATAAGATCATAAGTCATATTTCATTAAAACCTCAAACTGATTTATGCAAACGTGAGTTCAGAAGCAGGAAATACTAGCTTCAAAAAAATCAACATTTGGATGAAGCGATTCTTATGGAATCAAGCGATTCTTTTGGAATCGCTTTTCACTTGGGTTTACCAAACACTTATTTATTTATTTGAAATGCTTTTGGGGTTCAGGAATCACTTCTTGGACTTGAAGAAGTAATGCCAAACACGCCCGATAAGTGATTCAATGGAAGCATTTATCCACAATAGCAACAAGGTGTTTACTTGAAAAAAAAATATGTTTGATAAATATATTATTTAAGTTCTTAAATGTAAGAATATTGTACATATAGCTAATCCAAAGGCTTAGTTGTCAGTTGAAAGTCATATCGTTATTTCACAAACCCTTGTAAGATTGCTGTTGTAACATAATCGAAAACTTGCTATTTTTTAATTGAGAAAATAAATAGATTTAAGCCATGAACTTTTGCCACCTGGTAACTGTTTTTGAGGTTGAAACAAATACGTGAGGTGGGATCAAGTCACCAGTCTTAGGGATGGCAATGGGGTGGGTTAAACGGGTAATCCGCACTCTTCGATCCTAATGGTTAGGATTTGATAACCCGTTGATCGATTTAGATTGGATTTAGTTTTGACTCAATCTGACCCTAACCTGCCTCATTGCCATTCATCTATAGATTAATTATATGTATTATATATAAAAATATTTATTTTATAAATAAATATCTCTAAAAAAATATTTACCAGGTCAAACCACCCCCACATACCAACTTGATAGGGTTAGGAGCGGGTTTGACATTAGTGGAGGAGCGAGTTAGGTTTTGTCAAAAGATTCAAAACCCACCCCTACTGTCTAGGGTGGCAACGGGCAGGGATTGGGCAGCTCGGGCCGGGCCTGCACCCTATTGTAACATTATTTACAGTGGCCCGAGTCCGGCCTGACCTGACCTTCGGGCTCAAGGGTGATAGCCCGAGCCCGATGTATTTAAAGTACATCAAACCCAAGCACTGCTCAACCCAAGCCTATAAATTTAAATTTGTTATTTTTTAAACTAAAAATTATAGATGTTTTAGTATTTTGTTGCTGTAAAGAATTGAATATGAGCTTGTGACCACCGAACTAAAGAAAGCTACGAGAAGATATTTGATTTACGTAAAAATTATATATATATATATATATATATATATATATATATATATATATCATTAATGTTGGGTCGAACTGTGAT
>JAUPMG010000014.1:15775813-15789448 GCA_031762675.1 Pachysandra terminalis | reverse complement strand
AGAGAAGATCGAGATACGATATCTATAAACGGATCGATGCGAGCTATTATGGGTATCGAGACGATGAGGATGGGATTATTGAGAAGCTCGAGGGTCCGGCGGAGGCGAAAATGCGAGCTGTGGCATTGCAGGAGTGGTTGAATTTGGAAGAGATCAAGAAGGAAGCAAAGAGAGCTGTTAAAAGCGGGGAGGTTGCGAGTGCTGCGCCGATATTATTTGAAGAGGAGGAGGACATTGTTGAGGAGGAGAGGAGGGAGAAGGAGAAGGATAGTAAGAAAGAGCAGGAGTTTGTTGTTCATGTGCCGCTTCCCGATGAGAGGGAGATTGAGAGGATGGTTGTTGAGAAGAAGAAGCAGGAGTTGTTGAGTAAATACACAAGTGAGGATCTGTTGGAAGAGCAGAGTGAAGCGAAGGCTATGCTTAATATTCAGCAGTAGCTGATCTTGTATTGCTTGTTATGACATTGGGCATGGAGTTCAACTGCTTATGTTGGTATGAACAATTAAACTGAGGTAGAGATTCCCTTTTACTATTCTCTTCATCTTGTTTATAATACCTAGTTTAGGTTTCTTTTTTGCTTGTGATCAACGAGGCATAAATATTTGTTTCAAGAAGTTATTGCCCCTTCAGTATATCTTATATTATTAGGTAGTAAGGTTTTAAATTTCGTCATTTTATAGTCTGGCGACATGAATATGTGGGTGATATTTTGGCAAAATTCCTCCATTTTAGCGATATTTGGTAATATTTTGGCAAATTTTCGGCGAAATTTTGTTAGGTTCCCCTTGGCGAAATCGAAGGCGAAATCGAAATTTAAAACTTTGTTAGGTAGTAAGGGAAAAGGATTGTGGCAGTTGGCATTTTTGTTGGGTTTATGACCTGTTTTGATCTTCATTGGTGTAACTTCCTTGCATGGTCATATCAAATACATTTCAGAATTTTGCTTTTCTTTGTGAGTTGCTGTTCGAGATAAAACTTTTACAGAGTATTAGTGCCCCACCCCCAATATATGATTTCTTCTTGAATTACTTTGTGAGCCTTCAAAAGATATGAGGACTCCATCACATGAAAAGCTCGGTCATCGGATGCATCCCCATGGTGCTCGGATTGATCGTCGGCTCTAACAAGTAACAACCCGTTAAATACTGATATGAAATACCAAATTAATCTCTTACTTTGATTAAAGACGTAATAATATTGACCTAATTAAACATTATAATTACATAGTTAAAAGCTTGAGAGGAGATTAGAACTACTTTCCACACAGTAACCATGGAACCATTGCTGTCTACGAAAATCGCCACGATGGTTGATTCGACGATGTCGGTGAGGAACTTTGGTGTATCGATGAGGCCGTTCGAGTGGATTGGATAATCCACAATTGTTTCATTAAACTCCTTAATCTGAGCAAGTTTTTGAAGATTATTTTATATAGAATAAGTTAAACAAGATACTTGAATTCTTTATTTATGTAAATGATTTAACACTATTATTATTATTCTTATAGTTTTCGCCTTTTACTATCAGAGTAGTCCAAATTTTTTTAAGTCAATTTTAGAGCTGCGGCCCATCCAAAGTGACCCCAGAGATTTATTTATTTTTCTTGCTTTTGGGTTGACATCAGCCTCAATTCTTACCCTAATTAGCTACATAATTATTGCGAAAAATAATCTTCTTTGAGTCCTAAACTGGAAAATCAAGTTTTTCTATTAAAAAATGGTGAGAAACCAACAATTCACAAACTTTTTAATAAAAGTAATATATATATATATATATATATATATGAGAAAATATATACAAAAAATAAGGAGAAGAAGATGAAAGTAAGAACATATATGGGACTTTAAACCCTAAAAAAAAAATATTGGCCGGATATATGTTCTTACTATCATCTTCTTATTTTTGTTATATATATTTTTTCTAATATATATATTACTTTTATTAAAAAGAAAAATAAGTTTGTGAATTGTTGGTTTCATCTTGTCACATATCATTATCGTCATTTTTTTTAATGGAAAAACTTGATTTTCCATTTCAGGACTCAAAGAAGATTACTTTTTTCAATTGATATGTGGCTATTTAGGGTAAGAATTTAGGATGATGTCAACCAAAAACAGGAAAAAAAAAATCTCTGAGTTCACTTTGGATGGCCCTCAGCCCTAACATTGATTTAAAAAGTTTTGGACTATAGTAAAAGATGAAAACTATAAAAATAATAATAATAATAATAATTAATAATAATGTTAAAGCACTTACATGAATAAGGAATTCAAGTATCTTGTTTAACTTATTCTATGTAAAATAATCTTCAAAAACTTGCTTCAGATTAAGGAGTTTAATGAAGCAATTGCAAATTATCCGATCTATTCGAAGGGCCTCATCGATACACCAAAGTTTCTCGCCGACATCGTCGAATCAACTATCGGGGCGGTTTTCATAGACAATAATTGGTCCATGGATATTGTGTGGAAAATAGTTCTAATCTTCTCCCAAGCTTTTAATTATGTAATTATAATGGTTAATTAGGTCAATATTATTATGTCTTTAATCGAAGTAAGAGATTAATTTGGTATTTCATATAGGTATTTAAGGGGTTGTTAGAGCCGATGATCAGTCCGAGCACCTTGGGGATGCATCCGGTGACCTAGCTTTGTCAAAAGAAGGGGTTGAGGTTGCGAGTGCTGCGCCGTTATTGTTTGAAGAGGAGGATATTGTTGAGGAGGAGAGGATGGTAAGAAAGAGCAGGAGTTTGTTGTTCATGTGCCGCTTCCCGATGATAAGGAGATTGAGAGGATGGTTGTTGAGAAGAAGCAAGAGTTGTTGAGTAAATACACAAGCGAGGATCTATTGGAAGTGCAGATTGAAGCCAAGGCTATGCTTAATTTTCAGCGGTAGCTGATCTTGTATCATTTGTTTTGGCGTTGGGCATGGAGTTCAACTGCTTATGTTGGTATGAACAATTAAATTGAGGTAGAGATGCCCTTTTACTATTCTCTTCGTATAGTTTATAATACATGTTTTAGGTTTCCTTTTTGCTTGTGATCAATGAGGCATAAATATTTGTTTCAAGAAGTTAGTGCCCCTTCGGTATATCTTATATTATTAGGTTGCAAGGTTTTAAATTTCGCAATTTTATAGTGTCGTGACACGAAATATAGGGGTGATACTTCGGCAATATCCCCCCATTTTGGCGATATTTGGTAATATTTTGGCAAAATTTCGGTAGGTCCCCCTTACCGAAATCTCAGAAGGAATCGAAATTTAAAACCTTGTTAGGTAGTAAGGGAAAAGGTTTGTGGCAGTTTGCATTTTTGTTGGGCTTATGACCTGTTTGATCTTCATTAGTGTAACTTCTTTGCATGGTCATATCAAATACATTTCAGAATTTTGCTTTTCTTTGTGAGAGGCTGTTCAAGATAAAATTTTTGCAGAGTATTGGTGCCCCACCCCCCAATATATGATTTCTTCTTGAATTACTTTGTGAGCCTTCGATATGAGGACTCCATCACATGAAAAATTGGTCAGTTTTTTTATAAAATTAGAGAAAAAGCATAGAAATATCAATTCTAACATCAAGTGCTTCTTTAAGTAGAAGCAAAATGATCAGAAAAGAAGCCATGTATGACAGCCATATTTGTGTACACTATATTCATTTTCTATACATCGAAAAGAAAAAAAAATTTGTGTTCATGTTCTCACGTGTTGGTCTTCTCTAAACAAGTATATGCTTAACGTCTCAGGTTTATCCTTCCACTTTGTTTGACCTCTTGATGTTAAAATGTATCATCATGTCATGTTGATCATATACTTGAGAAGACAGTTTGTTCTTGAAAGTAGTTATTGCAAGTTTGCAACAAATAATGCAGAAGCTTTGGTTTTAGTATGTTGGATTTTATATGAAATTCCCTCTGGTGGGTTGTATTAATATGAGACAATATTCCAATTTTTTTCTTTTGCTATTATGGAGAGGTTTATTTCCTCTCTTTAGGTGTAAATATCTGGGGTCTTTCAGGTTCATATGGATTTGACTTTCATGAAGCTTGTGGCACTGTTTATCACAAATGCCTTGGTGTTGTTTATTTTTTCTCCATTCCAATATTAATTTTCTTCTTTCATGTATTTGGACATCTTGTCCTTGATACCTTGAAGACATTTATTATTATGAAAAGGTGTGTGGAAGATAGTCGTGTTTAGTTTTTATTTTTCATTTCCGCTCTTAAGGAATTCAAGAGACATATGTTGGTAGAGGAACCTTTCAAGTTAAGCATCCATTTATTGAGGATTTGATTTTTATCTAGCTCTGTTTAGATTCATTTGCAGAAATTTTGATGGCTTATGTTTGTTATAGACATCTCGTAGGATCTTGTAGCAAAAGCAATCTTGTGGAATCATGTTTTGTTTTTGATTTTTATTGACAGAATTGTCAATTGTAATATTTCCTGTAGGTTGGAGATGCATGTGATGTGGTAGTTCATATCTTGTGCACTCTTATGATGTGTAACTTTTACAGCATTGTTGCTACTAGCAACAAGGTTTAGGCTGTGCTTGGAACCTTGGATTTTAGAAGAAAAGAAAAGAAAAAGAAAATGAAATGGAAAAGAAAAGAATAGAAATGATAGTTATTTCTTTTCATGTGTCTGGTTAAGATGAGACATATGAAGACAAGAAAATCAGATCCGATGATTTTTGATGATTTTTCGGTGAGTTCTTGTATTTGAAGAGTAGAGATGGCCATCAGTTGGGTTTGGGTTGGGTCGGGTCAGGTCGCTTGAGTTCGAGTTGGTTGACGGGTTTTTAATGTAAACCTTCCCATCCAATCCAACTCATTTATTGTTCCTGTAGGTTTGGCTCGGGTCAAATATGGTTGACCTGGATCCACCCATTTAATAAACGTAAACCCACAAACTCAACCCGACATGTTTATTGCTTGCTGGATTCGGGTCGGGTCATTATATGAGTGACCCAGATCAGCTCATTTAATAAACAGGCTACTCGGGTTTGAGTGGGCTGACGGGTTTATAAAGTAAACATGCCAACCCATCCCATTTATTATTCGAGTGGATTTGGGTTGACCTGATTAAGAAAATTGCCTTATTTTTTTTAATCTGAAACCGCTAAAATATCGGATGGGATGACGAATCGTGTCATATTTTGCCACTTCTAGTTGCAAGTTAGGTTCAGTATTGGAGAGTAACTCTCCACCCTTTCTTTTCATTTTTCTCAAAGGCTGTGTTTGGAACCTTGAATTTTTAGAGAAAATAAAAGAAAATGCTAAAGAAATCATTTTCTCCTATTTGGTTGAAAAAAAAAAGAGTTGGGGAGAGAGATTTTGAAAGAAAATAAGTTGAAATTTTTTCTCTTTGGAGTTCTAAACCTCTCTCTAAAAAAAGGGAGAAATTTTGAGAGAAGAAAAGAAAGAGTGGAGAGTTACTCTGCAATACTCCGACCTAACTTGCAACTAGAAGTGGCAAAATATGACCCGACTCGTCATCCCACCTGATATTTTAGCAGGTTCGGATTGAAAAAAAAAAAAAAATTTCTTAATCAATTCAAATTCCACCGAATAATAAATGGGTTAGGTTGGCAGATGTATACTATAAACCCGTTAGCTCCCTCGAATCCGATTGACCCGTTAATTAAATAGGCTAGTATGGGTCACCCATATAATTACCCGTCTCGAACCAAGCCAAACAATAAACAGGTTGGTTGAGTTGGTGGGTTTACGTTTATTAAATGGATGGGTTTGGGTTGATCGTATATCGATTTGAGACAAACCTACAGGAACAATAAATGGGTTGGATTGGCGGGTTTATAACATAAACTCATCAAACCGCTTGAACCTAAGTAGCCCAACCCAAACCCAACTGATGACCACCTCTAATCGCAAAATACAAGAAATTGCTGAAAAGTAATCAGAAGTCGTCGGATCTGGATTTTTTTTCTTCAAATGTCTCATCTTAACCAAGTAGGTGAAAAGAAATAACAGTCATTTCTTTTCTTTTTCTTTTCTTTTCTAAAATCCAAGGTTCCAAACATAGCCAAAATCTCAACCTTTTTGAGGAGAAAGGTTTAGATCTCCAAAGAGAAATATATTTAACTTATTTTCTTTTAAATTCTCTCTTCCCAACTTTCTTTCTTCAACCAAATAGGAGAAAATGGTTTCTTTAGCATTTTCTTTTCTTTTCTCTCAAAATCCAAGGTTCGAAACACATTATTAAAGTTTCAACTTCGCAGGTTTTAGCCTCCTTCAAAATGAAGTGTCGGTGAAATTGGTATCTATCAGCCAAAACATACTGAAACTAATGATGAGGGCCTATAAAAAAAATCTGAAGAAATGTGAAAATAATCCTAGAAAATATTAGTTAGTGTTTTTGACAAAAAAAAAAAAAGAAAGAAAAAAAAAAGATGAACATTAAAATAGAAAATATTAGGTAGTGTTTTTGACAAAAAAAGAAAAACGAAAAAGAAAGATGAACACTAAAACAAGGGTGAATCATTTATAATATGCAACCTCATATGAGACACACATTACATACATAGTTGAAAAGATGAAATTAAGGCCCTTAGGTACAAGGAATAGGATCTAAATTATAAGTCCAAGTAGTTACGTGAATATGAACAATATATTAGAAAGTCAAGAAAATAGGTTGCATAATTTTCCCCAGAATAGTCAAAATTTGGTAAAAAATAACCCCCCCAAATTAGGAAAACTATCAAATGTTTTTAAAGTTTAAACCATGTTTGGAATAACACTCAAGTAATCTCCCAAACATTTAGATCTATTGAAAGAACTTAAAAAAAATTATTTCAAAATTCCCAGAATGGGAGTGAAGAGTTTCAATTTAAATCTCCACAGCTTTTTGAAGTTTTTGAGACTTTATAGATTGATTTGGTGTTAAGAGGTGAAACGATCCTCCTTGCCAAGTTTGAGGAAAATGGAAGCTCAAATGAGGTCAAAATCCCTCCCCGAAAAACAAACTTATAGCATGAACGGAAAATAGGGGGGTTGACCTGTTACATATTGGTGACACTAAGTACTGAAACCTTACTGATTTTAATAGGATTGCAGCAAGATATCGTGTTCTGGCCAAAATTTAACATCCTTCAAATTTATATGAATTGGAATGTTGTTTAATAATCCTTCCCACCCCCTCCGGTTCTCAAAACTGATTATGCTTCACCCGAAATGTATTCTTTGGAAGAAACTTATAGCCATGTGTAGCAATCTTTGCACGGGAGGTGGTCTGTTCATACTCTGTAGAAAGTGTGATACTTCTATTGTGTCTGCCATTTTGTGTGTTTTTTCGCATGCGGGTTGTATTGAATGTCGATACTTTAAATGTATCTGCCATATCCTGGGTTCTCTTGTACTGTACGATTATGGACATTGGTATACTTAAAAATAAATGATGGGCGTTGGTTTATGCACTTGGATGCCTGGCTATCACATTTCTAGCTTTTCCTTGTACGTTTTTAAATGAACCGAACAGCTGCGTTCATGCAAAGATAGGTCACTTGATCACAAATACCTGTAGTGATTAAATATCGATATGGTGACCTCCATATGATTTTGTTTGTTTGTTAAGGACCAACAACATATGACTGAGCACATACTTATTGCTGGAGTTCCCCCATTATCCATATGTTGTTGCAGGGCGTAGTAAGGGTTTCAAGGCTCTTGAAGTCATTAATATCCATATAGAGAGAGGTTCTCTTTCAATGTACTTGATGATTTCTTTTCTTCTACAGAATATCAAAAGATAAACCCCCTATCACTGCAAAAGATAAATTTACTTTTAACATTCCATGTCCATTTGCTTATCATCTTTTAAGTTACTCCATCTTTGGTGTTTCTTGGAAGTTAATTGTCAAATGTAACGAGCCTTATTCCAGTTTTTGGATCTTTCATATATAATTGCAGTTCTTTTCCTCAATATTTTACTATCCGGAGTGCTTATAAAGATGCTTTCCAGTATGGAGCTGACAATGTCTACCATGGAAGCACTAATAAAGTTAATACGGCGACCTGGGCTCAGTACCTGTAGGCACCCAGTTACTAACCTACTCGGTTGCTCTTTTTATTTTCTTTCTTTTTTGTTGTAGTTAGACGGTCCTGGCATATTGGTTTGTGTTTCTCCCTTCTTTGTTTCCAATCTTTCAGTTGGATGGTCCAGGAATATTGGATTGTGTTTCTCCATCTTTTTAAGTCTCATCTTTTTCACGGAATGTATCGAAGGGCTCATTTGGATGTTGTGTTTCTACCTTCTTTTTTCCGATTTATCGTATCAACAACCGGTTTTCCTCTGCTTCTCAGTCTCAACACCAAATTCTCAACATTAGAGACTACTTCCAATCTTGCTCAAAACCAAAAGCCAAAGTTACCGAACCAACCATTCAATAAATAACAGATAATCTATTTTTTGGTAAGTTACCGAACAATTCATTCAGCTAACAATATCTTAATCTGTTTCTCTTAATATTTGAGTTGAAGGCTAACAAGCCCCAATCACACATAAGAACTGTAGACGCAACAGCTAAGTTTACACATTAACCAGTGAACAGAAGAGGAGGCACATGGAAATGCATCTGCTGTGTCCCAATATCGAAAAAAGATTACTAAGTAGATTGTGGATTGTTGGACTCCTGTTGCTGTTTCCACTGGGCAGGAGTTTGAGCTTTCTTTATTGAGAGTGCATGGATTTGTTTCATCTCCTCTGCCAATGCAGAGTTCACCAACCTGTGCCTCTCGAGTAATCTTTTCCTTTCAAATTGTTCCGATACAATCTCAATCTCGAAGCTCACGCCACACCTAGTAGCCACAATTTTTATTCATGGTAAATGAAAGAGTTCAGCTAAATCATCTAAAAAGTCTCTTTGGAAGAGAAGCTTACCCTCCAGATGTGTCAATGACCACCTGAACCAAAAGGAAAGAATTAAATTTGGTTACATAAACAAGGATCAACCTGAATAAAAATTAATAATAGATATAACAACAGTGAGAAAGTAGCCATGCAATAACTTTTAGCATGAAACTGCAAACTGATAGTACAGAGTAATTGACAACAATTAAGCTAGAGTTTTTCTTCATATTAATCGAAGTGCAAATCAACTCATTCAGAAGAACTCTACAAGAAGCAGAAGAGCTATTGATAAGAAGACAAAAGAGGTGCTGACTTTTATCTTGGTTTCCCACATTTTCAAAAAACCATACAGGGTTTTGAATTCTGGGCCTTTTATATGTTAATAATTTTATAAAAGGTTGCTAATTCATATAACTTCTCAATCTTGAATTTTACACACAGGCAGTTAAGGCTCCACAATCTATGACCCTTGTATACTACTGCTTTAGAGGACGTGAAATGAGGGGTGGACTGTCGGAAAACCTTCAAGGACCCACTGAATTTCCAGAATCTTGTGACGTAGGAATAGAAAGATTTCTTAGGAGGAAGGTTCCATATCAAAGAGACTTGGCAAAAGGAAGCCTAATACTAAATCTTACCCATTTATTGCTACCCAGAATGAGAACATCAAAAGCAGATGGGATCCTTATCCTCAAACCAATCCAAAATGTAACTGGTTCTTCAGCAATCAAACACCAAATTCTCACCTACAATTACAGTATAATTCTCCAAAAGTTGGATTTCTCCTCCCAATCCATGACCATTTCCCAGGAGAGATGGCCAATGATGCTAAAGTGGGAAAAAAAAAGCCCAAGAAATGACACGAACCTTTACGCCCTTTTTCTTGATGAATACACATTCTTTACTTCGTTAGAATCTTTGATTCCATCAAAATGAATAAAATCTTAAAGAGCGTACCCTTAACATCCCTAAAAGTAAACGGGCCATTTCTCTAAGTTGCAGCCATCTAATAATCAAATGGAAATTTGTTGATTTCCTCTAAGCACAAAGTACGAAATTACATTACCCAAAAAAAAAAAAAAACGAAATTAGATAGATCTTACTAATGGGTAAGTGGTGTTGCTTTTTTTTTTGATAAATGATGAATTGTATAAAAGGTAAAGAGCATAGAAAAGAAAAACAACACCAAGGCAGAGAGACAAAGCCCAAGCCCTAGTCAAAAGAAACCCAAAAAGTACATAGTAAAACCCATCCCTAGTGGGTAAATGTTACAAGTGAGTACTCAAGACACCTAGGAAACTAAACATATTTTTGAAGCAAAGCAATATAAAACCGATACAAGGTACGTGCCTAATTTTTTTATGTGGACACCTATGTGACCAGTGATCAGGCACAATTTTCAGCCAAGTGCTCATCCATAGAGGAGATCTGGAGCTCCAGGACGGGCCTGAGGTAAGGCAGAGCAGGATCTTACATTTTCATTTAAATGGATTTTTCTCAATAAAATAAAAAGGCAGTGAGATGGGGGAAATATACCTGTAGCAGACCTTCCTAATCTTCAATGTGCACTCCCATTCTTTCTTTGAGTTTGAGCTTGAGAAAGGGATGGAAGGCTTAGAATGTAGAAATGAAGGATTAAGGTGGTTAGGGTTTTTTTTTGGAGGGTTTTGATGGATGGGTGAAAGGGCTTTCTTTGATTTTGTGTTTTTGAAAACGAGAAGAAAAAGGTTTGGGAGTTGAAGGAGATGAGAGAAGAAAACAAAAGATCAAAAAATACTCGCCAATTCTCAGACACATTCCTAGCAAGCCAGGGGCCGAGTGTAAAATATAAAAAGTGGTAGGGACAAGAAATTTGGGGCAAAAATGGCATCATACGTTATAAAACACTCATTTTTGAGCCACTTAACCAATATTTACTCTTAAAAGATTTTATTAACCTGGTTTTAAGTTTTCGCAATTTCAAAAGCATCAAGATTATGTTTAGATTTTAACCATTTTGAAATGTTCCATTAGATCATATATAGACTTTCCAATATTTCCGTAAAATTGAAACAAATATTCAAAATTCCAGCATTTAGCTTTGATTCCTTCCAGGAACATAACTGATATAAAAAACAATACTCGAAATTCTGTTAATGAGTGAATAATCAGCTTCTCCATCCAACTTCAACATAATTTACCAATTCAGTCATTGTGAAGAGAAAAAGACGAATCAACGGGCTAGTAATTAGCTTATTTTCAAGTTCACTTGTCCATTTTTAAGATAATTTTTTTTATTTTAAATGCATGTAAGATGGTTCTTCTTCCTTTCTCTTAACCTAAATTGCAAAAAAATCTCCATCGTTGAGCAACCCACGTGACTATGCCAAGTATTGTGATGGCATTTAGCAAAATATTGTTATACAAAATAGCATATACTCAAAAATTAAATTCACAAAAAAAAAAAAAAAAAAAAAAAGAGGTTACTTATGATGTTTATTAAAAATATTTGACTGCCAAAGTTCATTCGAAAGCATTGTGCCAAAACTATCCACCAAGTCCAA
This sequence comes from Pachysandra terminalis, assembly GCA_031762675.1. Classification (NCBI taxonomy): domain Eukaryota; kingdom Viridiplantae; phylum Streptophyta; class Magnoliopsida; order Buxales; family Buxaceae; genus Pachysandra; species Pachysandra terminalis. The sequence continues at coordinate 15,778,044 of JAUPMG010000014.1, read as the reverse complement.
CACCTAAGCTCGCCTAAGCAATTTGACAACATTTCTGTGGATAAGTTGATTGGCATAAATTGATCTTATCCTGAGCCCTAGTTCACATATATGTAGTTTTGGAAGGAACACATTCCAAATCATAGAATTTGGGTGGAGAAAAATCACCCAAGATAAAGCGTGCAAAAAGAGAATGCAAAGTTAAATAATAATTAATCCACCTCCTGTTATGCCATCACTACCACTTATATAGGAGCTGGACTATTAAATTCCAAAACACAACAAGCAATTGTTACACTTTTATAAATCGAGTATTGATGTTTCCAAAACCAAATTGGATCCAAAAACTGCAAGGAAGGGCATTCAAATCAAATCAGTACATAACTCATTACTATTTTGTATTTCTTCTCTGTCATTTGTTAAACTCTTTCAAATCCCTATATCAAATCTTATTCTGTACGTGTGAACTGTAAATAAATTTGAATTTTTTACAAGACAACACTATCATACAAAAAGCATCAGTGACAAATAAGGTCCAACACATGACTTTGTAACTCAATCTGGTTGAGATGTAGTGGATTCAATACTCTCAAATATTACTTGATTTGCAATCATTTCTTGTTATAAAAGTACTCATCCATTTTTTTTCCAGAAAATCAGTAACGTATCAAAAACCGTTTTGAATTTCACACCTAATAAAGTTGGGAAGAACCAGAAGCTCATTTCCAAATCCCAATCAATTGAAACCTATCAGTCTATCACACATGAAAGTGGATTTAAGTCTTTAACTGAATTATCAAAAACCACAACGGGACATTTAGTAGAGTTACAATACCATGCACATATAACTACTAAACTATCTACCAAAAGGAAACCTTACAGAAACATACAGCAGCGTGGGTTTTTCCTAATGGATGCATGTTGTGCAAATCGGTTCCGGAATAGCATTTATTTTCAACTTAAATCATAGAATTGAATTTATGCATTCAAATATAATTTGGAGATTCTTTTAAAAATGAGATTAAAAACTAGAGTTCAGGCTGTTTACTCTATGATTTGATTTGAACAGGTATATTCAATCATAAAATTTTAACAACATATTTATACTATCAAAGTATCCCATGTGAGTGTAATTCAGAGAGTTTGGTAAAGGCTTATTTAGGAGGTAGCTTCCAATCCCAAAGGTAATCCACAGATTTTACATGCTATAGTTATTCTTTTCCAAAGACCAACACCTTTTTTCCCAATCCAAGAACCCTTTTTTTTCTTTATTTCTGATACAGATCAATAGCTTAAAAATTACACAAACAAGAAGTGTCCATTTTACAATAAAATAGTCCCTTTTCCCACAACTATTTTCCCAATGAAAATATCTTTGCAGTTTTCTGAAATTAATTCCATTAAAAAGGGAAAGGAAAGGGGGAAAAAAAACAAGATTTCTTATTCCAAGAATCAAGTTTCTCTTGAACCGCTCTACAACCAAGTTCCATATATCATTAGATTCAGGGTTCTTCCTCCAAATAATAGGAAAATAAAGGTGTGCGAAACCAATAGTCTGTCCATAGTCACCTTTAGTTTCTAACCTTCATAATCCACCCCCAAGATCAGAGCAAAGCTTCAAATCATGAAAATATTCACAAACCGCATCTCCCAGTATAATATTTCCTATCAATTCAACACCAGAAAACCTTCAGATACTTGTTTTCATATGTATTTATGGGCAAAACAGTCACTATATCTACTCAATCTACCGATCCCATATACCCATTAACGCCATGCGAATGTTAGAAAAAGGCAAATTGACAACAACCACCTAACTCCCTCAAACGGGTCTTTCGGAAGACAGATTTTGGAGAGGGAAAGATGGAGAATCAGATTTACATGTCGTCTTCACAACCCATATCTGTAAGAAAAGAACTTTTGTTTTTGGATTCAGCCTTCTGTAGAAACATCTACTTACTAGGTTTTAGCAACAGGAGAGTTAATAATAACAAAAATTATAACAACAACAAAAGAACAGCACACGAAAGAAGGAACAAAGAAGAAAGAAAATGAAAACTCACAAGATAAGAAGGATTCATCTTCGACGTCAATGAAGCTTCAACCTCCTCCTTGGTTACTCCCATCTCTCTCTCTCTCACGGCCTCGCATCCTCTACAGCTTAAGGGTTACAGCAATCCATACAGCACCGTTGGATTGTTGCCACGTGGGTTTAACCGAGAAACTAAAAACTAACGTTAACGGCAACAAAA
>JAUPMG010000014.1:15709607-15775713 GCA_031762675.1 Pachysandra terminalis | reverse complement strand
TGCCATACCATAACCACGATAATAAGATGAAATAAAACATATCTTTATTCATCACAGAGTTTGCGGAAGCGAAATACGATAACATAAATAATGAAATCAACTAACTACAGGCACTCAGCTGGGCCTTTATTACAATAACTCTAAAGTACATGGTTTGTAAACAAAAGTAAAGTAAATGACATAAATAAATAGCTACGAGGATCACGACCTTACTCTGACTCAACCTGCAACATAAAACGTCGTAGTGAGCTTGGAATGCCCATATAAGTACCAAGACTGTCTTACCTCAATCATAACATCAGTTCCAGATAATATAATAGAAATAACATAAGTGACAACATGCGAATTCATTTATGATATGCTATGATATGTATGTCATTCACATGTTCTAAATGATATGCTCATACAAAGAATGCAGAAGGATGATGTACAATGCCTACGTTTTCTTGATTTGTTAAGTGTCCCTCAATCTTCTGAATAACCAATAATCCATCTTCGTTTCGGGTCATGCCCATGGTACGAAGGCCACCATAAGCTGGATCTGGGATACACTTACGCTAGATCAGCATACCATAACCTATAATCTAGGATACACTCACGCAAGATCAGCTAGCTGTATCTGGGATACACTCACGCAAAATCAGCTCCATTCCTAACCACCTATCTCCACCTCCCGGGTACACTTAACCACCAAGCTAACACAGTATGAATGTTTACCCTTCAAGGAACAACTATCCACGTGCCCATACACATCGATAATTTCTTGGAAGTCATCACAGACATCCTACTAGTGATCAATCATAACAAGTCTCTTATATGATACTCAATTAAATTCTAGGCCTTAGGTTAGTTATCGTGAGTTGGGAGTATCACAATAGTAGGCACACAGCCATCACAGTAGGCACACAGCCAGTAATCATAGGCACACAGCCCATACTAGACCTCACTAGGTCACAAGGAACCATCTAGACTCGACAAATCACTCAAACCAACCTATCATGTCTATCTGTAACTCAGTCGATCGATCGGAGCTCATTGTGATCGATCGCATTTATGAGCTCGATCGCATATGTGCGCTCGATCGCAACTACCCAGAAAAATACCTCTTTTCTGCGTTTTCTGAGAAAACCATAATCAAAAGACCTGATCATACATTCAAATACTTTGTAAAACAATTTCAAATCACACTTTACAATCATCATTTAACATCTAGAATTTGAAATCAAACTTATTCATATTTTTCAGTGATTTATAACACATGCTTTCAAACATATAATATTTTCTGCCATTATCTAAAAACAGAATTCAAGAACAAACAATATGAAATCAGTAAGAATAGAAAATGTACTTACTTGTGATCCGCATACAAGATGAGGATGAGATGAGATGATTCTACTTCCTTCTTCCTCCTCTCTCACTGAATACAGCAAGAACAGGACTCAGATTTCCTTCTCAAGTTAACTCTCTTAACTCTCTCTCTCCCTCTTCAACCCTTTCTTTAATGACCGATCATAACAAAGAAGGAGAAGTATAGGGAGCAACTCCTTAACTTCCCTCCCATACTACCCACGAACTAGCCACGTACACCCTCAATGCAAGACCAATTCAACGCACATCTGGTGCACTTTTGAATTGATTCAAAAGTGAAGATAAATCAACTTGAACCCCAGTCTAAGATAAATTACTGATTAACCCCAACATAAATTAATAGACTAACAATTTACCCCCTACGTCTAATGAGAAATAAACTATATAAAACATGCACACTAATATTAAATAAATACAATAATTAAATAGGGAAATCCAGTTAGTGAGTTTAGGTCACTATAGAGGAGCTCCGAGGTATTTTTCAGGATCTGACATCAGTTGGACACCCAAGCACCTTCTAAGACCCCGCTTGAATCTGTGAGGCAGGTTGTTAGAAAAAAACACTAATGTTTTTTAGAAGTTCACCTTCTGACTTGATGCCCCACAATAGTGGTCCAAAATATCTTTGACTTTCCCGTAGCCTGCAAATGAGGCTTTAGCAAAGATGAGGCAGTCATCTGCAAAAAGAAGATGAGAAATGCATGATCCTTGCCTCGTAGGAACAATGCCTACCAGTTTGGTCGATTGTGTCTCTTTTTCCAACAAGCAGGAGAGGACATCCGCACAAAGGATGAAGAGGTAAGGTGACAGTGGACCTGCCGAATGCCTCTTGAATTGGAAAAGAAACCCACATGTTAACCATTCAGATTGATCGAGAAAGTGGCAGTAGATACACGCTCTTTAATAATGTTAATCCACTTGTCATTTAAGTCGTGTCTTTGAAGTGTTTTAAAAATGATGCGTCATTCAAGTCTATCATAAGCTTTTTCCATATCAAGTTTAATGCTCATCCAGCTGATTTTGCCCTTTTTTTTGAAGATCTGCATCAATTCATTAGTGATTAGAATGTTGTCCATAACCTGACTCCCAGGAACGAGCGCTTTGTTGAGGATAGATCAGTTTATCAAGTAAATTTTGCATTCGATTAACGATGATGTGGCTAATGCCCTTGTAGCAAACATTGCACAGACTGATGGGTCTGAAATGGTCTAAAGTCTCCGGGTTGGCTTTTTTGGGGATTAACGTGATGACTATGTGATTCAATTCTTTAAGCATTTTTCCATGGTGGAAAATGCTGACACCATGTCAAAAACACTATCGCCAATAATGTTCCAAAAATGTGAGAAGAATAATCTGGGAAGGCCGTCTGGGCCAACAACTTTAAGAGCCTGCATTTCCATGAGGGAGAACTTGACTTCCACTTCCTCTTTGGTAATTGGAAGTAGCAGGTTATTGTTCTCTTCAATAGAAATAGTAGGGTAAATTAATTGGTCAATAAAGTCCAGATTATACGAGGGTTTAGAGGAGAATCTCGTAAAGAATTGGTCCACAAGATGATTGGTAATAGCCTCTTTAGATTCAAGCCAGGAGTCATCCTGATCTTTAAGTTTCCAGATCCGATTGATGGCTCGACGTTGAAGGGTCAAGGCGTGGAAAAATTTAGTGTGACGATCCCCAAGATTCAACCACTGGATACAAGCTTTCTATGCCCAGTGAATCTCTTGTTGCCGAAGCAGCTGGTCCCAATTGTGAAGGAGATTTAGCTCCTCACAAGAAGGATCAGGGTCCGGGTTACCGAGGGATCGTTCAAGTTGGAGTTCTTTAATCCGGGAATATGTCCACCTAATTCGGTGTACAATGTTTCTGAATGTCTCTTTATTCCATCTTCTAACCATCTGTTTAAAGATTTTGCACTTTTGAGTCAGTTTGAAAGCTTTAGAGCCCCTAATGTTATGTGCCCAAGCAACCCGAACCACATTGGGCAGGTCATCGTGGTTAAGTCATATGGCTTCAAACCGGAAGCTCTTTTTACCATTAAAGGTGCTAGGGTTAGTGTTCAGAAGAATGGGTGCATGGTCAGAGCGTGTAAAAGCAAGGTGCTCCAGCGCACTCTCATGGTAAATAGAGTGCCAGTTAGTATTAGCCATACACCTGTCAATACGCTTGATAATGGGGGCTGGGCCTAATCAATCATTGCTCCATGTGAACAAATTTCCAGTATTTTTCATATCGAGTAAGCTGCAATCATTCACAAAATTGTAGAATCCACACTTATCACGGTAAGTAGAATTACCACCTTTCTTTTCATGATTTTCAAGTAATGCGTTGAAATCTCCAATAATTACCCATGGTCCTTTCCACAGATCCCCGACTTGCTTGATACCCTGCCAAAAAGTTTTTCTTAGTGTAGGATTGGCATAAGCATAAATACAAGATAACATCCATTGAGATTTTGAGGTGTGATCAAACACCATAATGTGTACAGATCAAGCATCATAGTTAAGTATATTTACAGTACATGTGCTTTCTTTTGAAAACAACCGAAGGCCGCCTGCTAGGCCCACAGCCGAAATACACAGAGTAATTACATAGCTGAACTTTCTAGTAATTCTTTCAGACCCTGTCTGATTGAAAAGCTAAAGAATTTAGATTGTCTTATTCACCCCCTCCCCCCTAACTGAGAGGTCCTTGGGTTACAAAATCTGTAACTTGAGTTTTCTCAGGCATTGTACCATGCCATAGGACCAAAAGAGTAAGTTAACCGAAGACACTCTTCGGTTAACCGAACTGACCTTCGGTTAGAGCTTTGGCTATCCGAGAGTTCCTTCGGTTACAAAATCTGTAACTTGAGTTTTCTCAAGCTTTGGGCCTCGGTTAACCGAAACCTTCCTTCGGCTAACCTATGAACCAAACCAATTAGCCATTGGGAGATCAAAACTAACCGTTGGGAAGGAATATAGCCGTTGGGGCTTCTTCTGTTAACCGAAGGACTAGCCATTACTAAATTTCTCCATAAATATTTCAAGGCTAGTTAAGAGAAGGGGATTTTTTAGAGACTTAAGAGATAAATTGAATACACTTCTTAGGCTCATAAAAACATTTCTCCCACTACTCCAAAGCTTCATAGAAAGAAAACATTGAGCATTTAAAGCTAACTAATGGAGAATGAAGTGCAAACCCTCAAACCTCTAGGACTTGGATGAACTCAAAGGTATACCCCGTGACTTCCTGGAGGTAAAGACCTCCTAAACCTTGGTTGGGCACATGATTGGCTCATCATTGGAACTAAAGAGCAAGAGCAAAGGAGGCCGAAGCTTGAAGATCAAGTTCAAGCATGAAGAGCACTACATAGTCAAATTCTTCTTCAAAGAGGCAAGTGTTCATTTTGTTTTTATTGTCAATTACGTCATAGGCAATACTACCTCCATCTAGAGAGAGTCTCAATGACGTCGTAGGCAATACTACCTCCATCTTGAGAGAGACTCAATGACGTCGTAGGTAATAATACCTCCGTCTAGAGAGATTCTCAATGACATCGTAGGCAATACTACCTCCGTATATAGAGAGTCTCAATGACGTCGTAGGAAATACTACTTCCGTCTAGCGAGAGTCGCAATGACATCCTAGGCAATACTACCTCTGTCTAGAGAGAGTCTCAATGACGTCATAGGTAATACATATCTCATTCTAGAGAAATTCTCAATGACATCGTAGGCAATACTACCTCCATCGAGAGCGATGCTCAACGACGTTGAAGGCGATACTACCTCTGTCTAGAGCGGTGTTCAATGACGTTGAAGGCGATACTGGTTCTCAATGACGTGGAAGGAGATACTGCCTCCGTCTAGAGCGATGCTCAACGACGTTGAAGGCAATACTGCCTCTGTCTAGAGCAATGCTCGACGATGTTGAAGGCGATACTACCTCCATCTAGAGTGATGCACCACGAAGTAGAAAGCAATAATACGTCCATCTAGAGTGATGCTCAACGATGTAGGAGATGATACTACCCCCGTCTAGAGCGATGCTCGACAACGTTGAAGGAACACCTCCGTCTAGAGGAAACCTCAACGACGTAGAAGGTCTTATAGTCTCGAAAGTACTAAGGTTTGAGGACCTCGAAACTACTAAGACTAATAGTCTCGATGACGCCAAGGCTAGACAGTCTCGATGATGCCAAGGCTAAATAGCTTTCATCACCCCTTATACCTACTGATCGCCAATGCCCATATTGAGGGTCGCAAGGCTCGCCAACACTTGGTTGTATTGGAGTTATAGGTCGTGTCACAGTTTCTCAGTCGCAACAAACCTGTAATTATCCAAACGATTCGTGATTGTCCACCTAAGAGACTGGGGTACATGATGCGTACTACCCCAGGTAAACATTTTAACACTGTTAGAAACGATTGGTGGGAATTTTAACTGCAGTTAACTTCCCTTCCAAAAACTATAAATACTGGCTCACTTCCCACATTCGGGAGGGATGATAAATCACAAAAGGGAGAGACCTCTGACGAAATTCCCAGACCTTGAACGACGTCTGACTTAATCCCTGTTTGGGAATGTAGGGAGCCTGCAAAAGTTCAGTCATAATCTCAATTAGAGCCCTAGGGGTCCCATTATTTCTCTTAATCTTACTAGACTCGTGCAAACGGCCACTGTCTTACTCCTTAGTTCTTCTAGGGACAGGATACGGTCACCTGTTGATTTAGGTTCTCGCTGATCAGTAACTATACTCTTGGTGACTATTCACAAAACCACCCACTACACATTTTAACTTAAGAGAGTTATAATTGTGTGTGTTTCACTTAGTTTCCTACTGTATAATTCACCAATCACAACAAGTCAAAGTCAACATATTAGCTAATTTACTAAAATTTTAATTTATTCTCTAATTTCTTATGTAATTATAAATTTTACCCTATTATATTTTCCAGACATTACAGCGTTTTACTACATGATGGTAAGATTTCATTTGAATCCTTTACATACATGTAAATTTGATTTAGTTCTTAGCATTGCAACTCATCTGCTCAATTTTTAATTCAAATCAATTTATTTGATCAAAATCCAACGAAGTAGGAGGCTGAATATTGGGTCAAAACTGCTTTGTAGCAAGAACACAAAACAAATGGTAAAATGGTTTCAAATTGAATATTAATAGAAAATTAGTGTTCTAAAATTGCTATAACTAAATGCATAACATACTAAACTCTGATATTTACCTTCACGACATTTGCATTTTTCTTTTTCTTTTTATAGATAACTTTTTTTTCCTTTTCAAAATAATATGTAACCTATGTAATCAGGTTATTGCACGTAGATTCCATTGTAGTGAATCCATATGATACTTGGACAGGGCAAGGCTTTATCCGTATGGACAGAATGGATGTTCATGAATTTTTTCATTATAGGATTGGCATTTATAGATACAGTCTTTCCATAAAAGTCATATGATATTTTGGAATTGTCCCATCTGTTTTGACCAATTAATTTAAAAACCAATAATCATATACAAACTTTTAAAAATTTAATTTATAAACTTTACTTGCATTAATAACTTGACAAATGTAAAGGGTGTTTTTGTGAGAGGGTCACCAACGGTAGAATTTACTGATCGATGGGAACCTAAATCGGCAAGCGTATCCCATCTTTAAAAGAAGAAAAATAGCAAGATTGAATGACCGTTAGCAAGGGTCGAGTAAGACTAGGGGAGATGGTGTTAGAAGTTCGTGATCTCTTTTCAGAGTCGCGTTTGAGCAATCTTCCATACTCCTCCTATCACCCCTAATCTAATGGTGGTTTTAGACTGCACCTGCAACAAGTTGCCTATGTACCCAAATAGGGATCAAGTCAGACGTAATTCAGGTCTAGGAATTCGTGAGCACACGTCAAAGGTGCGTTCTTGTAGTCTAGCCCGTTTAGAGAATTCTCCATTCCCGTTCTTGAAGAATGAGCTACTATTTTTAGTGTTTGGGAGAAAGATAACAGAAGTTAGAAATCCGTTAGGGGGTTACTAACAGTGTTAAGATGCTTACCTGGGGTAACATGGATAAATTACCCCAATCTCTTAAGTGGACCAATCCCAAGTCATATTGGAGAATTACAAGTTTGCCACTGAAAATTGTGACACGGCATGTAGTTCATGACAAGAGGTTGGTGAGTTAGTCTGTATGTCATGCTCATGACGCTGAGATATGGGCAATGGCGATTGGTAGTATGAGTGTAGTAGAAGTTGCTTTAGCTTTGGAGTTGTTGAGGCTATCTAGTCTTAGCACTCTTGAGGTTCTCAAACCTTAGTGCTTTTGAGACTGTGTGAATGGAGTGTCAATGTCTTACAACATCCGAGGCTGTCTTTCCCCTTAGGTGTAAATTCATATTGACATGTTGACGTCTCACATCGTCCAGGGCTGTCTTTCCCTTTTAGATGCGAATTCATATCAACTTGTTGACGTCTCACATCGTCCAGGGTTGTCTCTCCCTTTTAGATGCGAATTCATATCAACATGTTGACGTCTCACATCGTCCAGGGCTGTCTTTCCCTTTTAGATACAAATTCATATCAACGCGTTGCCGTCTCACATTGTCCAGGGATGTCTCTCCCTTTTAGATGTGAATTCATATCAATGTGTCCATCGGGACGCATCCCTTTGGTGAACGTGAGGCGCACCTCTATATCGATTGCCCGTCGAGGGGATCCGGCTTGCCGCCGTGGATATCGACTGCCCGTCGAGGGGATCTGGCTTACAGCCGTGGATATCGACTACTCGTCGAGGGGATCCGGCTTGCTGCTGTGGATATCGACTGTCCGTCGAGGGGATTCGGCCTACCGTCGTGGATAGCATCATTTGTAGTGTTGTTCCGTTGCAGTGACGTCTTTAGTGTTAACTTAATGAGATGATGTTCTCGAGGCATCAGTCTGACGAGTTGATCACCCGCGGTACCTCTAAGGTCTTAGGGGGATCAACTTTGAGAGTTGATCACCCTAGGTACCGCCTGGGGAGATCAACTTTGAGAGTTGATCACCCGCGGTACCTCTAAGGTCTCGGGGGGATCAACTTTGAGAGTTGATCACCCCCGATACCGCCTGGGGAGTGGGGGGAACAACTTTGAGAGTTGATCACCCTCGGTACCGCCTGGGGTGTGGAGGGATCAACTTTGAGAGTTGATCACCCGCGGTACCTCTAAGGACGAGGGGCATCAACATTGAAAGTTGATCCCCCCGCGGTACCACGTGGTGAAGGGCATCAAAACTTCACAAGTTGGCCGCTCTTGGCTTCCTCGAATCAAACTTCCCAGGGAGTCACCCATCATGGTACTACTCCCGCCCAAGCACGCTTAACTGCGAAGCTCTCGTCGGGTTCACGACCATCATGGCTTCAAGTGACTTGTGTCATAGAAAGGTGTGAACATACATATAAGTACTTCACCTTCACTTGCCAGTTTCACAAGTTGATCATCTGTGGTACCCCTTGGTGAGGGTCGTGGTCCTGACAGGCGCCCGTGTTTCATCGGACTATGGGCCTTTGACATTTTCCGTATCTACACTTTTTTATTTTTTGATGAATACACATCCTTTAGTTCATTAGAATCTTTGATTCCATCAAAATGAATAAAATCTTAAAGAGTCTACCCTTAACATCCCTGAAAGTAAACCAGCCATTTCTCCAAGTTGCAGCTATCCAATAATCTAATAAAATTTTGTTGATTTTCTCTAAGCGCAGAGTACGAAATTAGGTAAATCTTACTAACGGGCAAGTGTAGTTAAAATTGGGTACTTAGACACCTAGGCAACTAAAGATATTTTTTAAGCAAAACAATATGAAGCCAACAAAAGGTAGGTGCCTAATTTTTTATGTGGACACCTATGTGACCAGTGACCAGTGACCAGGCACAATTTTCAGCCAAGTGCTCACCCATAGTGGAGATCTGGAGCTCCAGGAAGGGCTGGAAAGGCAGAGCAGGGTCTTACATTTTCATTTAAATGGATTTTTCTCAATAAAATAAAATGCAATGAGGTGGGAGAAATATGCCTGTAGCAGACCTTCCTAATCTTGAATATGCACTCCCCTTCTTTCTTTGAGCTTGAGAAAGGGATGGAAGCTTAAGAGTGTAGTAATGATGGATTAAGGTGGTTAGTGTGATTGTGAGAATGATTGTACAGGTTTTTTTGGAGGGTTTTGATGGATGGGTGAAAGGGGTTTCTTTGATTTTGTGTTTTTGAAGAAGAGAAGAAGAAGAAGGTTTGGGAGTTGAAGATGAGAGAAGAAACAATAGAAGATCAAATAATATTCTCCCCGATTCTCGGACCCATCCCTAGCCTAGCCAGGGGGTTGAGTGCAAAAATATAAAATAGTGGTAGGGACAAGAAATTTGGGGGAAAAATAGTATCATATGTTATAAAATACTCATTTTTGAGCCACTTAACCCATATTTACCCTTAAAAGACTTTATTAACCAGGTTTTAAATTTTGGCAATTTCAAAAGCAACAAGATTACTTTTAGATTTTAACCATTTTGAAATGTTCCATTAGTTCATATATAGAATCTTCAATATTTCAGTAAAATTGAAACAAATATTCAAAACTCCAGCATTCAGCCTTGATTCCTCCTAGGAACAAAACTGATATAAAAAACAATATACAAAATTCAGTTAATGAGTGAATAATCAGCTTCTCCATCAACATTCAACATAATTTACCAGTCCGGTCCTCATGAAGAGAAAAAGGCAAATCACCGGTCTAGTATTAGCTTATTTTCAAGTTCACTTGTCCATTTTCAAGATACTTTTATTTTATTTTATTTTAAATGCATGCAAGATGGTTCTTCTTTCTTTCTCTTAGCCTAAATTGTAAAAAAGTCTCCATGGTTGCGCAACGGATGTGACTATGCCTTGTGATGACATTTAGCAAAATAATGTTATACAAAATAGCATATACTCAAAAATTAAATTCACAAACACACAGAAAAAAGTTACTTATGATGTTTATTAAACATATTGGATTGCCAAAGTTCACTCAAAAGCACTGTGCCAAAACTATCTGCCAGGTCCAACACCTAAGCACGCCTAAGCATTTTGACAACATCTCTGTGGGCAAGTTGATTGATTGATCTTATCCTGAGCCCTAGTTCACATGTATGTAGTTTTGGAAGGGACATATTCCAAATCATATAATTTGGGTGGAGAAAAATCACCCACAATAAAGCGAGCAAAAAGAGAATGCAAAATTAAATAATAATTAATCCACTTTTAGAAATCGATTATTGATGTTTCCAAAACCAAATTGGATCCAAAAACTGCAAAGAAGGGTATTCAAATCAAATCAGTACATAACTCATTATTATTTTGTATTTCTTCTCTATCATTTGTTAAACTCTTTCAACTTTGTAACTCTGTATGGTTAAGATGCAGTGGATTCAATACTCTCAAATATTATTTGATTTGCTATAACTTATTGTTAGAAAAATACACCTCTAATGAGTGGCATTTGTTTTCAACTTAAATCATAGAATTGAATAGAATTTATGCATTCCAATAGTAATTGGAGATTCTTTTAAAAATGGGATTAAAACCTAGGGTTCAGGTTGTTTACTCTTAAAGATTTGATTTGATTTGAACAGTCACATTCAATCATAAAATTTTAACAACATATTTTATACTATCAAAGCATCCCATGTGAGTGTAATTCCCAGAGTTTGGTAAAGGCTTATTTAGGAGGTAGCATTCAATCCCAAAGGTAATCCAAAACAAACTCAAAATCACCAATTTAGCTCTAATATGCGCCAACCAAATGACATCCAAAGGTCCTTGAATTGCCCCACAGATTTTACACGCTATAGTTATTCTTTGCCAAAGAACAACACCTTTTTTCCCAATCCACAAACCCTTTTTTCTGTCTTTCTTTCTGAGACAGATCAATAGCTTAAAAATTACACAAACAAGCAGTGGTCTGCAAGAAAATAGTCCCATTCCCAAATATCTTTGTAGTTTTCTGAACTTAATTCCATTAAAAAGGGAAAGGAAAAAAGAAAAGAAAAGATTTTTATTCCAAGAATGAAGTTTCTCTTGAACCGCTCTACAACCATGTTCCATATATCATTAGATTCAGGGTTCTTCCTCCAAATAATAGGAAAAATAAAGGTGGAAAACCAATAGTCTGTCCATAGTCACCTTTAATTTTTAAACCTTCATAATCCACCCCCAAGATCAGAGCAAAGCTTCAAATCATGAAATTGTTCACAAACCCCATCTCCCATTATAATATTTCCTACCAATTCAACAATAGATAACCTTCAGATGCTCGTTTTCATATGTATTTATGGGCAAAACAGTCACTATATCTATTCTATCTACCGATCCCATATACCCATTAACGCCATGGGATTGTTAATTTGTTAGAAAAAGACTAATTGACAACAATCACCTAAGCCCCTCAAACGGGTCTTTCGGAAGAAAGATTTTAGAGAAGGAAAGAGGGAGAATCAGATTAACATGTCGTCTTCACAACCCATATGTGTAAGAAATATCTAATTACTAGGTTTTAGCAACAGGAGAGAAAATAAGAACAAAAATTAACATCAACAACAACAATAAAAGAACAGCACGCGAAAGAAAGTAACAAAGAAAAATGAAAATAAAAACTCACAAGATGAGAAGGATTCATCTTCGACGTCAATGAAGCTTCAACCTCCTCCTTGGTTACCCCCATCTTTCTCTCTCTCTCTCTCTCTGCTTGGAGCTTGCCCTTTGTACAGTACTTTATATGGGGAAACCCCAAACACCACAGGAACCTCCTTTTCAAAGATTCGGTTTCAGTGGACATTATCAAATTGTTTACAATTTAGATGCCCAAAGCCCTAACATGCAGGTCCTAAAGCCCATTAAAATCCGGCCCTGTAATGCCAAATGAGGTAAACCAATGTTTTAAAAACCAGTCTGCCCATCCGGTTGGACCGGTTCAACTGGTATCCGGTTGTATAACCGGACCGGGTGGTCTTTTAACCCGCTAAGTAGGGATGGCAGCGGGTCGGGTTCGGTGAGGGTTTTGACGAACCCAAACCCGCCCCTAAAGGACCCCCTAATACCAAACCCTATTGGGACGATAGCGGGGCGGGTTTGACCCAGTTAAAAGATTGTTTTAAAAGTAAAATATTTTATTAATTTAAATCTTTAACTTGCAGGTCACAACCCACCCCTAACCCGAGTTAGGGGTTACCAAGACTTCGGAAAGATGTTTTAAATCTTTAAAACATAAAATACATATTTAAAATATAAAATATATATTTAAAACAAAAATTACATATTTAAAACATAGGTGAATGGCAACGGGGCAGGATCGGGGAGGATTGAGCCAAACCCTAACCCACCCCTGACCTGAGTTCGGGGTTGCCAAACCCTAACCATTCGGGGCAGGCAGGGCGGGTTACCCGTTTAACCCAACCCGTTGCCATCCCTACCGCTAAGTATTGAAAAGTGATGAGATCCAAATCCAACCAGGCCATTGATTGGTTGATTTCATTTTTGCTGATTTGTATTGGGTATTTGGACTATTGATATATTTTCGAATTTTCTTTTTAGAATTTAAAATATTGGTAAATTCTTTATTCAACTATGATTGATTAGTTATTTATTGTTCCTTCTTTCTCCATAATATTACATTTACATAAGGCATCAATTCAATGGGTTGATGCATGATCAGTTGAACAGATTTGACCCAACCCACTCCCTTTACCAAGTTAAAATCCGGGCTGGGTTTTAAAACATTGCTGTAAACGTTCAGAACCATTTGATTCAAAGAAGAGACATTATACAGTCTTTTTGAGTCTGAGCCTTGCAAACATAACCATTGTAGTCATTTCACATTAGGATTTGATTATTTTGACCCCAACTTGCAGCGGACAAAAAGCATTTGAGATAACAAGCAGAAGAGATGCTTCAGTTACAAATCTGCCATAATCTGTAATAGGTTGTGATTCAGAGAGCTTGCGCTTACATGGGCTTCAGCCATTAAACATTTAGGTCCCTTGTGTATTCTCTTCTGATTCAACAAAAACAAGAAGAGAAAATTTCCAACAATTTAAACAGATTATAACCAATGGGAGATTGATAATAATGTTATACTAGACTTAGTGATATCTGCAACTTGCAGGTCACAAGCCGACATCACTGTAAGATGAATAGCAAAGAGTCAGTCACCCCTGAAAGCAAGAATATCAATTCCAGATTTCAGCACCTAAAATACGCGGTTACATTTCAAGATTTCTTGCAACCCATAATCAAACTTCTATAGACTGTGTTGCAATGGGGTTACCCACATTCCAGGTCCAGAGCTAAAATTTGGGAGCATCAATCATTCAGCAAGAAAAGCTGTGGCCTGTAGTATGAAAGGCTTGTAAAGGTAACAAATGAATTAAGGATTCATGTTGTGCAAGAAACAAATTCCCAGTGATGCTGATCCAATACCAAAGGTTCTTCATAAATCTTCAAAATGGCACCATCAACTACTGAACCAAGGGCATTTGAGAAGGTTGCCTCTTGCTTGGGTCATCGCAAACGGTAAATGGTGAAGGGCGAAGAGAGAGCAATTTACCTGCTTGGACAGGATGTAATATAAATCCAAAAGAAGGGGGCTAAAAAGCGAATAATAATTTTACCCTTCATAGCCAAACTGGCTAAACTACAAGTCTCATTGTTTCTTTCGAAGCATTTCAGTTGGAGACTGTTGTGAATGCAGTAATAACATGTGGATAAATCCCATTACAAATAATTAATTTCTACCTTAGCTAAGACATACTCTTGATCAAGCTGTTCGCAGAGGCGGAGAAACCAATATAACACCATCTCCCCTGACAAAAAGATAGGGAACTGTACGCCTCGTAGTCTGAAACAAAAGAGAAGGTGACATCAACCAGGATAACTTCAAGAAGAACCAAAATCAACATATATCTTAAAAGAGAGGAAATCAAAGGAAAAGAACTATCCAATGCAATTTCTCATGCGCGCATGTATAAAATGCATTGTAGTTCCATAGCCTTGTTAGAATCTTTATTCTTAAGCGTTCATATACGTTCCTTTTTTACTTCTTTAGTAATAAATTCCCTGTTCTCGCTCGATGATATTCCAAATTTGCTATGCCAGGATTCCAGAGTCTAACCGATCTAACTTGTGCAAACTTAACAGCTTCTAAAGCCAGAGATGTGAGAATGGGGGACTAGGGCCTTTCAACCTATCCATTATCAACAAAGCTATAATACCACAGAAGAAAGCTTTTTTCTATGTCAGGATTGCAGAGTCTAACTGATCTACCTTGTGGAATTAATGGAAGTCCACTTCAGGATCCCTAAGATTCAAGTAAGCTTTTGAAATGGAAAAAGGAAGCAATCCACACCTGGAAATTGATTCTCCAGAGCTCAAATAGTTAACAATGTCAAAACTCGTCATAGACATTTATAGCATGTAGAGACAGAAATTTAGACCATCGATCATAGACGATTTTCTAGATCTTCAAAAAGATTCTCAAACAAGTTTACTTCAACCTATATAGGGTAAGTGACTTTTTTGGTCAAATATCCCTTAAATAAGGATTTTAAAAAGAAAATTGGCTGAAAGTTGCCACGTGGAGTGGAGGTAAGGTGGCGGAATAGGTGGATCGCTTTGGTTCCACCACCAAAGCTACCATGTGTAAAACCTATGGCACATCAGAATGCAATCCTAGAATGTCTAAACAGGCTAAACAACCTCTAGAAATTACCTCGACTTTAGACATAACTATGTGCCATACTCCATCACAATATAATACAGTGCTATTAAGTGCATGACACGGATAGATATACTTAATGCATTTTAATATGAACTTGTTTAATACTAAATCATACAAGAACTTCATAAAGGTAGTATGCAAATAGAATATATAAGATGTGAAGCAATACATAATTGTTTCCTTATGAAAATAAAATAAGAAAATACACAACTTTTATCTAGGAAACTTCTCAGTTGATTACGATAAATTGTCTTCCAATCTTCCCCAATCTGATCTAAGATCATATTTATAACATTAAAAAATGAAGCAACACTAGAGGAAGTATGTGAAAAGCAAATCATCTCTTTCTTTCAGTTGCTCAACGTGATGTCTCCTTTTTCTTGATTGTTTAATTTAATGATGGCGAATTAATGTTAGCTTTGTTTATCGAAAAAAAAAATGTAAGCTTTAAAAATAGAAAACATGGAAACAGTTTGTAGAATATTGACATACCCGAACAATCTCTTCATAAGTTTCATCATCAATTTCTACTGTGGTAATGATTTCTTCAACATCCCCAAGTATCATATTCAAATGCTGGTCATAGGCCTGCACAGCAAGATTTCCACCGCATAAACAAATATTAAGCAAAACCCAGAGGAGAAAATAAACTGCAAAAATTCTTCATTAAGTTCAAAATTATAGAATAGGTTAATTGACTTAGCTTCAAACGAAAGGCACAGATACAACCATCCCTTTCAAGAAGAAGATTGTATCATTGAGTTATCCAACATAAATAAAAAATAAATATAGTCCATCAAATGATTCTAACTGACCTTATCTTAGTTAATGTGTTTCAAACCATCAGCTGGTAAAACAATAAACACCAAATACCAAATTTGTTGGAGACAAATGAAATAGGCCGGGGAATATAACATGAAGTAAATACCAGAAGCTGAGTAATATTTTAGACTACACCCTACATATATACGACCTCATCTTCCTTAATATGTGTTTCAAACATTCAGCTGGTAAAACAATAAACACCAAATACCAAATTTGTTGGACACAAAAGAAATAGGCCGAAGAGTATAACATGAAATAAATACTAGAAGCTGAGTAATATTTTATACTATATATCTTTATATGTATATATAAAGTTATACCTGAATTTCATTCATAAAGGAAAGTGGCATGCTCCACGCACATGATGAGTGTACAAAATGCTGGCATAAGCAGCACCACAAAGCAACTTGTACAAAAAAGAAACTTTAAAAGAGAAACAAGAGAACCTGGTTCATAAAGAGCATCCAAGAATCAACACCTCGAAATTCCTTATACCTGAAAGCCATTGGACTAACAGTCAATGTGCATGGTTGTGAAATCTTTCCACTCTGCTATTTTTGCCTTTAAAAACCTCTATTGTTTCATTCCATATCGCCTAGCAAGTGGCAAAGGATTCTAAATTCCGCATAGCTGGGATTTCCTCCTAACACGCAAGCTGCATTGAGTATCATAGCGAATAGCTGGAGACCATGGTAGCACGGACTTGTTTAAAAAATAGCTTCAAAACCCCCATGTAAAGGAGCAATGAACAAATAAGTGATTCATCGACTCCGAAGCCTCATTTCCACGAGCTATAAGGTGGTCAACTTAAGAAATCCTAATCAACAACACTGCCCACAAAAAGAAAAAAAAAAAGAAAAAAAAGAAAAGAAAAAGGGCACATTTGAGAGCACATGATGCCTCCAGATAAGGCTCAGGTGAGGAAAATCGTGGTGTGAAGTCGATAAAGCTACAAAAATATTTAAACGAGAAAGATCCTTTCTTGTTTCATGACCACCATCTCTTGTCAGACCCAGGGTCCAACAGGGAAACTGAGTAAATCTGGGTTTAACTAATTAGAGAAAGAATCTACCTTCTAATCATTCAACGTTTATGAAAAGGTTTCCAACTAACAATGGCAGCCTGCTCCCCAGATAGCCTCCCACCAACACCTACTAATACATAGCAACAGAATAAGCTCTGGAAATGAACCATGCAAAGTAGATATGCCACTCCACCTGTCAGGCCAGATACAAATTGCAGCCTCATCCCCTAACTTGACAAAAAAACAAAACCTTTTAAGTACTCACTATAAATCAAGGTAATAGATTTCCACATGCGACACCCATAACTGCCCCTAAAAATGCCACTCTCCCACTCTAAGTTCCTGGTTTTATACTTACAATAATGAGGATTCAGCAAAGGCTATTAACTTGTCTTCAAATTTCCATAATCATTTGCCTAGTAAGCTTCATCTAAAACTGTCAAAACAACTTCTGAAATCACCATCATGCTTAGGCCCATACACTTTCTCCCACCTTATTAGATGATGTTCGAACTAATCTCCTTTTCCACAACAAAGAAAATCTTCTAATACCTTCTCTAATATCTTTGTTACTGCTACAGGAATAAGGAATAGAGATAAGAAAGGCAGGGATGGCTCATTCTTTAATTGGGACTTGGGAGATTGTTAGATTCATAAGATCATCATAGAGTCTCCACGCGAATAAATGGGGAGACTTAACAATAGGCTTTTGGTCAATGTCAACTTGCCAGTATCCTGCTTTTGCAGAGGAATTTCCTCTTCCATGTAGCTACTTTCCTTTCAGTCCTTTCCTCTATAGGTTCTCAAACTAAGTCAACTTTGTGAAAAGCTCCAAGAGGGAGATTCTCGGTAGGGTTTTAAATATCTAGATATATGTGATATATACCCTAATATTTCATTTCGTGGAGTGTGAATATTTCTCCAAGGGTTGGTATGTGGCTTACATTGTTCCACCTGATTGATGAAACATGAAGAAGACCTCAGAGTCAGATTATGACATAATCATATGCATTAACAATAAAGGCTGATCTATGGAATGGCTGGAGAAGTTTTAAGTTTTGACAAAACTCCTATCCAATCCTATGCTTGCATAAGTAGTTTCCTTGCAACTATTGAACCAAATAGAAAAGGATTGCTCTATTTGATAGTAACAGTACAATTCAAGGAGCCTAGATATTCTCATATGTGGCATTGACACTTTAATTCTCTGTAGTTTTTCAAGCTTTTCAGTTATTTTAAATGGCATTTTAAATTGACGAATCACATCCAGGAACACAATTATCTCATCAATCACAACAATGATCAAGTTTTATTTCGTTCTTTTTTTTTTTTTTTTTTTTCCTTTTCCCCCCTAATTAGTGCTACAAGACCCATAGAACCAATTGCCATTGAAATTCACAAATAACTGTAACCAATTACTGGTACATGAGATTGGAATAGGCCTACAGATTTCTGATATAGAGTTGGAATTCCTGAAACTAGAACATTTTGGAATTGGAAAATGAGTATTTGGGTGATCCTATGACATTCAAATTCTTCATGAATGTTAGATTTCAAGAGGTTGTGGTTTAGGTGGAAGATGAGAAAAGCATATGCACCAATAAATGAATGTTATTGGCACCTACGAGGAAAAAAAAAGTCATGTTCTTGGCATTCAAGGTGACAATCAATTGTCAAACCGATAGCAATGATGGTTAATGTAGAATTTTTCCTTCCTACATATAGAGAAGATTCTCAATAATATATCTATATCTGTGTGTGTGTGTGTGTGTTATCAATGAAAAATCATTTTCATATATGTTATCAACGAAAAATTTGGATCTAAGGAGAGAATACAAGTCCGGCTTGGCTAATTCAGATTTTGACCTCTCAATCCAGATCCTTTCCACATTTTATTGGGATCAACAGTAGAGGATCCAATTAGGTGTAAGATGGTTTGGATTGGGTCTCCGGTCATATTCCACTCCATAGCATGCAAAACTAATTGGCATAGTGGTCAACTGTAAGAACAAAAATGATAATGATTAGCACCACTAATAGCAATAAATAGTGGCAATGGTGATTAATTCTATTAAAAGTCACGAAGGCAGCATAGTGATTAACGAAAGCAAACGGCAGGTGGTAATTACGAGGAACAACATTAATAACATGATGATTAATAGTGGTGGGAGTAGTAGACAGCCACATCAAAGGTAGTGGTGGTAATAGATGGACCTTGATCAGGTTTAGATGATAATTGGGTCGGATTGAGCACATCATTCATATCAAAGAGGCTAACAGGAGGCTGAAAATGAGAAGATGATGGAATGTAAATAAAAGACCGCAAATATCAAATGAGAATGAATTGGACTATTGGAGATTGTTAAGAGTAGCCTACATAAGCAGAAATTTTAATTTTTGTTAATAACTCCCTATTTCAAGAGTTCCACGAATTTCACATATTGTATAGTCAAATTGTTGGTGGGTTCTTTGAGTTTCCTCACTAACATGCTAAACCCAAATCACCAAAACAAAACATAGACAAATAACAAGCAGAGAGCATTGATGTACTTACCCCTTGAATTGAAGGGAAACATGTAAAGAGTAATGAATTTGGAATGTAGATAAAAGACCAGATATATCCAATGGGGATGAATTAGAGATTGTTAAGAGTAGCCTAAAAGAGCAGATATTTCGATTTTTGTTGATAGCTACCTATTCCAAGAATTCAACGAATTTCAAATAGGATGTAGTCAAACTGTTGGTGATTCTTTGAGTTTCCTTACTAACATGCTAAACCCAAATCACCAAAACAAATCCTAGACAAATAACAAGCACAGGGCATTGATGTACAAACTACAAACCCCTTGAAGGAAAAACATGCAAAGAGGAATGAATTCATGATTCAAACATGGAATACACGAAAAAAAATAAGCTGTTTTATTCAATTTCGAGAAACAGAAGCGAAAAAAAAAAAAAAAAAAAACCACAAGAACACAAATACCCAACTCAGCGAAATTTCAGAAGAAAAAAGTTTGATGGTTAAGCGAATAAAAAACTCCGTCATTCAAAGAACAAATAGTAGGTTGATAACAATGAACAAATAAACAAGAGCTAGAAGTAGACATGAAAAAATATCTAATTAGGGGAAAGGGAAGAGGAGGAAGAAGAAGAGATTGAAAAATTACGTGAAGTTTTCCTCTGAGTTCTCTGTCGGAGCGTAGCTTAACATAGATACGCTCGTCGAGGCTAAGCCTGATGAGATCGAGGGGTTCCTTCACGGCGCTCTCTTCCTCGGTCGCCATTCCTGTGCTTTTCCCCTCTTTGCTAAGGGCTGGTTTGGAAGTATCGCATTATCCATCCGTCTCGGGCGATATTGCAATTTTAATCGGTTAAAACTTACAAACCATGCTTAAAGACGATGAAAGTATTTTGGATATCTATCTAGATGATGAACGGTAAGGGCGTATACGTGACAATTTTTTTTTTAATTATTTTTAGTCTTTAAAAATAACTTTTAATATGATCGAATATTTAATATAATTAGTGATAATATTGTCTTTTTATTTATTTTAGGAGACAACAGTTAATTGTTTAAAATTACGGTTGTTGTTAAAAAAACGATGTGATAAAAATAATGGTTAACACGTTCTAAATATTTATCAACGTATATGTTTAGGTCATATTTTCAAAAATATCATCAATGGATCAGATTGTCCTGTAATACGAATCAGTACACGACTTCACAAAAAAAATCAATTATGATCACGATCAAAGTGATTTCGATCGAAAAAGAAGTCAAAATGGTTGTGATGAAAGATTGGTCACAATTGAAAATCGATCAGCTGTAGATCAACTGGCCACGATCGATAGTCATTTTTTGTCAATCTAATTAGAAGGTTTGCCTTCTAGTTACATGTTGTTTGTTACGTCTTCACTTAGAAGGTTTACCTTTTTAAGTTTACGTGTTGACTTGTGTTCTAGTGTTTATATAAAGTGTCGTTGATTGCGTAAAATGAGATTCTCTGGATTACCATTGATCCTTCGAGATCGAGAACCATACAATTGTCTAACTCACAATTGGTCATACACTGACAAATTTACCTTAATAATTAGCTTACGCAGTTTGAGTCACACTACCTTTCTTTCAGGTGAACTTGTAAAAGTTCTGGCACGCCCGTACCCACTTCAGTCTCATGACCGAGAGACACCCACAATCGACCAGAGGCCTCGACCGACGTCGGCGGTTTTTAATTGCCAACATCTTTTGGCACGCCCGGTGGGACACATCTGGTGAAGTTATATGGCACCCAAAACTAAAATAGGTGGAAGGACAGGCGAAGATGCCTGCGAAGGAATGCTACCTATCATGGATACCATCCAAGAGGAAGCAATTGAGAGTAACACCGCTTCGGCCGAAATTCTGGGCCAGACAATCCCAACCACTGAGGTAGGATCACCATCCACTCCATTTAATAATAGTACTTTGATGGCTCTACAAGCCTTAAGCCATACTTTGATTAGGATGGAATCCTTGATTAGACGCGAAAATAATTCGGCTAGAGAAGGTGAAAACTTGGCCAGAAGGAATGTTAGTGGGAATGGAATATTTAACCCCATTGAACAACCACAAACTACATTGAATGTTCCACCAACCAGGCTCAATCCTCAAAGGCCGGTTAGACCAGTAAACGACCAAAATGAGCCACTTGGCCATAACGGTCAGGTACGGACCGACCAAGGAATGCCGAACATTGAAACATAGGCACCCGGACCGGTCAGAGGAATGGAAAGGGAACAGGTGTACCACTGCGTTCAGGAGGCGGTGGCCGATATGCCAACCTGACGGTTATCTCGACCGTCGTACCGCAAACCATATCCTGACTAGGTAGACAGTAATACCGCGTTGGCCGAAATACTAAGCTAGACCATCCCGAGTACTGAGGTAGGATCACCATCCACTTCATTTAATAATAGTGTTTTGATGGCTCTGCAAGCCATAAACCATATTGGCCGAAGTCTACGCCATGATGGTCAAAACATTCTGCCTAGGAGGAAATCTGCTCCTTAATTTTTACGGCTGAAATAGCATTCTGGTCGACCGAAATCACGGATGATTGACCTCGCCCGGGGGGAAATCTACTACTAATTTCTATGACCGAAATAGCATTCTGGCCGGCCAAAATCATGGTCAATTGACCTCGCTCGGGGGGCAGTTCAAGCTTGGCCTATGAAGGTATGTTCGAAGAAGGCCGATATCCATCAAAATACTAATTCTATGGCCGAAATAGCATTCTGGCTGGCCGAAATCACGGTTGATTGACCTCGCTCGGGGGGCAGTTCAAGCTTGGCCTAGAAGGTATGGTTGAAGAAGGCCGATGCCCATCGCAATATCATCGGCTAACATTTTTTATTCACCTCTTGGACATTTTCCTACACATGCGTCAAATATCCAAGAGGCGGGGGCAATGTTTAGGCCATATTTTCACAAATATCACAAATGGACCAGATTTTGTCATGTGGTACGAATCAGTACACGACTTCACAAAAAATACCAATCATAGTCACGATCGAAGTGATTTCAATCGAAAAAGAAGTCAAAATGGTTGTGATGAAAGATTGGTCATGACCGGGAATCGATCGGCCGTAGATTGACCAGCCACGATCGATAGTCAATTGCATCACCTTTCGACGGTAACTATATTGACCGTGACTGAGGTCGGTTGAATGATCGGTCACTCGACCAAAGAAAGGTTGACCATGGTCAATGGTCAGCCATAAAACAAAAGAGGAATCAGGCAAAGAATGTCGGTCATAGATCTGTCACATCATAAACTTAGGAGTCCTTAATAAGTCTGAAATATAACTCTCACCTCATTCCACATGGGAGTGGTAATCAATATATTGCCAAATAGTGAAAATGTAACTGAGATATAATGTAATCCAAAATAATTCAAAACTTAGTCATTACATCCCAAGCATAACAATTCAAAAACATAGCAGCGAAAAGAAAATAAATCCTTAATCTCATGCTCAATCAAATCTCTAAATAAAATATAGCCTAACAATGGCTAATAATAAGCTTTGGCATGCAAGCCAACAAAAACGAGTAAAATCCCTAATATAACCTTTAATTAACTTCTTCGATAAAATCAACAGTTTCATCAGAAAAGTGTCCACGGCTTGGTATCCATAATCCAAGGCATCCTCTCCTAATGTGCCTGAAAATATGATTGCTTGAAAGCGTAAGCTACACTTAGCCAATAAGTAAACAAGTCTAACAAGGTTTATAATTGAAGTAGGGACAATGCCACTCTTTATGGTAATCCATATAATAAATAAATAATGAATAATGTGATGTGTGATGAGATAATAGGTGTTATGAACAGATCATAAAGTGAGCAATAATAATGAATATGCATGCAAAGTCTAGGATTAAAGTATGCATGATGTGCATTTATCATATGAAATCACCAAGTGTGAACTAGCAATCAATTCTAGTATGCAATGCTATTAGTTAAACTGTTTGAATGTTAATATATAGATTCCCACAAGATCGATCATTCCTTGAGCAAGCTATGTTTTCTCGAACCCCCCCCATACAGGACCATTCTCAAGTTAAGATATTTCATGTTCGAATCATAGTTCTAAAGGGCTTTGACCTAGAGGGCACAATTCTCCCACTTGTTTGTGATAAAGGGCAGCAATCTAAGGAATTCCAATTGTAAACTCCTCAGGAAATTATATATATAAACAAGCAATCAGGAATCACTCCTTAATAGTCCATAGGACCAAATATGTATATTAGGATAGCTAGTACCTCAACTCCAGGCATACATATGTGCAAGTCTCCTCACTTAGTATGATTTTCAGATCACAAAAATCTCTGAAATAACCTTAAGAATCCAGGAGTATGGATTTAGATGCAAAGGGTTGACCTATAGACCAAATCCATAGTCATAAGGTATCATGATGTGCAAGTGAAATTGTGCTCATTAACTAAGCATACATATCATATGTACAATGTGTAATATAGTTAACTAACATTTTGGACATCAAATAAACGTGGAATATAAAGCATATCAAAATATCACATGTCCACCAAACATAGCCAAAGGCTTCATAAAGAAGTGAGTATAAGAAGTATACATATTTGAGCAAAAGTAATGTTAGAATTAGTCTAATAAGATCAAAATACACATGTTCATAAAATTTCAGATCAAATGGACTACACTAGTCATTCTTGGCGTACCGAGGGTTCGCTGAGGTGCGTTCGGCGTGTCTTCGGTAGGCTTTCGGTGCATTGAGGGGGTCGCCGAGGGTTCCAAAGGGGTTTCTGGGTTTTGTTCAAACAGGCAGGCTGGAGTGCTTTCAGCGCACCGAGTGAAGTCTTGGTGTACTTTCCAGGGGCCTATTTTTCCTTCTGTGATGATTGGCGTGCCTTCAGCGCATCGAGGGGTCTTCAGTGTACAAACCAAGGACCTAAAAATCATGTTAAGGGGGTCGTTGTGGTCTCGGCGAGCCGAGGGTTCGCCGAGGGTCTTCTGGGTGTGTTCGGTGAGTGCTCGGCGTGCCGAACTTCTCGATCTGGCCAGTTTGGCCTGTTTTTGACTCCTCTTCAACTTATATCAAAAAAACTTTTTAAGTAACCCTCTTTAATCTTGGATTCCGCACAAAACCCAATAAACAAACATTAGAAAACATCATTAGATCAATACTTATCAAATCCTCTATCAAACTTTGAAAAACACATAATGAAAACTTTTGAAAACGATTTCATACATTTGAAAGTAACTTTGAAACCTACTAGAACTATAAACTAAGTCATTCTTGAATACTTACCTTGCTGTTAAAGATTGGTGTAGAGAATTATACCTCTTGATCTTCCTCTTCTTCTTCTTCTTCTTCTTCTTCTCCAAGTGATGAATCAACCTTCATAAGGCCCCATTCTTATATAGGCACTTAGGAACTCTAAAATCAGTAACTAAGAACTCTTAATCTTAACCATTCATTGAGAATTATTAAATCTCAGCCATTAGATGGATTTCCCAACCCATGTGGCTTATTTCTAAGTTGGTTATGTTTCTATTTTTAAATTATGGAATCCTCGTTAGTTACTAACTTTGTTTTGTAAAGAATACTTCTAACTGTGAGCTTTTAGATCTGGGCCATTAATTGGAGATTAGAATCTCCTATAAGATCTTAACCACACATCCAACTTTACAAGTTATGATTGTATGTGATGTAGTTTAGTTTCGTAATTGTACAACCCACCAATCACAGTCGGTCAAAATTCAAATAACATGGCAGTTACTAAAATTTTTAAACTAACCCTAAGTTTTTGGTATTTATACATAAGTCATATTATTTTGTTTGGGTTATTACAAGATCTTATGATATGTGTCATAATGATAAGAAGATATATGACCGATGAGCAAGATGGTAAATAGTTGTCCATTAAAATAATTGAATTACATGACACAAAAAGTGGAGATTAGTTATTAATTGCACGTGATAAGGGACATGTGGCATTAATGCTTTAATGTAATTATTATAATTATCCACACATGTCATATCTTGAAGGTGACACATGACAGAAGGCATTAAGGCTTTAATGTAGTTATTATAACTATCCACACATGTTATATTTTGAAGATGACACATGACAGAAGGCATTAAGGCTTCAATGTAGTTATTATAGCTATCTACACATGTTATATCTTGAAGATGACACATGACAGAAGGCATTAAGGCTTCAATGTAGTTATTATAACTATCCACACATGTCATATCTTGAACATGACATATGACAAAGGCATTAAGGCTTCAATGTAGTTATTATAACTATCCACACATGTTATATCTTGAAGATGTCATATGATAGAAGGCATTAAAGCTTTAATGTAATTATTATAATTATCTACACATGGCACATTAGGAAAATGACACATGGTAG
This sequence comes from Pachysandra terminalis, assembly GCA_031762675.1. Classification (NCBI taxonomy): domain Eukaryota; kingdom Viridiplantae; phylum Streptophyta; class Magnoliopsida; order Buxales; family Buxaceae; genus Pachysandra; species Pachysandra terminalis. The sequence continues at coordinate 15,749,801 of JAUPMG010000014.1, read as the reverse complement.
TATATTTGAAAGTTTCAAAAGTAGTTTTTATAACTACTTGTTTGTGGCTAAAGAAAGAAATCTGAAGTCAAAAAAGGCAACTATCTTCAGAAGCTATAAATACAAGAGTTCTGCAACAAAGAAAAGTCTACACAACAAATCCATTGAAAAGCTCTTCAGCAAATCAACCAACAGCTACATACAGCGTCACCTCTTATCCTCAGTGATGATTAGTTTAGTTTTCTGCAAAGATCCTGTTACACCTACTTCGTCCCCCAAACTAGTCGGCCACGAAGAAATCCTAGTAGAAGATTTATGGAAGCCCTCTCGTTTACTCGTTGCATGCCGAGCTGTGCACCCGTGAAGTAGACTAGTTACGTCTCATAATTGGGGCCCAAGAAACCGTCGGAGGTTTTGTATATTCTTGTTTATTTCATTTCTTGTCAATCTAATTATAAGGTTTGCCTTCTAGTTATATGTTGTTTGTTACGTCTTCACTTAGAAGGTTTACCTTTTAAGTTTACATGTTGACTTGTGTTCTAGTGTTTATATAAAGTGTCGTTGATTGCGCAAAATCAGTTTCTCTGGATTAGCCATTGATTATTCGAGATCGAGAACCATACAATCGTCTGACTCACAATCGGTCATACATCGACCGATTTACCTTTATAATCAACTTACGCAGTTTGACTCACACAACCTATCTTTTAGGTAAACTTGTAAAAGTTCTGATACGCTCGCACCCATTTCGGCCTCACAAATGATAGTAACTCATTCACATAACCGACCGGATAGAGAGGAGGTCTTGGCTTCTTTTTGAGACCAACAGTAGCACGTACCAATTGCTGTATCTATCTTTTGAGTATTGCTAATTTCAAGCTCGGATAAAGGAGGAGGCTTTTGACCTTTTTTTGGCCACATGTAAAGTGACATGGAAAATATTTCAATACGTACAGTCCTGTTATTATGTGTAATACGTTTTGTCATTTGTATGAGCAGTTGTCAAATTTCTAATATTTATTAAGTTTTACAAAGAAATATATTGGTTTTGAAACATGTACATAATATTTTTGAATCTAAAACTTAACATGTGATATAAGATTCATTGCAAGTACATTATGGAAAGTGGGATTTTCCAAATAAGCTTCCAATATGAGTTAGATGTCTCACGAGGTTTCTACTTCATCAAAGAATTTGCAGTTCGACGAGGATTTTCAATACTATATTTGAAATTGATCTAATGCTTATGTTTCGAATTGTGACATAACTCTATGTCTATGGAGAGTGAAGACAATTTTGAATTTACTCCTTCAATTGGGTAGTCAAGTAGGGCTATAAATAGGTCGGGCCGGGCCGGGCCAGGTTCTCTGACTTGACCCAAATTAAAATCAGTCGATCCAAACCCAATCCGACCCAAACTCAAACTAAAGCTATTGAGCCCAAATCCAATCCGAACTCAATTTGTTGAATTCAGGTGGGTTCGGGTTGGCCCAAATCAAATGAGAAGGGTACAAAAAAGTTAAATAAAGAAAAAGAAGAAAAATACATTTTTAGAAAGTTTATATAACATTATATATATTTTTTATATATAAATTGATCCGGGCTGTGTTGAAAAGATTAAAAAATGTTATAAAAGAAAAGAAGAAGAAGAATAAATTTACACATTTATTAAGTAATATAACATTATATTTATATATTCTTAGTATATTTCGGTCTGGGGTGGGATTTTCAAGCTGTACGACCTTCAAACTGAACCCAACCCAAACTCACTTCGGGCTCAAAATTGAGCCTGACCCAAACCCAAACAGTCATAGTTTGGACTCTTATTTGAATTGGGTCTGGTAGGCTTCGAGCGGGCTGGGCCAAACTTACAGCCCTATAGCCAAGGTTTCATTTGAATGCCTAACATTGAAATACCCCCAGAGAGGATGTCCCGTCCTGTCATTGGCTTTTGTTACAGAATAAAAAATATATATTTATTGGTTCTTTCTCTCTCTGATAGTGGCAATCCAATAAATTCTCTAAACAACGATACAAAAAATTTTCAACGACAATCACATATACAGCTTTTGGCTACCGTCAATTTGTGTTAAAGGAAAAGAAAAGGCATTTTTTATTTTTCTTTTTATTTTTTTATTTTTTAGGTTTCCTAAGGTATCCCAGCTTTTGCCTAGGACTAATTCTCCGAGGTACGGTCAGGCAATTTTCATTTTTCTTTACATGTTTGGTTAGTCGGAATATGAAAAAGCGTGGGTCTCACAATTTTTTTAAAAATATTTTTGACTCAAAAAATTAATTTTAATTTTCTCTCACATTGTCCGATTATGCGTTAAAGAAAAAAGAATGTTTTTATTTTTCAAAATTGCCCTTTACAACATTCATATTTACAACATTGCCCTTCTCATTAATATATATATAATTATTAATTAATTAATTAAAAAATCTTATTAATTAATTAACTAATTAAAAAAGTCTAAAAATTGGATATAATTTTTTTGAAAAAGAATTGTATGTTTTATATTAAACCCAAAATCTAAAAATTGAACCAAAATCAAATCGAAGTTGGTTTGACATGACATAAATATGGTTTATGGTATAAGGGCAGAATTGAAAATTATGTTTAGGATTTTTATGACTTTCTTGTTAATCAAACGCACAATTACATGATTGCATGCAATTTTTCTACAATAACCAAATAGCAACAAAAAAAGTACTTTCACTTTCCTTTTCCTTTGACACACTTTGACGCTAACCAAACGCAGCCATAATGTTACTCTAGCAAAAAAAGAATATGTAATGGTACAAACCCTGGAACAAAGTAGTGAATCTAGTATATATTCCTTGCTCTTTTAATAAGAATATATTCTTTCTATTTGTGTGAAGTAAATAAGTGTATATTCTTTGGTAATTGGCATCAAGTGCTCTACTGTTTTTACTTTGTATGTGTGGATTCTCTACCCAAAAAAATAAAATAAATAATAGTATGTGTGAATCTAGGTTTTTGATTAAAAACCAACAAAGTTGAATACTTAATCACCCTATAGTTTGGCAAATCTACCCAAGGTTATAAGTCTTGAGATCTTAGATCAGATTGGTCCCGGCCGATCTCAAGGTTGGATCGTCCTTAAAAAAATTAAATATGGATCAGCCGGATCGGTCGTGTGGACCGGTCCAGGCCGATACCTGTTGAATCGTTCGTTTTATAAATTAAAAATAAAACTTTGGATCGGTCCGATCCGGTCATTGGACTAGTCCGGATCGGTATCGATTGGATCGGTCAGATATAAAGCCACTTGATAGTTGATACAATAGTTATATTGAGGCTTGAGATCAGACCGGTCCTGGCCAATCCCGATGACCGATCCTTGAAACAATGAATCTACCAAACGAAGCACCTACATGTGATGGTCTGCTTGACCGATGATCCTCTGAATGGGCCATTTGGATAATATTTCGACCTACCTACGCCATTTTGATAATTGTAAACAATTTTGTGAAGAAAAACATAGATTTTTACCATGTGGTAAAAGTTTTTAGAACTGAACCTTGACAAGTAAGAGAAGTAGGGCCGAGTAGGAGTATAGTGGATAACTGCAAACAAATTAGATAGAGTCGTCGAGCCTAGCTTTGCCTAACTCTGCTAGGGTTGGCAGAGTTAGGCAATAACGAGTCAGGCTATGCTCAAGTTTGGCTTAGGCTTGTTAACATTTTCATGTCTCAAGCTCGACTCATTGAAAGTTCATCTAGGTCCAACAATGATACTGGGTCACACGAGCCAAAACATGTTTATGATAATTGTTAGAAATTTGTGAATTTAGAGTGCACACAAATATATAATTTTATTTTTAAACTATTGAGATAGGGTGAAGAAGAATAATATTAATGAATCCGGTCACATAACACAGAACCTTATAGATTGTTAGAATTTAAGGTAAAAATCTTCAAACATTAGGAATAAAAGAGAAAAACTTATAGATCAATTTTTATAAATTCATCTAATTCTCAAATCTCTACAATTTCTTCTCTATTGATAAGAAAATCTTATTTCAAAAGAACCCTAAACTGATAAAATAATTCTAAACGAAATAAATAAGCAAGAGTTACTAAAACGGGTAAAAATATTTTAGAGACTATTTTAAGGGTCTAAACGATTTTAAACGGCCGACACGTACCGAAACTCAAAGTTATGTCTATTTGAAGCCATGATGCACACGACGCATCTTATTTCGATCCAATACTTCTAAATAAGGATACACAATCACCTCTACTGCATCACTCACTCAAATTCGGCAAGACTATCGATCCAATACTTCTAAATAAGGATACACGATCACCTCTACTACTACATCACTTACACAAATTCAGCAAGACTAAAGAAAAATTAGCTTTTCTTTAAGCTTTGAATTGAGCCTAATTATTGAGCTCAAGCTTGACTCATACATGCCTAATTCGAACCCGAACCGAGCTTAGCTTGTTGTTGACAGCCCTATCTACATGTGGGCCTCAACAAATAAGCCACCACTGTCCCTTTTTAGATTAACGCCACCATTCTTTTTAACCTTTTTTTCTGAGATGAATGGAACGTGACATCAAATGATCACATACGCTGAAATGGGACCGCAGTATTTTACAGTCTATTTGTTTTTGTGAAGTCATTTACAATACAATGAATCAAGCGAGCCCTTTATTTTAAGTAATAATATTAGTCTCCCTTGTTGTTTCTGCAAAAACCGAGAAATGGGAGATGTTCTACACGTTCTTGGACCTATATGCTCGGCGCAAATGCGGGAGTCTCTCTAACAGCGAAATGGGTACGAGTTTAAATGCAGATATTTTGCTTTTGTCTTCAGGGTTTCGATCCAGATAAGTTGATTTACTTCCTTTTTTTTTCTTTGATGAGAGGTGTATCCCTTTGAATTCCTTTTTTTTTTTTTTTTTCTGTAGTTGGTATATGAATCTATGATTTTGTTTGAGAAAGTTAGAAATGGATATGAAAACTGGAAATGGGTTTCTGGGTTTGGATCTATGTGCAGGATATGGAAGTGTATTAAAGCGTTTTGGGGTGTGAATCTACTTGTCCTATTTTTCTGGGTTAGCTAGAGATTGCAAAATCTAGAAGATTTATTGGGTTTTATTTGTGCAATCAATGTTTGATTTCTGTTCTTGATTTGGGTTTGAGAAATAAATTCCAATGTTATAGAAAAGCAAAGGAAGCATTAAATGGGGAAAACCAACATGGGTTTGCTTGGATTCTTCAAGTGGAACAGATGAACTGTTCATCTGTGGTTTCATTTGGTTCCACCTAAAGTGATGGAAGGGAATTTATCAACTGGAAGTATGATCCCAAGTGCATCTTATGGGTTTGATTTGCAAGGATCAATGCATGTTCATCACCAACAACAACAACACCCACATACACTCCATCCACATCAGCATTCCCATCCTCACCAAAGCCCTATGGTTCATCCTCCAATTCATGATGTTTTCCCTCTCACTATGGGAAACTTACATGATTGCGATCAACCGATTTCTATTTCCGATTACAGCAAGGGTGAGAGGGGAAAGAATTCCACAAGCGATGAAGACGAGCCTAGTTTTACGGAAGACGGTATTGATGGTCAGGCTGAAGCAGACAGAGGGAAGAAGGGTTCCCCTTGGCAGCGCATGAAGTGGACTGATTCAATGGTGAGGCTTTTGATTACTATTGTTTCCTACTTGGGTGAGGATGCTGCCTTGGAGTGTAGCAGTGGAGGAAGAAGGAAATTTTCAATCCTACAGAAGAAGGGGAAGTGGAAATCTGTCTCGAAGGTCATGGCCGAGAGGGGCTGTTATGTTTCGCCCCAACAGTGTGAGGACAAGTTTAATGACCTCAACAAGAGATACAAGAGACTCACGGATATCCTCGGGCGGGGCACTTCTTGTAAGGTGGTTGAGAATCATGCACTTCTGGACATGATGGATCACCTTTCAGAGAAATCAAAGGAGGATGTTAGGAAGATTCTTAGCTCCAAGCATCTTTTCTATGAAGAGATGTGCTCGTACCACAATGGGAATAGATTGCATCTGCCTGCTGATCCAGCGGTGCAGCGATCACTGCAGTTGGCTCTTAGAAGCAGAGACGACCATGAGCTTCATGATGTAAGGAGGCACGCACAAGATGACATCGATGAGGATGATCAAGATGCAGAAACTGATGATCATGATGATGAAGCTGAGGAGAATCATGCGTTACATGGGGATAATGGGGGAACATTTGGGGCCCGAGTTGGCTTTGCAAAGAGGATGAAACAAGTGCAGGACCATGAAGATGCAAGTTTCGGGAACGCCTCGAGTTCTCAGGATTGTAACAAGAGATCCCATTCTCATCAACAAAATGCCCCTGCAGATATGAATCAAATGTTCCAGGAAGGCACTAAAGCAGTTTGGTTACAGAAGCAGTGGATGAGTTCTCGCTCACTCCAGTTGGAGGAGCAAAAGTTACAGATTCAAGTGCAGATGTTGGAATTGGAGAAGCAACGTTTCAAGTGGCAGAGATTTAGTAGGAAAAAGGAGAGGGAGCTGGATAAACTGAAAATGGAGAACGAGAGGATGAAGCTTGAGAATGAACGCATGGCATTAGAACTTAAGCACAAGGAAATGGATACTGGCTATAATTAAATGGTGCGTGTCATTACATTATATCAAATGCATGTGACATTTCTTAGTGTTCTTTACTGTCAGAAGCTGTAATTTATTTTACAGGCCTATATTGTATTTTGTTACATATATCTTTGCTAACATGTATTGAATAGAACAACGATGTTGGCATTCACTGGGTTTTATTTATGACCGTTTGACATTGTTTAATGTTGAAATCATTCAAATAATATATTTCTTCTGTACACATGTTCCTTTCTAATTCTCACTTTTTTTCTATCCAAATATAATAGTTTTGAATTGTTGTTTGTCTTGTTGTATTGTCTCTGTATGATTTTTCCTGTGTTGTCATTAATTGTTGTCTCTAAATATCTTTTGGGATGTGATTAAGAGATGGGTGTTGTATGGATGATGAATTGGATATAGCAGGAGATAGTACTTTGTAATAGAGCTTTAGTGTGCACCATTTTAACTATGCGGATTCTTCTTCAGGAAAATAAAAAGAAAAAAACAAGATCATTTCTGTTTTAGATTCTAAAGGTAATTATTGGAAATGAGCCAAATAAGAATCTAACCCTGATGGAGATGATCATGGTTTGCTGAAGCTTGAAGGTGATCGCTGTCTTTTTCTCCCACTTTAGGTGTTATTCAAGAGTGAATATGAATTGGTGGTATTAAAAAATGTGCCACTTGGCAATCTGTATACCTTCTAAGGTTCTCTTTTTTATATGTGCATTGGCGAAGGATAAGGGGTTAACAATCAATCACATACAATAGAGGTGTTGGGCAATTCCAAATAGGTGCGTTATATGTAAGATGGACGAAGAAAGCGTAGCTCATCTGTTTCTTCACTGCCCAGCGGCTGGGCTGCAATCAGTTGGGGTAATATTCTAAGTCAATTGAGATTTTACTGGGTAACTCCAAGAGACATCCGAATGCTTATTGAAGGTTGGGGATGGAAGAAAAGTAGATCGAAATTAAATCTGATATGGAATTCAGTTTCCTTTGCCATTTGCTGGATCATCTGGAATGAGCATAACAAGAGGATTTTTGATGGATTGGAAAGGGAGTCGGAGCAACTTATTGATCAGGTGTTTTCTATCTTATTTTTCTGGTTTGGGGTGGAAGGGGAATTTCATTCTGTCTCATACTCTGATTTTAAAGGAACCTAGGATGTGGGGTTGGTGGTTGTACTTTTGCTGTCTTTCCAATTTATACACTTTTACGTAGAGCCTTTTTTTTTCCTTTGAATAATACTATAGCTGTATTTACTATTTAATGATATAATATACCTTATTCTACCGATCCAAAAAAACAAAGTGCCACTTGGCCGTCAAAATGAACGCTTATGATTAGGGAATGTTTCATGTAGTTGGCAGTTTTTAATGCTATGGGTACTGAAGTCAAAATTTGGCTGGTAATTCATATAAATGCTCTCAATATTGCTACATTCATCCACACACATGCTTGTGCGTAAGCACACTCACATGTATTTATGTATGTGTGTGTGTATCTTTTGCACTTTAGACCGTTTTATATGCTTCTAGACTGGAGATATGTTTATTTGGGGTTTATTTTAGCCTTCTAAACAGTACAAGAAATGTTTTCTTAGGTTCAGTATTGAACTTTGAGAGTTGGGGAATTCTTTCTTACAAAAGAATCAGTGTCCGCAAATTGGTGTACTCTCTAGAAGTACATTTTTCATGTCATCAACTGTTCAATTAGGAACTCACAAAAGTAGTTCAGTGTGATGTATGACTCAGGATTGACAGTAACAAGACTAGTTATGATGAAAACAGTTGTTTTTGTGCTCCCAAAGGTTTAAGCAAGAAAGTACGATTTGTCTATGGTGGCAAGGATTGTCTGACAAACTCAAATCCTTGTAAATATATCAATAACTCTTAAATCATTGTAGGCAATAATTGTGATACCCGGACTTTCACTTTACAAACAACGTGGGTATGGGTATGGATATGGTCCATTTTTTAGAATGAATTTTTTCGTTAAGGTTGTGTACATATCTAAATCTCCAAATGTTCACCTAACATTTAGATTTTAAGGACAATTAGGTCGGTTAGGATTAGTAGTTGTTTGTACAGTTTAGGTACATTTTTACATTTGAACTTCTATATTGTTTTATTTTAAGTTTATAGTTTTTTGTTTTCGTAGTTTAGTGTTTTCTTGATTGGGTATAAATATTTATTTACGGGTTTTCTTTATGTGAAATTGTATTTTTTTTTCTCAAATAACTTAGTTGACATGTTGAGTCCTTGTATCTTGATACGGGTATCAATGGATCCTACACAGACACATATATGCACCCATACCTGTAGCCGACCCCATGTAACACCAACCAATACCAAACCGCTAACCTGTAGTGCTCTTTCTGTGTCTCACGCTGGAATATGTAAAATGGCCACCGAAGACAAACTGATAACTCAATTTTGTTTTATGTCTAGCTAGGTTGAAACTGATCTTTCAATGAGGCTGTAGATCATATTGTAAAAGGGGTTAATGCCACTATCTTTACAATGGGTGAAACTCCCACTTGAAAGTTGAAGCCAAGCCCTAATATATGGTGCGCCGTGCGCCAGATGTCATGTATGGGTCTAAGGTACTTGATAGACTAATTTGTATGTGAGATCAAGATTATACTTCCTGGTCGTGATGTTCAAGATGCTAAATGGTCTCAGTGACACCCAGTTACTGCTTCATACCACCTCCCATGTTTTACCTTGAAAATTTTGGGAAATGTTATCTGCAATTAATTGGGTTCTGGGTGTTCCTCATTTTTACCTCTCGACTAGCATATGGAGTCTCAACTTTCTTATATTTGGTGAGCCTGTTGCTTTTGATCTATTCCACCTACCTTCGAGTGGGAGGTCATACATGCCCACATTACTGCCAAATTCTCTTCAAAGACTTATTAGTTTTGCCTTCCTGCTTGAGGTGCTGCTTCATATAATTTTATATTAACATTTTCCATGTTGCATGTCTCAAGAAGGCAGAAACTTAGATGAATGTCTTGGGGTGTAATTTTAGTTGCTTTTATCCATTTTTTTAATGCATTCATCAGCCATTTAGATGTGACATTCGTCTCCTGGGGGAGATGGGTTCTCGATAAATATTTGATTCCTTAAAACCACCACTGTTCAAATGATTGGAATGCTTGACTAGGAGTATGCAATAACAGGTAATTACAAATTTATAAGTAATGCTCTAAATTTAGAGCATTCCTTAGTCAGAGACAGCAGGATTACAGTTATCAGTTTTTGCATTATCAACTCATCTGCTATTCAATCCTCACGTCAAAACAGAGCAAGAACTGACATAGTGACCAACTTCTCTTAGAAGAAACAGCGTTGTCGAGGTTGTTAGTAAAAAAATTGGACTGGTAATATGTGTCTGAAACTTTGAGATCCACAATCCATCTGCTTTATAGCTATGTAGATGGATACCACAAAGTATGATAATGTGGGATTGTGCCGTCAGGATCAATGGAGTCATGGCGGTGCCAGGACCATCCGATCATATGGAAAGGGACAGACAGGCTACTGGCCCTGTTACCCAAATCCTTTATTATGTAAGGGAAAAAAACCTAAAAAGTTCTGGAAACCCTGGATGAAAGTATAAACCTAAAAAGACTGAATCCTAAACCTTAAAAGCATGAAACCTTAATTAATTTAAAAAAAATTTATATTTTTTTTTTAAAAAAAAAAAATTTCCAGTTCTGTAAAACATTTTTTGTCTAATTTTCTTTTTCAAGTCTCACTCAAACTGGAAGGGGAAAAGTTGCCAGTTTCCCCTATTCCACATGACTTGATTTGACTGGATGGTCCTGGCATTGCCGTGACTCCATCCGTCTTGATTGCATTTTTGATATCATGTATAGAATTCATTCACACCGTGTTAGCTGCAATTCATTCACATTAGTAGTTATTCCAAGCTTTCTCATGCTTTTTAAGTTATATCCCTCTATGATTTTGCATTTTTCCGTTGATTTTAGTGTAACAAGAATAATGATGGACGTGCATGGATCCCTCGTTACAATTAATCATTCGTTCCCAACTTTCTAATGCTTTTAGCTAACATCTTCATGCTAAAATCCAATTATATGTAAACATCTTTGGTTCTTGCAATATTCAGAGCTCCAGGCTGACTATTTATCACAGTAATAGTCAGTTTTGTGGAAGTTGAATGATCACAATTTGTCTTTGCATGCATTTAATCTACTAATTTCCTACACTATATGCAGCTTTTGAACTAAACTTGTTAATTTCCTGCAATATGTTTGTAAATTTTGCCACAAGGAGCTTTCTACCTCGCATTTGGTTTCTTAATCAATTAAGAATCTACACAAAATGAGCATGAACGCACCTTTCTGTACGACTAATTATCTTTCTGTAGATTGTTCATCGATGATTGTACGTGTGCCTTTGGTTCGCCCTGAAGTCTTTGGTTCTTGCTCAAATTTGATTTTATTATTTCTCTTGTTAAATTTAAAAGTAACTAAGGAGTAAGGAACCGTATAGCCAGGCAATGTGGGTATACTTCTTGTTGTATTTGTATTCTCCTCTTCTCTTACATGGAAACATTTATGCTATCAAAGATCTGTTTCTGGTTTACCTCACATCTCATTGTTTGTAGATTGAGCATTGAGTTTTTAATGGTGGCTTTGTGTGTTACTTGTTAGGGACCTTGAACGTAGAAAACTATTGGTGGAGGATGGCAAGGTAGGAAACTTTACAGACTAAATGACGGTGAGTTTTTCTTTTTAATTAAAAAAATGCCGATCCCATCCTTTTGGATTGTTAAATATTTGAATTCTAAACTGCTATAAATTACTTCAAAAACTGGATATGTGAATTAGCTATATTGAATGGAGAGTTACCATCTCATCTCATCACTCTGGCTCTTGTCTTGGTATGGTTGTGGACTTTTTCCATAAGGGAGGTTGCATGATTACCATCATGGTTGTATAATCCTCATTGTTGTGAGATTCGTGTTCTTGTCAAGGTTTGAAAGTTCACCGGCATACCGCAGCAATGAAGAGTTACTATCTCATCTCACCACTCTTGGTCTTGTCTTCGTATGGGTGTGGACTTCCCCGTAAGGGAGGTTGCAGGATTATCATCATGGTTGTATAATCCTCATTGTTGTGCAATTCAGCTAGACAAAATGGAAGGGGAATTTTTCTCCATTTTATCGAAATTTTGGCGAAATATAGGGAAATATTTCTTCAACCTGGCGAAATATCGCCCGAAAAAATCTGGCAAAATGTCGGACAATATCGAAATTTAAAACCTTGGTTCTTGTGATGTTATGGGTGTGGACTTCTTGTACAGAAGGTTGCAGGATTGCCGTCGTGATTGTATAATCTTCATTGTTTTGTCATTTTGTGGACTTGTCCAACCTTCTGGGTTTGCAAGGTTCATGACCAAACAACAAAAAGCTCAATACTGAAGAAGTCTCTATTTGTCATTTGTGCCATATTGGGACCCTCTGGCTTGTCTCTAACCCTACTTCACTGCCTAAAAAGGACATTGTGGTGCTTAATTTGGTCGGAGTCAGGTCCGTTTCTGATGCCTGTCGGTCACCCTCTTTAGACTGAGATCGGCCACGTGATGGGTTTCCATTAAAAAAATTACCCTATTTACAGAATTTGACAGTTAGGTCCGCCACTTATGGCTTCAGTTTTTGAATGACCCAAAAAGGGTAAAAAGAAAGAAAAGAAGAAAAAGTAGTCATCGAAATTTAAGTCACCTGAAGGCAGAGTGAGCGAGAGCGAGAGAGAATAATTCTTTTTCTTTTTTTTTTTTTTGAAACTTATTTTTTGAGAAATCTAAGGTCTAAAGGGCATAACAACTCAATTCAGTCTTTTTAAACTATCATGATTTGACACGTGGCTAATGTATAGTATGGTAGATAAGAATGGTCTACGTTTGGCCCGGCTTGTGCTTATGGATAAGTATTCAATGGATAAGTTACTAAATCGGAGCACTTATCTATAGCAACAATAAACTGTTTATTTGAAGAAAATAGCATTTGGTAAATACTTGCTAAAAAAGTTTAGGTATTATAATAATGTTATTAAAGTTTAAAAATAATATTTATTTAATTTCTTATAAAAGTTTAGGAGTAAAATAAGTATTTTAAAAATATTACTAAAGTTGTGAAATAGCTTAACGCATAAGAGCTTGGGAGAGCTGGTAGCCTTCCTCTACTGCTTATGAGTAAGCACTTACCCATAAGTGCTACTCAACACATATAATTTTAAAAAGTGCTTCTATAATTTGAAATGTATGATAGATAAGAATAGACAACTTTTAATAATTCTAATAGGGTGATGGTTCCTATTTTGTAGGCGCTAATTTATTAGGGAGAGAAATATTAAATTTATATTTCAATCAAGTAATAAAAATATCCATTACTTTTTTAATTAATTAACTAAACTAGCAATTTGAAATAGCAATACCCTTTTCATATATGATTTAATGGCTTTTAATTTTTTTAATTGAAATTTTATTTAAGAAATTTTACTTAATTTATTATTTAATTAGATTCAACTATTAAACATAAACAAGGAAAAGGATATAAGTAAGGAAAGAAGTTTACCAAAAAAAAAGAAAGAAAGAAAGAATTCCTTGGTAGTGTACCTGTCAATGGGATGGCATCGTCATCGGACTTCAAAATAAGAAAGATGCCACCGAAGCATTCAAGTCGTCTGTTGTCGACATTAAACTAACTCATTAAAAATTAAAATAATGATAGACCTCCTCAAAAACAATATTACAATTAGGCCACTACTCTCAAAAAATATTACATAAACGGTGCCATTTCGGATTCACGTTCACCGATGCTGTTGCCACTCTCTCTTATCTCCAACTTACTAAAATGCCCTTTCCTCAATTCGTTCCTATTTGTTGTAATTACCACCCTTTTAATTATCTTGCCTGCTCAAAATACCCCTTCTAACTGTCTAAAAGACTAGGAAAAGGTGGATACTGGATAGTCAATGACCTCGTAACTCAGAACTAGGGCCGTAAACGAGCCAAGCTGAGCCGAGCTTGGCTTAAAACTTGAGTAAGGCTCTAGTTCGACTCAAGCTAGTTAAAAAATTTTGGGCTTAGCCTCAGCTTAGGTTTGGCTCTCAAAAGCTTGACTCGTAAAAACTCGTTTGTAAAAAAAGCTGTCTAGTCTAAGTACATTAATATTATAGTTGATGAATATTGTTATATATAATAGGAGACAAGAATATGAACATATAATTTCATATACAAACCGAGTTGAGCTTTAATTGAACTGAACCCACCAAAGCTCGTTAACATAATGAGCTTTTCTTTTTTCAGGCTTAGGGAGACTCGGCTCGTGATCCTAATTATAAAGCTCAAGCTCGGCTCATACAAGCCAAACCCAAGCCGAACTAGTTGGCTCTTTGATAGCCCTATTCAGAACCAACTTGTGGATTACCATAATCTATAATATTGGATAGATATGTGATTTTTTGTATTATTTTTTAGTCATTTTTTATGATATTTTTCTCATCAAGAATTAAAATTTTTTTTTCTTGACCACCGCGGCAGAGGTCATTGTTAATCCTTATCTAAGCTAGTTCAGTTCAAAATGAATACAATTATCTGACTCAACTACATATTTTAAGAAGGAAATTGTCGTTTAACTCAAAAGTCATTTTTCTCGAGATGATGTGAAGATTTTGTTGGAAGTAATTTTGAGCCGATGAATGCGATGAAAATGACCTAACTTGTTTTAATTGGCTTTTTCAAGTTAAATATTCCAAATGAGAGAGAGCCCTTGACTTGACGGAACCAAAAAAGTAGGAAGAGTCCTCTTGTAATTAAAGATTGATAATTCAAAAATCTCAAGCTTTAAGACTGCCAAAACTCTAGCCAAGATTTTGCAAGCCAAGCTTGAGTCAAATCCAAGCTATGTTCAAGGTTTACAAGCTAAGCTTAATTGGTGACCTGCCAAACCAGTTAATGTGTTCGAGGTTCATCTTTTTCTTAGGGTTTTTAAAATGGGGGGTCACCAGTGACCCCCTGGACATGTGTTATGTTCCTGTGCACGTAACATGAGCATAATTGAGATCTTCGTTCAGCAGATAAACTTGAGCCAACTTGCCTCTTGGATGGATTTGGGTTAACCGTGTTTTCGGACCGAACCGAATCCGACCCACTGCCAAAGCCAGAGATATCTTACAGTTTTGCAAACTTAGATTGCATACGAGTTTGAACCTTTTGATTAAGCCCTAGAATTTTGGTAATGGTACGAATATTATAGAACTTATTAAGTGGTCCTCAACTTTGAGAATAAAGTAAAGAATTGTTGATTGAAAAGATTTACTAGCAACAGCAGTTCACACCATAGCTTGGGCCCTGGAGGAAGCTTAAGTAACTGGTCCCCAATTTTCATAAATGGTATTACCTGTACACATGGACTACATTTAACACAGTCAGATTCGATTCATTGGCTCTTTAGCATATTCTTTTGACAAATAAGAGAATTTGTCTGAGAGTGGGACACCAAGTTAACAGATCAGGAAGAAAGTAGCATCTACGGATTGAATGGTTACGATCAATGACAAGTCTAGTCTTGTTCCCGTTTGCTGCGTGGACATATGACTTCCACATTTTCACCCAATGGGTTGAAAAGGAGTAGTGATTTTGATGCTTCCCTTTTCCTTCTTTTTTTTAATCCACCCACTTTTATATATATATAAAATAAAAGTATATTAAGCGGCGAGAAAGCAAATCGTCTGCGATATTTTATTACGATATTTTTTACTATATTAACCGTGTGACACCACGTGTATAATAAGGTCAATACTGATTAAGAGTCGAAGCTAGTTAAGGTAGAAGTCTATTTGAAGTTGATATGTTTCTTAAGATTTTAAAAATGGTCGATTATCCGTTTTAATATTACTGATCCGGACCATATTATCAATCCGGTTGGTTCAAAAAAATTAATTTTAAAAAATAAACAGACGGTCCACTTTTGTATCGGATTTGGACCGGAAAATATGATCCGGGTCCTTGGCATAGTTTACTACAAACATCCCAACTGTGCTCGCTCAAATCATTGTTGGCTGTTGTCTTAATTTTCAAGACGAAGGGCATTTTAGGACAACTAAAAATCCCAAAATCTATAAACCAGAAAACAGAGTAATCCATCTCTAATTCATGGAATAAACAAGTTTATCCCCACAATGATTGAAGCCAATGAATAATAAAGTGAGGGTAAGTAGGTAATTTCTCATATAGGGTAGACAAAAGCCACTGAAACCCAAAACTCTCAAAAAGCAAAGCTGACCTACGTGGGCCGGATTTTAACTAAATTTAGCTGGACAGACAAAAACTAATTTATTATCAATATCGTTCGTCGCTATCTGCAGCTGTTACTACTGATGACGATTTCGGAATTTCTTTTTTCTCTTTTTTACTTTTCTTTCTTCTGCCATTACAAGAGAATTCCAAAACCCTCAAGCCACGTTCTTAGTGTTCTTTAACAGATGAGCAAAAGAGGGTAGAATTGAAGAAGATCGATAACTGAAGACAAAAAAAACTTTAGAGAAAGAGCTGAACCCCACCACCTAATAAAACCACCGAATTTCACCTTCTTTTGTTGGCTTTTTTAGCTGTAAATTCCGGCGAGTTTCATGTTGGGGATCTCATCGTCGTCAGGTATGTTGGAGAGTTCTTCCGGTGATGGAAATACCACCGCCGCCGGGAATCTCGAGAGTGAGATGGTGGGTCATGTTCCAGATGGTGAGTGTAGAGAAGAGGAGAGAGGACGAGGAGGTGAAGAGGGTGACCGGAATTTGGCTGGAAATCGGTGGCCTCGTCAAGAAACTTTGGCTTTGTTGAAGATTCGATCTGATATGGATGTTGCATTCCGTGACTCCACTCTCAAAGCTCCACTTTGGGATGGAGTTTCTAGGTAATTCTGTTTTAATCAGTTCCAAATTTTAGGTAATTTTAATTGTTTTTTTTTTTTCAGAATTTTTGGTGAATTTCTCTTTTTTAGCCCTTCTTGATATAAATTCTTGGATTTTTCTTCCATTTGCATGCTTTTCTCACTCATTGGGTTTTTAAATCTAATGGTTTCCACTCCATGAGTTCATGTGAATTCTCTCTCTCTCTCTCTCTCTCTAGTTCTTTCTCTCCAAAATACAAGAACACTAATAGCTTAGACCTTCGTAAGGATCAAAAAGAAGGGTTTTGTACGAGATTTTATCTTGTTTTGCTTTTAAATCTAAAAACCGACTTAGATATATTCCTCTAGGGCTAGGGCTAGGGCTAGGGCTAGCTGTCTCTGCTTGTGGTTTTAATGTTTGATTACTGAGTTTCTTATTTTATTTGTGAACCCTCTCTAGATTTGATCTCTATTGGTGATTTCAAGATGTCTTTGGAACTGCTGTTACCAGGAAACTATCAGAGCTTGGTTATCATCGAAGTTCCAAGAAATGCAAGGAGAAGTTCGAGAATGTCTACAAGTATTACAAAAGAACCAAAGAAGGTCGATCTTCAAGACAAGACGGCAAGACCTACCGGTTCTTCGATCAATTAGAAGCTCTCGACAACCTCAACCAGTCCTTATTACTTCCTCCTCTTTCGCCGGGGAAAAATCAACCCTCATCGTCGGCGGCGGCGACGGTGGCAATGGTGGCGGCCACCGCGACGAATACGACGACAAGAAACTTAACAACTGATGTTGTTCAAAATAATGTTAAATCTTCATTTCAGACTCAGAAGAATCTCTCTACAGATCTCGTCTCGACTTCCACTGCTTCAGCTTCTTCGTCAAGCTCTGGAGACGAATCTGAAGGAACTCGTAAGAAGAAGAGAAAAATGGCGGCGTTCTTCGAGAGGCTAATGAACGAAGTGATCGAGAAGCAAGAGAGTTTGCAGAAGAAATTTTTGGAAGCAATAGAGAAACGCGAACATGATCGGATGGTGAGAGAAGACGTTTGGAAGATGCAAGAAATGGAGAGAATGAATCGAGAACACGAGATTCTAGTCCAAGAACGATCCATCGCGGCGGCGAAAGATGCGGCCGTGATCGCCTTCTTGCAGAAGATATCCGAGCAATCGAATCCGGTGCAATTGCAGGAGAATTCGTCCCCGCCGTCTTCGGCGGATAAAGCCATCGACATTCGAAGATCCGATAATGGCGAGAATTTTAGGGCTAGTGGTGAGAATTTCATTTTCAATGCAAGCTCTTCTCGATGGCCGAAAGCTGAAGTTCAAGCTTTGATTAAGCTAAGAACCAGTCTTGACCTAAAGTATCAAGAAAATGGACCAAAGGGACCTCTTTGGGAAGAAATCTCGTCCGCCATGAAAAAAATTGGTTACGATCGGAGCTCGAAGAGATGCAAAGAGAAATGGGAAAACATCAACAAGTACTTTAAGAAAGTGAAAGAGAGTAACAAGAAAAGGCCTGAAGATTCCAAGACATGTCCATACTTCCATCAGCTTGATGCGCTGTACAAAGAGAAGACCAAGCGGAATGTTATTATTGATAATAATTCATTGAATCCTGGTTTTGGTTTGAAGGCAGAAGACATTGTAATGCAGATGACGAATGGGCCTGATGAACAGCCGCAGCCGCTCCGGCAAGAACAGCCGCGGCCAGATTCCGTAATGGAAGATCTTGAAAGCGAGAATATGGATCAAGAAGGAGATGGAGATGATGGTGATGACGATGATGATGATGATGATGAAGAAGATGAAAATGAAGTGAGTGGTTATGAGATTGTAAGTAACAATAATCCTTCTTCAATGGCGATAGCTGAGTGAGACCACATGATAGAGGTAGAAGCTTCTATCAAAGCTGTGGGGGTGGTAGTGAGTGAGTGAGGTTTGGAAGTGGGTCAGATATTGCAGAGGTTGTCTCATGGGTAAGTGGGTCAGATTCCGGTTGGTAAAGAGATGGGGGTACTGTGGAAAAGCTTCAGTTTGATATATAAAACACACTCTGAAATAGTTTATAGTGGGGGTGTTTTATAATTATTCTATTTATTTTTTTATTTGTTAGACTAAAATAAAGAGAGAGGGAGAGAAGTTCTAATGTCATAAAACTCCCTATGTAAGGTGGGAAATTATTGGTACTTGCAAGTAGTGTTAATTTGCTTGGGAAATAAGGAGAGCAATGAAGATATAAATTTTCTGGAAGTGAGGGAGTATTGAATTTTTTATTTTTATTTTTTTGATTTCTTGCAGCAATTTAAAATTCTCAGGATCTAGTGAGCAGATTTTATAAAGTATGTGGCTATATATATGGAACCATAACATTAGAAGGGTTTAGGATATCCAGGCTACATCAGTTGAGTTTCATGCTCCCAGCTTCAGCCATAACTCCAATTTTGAGTGAATGCAATGTGTCCAATCCACTAGGTTTAAATTGCAGATCAAAGGGGGCATTATCCTTGATCCAGATTATTAAAAAAAAAAAGTATGGTTACGTGTGTTGGCGTCCGGCACGGGTACGAGCAAGGGCAGATCCAATTTTTTTAGTTTTTTTTCATCAAATTAAATTACAAATGATTAAAAAAAAAACCTTAAGTGTGTTTCACTAATTATTGCTCGATGATTTTGGTCTGAAGAACCGAAATCAAATTTCGAACGGAAACTTTTTTATTTTTTCTTTATTTAGATGAATTAAATAGAAAATTTTTATCAAAATTATCGAAATTTCACTGTGAAATTTTGATGATTTCAGAAAAATTATTTGATTTTTTAATAATTATTTTAATCAAAATTAATTATTTGGACAATTTTCAAAAATTTTGTCAAAATTGTCTGAAATCTTTTAGAGTGGAATTTCGGGATTTCAATTTTGCCTACTCAAAGGACATAAAAAAAATTTCAATTAAATTTAAAACCTTGACATATATTAATAAATCGGTAGGACTATAACGAGCCGAGTTTTGTCTAGCTCTGCTCAGGTTCTTAAACCTTGAACAAGGCTCAGGCTTGACTTAAGCTCGTTAAAAAGTTTTAGGCTCAAGCTTAGCTCAGGGTCGTTAAAATATTTTAGGCTCAAACTTGTCTCGTAAAAGGTTCGGCTTGCAAAAAACCTTAGCTTAGTCCAAATACAATAATAATTTAGTTGATGAATACTATTATTATATATAGCATAATAATATTAACATACATGTTTAATATTAATATATAATATAAGATATAGGAATATAGTCATATAGATGTATAATTTCACAAACAACAAATAAAGCCGAGCTTAACCAAGTCGAGTTTACCAAAGCTCGGCTTAAGCTCATTAAGTTAATGAGCTTCTTTTCGGGCTCATACTCAGCTCATGAGCCTTCTTATAGCGCTCAAGATCGATTCTTAGGAGCTGAGCAAGTCCTATAAATAGATATAAAATTAATTTAAAAAAAATATGTATAAAAGTATAATTTTTAAAAGTTAATATATATATATATATACATAAATGAGTTTAAAATAATAATTATCAAAAAAGTAAGGTAAAAATAGTGATAATATTTTTTGGGGGGCAACATGTAGCGTCACTCGAGTAAGTGGAAAGGCTGAACATGCATCTAAGAGTGACATTTTTCCATAACTTTGGGGTGCCATGGTCACTCTTGTTCTGGCTCCGCCCTTAGGTACGAGGCGTCGGATTCGACAAATCATAGAAAATAGGATTCGAGAATACAATTATATATTTTTATTTTTATTTTCAAGTTTTATTAAACTCTCAAATCTTCTTCTTTTCCTTCTTCCTCTTTGACATGCCCACACCATGTTAGTATCTAAATTCATGTTCACACGTATGGACACGTGATTCGACAAAGTAATGAACATAATCATATAACATAAGTGTTATCCATTATGGCTCAGCCATAGAAAGTTGACTTGTAGTTATACTATGTCTAATAATCTAGTTGATGCGTTTTTATAAATCTATCAAATTTGTAGTCCTCAAATATGTAAATAATATAAACTTTTTGGTTGATCATAGATGACGATAGGCTCATTGAACACATTCAAGAGATGAGGAATGAGGGTTTAAGGTATCAACATGTGAAAAGTGCATATCATCAACACTCATAATCAGAAAAAATTATCATACTATTAAAATTCATTCGTTCCGAATTGGATCGCCGATCAAACTCGGGATTCGAGTTTAAATACTTTGGCCTGAAATGGCCAGTGACTTGTGAATTCTGCTCGACTCCGGGCTTTTAATTGTCTTGTAACTCTAGGCTGGCAACTATATTCTATATCTTCACAAAAGATCTTCATCCTCTGAAGCTTGGCTCGGCTCGGTGACTGTGTCAGACCTTCGGGTTCTCGGTTTTATATTTTAAAAGCTAAGTTTAATTTATACAAATATAATATTAACTTAATAAAATTATAAATAGTGTGTAGATGGTCAATTTTGGCTAAGAATGCCATATCAGCACATTGGGATGATGTAGAGGGCCCGTGCCACATTATTTTCATTTCATCATCCATTAGACTGCCAAGTTGGCACAAAATCAAAAATTGAGAAAGTTATAACATTTTTTCGGGTTCGATGAAACCGAATTCGTTAGGTACGTATCACTGACTTAAGCCGTAGACGAATCCGGGACGTACACATTGCCAAAAGAGATCGAACCTTTGGAGAAACCGAGCATAACGAGTGCCCTCGCCAAGTTGAGATTGGGCTCGACTGGCTCCCGCGTGGTAACCACTCAGACAGGGACAAGCGCTTAGGCGCCATTGGAGAAATTGCGCATGACGGGTGCCTCCACAGAGCCAAGATTGAGCTTAGTGGGTGCCTAGCTGAGTATTCGAGGATACCGAGAATGCCCAGTCGGGACCCAACAGTAACCCAATTAGGGTTTTCTCTGAGGAATTTCTTACCCGTGGAAGTCCATTTTGGCATGCATTGCCTCCCGAAGGCGTGGAAACGCGTAGTGTTAACCACTCAAAATTCGGGCATTACCGGAGATACATAAACTGTTAAGAAAGAAAGACAAAACAATAAAGAAGAAATCAAGCACATAAAGACACAAATTTACGTGGTTTGACAAATTGTGCTTACGTCTAAAGATCGATGCACACCCAATTATACTCTTTTTCAGAGCTCAGAATAATGTGTTACAAAGAACAGCCACAAAAGTATGAATAAATACCTTGATATTAGAGATAAACATAATAGAAGTGAAATTACTATTATACCCCTAGTCTCTCAAAAAAATTGGGTGGGGGGCTATGCCCCCGCAACCCCTACGAGCTCAGCATTGAACTCGACTGGTGTCAATGCTAGCGGATCATCAGTACTTCCCGGTTGTCCCAATAGTATCTGTCTCCACATAACAATATAAATGAGAGTCGTACCCCGACGCGTTTTTTTTAAAAACTAATTGTTTTAAAAGTATTAGTCTTGTATGTACTTTAGGAGATCTCTATCTCGGGTGGGAGCCCGTCAGGAAGGTTTTCAGCTATCCTTAAGGTATAGCGGCCAAGGGTGTAAGTGTCATTCACAGTCGGGGTCGGATTGCATTCCAACATAATGACTTAGAATCCGATGATGTCAAACGTGTCGACAAGGTACCACCTCATTAGTGTGAGTTGTTATTAGTTGCAAATTAATAAAATGATTAAAAAATTTATCTTTTTATATATGATATGAAATGAGATATTCTCTCCTTGATTGAAGAAAATTATCGAGCAAGATCCATCCACATGCATGTAGATGGTGTTCAGAAAAAATACGCACACAATATGAATACAATGAATAATCAAGTCGTACACATAGTCTAAAAATAATAATATAATTGTTAAAAATCAATTTTTTAAAAATTAAAACGTAACTGTTGAGAAGTAGATTTTATTATCTGCTTTTCTGGTTTTATAATCAAAAAGTATGTTTAGTATCGGATTGGTCCAGATTGATACAATTCTAGACAGTCCAATTTATAAATTAAAAATAAAAAAACATCGGACTGATTGTATTGATCGGTCTAGATCGGTACCGGTTCTACTGGTCCGATCTAAAACCTCATGATACAATTATTAAATCACGAGTGATCTAGGTTTGATCCGACAGTATCGTTCGATCCAGATCCAGTACAAAAGTGACTTATTATTTAAATTTTAAATTAAAAGAAATTGGACTGGCTAGACCAGTCGTCAGATCGGCAATACTGGTCACTGAACTTATCCTTTAAACCTTGGTCGAGAGGATCGAATAGAATTTTTTTTTTTTTTAACTTTTAATAAGTTATTTTTTCAACCTCTCATAAAAAAGTTAAAATTCGACCTTTTGACTTTTATTGCAAACACCTTAGCAAAATCATCAAACTATCGGCATACAAATAGATAAACAGATATAGATACTATTATGGATTCTGATCGGACCTTATCGGCTTAATACATGCCATAAAATCCAACACCTACCGGGCCCCATGAACTTTTATATCTTTGCAAATACACCTAAATACCAAGCCCCTCGGCCAAGTAGTCGTACACTCCATTTTTTTTTTGGTCTAGAATTACTCTATATATACAAATAAATCCAATTAAGATAACAATAAAAAAAATTAAAAAAAAAAAAACAGTAACTAGTGAAAGGACTAGAATGCCCTTGGCATCAAACGACACCGCAACAAAAAGCTGGCTCCCTCATCACATGGAGGCCTTTACTGTACAAGTCTGTGTGGGGCTCCCTAAAAATGTCTCGACTCTCCGAACCAAAAACCAAATGCTAACCTGAGCACTTACAGAACGGCACAAACTTCGATATCTCCCATATATGTCTACGTCTCCAAACCATTGTTGACCCGCACACGTGGACGGTCCACACATCCCTCAACACCACTTCTCTGTACTGAGCGTTTAACATCGGATCAAAACAATCCCATAGGAATGTATGTGGGGCCAGCACATCACATGGGAGCTTCTCTTCCACAATCATGGACTATCATCATCAATCAGCTCTTCATCCCATGCACATGCACTCTATGGTAGGTCACATCATTTTTATTAGGGCAACGAGCCGAGCCGAGCCGAGCTTAGTTTTGTCCAGTTCTCGAGCTTGTAAAATTTGGACAAGGCTCGGACTTGATTCAAGCTTTATAATTTTTCGCTCTCAGATTTGGCTCAAGCTTGACTCGTGAACTCCTCAACAGTGAGAGAGAGAGAGAGAGAGAGTATGTGCGCTAATACGTGTGTGACTAAAAGATGGAATTTGGCTTGGCTCGTGACCTCCTTAATGAAGATAAATAACTGAATAAACCTGCACTATTATAAACTTAGAATTGAAAGTCGGGTTGTCACGTAAAAGATAATATGAGAAGAAAAAGAGACGGCCGTAAAAGACTAAAAGATGAAATTTGAAAGTTATTTAGAAATTTTTAGTCTTAACTACAATTCAAACTCTATAAAGAGTTTAAAAATAATTAATTATTCTTTACAACTTAAATTATTATTTTTATGAATTTAATTTGTTAAGTCCTAATTTAATAAATAACTATATGACTTAATGTGCATTACGTCATTAACTTTGTATTTAAATATTAGTATTATATATCTATATATATATATATATATATATAAAATATGTTATAACATATAAATTTAATTATCATATATGTGACAGTCTGGCTTTAACTGAGCCGAGCCTAATTAAGCTCGGCTAAGACTTGTTAAAACAATGAACCATTTTTTGGGATCTGACTTATGAGACTAAATATTGAGCTCAAGTTCGGCTCATATGAGCCAAGTCTGAGCCGAGAAAATTCGGCTCGTTAACTGCCCTACTTTTTGCCATTTTTTTTTGGCAACTTTTGTCTCGGGCCCAGCTCATCATGCCACAATGGTCAGACCCAAATTGAATCAGAACCGTTCAATTCGATTACCCTTTACTCCTAAAAAATTGTACAACACTCCCTCAAGCTCAAGGTTCTTAAAAAATTCTAAAGAAGCTTCAAACTCAAGAATCTCTCCCAGGTCATCTTCTTCAGCTGATCTCTTTACAACCCCACATCATAAAGGAAGAGAGATATTGGTGAGCACTGGTAAGTGGGGTTTGATCAGTTGGGGTAGCCATAGATATAGCCATGGCAGACTACGATCATCAACCAATGATCCCAAAAGAAACAGCACTGCAAGCCATCAACACCATAATCCAGCTCCATTTCGAGAAAACCCTTGAGAAGAAACGAGCTGTTGATCTCCAGAAGAAGGAACTGTGGAAGCTCTTCCAGTTCTTCTTCTTGTTCTTGGCTATTGTGTTTACGGCTCAGGTTCAATCCTCTCGTCTGCAATGCAGGCACTGTTGGGTACCCATTGGGCTCCTCTCGCTTTCCCACCTCATCTTCTATGTGTCTGTGGCTCAGACCTTGAGGTGCATCAATGGGTTTAAGTATCAGAGGAGGTGTCATAAGCTGACATTGGGATTGGCAACAGAGAGGTTGAGGCAGATCAAGATGAGGAGCAGTAGTGAAGGAGGAGATCATGAGATGATGGGAGATGAGTTTGAGATTCATTACCAGGAGCCACCTGAGAGTTACTTTGGTAAGTTCAAGAGGAACTGGGCTCTGCATTTTGGGTTCTTGATCTTTACTTATGGGTTTATGGTTTCTTCTTCTGTTGTTCTTCTTTGCTTCTAGATGTGTAATCCATGTAATGACAGCTTTTTTTCATGAATATGTAATGTAGAAAAATGGGGGAAAAATGAAAATTTTAGAAATTTGGAATCTTTTGTATGATTGAGGAACTGGGAAGTTTTTGGTTTTTGAGATTTTGGTTTAATTTTCTCTCATTTTTTTCCCTGGGTTAATGGACTTGAATTGCAATGAGACAAGAGATTGGCAGTGGAAATCGAAAACTGTCATTTTTTTTAAATTTGAAATTTGAATGGCAGATGAAGATGGATGATGATGATGATGATAGCTTTATAGTTTAAGGACTTCGATCGCAGTAATGGCTGACCATAACAGTTAATAATTAAGGTGAAAGTTAATCTAGTCTGCCTTACTAGTTTAGTTGCCTGGTAGGAAGGAATTTTTTATTTTTATTTTTTTTGCCACATGGAGGAAAGATAGAAGTGAGTTTTAGGGGAGCATATTCACCACGTGGCAAATGTTTTTAAATGTCTCTTTCTGTCTGCAATAATGCAACCAAGCGAAGACAAAAATTAGAATTTGTAGAATGATCTAGTGTTTCTCATGTTAAATATAAAGGTGTATCATAATCTAGTGCCACACTGCCCTTTTGAGGGGTATAATGATTTTTTTATTTTCCAATAAAGGAAAGGTATATTTGTGAGAAAGGAAAAATGACAAAGTGAGGAGAAGAGCATGTTCTCCATCTTACTCTTTATCATCAAAGCTTCCTACTTTCTACATTTATACAATGAAGGGTAAAGTGGAGAGATGATTTTCTGTTATAGTCATATAACTATATTTTCCTGCTACAATCCAACCGCTTCCAGAAAAATTAAATTTCACTTTCCAACATGCGACAATAGGAAAATTTCTACTAGTTTTTGAGTCACAAGTAACAGGAGAACAAGTTAGGCTCAGTTGTATTACCTAGCTAGAGGAGTAAAAATGGCACAGACAAAAAAAATCTCAAAGGCATATCTTATTTCAATGGAAGTTAGATTTGAAGGTTTTGACTGCTGTGATATCATACAATCAGCAAAATTTTAGGATTTTTCCCATAAATTACAGAACAAAATTAGGCCCAGAAACAATAGGACCTTTATGCTAAGGCTCAAATGAAACTCAAAAGGGTTTGGGACTTGAAAATGAAAAATAAATAAATCCAATTATCCAGCAATTTACTATAATAGTAACTACACTGGAGCCAAAAACCTACTTCCCCATGAAGTCTACTTCGTTACGTTATGCGGAGGAGAGAGCAGCACATAAAGACTTGTATGCATTAACACAGACTTTGAATTTCTCCTCTGCCACTGCCTGTTCTCTCAAAACAAATACAAAGCAAGAAACCTTATAAGAGGGGGGGAAAAACTACAAAATCATTTGCAATAGCATGAATTCTGAAAATCAACTACAGATAACAACATGCAAGAGTGAGTTCATTGTGGATGGTAAATAAAACCCAGGTGAGTATTGCAGGTCATTACAATCTGCTAATCAGTCGATGGAGGAGTGAGCTATGATTTTTAATTTTTTTTTTTGTGAAACCCCCAACCCCACTTGGTGGGAACGGGGTAAACCCCGGATACATGACCCCACCCACAAGGACCATATATCAGGTAAGCCTGGGACCTCCAGTTCCTAAGCTGGAGGCTTGCCAGTTGAGCTAACCCATGTGGGTTAATGAAATATTAAATAGGCAGATGTCCAGCAGTTTAATTACCATTCAATCAGCCACCTCTTGTTGGATGGGTCATGGTCCCGGAACCGAGTGCAGATCAGGTGTGGAAGCTCTTCTGCATTAGGGTTGGCTTGTGATGAGCAAACTAAGCCAGGACAGGTACTACTATCAGGGGTATTTACGTCTTTTCAGGTGCACGAGTCAAGGGTGTTTTAGTAAATACAGAAACCTTCGGAAAGACATAAATACCCCTGGCAGAGTTATGTCTGAGTTAGTTGGCTCCACAAGCAACTCTCATGGAGCTTTTACACCTGATCCACACTTGCCAAAATCAAAAATCTCACTGGATTGCTTGCACAGACATCAATCGCCAATCGCTATCCACATAGGTAGTATTAGGATTATATGATGGTGTGTTATTTCATATTTGGGCAACAGTCCTTCCAAAAGGTGCTTTATCACTCAGATAGTCTCAGCGACGATCCACAATTACCTAAACAATTGCTAGATTATATAACATTATGACATTTAGGGTCAGTTTATTTTAGTCAAAAGCGTGCCTAGCAGCCGCTTAGCCTTTGCCAAAATCCCAAGTGCCTTAAACAGGCTTGGGGATCAGGTAAATAAACACGAGCCTGGTGTCTGGAGGCACCTTGGCGTCACCAAAGTACTCAACTTAAAGTTGTTAATGTAATATAATTTACCTTATTTAGTTTATAATAGCATAACTTATGCTATTTAACATTAAGTCATATTATTCATTTAGTACCAATATGAGTTTTAACTTCTATTATTTAAGTTATAATAATACAACATACTAGCTATTATTATAAAGGAGGATAAAAGAAAAGAGAACAAACAAAAGCTAGGGTACGATTGAGAGGAGAAAGTAGAGGTTTCACAAGATCTATAGACTGAGGTCCATCATTTGCCGCTCTTTTTTCCAAGAACATTAATTATTTTATTTTTTCCAAATCCCCCCTATTCTAGTAGGGTTTTTTTTGTTTTGTTTTTTTTCTTTTATTTCTTCTAGAACCATTTTTCTTTGTGTATCTCTTTTCCCCTTTTACTGCTTGGATGTGTAGTAATCTTTCTTTTTATTCTTTTTTCTTGACCACACCAAAATCCTGCCCAACATATGCCTTTCATGTTTCAGTTTATTTTGTTTTTTAATTTGACTCTTTTTTTTTCTTAGTTATTTTCCTCAATCAGCCAAAATACAATCCCACTCATCTGTATCTTGCTGCCTTTTAAAAAAAAATCTGTTTCTTCCTCTTCTTTTTCTCAATTTGATTTCAATTTCTGGACTTGATTTCAGCCTTCTACTGTTTTTAAATTATTATTTTCAGAAAAATGTCTATCTCACTTTTAATGTTTTTTTTTTTTAAAATCTCTTTTTCTGATTGGAATTATCTTTTGATGAGTATGATATTGCATTTTGGTCTTGGAAACAAGTACTAACTATTTATTTATTTATTTTATACCTCATGTATTGGGTCATAAACTATTACACACCATAATCCTTGTATCCAAATTTAACATGCTATAATTTAGTTAATTATGTTTCGGTCTTTTTCTATTATGCTATAAATATATTTCTAATATAGATATGTCAATATGTATAGGTTTAGAAAAACTAATAAATATTCTTTTAAATGCATAGGCGTTGACTAGGCAACACCTAGGCATTGCTTCACTAAAGGAGAGTTCATTGCCTGGCCGTTGCCTACACTCCTTGACTCCACCACTATACTTTTCCAAAAGGTGTGTTTCATTGATTAGATAGTCATTAACATGCATCAGTTGGACATGTCTAATAGCTGACAATACCAAATATGTAAAAGTGAACGTCTAGAAGCTGACCTGTGAAGAGCCCTGATGCTTATCAGGATGCCACTTTAAAGCCGATGAATGGAAACTGAAAGTACCAAAGAAACATAAGGTTTGATAGAATTTAAATTTGAAAATTACACAACCTAAGGAAGCTTCACCAATGCTAAAAAGGAATAGGGTGACCATCAATGAGCATAAAGGAAATACTACACTTACGCAGCTTTGACCTCTTCAACCTTTAAAGGGCCACTGAGGGGCAATCCAAGCACTTTTCTGTCGGAGTATGAACCTATATTAAATGACTCATCATCAGAGTCAGTTTCGCTGGTTCTATTCCAATTTCTACTATTGTTTGTCCAGTTTGATTGGTCTCTCCACTCAAACCCGGAAGTTGAACTCTGGAAATGGGTGTTGTCCCATTCCCTAAAAGACCAAGTATAACATCTGCCTCCAAATGCTGCATGAAATACCGACTCCGGATTCCTGTCAAAATCATCATCATAGAAGCTCCCTTTTCTCGGCTTACCTGAACATGAAATAGAGAGAAACATAAAATCAGTCTGACGGACACCTACAGTGAGGACTCAAAAAAAAAAAAAGTGATGCATCGACTGATCAATATGTCAACAGCAGAGGTTGGCAATCCCACATCATGTCAAACAAGAATTGTAGCTTCAGATTGGTTATTAGTATCTACCAAGGATCAACAGCCATTCTTTTGCTTTCATCTCTTGTATGATGGTACATTAATAATGGACACATGTCATGATCAAGGAGATTAAGGAAATGGGAATCAATACTTTGCGAAGGACTGAGGCGTCCTTCCCGAAGAAAGGAATAATGGCGGAAATAGCATATCTACACCAGCTCTGTTTGTAGTCTGGTAGGCGTGGACAGAGGACCTGCTTTCCTTCCATCAATAATAACTATATCATGAAGTCATCCAACTTCATAAAAAAATAATAATGATGAGAAGGAAGCCAATGGAAGCGACATGGAGGATTGAAGATATTGGTTGCATCGCCAATACCACAGAATGGCAGTCCAACAGGCACTTTAGCGGGTATGGCAAGCGGCTACCACCTATAAATATCGATTCCGTGATACAGCCTCCCATATCCCTCCATTACCTCTGTCCTTCCCTTCCACCACCATCCTTCATAATCTCCTGAGATTCCTCTGAATCCTTTGACATTCGGACGATCCCAACCCTTGTTTGGTATCATAGATTTTCCCCACACATTTTTTTATTATTTTACTCACCTTCATTTGGAAGAAAGAATATATAGTTTGAATGATGTTTAGTTTAATCAAAATGTTTAGCAACTGATGTCCTTTATCTGATCCAATAACCAGGACCTTCCAAGACAAAGTTGAACAGGTTCCTCATCTTGCTTATTGGGGTAAATTTAGTAAAGCGATCCAGAAGTCTGCCGGCCCCGACCTTTAATTGAAGACATAGTTATTATGCTAGAAGTAGTGGGATGCCCAAGAATCTCTTGCCTTTCCAGTTCAAAAACATGTTGTTAGAGGCTGATGGCTTTGTGGACTGGCGTGTTGATGGTATGACTCCACATTTTCTTGGAGCACAAGTTTCAACTCTTGGAAGAAGCTCATAATGTTAAAGAAGGAAATTTAGAGATGCAACAAGGCGTGCTTTGGGTGACTGGAGATAAGGATGCAAGATGGATTTTCATGGAGGATGCAATTAAAGAGGTGCTGGTGAACTTTTTATAAGGCATTATACAAGGAACCAGAATCTTACTGTCTCTCTCTCTCTGGATGAAGTTGAATTTGATTGTGGATCTCCAGATTTACAAAAGTGGTTTGAATCTTCTTGAGGAAGACAAGATCATCAAGGTTCTCAGTGAGCTGTGTGATGATAAGCTCCATGCCTGCTTGTTTCACTACAAATTACTAAAAGAGGTTTTATTGAGCAATCAAACATGACCTCATGAAAGTTATGCCAAAGTTCCTCAACTACTCCATCTTTAAGAAACGAGCAAATGCAAGGCATCCCGCCTATTCCCAAGATTTGGGGCCTATAGATTATCAAGGATTTTTTCGTTCTATGAGCCTGGTTGGAAGCATATAAAACATTATAATCGAGGTTCTCGTAAATAGGCTTAAGAAGGTATTGTGCAACATCATATCTCACCAATAAAATGATTTATTCAAATGAGGAAATTCTAGATAGAGTTCCTATAACCAAAGAATCTAATGACTCTTCATCGAGAATTGGATCCTAGGTTATCTTATGCAGTATGGTCAAGGCAAAGTTAAGAATCCAACTTTTTCCGAGGATAATGAATTTTGAGGTCTAACCATCAATTCATGGAGGTATGCATATCTACGTCATTTATCTGTCTTAGCTAACATTTCTTCTGTAGTTGGGATAAAGCATATTTTGTTGTTGTTTGTGTGTGTGTGTGTACATACACGAGTCCTAAAAGACTTCGGGATGACAAAATCTGACCTGACCTGTCAACCTGCCGAGTATTTTAGTGGGTTTTGGATGAATCGCATAAGGCGCTAATGTCCTTAGGTCAACCTAAACCTACCCGAATAGTGATTGGGTTGGGTTGGCGGGATTGTAGGTAAACTTGTCAACCCACATGAACCCTACCCAATAAGCCTATTATTTGGGCCGGTTCATGACATGACCCAACCCGACCCATTGCCACCCCCTAAAAGGACTCATACAAGTGACATTGTCTCCTTTTATTCATAATGAATGGCCAATTTTTTACCTAACCCATCTTAGATGGTTTAGGGTTGAAGTTTTCAACATGTGAGTTGGTTTCAGGTCAGTTCTGTGTTGGGCAGTCGGATTCGTCAAACAAGGTTTTAAATTTTGATATCGCTAGACATTTCGCCAGATTTTTTCTGGTGAAATTTCGCAATATTTCGTCGACCTAGCGGTACATTTCCCCAGGTTGGAGAAATTTTGGGGAAATATTTCGCTATATGTCGCCGAAATTTCGGCAAAATGGGGGAAAAGGGGGAATTCAGCGAATTCCCCGTACATTTCGTTTCACTAGGGGGGCATTTTGGCAAAATTTAAAACCATGCCGTCAAAGTTGTTACACCCAATGTAATTTGCCTACCACACCCATAAATTGCCTACAACTTATATATAAGATGTATAAGCCATGATAATTGGCCTTGAAAAAATTGGCTGTTATGTTTAAAATTCTACAAGCTATTATTAACGCTTAACAAGGATCAAACTAATAATTTTAATTTCTTATAATAAGCATGTCTCTATAGAGATTTTTTTTTTTAAGAATGTTTTCTTCTAATACATATAATGTTAGGTTTTAATTATTTATTTATTATTGGTAAAGGTTTTGTTCATATTATTATGTATTTCAATGATACTGCAAGAATAGTAATTCGAGTATCTTTAAAAGTTTTAAACATTTTTAAATGGAATGATTGGATAAAGATTAATAATAGAGTGGATTGCGATCTTGCTCCGGATTTTGATTCTGAGCCCGAATTGCCTATGGATTCAACTCCATAACCAAATTAGCACTTGATTTAGCCTTGAATTCCAATGTTGATTCTCCTAAGTCCTATGGCCAGTTTGGTTGGCTTTTCTCAACCACTTTATTAGATGGGCAGGTCCCAATTCCCAAACCATTGCAAAACTTATTAATAATTGTGATATAAGCTCTTTGTGGTTCAGCTTCTCAAGGTGGTTGAGTTTACTAGTCATATTAAGGTTTCTAGGTGGGTGTGGATGTACCATTGATATCTCACATACACTTTGCCAACGCAAATCTGTATGCATGGTTGTACCCTTTGTTGTTTTGAGCGATTCTTAGGCTTGAAAATTAATCTGAAGTGTAAGATGATTGAAATAGGAAAGCTTGTAGACTTGGTAGAGCTTGCTTTTAAGTTGGGGAAGCAGTATGTTATCTCAACTTGACCTGTCAAGGTTCGTCCCGTGCTACTCCAATCCCTGTGTATCTTGAACAGGTGATGAAGGGGTTCAAAAGAATGCTATTTAACTGAAAAAGAGGATGTCTTTAAAAGAGTGGTAATCTTACCTAATCAAAAGCACTTTCTCTAGTCTTCCAACTTGTTTCTTATTGCTTGCGCTATACTAGAATCGATATCTAAGAGGTTGAAGAGGATTTATAAAAAATAAAAATAAAAAACACTAGTTTGGAGAGAAAGCATGACGAGTTCAAGTATCACTTTATGGCTTGAATTGAGATTTGTAGCCCTAAACCAAATGGTGAACAAGCATTTTTTATCCCTACATAAAAAAGTTGTTGCTTCACAACTCACAGCTAGCTGTGGAGGTTCAAGAAGTGAGATATCCTATGGAGATAAATCATCAAAATCTAAGTATGACTGCAAGAATTTGAGATGTGATGCTAATGAAGCCAAAGAAAGCTGTGGAGCTCATGTGTGGAAGAGCATTTTAGCTTTGTAAGTTTCTTGAAAGGAATCCACTTTGGGGTGGGGATCGATCGTAGGGGATCTGATTAGGGATTATTTAGGAGCCAGACAATTAACACATAAGTGTGGCATCCAAGTTACAAGAAACTTCTTTCTGATTGGGAAATTGTCATTGACATCAATGCTTGCCTTCCTCTAGTCCTATTTCTTTTCAGACTCTGAATTAGGAGTTGGAATACTAATGGAGTGACTTCTGTCCGATCATTCTTTCTTTCCTTTGGGTGTAAGTTGATAGTTCACTAGCAGTCAGCCAGTGCGATGCACGGGCTTGAGTAGAAAGTAGCACTTGGCAAATAAACATTTGGTTTTGAGCAAAAATATGATTAAAATCATGTTGAGCAAGCATTAAGGAATTTTTGTTTTCCATTTTTAAGAATGGTTTCAAGGATCGGACCGATCCGGTCCATACCGGGATCGACCAAGACTGGTCCGATCCCAAGCCACAATACAACTATTGTACTGTGAGGCTTTGAATCGGACCGATCCAATGATTTTTGTTTTTGTTTTTTTTTTTTTTAATTTATAAATGGAACAGTACAAATGGTATCGACCTAGACCGGTACAGCCGGTCCAGCCGATCAATTTCTTTTTCTTTTTTTTTTAAAACTGGGCGATCCAATTTTGTACCGAATCTGGACCGACCGTTACCGGCCAATATCGCCAGTCCGATCGCCGATCCCAAGACTTTAAACCTGAGTATGAAGTTGAGATCTATTAAGTTACATAACTAAGTTACATATACATAAAAGATTCTATATATTGAGAATTTGAGATATACTAAGTTAGATAACTAAGTTAAATGTACATAAAAGATTCTATATAAGAAGATACAAGGCTAACATTAGTAAGGGGTAAGAAATGAATGTTTAAACCTTTAATAAACAATATAAAAATAGTCCATATTTAAAAAGTCGAATGACATCAGCATTTTTCATCATGTGATAAGTCGAAATATTAATGAGGGGTGGTCTATGCTAGGGGTGTCAATTGGTTCAGTTTAAACCAAAAGTCGAACGAACTAAACCGAAAAAGTTAGTTGTTTTTTTTTTTTTTTTTTTTTTCATTTTGATTTGGTTATGGTTTAGAAAAAGAAAACCAAATTAATTCGATTTGGTTTTCGGTTAAGGCTTAGACTATACCGAACCAAACAAAAAAAATCGGAAAATATATATTGTGCATGTATGTTTTATATAGAAAATAGTATTAATTTTGTCAAACCGAATCGAAAAACTGAATTTTTTGGTTTCTATTTTCGTTTGGTTTTATTCATTATAGTTTGTGTTGGTTTTCAATTTTCTAAATCGGTTTCTATTTTGATTGGTTTGATTTTTGATTTAGTGTAATGTAATTCGATTTGATTTATTATAATGTAATCCGGTTTGGTTTAGATTTGACCACTACACCGAACCAAACCAACCGAATTAACCTCTAGTCTCTGTAATGTAGTATAAAATCTTGGGGGTATAAGTAGAATATCAGAAAAGATAGGAAATGTATCTGTAATTTTAAAAAATACAAGTGTTAAGTGAAATTAATTCAAAAGGAAGTCGTATGGTATGGGAGAGAGAGACAGAAAAATGTGGTAGAGAGAGTGGAGTTATATCGAGGAGAGTGAGAACCGTTCAGAACATGTTAAAAAATTATTATTTTTTAAATAAAAAATAAACAAAATTTAATAAGATGACACGTTGTCCCTTTACTGTAGTAAAGGGACGGTTTGTCATAATATGTAGTATA
Organism: Pachysandra terminalis; assembly: GCA_031762675.1. Taxonomy (NCBI): domain Eukaryota; kingdom Viridiplantae; phylum Streptophyta; class Magnoliopsida; order Buxales; family Buxaceae; genus Pachysandra; species Pachysandra terminalis. Next base: position 15,714,825 of record JAUPMG010000014.1, on the reverse strand, counting down.
GATTCCTGGTTTCAGAGCACCTTGATACCTCCAAGGAAGCCTTCATTGCATGGATGGTTACATTACATAAGATTTTGACAGTAGACCACCTGATTTCCATGAAGTAGACGAAAAACAGTAAGAATAAAAATGCTTTATCCCAACTAGTTGGGCCAGTAACACGAATCTTTTTCTACTATCCTAATCTGTCAAAAACTGTATCCTTGGTGAAATTATGTGAATTTAAATTCTTTCAAACCGACTTCATCCAGGTCCTTTTTGGTCGTCTTATTGCCCTCCTAGATCCTTCAATTTGTACCATAGGTCTTCGCTTTACATGTCGAAACCAATTTAACCTACTTTTCTTTATCTTATCTCCTATTTGGGCAACACCTAGACACTCTCAAATATGTTCATTCCTACTCTTATCTTTCCTAGGTTTCCCACACATCCATCTCAATACTCCCATCTCATCAGTGCTCGTCCTATGAATAGATTGCTTCTTTGTTTCCTAAAGTTTTACAGAGCTATCCTGTAAAGTTTTCCTTTTAACTTGAGCGGAACACGTCGATCACATAACACTTTTAGAAGCACATCTCCACTTAAGCCATCAACTCTAATACTATATACAAGATCCTTGTAAATATCCTCCTCCTTATGGATAACTGAACCAAGATACTGAAAGTGATTGCTTTAACGGATCTCCTATTTATTGAATCTTACCTCTGATAACATTTGTGCTAAAGTTATATTCCATATACTTAATCCTGACTCGAATTATTTTAAAATCTTTTGATTCCAAGGCATTATAGTTTAAAGCATCATCCGATCCAACTCAAGATCGATCCCCTCCAAGACATGATATGTGTACTCGGTCAAGCTTGGTCAGACTCGGTCTGATTTATTCAGATGATCTGATCCAATTCAGCTGAGTAAAATAGATCGGCAGAGACAAGTAATTCGTTTTTTTTTATTCTTTTGACTCCTTAGTGGTCTGATCCTAATACGGATCGCCGATCTAGCTCAGGATCGGGCGCGAATGATCCCGACCAAATCCTTGAGTTTAAATGCTATGCAAGGTATCTCTGCACAATTCCAGTTTTGCATTTACTACCTCTATAGTTTGGTCCACCAAAACCACATTATTTGCAAAAAAAATATACCAATGCACCTCCTCTTGAATATGAGCTGTCAATTCATTCATAATTATGGAAAAAAGTTATGGACTCATAGCTGACCTTTAATGTAAATCTATGATTATTGGAAACTCATTTGCCTCACTATCCACCGCTCTTACCCTAGTCGGTGTTGCCTTAATGACCTCAATGTATTTGATCGGTACTCTTATCTACTCAAAACTCACAAAATTAACTCTCTAGCTACTTTATCATATGTTTTCTTTAGATCAATGAAAACCATGTGCAGGCCTCTTCTCTTTGCTCTAAACCTCTCTACTAAATGTCTAAGTAAAAAGATAGCCGCAACAATAGACCTCCTTGGTAAAAATCCAAAATGATTTTCTAACACTCAGGTCATTCTTCTTAACCTTTGCTCCATTATACTTTCCTATAAAATTGCGCTGTGACAAGCTTAATTCCACAATCATTGGTACAGTTTTGGACTCCATCTTTATCGTTGTATCGAGATACTAATGACTTCTCCTTTAAGCATTTGGCATTTTCTTAGTCTTCAAAATTTTATCACGTAATTTGGTAAACCACAATACACCAATTACTCCAATGCATTCCCATACTTACAATCAAAATACCATCCAGTCCCAAGGTCTTTCCTGTTTTCATTTTGGCTAAAGCTTTCTTCACTTCAATAACCCTAATCCTACAAATATAGTAGTGTTCTTTTGGCTCCCAGTATTCTCATCTTTATCTAAAGCAAAGTGCTTCGCACCTTAACCATTAGATAAGTTTGGAAATACTCTCCACCTTTCTTTAATCTCCTCATTCTTTAGTAGACTCTTGAATCCAAACTCTTAATGCATCTAATTTGATCTTGATCTCTAGTCTTATTCTGTCTAAGTCATGCAAGATTGTAGATGGAGTTTCTCATCCTTTTTTGTACCTAACTTATTATATAAGTTATCACGCGGTTGCCTTTTAGCCCCAGTTATTATCTTTTCGGTTTCTTTTTTTTTTTATTTTAAATTTTATCTTTTCTAAGATTTCTTGGTTTTTATTACTTCATTAAATCTCTTATGACATGAATCCTGAACCATCATTTTGACCCATGAAGTAGACCTTACCTAATAAATACAGCATGTGCAAATCTAAAGCTGCATCTATAAATCATTTTGTTATCAACTACCATCATGCTTTTTATCATTAGGAGATGATTTATAAGGCATTTATAAATCTCTAGGAATTTATATGTATGTATTTATGTACGTGTATGTGTGTATATACGTATCTGTGTGTGTGTGTGTTTGCGTATTCTAAAAGGCATGTGAGGCTTTCACTTGAAATTGAGGCGCAAGAATAATGCATGAGGCTTGATCTTAGAGGTTCAAGTCCCATAATTTTCACACCTTCAAATCTGAAGCTTATATGAAAGTTAATGCTTCACGTGCCTAACATTGTGTCTAAGGTTTTTGCCCTGTACATTAATTAGAATTAGGAATTTCAAAATTTACAATATAAACCAATGGTGGAACTTATTTTCTACATGCATATGAACAAAAAAGGTAAAACTTAATTTCAGCTATTTCTTGCCTCAATTAACTTTATTTTGTTTCTTCATATCAATTAACTTTATTATGTCCATAAGCTATAAGTTCAGAAACTTCATAGAATATCTGAAATTTTGAACCTTCTAAAGTTCAAAAATATCCACTTGAAAACTTTTGTACAATGAGATTATTCTTTTTTCTTTTTTTTTTTCTTTTTTTTCTATTTTCTCTCCTTTTACATTTTTTTCTTATTTATATTGCTATATGCATTTATGAATTTGTGTACTTAATATACAATGAATGCTCATGAAGATTATGCCTTATACCTAAGTAATAATGTTTGTTGTTGTTTTATAGTTGTTGGAATGTCAAAACAAGAAAAAAATACCCTACTCATTATGGATATGTGTCTGCTTGCTATGAATTGGACTTTATATTAAATACACGAAAAAAAGATACCCAATAACACAGATGGTAGATTAAATTGGAAATAGAATTGAGAATGTAGCTATGGGGTTCCTATTCCAATAGCAACCTGTCTCCAAGGAGGTCCATCTTCCAAGGGATTTTCTACATACACGCACGAGCACACACACACACACACACACACACATATATATATATATATAAGCAAAGGACTGCTACCTATAACTAGATACTGTATCCACTCACACTATCACACCAGAGCTGAGAGAGAAAAAAAGGATAACATGCAGGATGGTTTTAACATTTTTAACAGCTAAATATAACCAGTAAAACAAGGCCAACAGTGTCTGTGAAGTCTCAAATCAAAGCACTCTTTGCTAGATTTCAAGAAGGGTATGCCGGGGTGTACTGTGTATCACATCTGCAGGGAGTGGAATCCATCATACATGAATTTCACATAAGAGATCTACCATGTCGATAGTCCATCCAGTCTGATAATCATAACTTTTGAATAGTGGATCCATACTTCAGTATGCAATTTGGTAGACTATTCTCAGGTTAGATCAATGAGTATCCAAGATTTCTTCGTATTACAAGAAAAAGGTTTAAAATATCTGACAAACGAAAAACTCACACTTTCTTCCATTCTGGTGGTTCTTTCCAACATTACGAGCCTTCTTCGGTTGATATTGCTTATTAGAACTTGTACGATCAGGTTTCCATGTTGGCTCGTCCTCCTGAGTAAAAAAGCCAGATTCATGCATAGTTCAACCCAAAAACAAAATAAACTCAAAGATTTACTCAAAAAATAAATAAGACAACAAAACACGAATCTTTAAGATCAAGGGAACAATATGCATTAATGGAGAACATAGTCTTGGATAGAATCATATTCCAAAAGAGGATTTTAAAGACAAACCTAGAATAGATGGGACAAATAAATTGGGTGATTATCATTATTGACAACCAATAAGAACAATTTCCATGCAACAATCAAAAGTTCTATAACATGTCTTTATTTAATAATTGTCAAAATGAGTTACCATTTGGATTCTAGAATCCTGTTAAGTTCTACGAGGTTGCAAAAGGCCTACCTGAAACTTGGAGTACCCTTTATACAGGAGATCCTTCAGTGCTTTTTTTCCATCAGCACGCTTTTGACGAATTGCAAATCTGATGTAATTCTGAATTCAAGATTTTTTCTATCAGAGAAGCTCAATAAAAACCAGAACAGATAATTGATAGCTTTGATGTGGCATGCAAGAAGTTAGATAATAACTTAAGACCATAACATTAACTAGGGGGAAAAAAAGCATTCATAATCATTACAATTCCAAAGTTAAGTATCCGTGTCAAATGTGTGTCAAATTTGACACACCACAAATTCTAAATGTTAATTAACACCTACAGTACAGTACTGCATGTATTTCTTCGGTGAGAAACTCCTATGTGGCAAAGTAACATTGAGTTTTAGAATGAACTTTGATAGGTTATTAAACTTCAATCTAGACTCATTCCGCACATTTTGATTTCCTACATACATGAGTTGCAAGTTGGAACAACTGGAGCGAACCACCAAATAATAATAATAATAATAATAATAATAATAATAATAATAATAATAATAATAATAATAATAATAATAATAATACAATCGTTTAGTAAGACCGAGACTTCCTATGGAGCATGATCCCCCTTCTTCCTAAACAACTGGATGGTAGTGCTGGAGTCTCCCTTCATCCAGAGATGATCTACTTGAAATCATACTAAAAAAAGGCCAATGTGATATGCCCGAGCTTTTAAAAAATGATGCTTTATGGATGTCTAATGTGATGTTGTAGCCTCCCAAAAGTCTGCCAGCACCCAAGCAAAGTAAAGAGACAATGAACCGGCAAACCTGGGATGATGCTCCATCAAAACTTAAACCACCTCAATGTGGGGGCAGTCTCAATCCTTTGTAGGATATTTTTTTCAAAGGAGATGGTTCAGGTGAACAGGTGTTTGCAAATTCAATTGTTCCAAGGTTTTATCCTTCATATAGGGGAATTTCAATGGAAATTGTGAAATGACAACAGTAGAGAAGTTTAGAGAAACTGGAAAATTTTCAACAAAAAGTGAATATTACAACAAAAA
>JAUPMG010000014.1:15691159-15709507 GCA_031762675.1 Pachysandra terminalis | reverse complement strand
ATATATAATGGGCTAATTTATGTATTGAAGAAAATGGGCACTTTTAACTCAATGGTAGAGAAACGCCATGGTAAGACATAAGTCATCGGTTCAAATCCAATTGTCCCACTAACACATAAAGAAGAGACATCCAAAAAAAATTGTAGCTGGTGCCTCATGAAGCATCAGGTCTGGGGTTTGATTCTGCGGGGGGCCATTTCATTTGGGGCTACTGGAGGCTTACCCAGTCGTTAACTTCAGGGCCTCGGGGATTAGTCGTGGTGAGTGCAAGCTGGCTCGGACACCCCAATTCCAAAAAAAAAAAAACACAAGGACATTCACATCACACCCAAAAAGATCTCACAGGTAGGCTACTCATAGTGAGTCCCACCTGCCACATCTGTCATTTAGACCTTACATCACTAAAACATAATTTTATATCCAGACAGGGTATTTGGTATGTACCTTAACACCACTTAAATCAGAAAATATTTGTTTTGTGGATGTAGGTCGCACCAGTTATACATATATGTTATTAAAATGCCCTATAATGAATGATGTGCTAGTACATAATTGTAAATCCTATGAATTTTTGCTATGGTAAATATAATTAGTGAAGGGTGATTTTATCGTAAAAATAATTGAGTTTTTAATCTATTAAATTTAACTTCTAAGACAGAGCCAAAATAACAAAAATTAACATGCTCTACTAACGTTGTTTATCGGATGTTATTGACAAATGATGTAAGTGTAATATCAAACAACATAGAGGGTGTTTTGGCATTTATCTAGAATGTTAGGGGTGTAAGTGGTATTAATCCTAATACTAATACATATATGTAATATCAAACAACATAAAAGATGTTTCTGCATGTATCTAAAATGTTAGAGGTATAAGTGATATTAACCCTGATATCTAATACATAAGAAATTTATCGGGGAGAAAAGCGGTAGATAGGAGTGAAATGGGAAAAAAGGGGAAAATTATAAACACTTATAAAAACAGAAGTGTTACTTTTATATAAGGGCATAGATTAAAGGGAGTTAAATGGGTCAGACTAGAGGTGACAATGGGTTGGGTGATCCACCCAGCCCTATGTTTGGGCAGGCTTGGGCAATTGTTAGTAGCCCATAGGGTTGGGCTAGGCTTGGATTTATGTTAGATTAATCCGTCTGGAGGATGTGAAGACTGACCTTCAGCCATCAACCTTTTTCTTCTAAATAAAGTGTTTTAGTCCCACATCTGTTGAGGATAAAAAAATCCACTAATCCATGCAATGTATATATAAGTTAATCTTACCTAATATGGAATTAGGAGAGTAAATCCGGTCTACCCTCAGTTTAAGATGATTTAAAAATTAAAATTTTAAATTATATTATTTTTAAAATAATAATAAGTAATAACCCAAATGACATTGTGGAAGGGTTCAGACTTGGCAAATGACACCATGGGCGGGTTTGGTCATACATTGTTTAACTTGAAACTTGAGCCAAGTTAAACTAGGACTAACATAATTGCACTTATATATAAATTATGGCTTGACCTGTTGCCACCCCTAGGTTAGACGGGTTATATGTGTTGAGATGGTTTGGGTTTGCATTCTAAACACGTTTGGGCGGGTTTAGATTGAGCATGAACCCATTAGCATCCCATAATATATATATATATATATATATTAATTGTGGGTTGTTAGAGGTAATAAATATAGTTAAAAAAGTATTATTTTTTGATATTATAAAAATAACGATATAAATTATTAAAAAAATCCATTTTACTTTTCTCTTCTTCATTATACTAGTGAAGCACAAACCAATAAATAAGTCAATTTGACAATGAGATGTCAATTGCCTCGAGGGGTTTGAAGAACAAAGAGTTTGAAAACTGCTTACAATGGCCTAAATCAAGAGATGACCATTTCAATGTAAGGTTTCCTTGTGAGATGAAATAAGATGGGTAAAGAACAGAGATCAATGAAGAATGAACATAAAGGTTCACACAGTACTTAATTCAAAAAGAACATAATTCTCGAGACAAAGCTCTGCTGATTCACAGAGGATGTCAAAATGTCAAGGAATCTAATTCCTCTTTATGATGTATCATTGGCCTTTTATAGCTTCATATTCATTACTGAACCATTTGTAACGTTTCATTCAATATCATAAAAAACGTTTCATTAATGTATACAAGCGTTTTGATTCGAATGTTCAAACGCTTCATTAAAGATCATAACGTTTCAATGAATGTATTCGAAACACTTGGATTAGTAATAAATATGCCGTTATAAAATTAATGGTATGTTATCGTTCTATGTTGATTCAAGTCCTTAAATGCTTCAAGATCTTTAAAGATCTTAATAGGACTTATCTCTTTGACCCTCCATTCCTGAAAGTCCAATGTTTATTTTCCCTATACTTAAATAATTGACTTCGAATTTACTAACTTCGAAGAGTAATAAATGCCAAGGAATGTTCCCTTATAATTCACAACTTTATGTTTTCATGATGATCATTTCGAGTAACTATCTTGAAAGTTGACTTTAATTCTCTTATACGATTATCCTTAAAGGTGATAAATTGGTCATTTTAAGATGATATCTGGAAATGCACCAAAAATGGCTATTTCGTAATAAATAATCAAAATAGCATTATGTTGATATAACTAATTGACCCTCTCGAGGTGGTTAATCTATAATAGCTTTCATGATATACTGATTGAATGTTTCAAAGGTTTTTCTTCGAATATACAGTTTGAAGTCTATCTCAAGTAGAACTTCAAAATGTGGTATTAATTTCGAAATGGTTTCTTCGAAATATACTTGTCTGACAATGCTCTCCCATTGGGAATGGGTCTTCCGAAAGACATTCAGAATTTCAAATTATTCACTCTTTGAATGTGTAATTACGTAATTAACCTTTTCATGTGTCATATTATAATTAGATTAAATCAATTTTCAAATTGACTCATCAACTGTATTCATAAAATAGTTTTTTTTTTTTAAATCTGATTTAGAATCTAATTTGTATTTATCAAATATATTTTTTTAATTTTTTTATCTGATTATGATTTAGAATCTAATTTAATTTGAAACCAATCGAATTTAAAAAAAATAATTTAAGTATGAATCCAATTTCATCACCATTAAGCAAATCAAATTTGAATCTATCATGATCCAAACCGTTGACAATCCTACCTTACACTACTATGACTTTTATATATTTTTGTAGAAAAGAATGCAAGCGCCGTTAAAGGAACACCACACATGAGGATTATTGTTATAAAAATGGTTAACACGATGAGATATTATTGTAATAGGGACCCACCACCCTCACCTACTTTGAAGCCCGAGCCCTTGGACTCTGGAGTTTGGACAATGACTCAACCTTTTCGGCCACCCCACGACAACTCCTTCTAAGTTTCCGGGGTTTCTGTTTAGTCTTTTTCTAATCTGGCCTTTATGTCCTGTCTAGCAGGTGTGCACCGGACCCACCTCGTTCAGAGAAAAAATCTGTTTTTGAAGCATTGAATGGTGGTCAAACACTTTAACGGCCAATGATTAACTGATCTTTAATCAAGATCAAAAACTGTTTTGCTCGTCTCATTGGTATTTTATTGTTACAGCCTGTGATGTATAATTTCATATCTGTTTCTTTCCTTGTTTTATTTTCTCGAGAAATATTTGTAAAGGAAAGGAAAAATTTTGTGTCCGAAGGGGTCGTGTGCGTGGTTGTGTCTGTCTGTCTTTCTTAAAAATTTCTTCGCCGTAGAACGAATGTCGGAATAACGAAACGCCGAAATCTAGCTTTATATGAACCTCAATCCTAAGTTTCTAACCTCAAATCTCTCTTTCTCTCGCTTTCTTCCTTATTCCTTTTCTCTCTCTTCATCTTCTGCGTTTTTTCTGCTCTGTGATTGACGGAGAAAGAAACATTCACAGAAAAAGTGAGTGAGAGAAAGAGAGAGAGAGAGAGAGAAAGGAGTTTTCATCACTTTTCGATTTTTGGGATTTGAAGGGTTTTCGAAAATGGGAGGATGTGCAAGCAAGCCAAAGGACTTGAAGGGTGATAACGATACGGCTGCGCTGCAGGCACCACTTCCGATCCCGGCGCCGGAAAAGAAGGATTCTTTGACTGTTATTGAAACGAAGGAGATCGGAGCGGTGAAGCCCGTGGAAGAGGAGGCAAAGGTCGAAGGTGGTGATGATTTTAAAGACAAGGAGATTGTTGATGATGAGAAGGAAGGGAATAAGCGCAAGTCTCTCAGTAATTTGTTTAAGGAGGTAATCGATTATCTGTTATTATTATTAAATTTTTTTATAGTCGTAACTTCCCATGGAGATTTGTAAGTTAGAATCTTTTTTCTTGGTGGATTAAGTTTTGAGATTGTTGCCTGATTGTTTGTGATTGTTAGCTTCTTGTTTACTTTGATTGATAGGTTTTGATGTGAAGATATCTGTGTTTGACTGGTTCATTGTTTTTTTTCTTCCCTCAATCTCAGGTCGTTATTGATCCTTGAATATGATGGAATTGTTCTTTTATTCTGTTTATTTGTTGATCTGGAGTCCAACAGGAAACCTAATTTTGTTTTCCCATTTTTGTAATTCTGATTGAATTAATGCTACTTCTTTTGATTCTATGAAGGGAATATTAAAAAGCATGGATATAAAAAAAATTGTTTTTATTTTGGTAATCTTTCTTTCAGGAATGTCTGTAGAACTTATTTTATTTTGTGTGTGTGTGCAAATTCAAATTGAAGTTTTCATTTCTCTTTTTCATCATATCATTTGTTTCCATTTGAAAGAGATTTTCTGTTTGTACAACTTTCTTGTCTGACTGATATTCATTGTTGGCAAGAGTGCGTGTATGCTTTTTATTGCAAGCATATACATTGCATGAGATCTTTTACATTGATGGTATAGAGATGACATTGGGACCCACCACTTGTTGGGATCCTATGCCTTAAACAACTCTAGCTGGTCTAGGGTAGACAAGATAGATTCAATTTGGTTCTGGCTTAGTTACATCAGGTGAGGCCTGGGTTTGGGTCAGGATTGGATTGATTTTTTGGACTCTTGGTTTGAGACTGGGTTGACTTCAACTTGACCCAGATTGACATGAGTTGTGCCCTAGTTCTGGATCTAATTCATCTCTCAATTACATCTCCCCCCAAATTGCACAATAGTACAATACATAAATTAGGAATGAGAATATAAATTCTTAAAAGTAGTAATTATTACTAAAAAAAATAAAGAAAGAAAGCTTGAATCCAAATCAAAAATAAATAAATAATATTATAATCCTCATGATTGCAACTCCACAGGCTGAAAGACCAAAAATATTTTCTAGGACCAAAAATCTTCTTAAAAATGTTAAAATTCTGCTGTGGGGAACTGCCTTGAAAAGAGTGTATATTGGATGGTTGGGGTCATTTGATTAGTGCTGATCAGTTGCTTACATGCTATCTTTGATTTTAGTTATCATATCTTGCATATATCTATACACAGTCGCACACACATATATTATATTGTAATTTCAGTTATTAGCAATCGTTTAATTACATGATTCGTCAATTGAGAATGTTATTTGTTGGAAAAAGTCAATTGAGAATGTTAGATGGTTCATGTTCCAACTCTTGCACCACACAGACAATACTAAACATTTGACCTGTTAGGATTAGTTACTAAAGGTATATCGAATGAATGGTTCATTAAAAGTAGTCATTGGCCGAGGATTTTTATTTATCCCACTGGTTAACTAGCTTGACTTGCTTAAGCATTATGCAGAATTCTTGCACAAGTACAATTTGAGTCTGAACCCTGTTCTTCAAGTTCTTAACCATGGTATGACCGTCCATTTCAAGTCTCTTGATAGATCAAAGCTCTGAACTTTAACTGTTCTGTTTTACAGAGTGAAGAAAGGAAGGAAATTGACAAAGCTACCAAGATAGATGTTCTGCCGGAGCCATTAAAAGTAATCATTGGCCAAGCATTTTTATTTACTCTTCTGGTTTACTAGGTTGACTTGCTTAAGCACATATGCAGAATTCTTTCATAAGTTCAACTTGAGTCTGAACCCTGTTCTACAAGTTCTTAAACCACGTTATGACTATCCATTTCGAGTCTCTTGATAGATCAAAGCTTTGAATTTTAACTGTTCTGTATTACAGGATGAAGAAAAGAAGGAATCAACAGAAAGTGACAAAGCTACCAAGATAGAAGTGCCGCCAGAGCCATTAAAAGTAATCATTGGCAGTGCTTTTCTATTTATACCACTTAATAGGTTGCCTTGCTTAATCACTTATGCAGAATTCTTGCACAAGTTCAACTCGAGTCTGAACCCTGTTCTTCAAGTTTTTAATCCGCGTTATGACAATCCACTTCAAGTCTCTTGATAGATCAAAGCTTTGAATGTTAACTGTTCTGTATTATAGAATGAAGAAAGGAAGGAATCAACAGAAATTGACAAAGCTACCAAGATAGAAGTTCTACTGGAGCCATTGAAGGTAATCATTGCCCGAGCTTTTTTTATTTATCCCACTGGTTTAATAGGTTGACTTAAGCACTTATACCGAATTCTTGCACACGTACAACTTGAGTCTGAATCCTGTTCCTCGAGTTCTTAAACCGCGTTATGACTACCCATTTCAAGTCTTTTGATAGATTAAAGCTCTGAATTTTAACTGTTTTGTATTACAGAATGAAGAAAGGAAGGAATCGACAGAAATTGAGAAAGCCACCAAGATAGAAGTTCTGCCAGAGCCATTAAAAGTAATCATTGCCCAAGCATTTTTATTTATCCCACTGGTTTAATAGGTTGATTTACTTAAGCACTTATGCAGAATTCTTGCACAAGTACAGCTTGAGTCTGAATCCTGTTCTTTGAATCTTCAAGTTCTTAAACAGTGTTTTGACCATCCATTTCAAGTCTCTTGATAGATCAAAGTTCTGAATTTTAACTGTTCTGTATTACAGAATGAAGAAAAGAAGGAATCGACAGAAAATGAAAAAGCTACCAAGATAGATGATTTGCTGGAGCCATTAAAAGAAGAACCTGTTGCACGTCAGGAACCAAAGACTGCGAACGATATTGAGGTATTCAACACCAGTGTCTCAGAAACTGAAAAAGCAGAGAAACCGGTTGAAGAGACTTCTGTTCCGGTTGTCGTTGTTGCTTCCAAAACAGCTGAAACAGAAAAAGCAACTGAAGGTGCACCATCCAGTGAGGCCGAGAAACTTAAAAATTCAGAGGAAAAGAAAAAAGAGGAAGAAAAAGGAGTTGCTGCCGAGGACGCTAAAGTGACAGAGGTGTCTTCAACGATTGAAATCAGCCAAGTGGAAGCTGTTTTACCAGTATCTTCTACAGAGAAAGTTGCTGGCAGACAAGAGGAAGAAGATGTTTTACCAGTGTTTTCTACTGTGAAAGTTGCTGGAGAAGCTGCAGAAACAAAGTAAAGATGGGAAATTGAAGATATCTCTGGCTCGTTGTGAATGTTGTTTTTTGATGGAATCGTTTTTACAGTTTAGGGGTGTTTATATGTTCTTTTAAATATTCAATTTGATTTTTTTTTCCCAGGATTTGTATTATTATTTTTTATATGTTTTTGCTGTTTTTATTCAGTGGACATATATTGGGTGTGTTAGAGGAACCGATATAGTAATAGAATGTTTTTGTAATTCTTTGTGTTTTCGTGCAAACTTGACATTACTCTAGTGAAGTTCAATTGAAATCCTCTCAAGTGAGCTCTGTGAACTCTTCTGTGAGTCTGTCAGGTGAGCTCTGTAGACCAGGATATCTTTAGTTCCAGAACCCACTCCACGATACTGTAGAGCGAACACTTAACTCCAGTGAACTGGATGCTTACGGCAGGTAACATCTACTGATCATCAAATCACTGAGGTTAGGTACAATGTTGCATGGTAGGGAAATGAAGATTGTTTTCCTAAATTTCTGAATGTTGAATGTATAACAAGTTCTTAAAAGACACATAATAGTGAGGTAAAAACTTTAAAATCAAATTACATTCAGAATTGGAGGTGCTGAACACATCCAATTGTCAGTGGTTCAGGACAGTTTTCTTCATTGTAGGATAGGTTCAACATGAGACTTTTCTCAAGATTGCATAGCTTTTATCCTAGACAAGAGAAGGGCAGAGTTCCTCAGAAATATAAAAGGCAGGACACGAGTAGAGAATATGCAAATTGGTTTGCAAATTGTTAGTGATTCTCCGAGCTGATCTTGTTTACTCCCAAGGCTTGTGGTTCAAAGCTGTTTGCACCTCTTAACTAGAAAACCAGTTTCATTGTGTGCATGAACAATGAAACACAGGCTAGCATAAAAAAGTATGGCAGAGTTGGAGACCTGACACAAACCTTGATATTTACTCCAAATCTCGCTCAAATGCGAGTTGACTCTATAGCCCTTTAATATGGGCTAACATGCTTTTTACTCTAGGTACCAAATTGAAATAGAAAACCAAAGGAAAGGGAAAAAAGAAGCCTACCCCAAAAATCTCAAGACATTATATAATTGGAAGCAAAAACAAAATTCCTGAATTGCAGGTATCAAGGGAAACTAACAAGTACTTGTTTTGATGGTTCATATTCCTCTATGGTAGTATTCAATAGTTGATGCTCTCCTTGTAGTATCTTTGGCAGTGAATCAAGCGTTGGTTAACCATATAATCCATGATGATCAATTGAGTTTGAATTTTTTTAGGAACGGATAGATATTTGTCGTTCAGTTTAAGTTCTTGAATTGCTTGAATGATGTATGTTTCAGATTTCTTGTGAGACACTCCTTATAAAGTGATTGTGAGAGAAGATGCAAATGCAAATGCATGATCTACCAACAAATATATAAAGGACACTAACACTGATCTGGCTAGCTAGTGATGGCAGCCGAGAGTTAATAGTTTGCTAAATATGGTTGTTAAATCATTCTTGTAGAAAGGCATTGCAGGAAAATAGCCTATATTTATCATGAATTTCCAATATTCATGGTATGCATCCTGACCCCAATCATTAGACTTAGCAAGCAAGTGCAAATGCTGTTGAACACTAACAACTTGATATTCTAAATTCTTTTCACCTATTCACAAAAATTTCAAGAAGGGAAATTAATGATCATTCAACTACCTGATGATTACTGGTCTTATAATTGCAGTTAAGAACTATTTACGAGGGAGTGGAAAGAAAAAACTAGCTTGTGATGATAATCAGATAATTACTATCTGAAGGCTCTTCATTGTACATTGACTTCCTTGCTTCTTGTGCATTTCATCGTGTAAAGCAAGCTACCCTGTGAAAACAACATATGTTTCACCTAAAAGGAAATGGAATTTTTTGCGCACGTGTTGTTGCAAAAACTGCCAATTGCTGTACAGACATCCTTATTGCTCATTACATCCCAGTGGACTTGTATTATTAGATCGAAACTCTTTTAGAGGCTGGTTGTTTTCAATCGCTTTGGAGTGGAAGCATCTCTTTCGTTGCTAGGAAAGGGAAGCATCCTCTGGAGCCACGGTATCAAACAAAGGCAACACAACCTTTTGGACAGCAAACATTGTAAAGCTCTAAATTCCTTAGATTCTGTCCCAAAAACAAATTCACAGGACATCCTACCTGAGTCTCGACAGTGAAAGGAGTGAAAATGACATATTTGTTTTCATTTAAGTTGTTTCTTTTTTTATTTCAATTTGATCTGATCCGTCTAATCGCGCATATCCACTCAACCACCTTAGTAGTTTTCAACATCAACAGTATTGAAGTTAATGAATGTGAATAACTGTTGAATCCTTAGATAAGTTGCAGGCCAAATTGAAGTGGAACTTTATGGTTTATTTATTTATTTTTGTTCTCAAACATTAAGTGCTTAAATGATGGTAATTTGTCGATATCTTTGTGGGCACGAGGCTATTGCATGTTACCTTTCCTTATAAATTAACGAGCTTCTCCATCTTCGTAGTCTCAAAGGAAGCTGAAGTTTGTGTGTAACATAATGGGTTTACCTTGTTTTCTTACGGTCATGGAGATCCGCAGGCCTTATATTGCAATGTTATTCATACAGTTTGTATATGCAGGAATGGCTTTATTCTCAAAAGCAGCAATTGGTAAAGGAATGAATCCTTTTGTATTTGTTGTATATAGGCAAGCCTTTGCCTCACTTGCCTTATCCCCATTTAGTTTGTTGTTAGAAAGGTATCTAATTACTTCACTACTTTTCTTGTTCTCTCTAGCAAGTCTCCATAATGGTCTTTCTAATGAGCTTTGTTATATTTTTCTCCTTATGATTTTCTAGGAAGACGGCCCCTCCCTTGTCTTTCAGCTTATTGTGCAAAATCTTCTTGGTTGCTTTATGCGGGTAGAGTTTTTGCATGCTAAACTAGTTTGAATAGAAGTGTTCTGATATCAATATCATGGTTATGTATTACAATATCTTCCCACACATATGATGGACTGACTTAGTGTAGATGGCCCCGATGGACTGGCCAGATGGACGGTCCACCTCGCGCCATGTGTCACCTATGAGAAGCATCTGAACCTCAGTTTCTGGTCCTACAAGAGGGTAATCTTGAGGGAACACTGTGGGCCTGTGGATTGGAGGCTATAGGCAGAGGCCCACTACTCGGGGGCCCCCCTGCAGCCTCACTCAAGGGAGGATCTTGGACGCCTAGCCGTCATAATCACTATATATAGTATATACCCTCATTCTCGAGGACCGACGGATGCATACGTAAAGAAGTGTAACGCCTCTACACAGCAAAATCCCCTCTGTCGTCCTCCCAAAATCCCTTGAATGCGCTTTGCCCCTTCTACCAGTCATTGACCCCCGACCCCACATCACACAAATCATACCTACACTTAGTAACAACAAATATTGTAGTACTTCGATTTAAATTAATCAATAATAATTTTACTTTTGAGAATTTCAGGATGACCTTAAGCTTGAATCTTTACTATGTCGCACTAAACTACACCTCAGCAACATTTGCTGCAGCCAGCACCACTATGATTCCTGCTATTACCTTTATCATGGCTGTTTTATTGAGGTAAATAAAAACACTACCATCTCCAACATTTTTTATTCAGTCTGAACAGATTGCTAATGTAATTTCTTGGTTGACTGTTTCAGGATAGAAAGCATTTCTATAAAACACAGGTATGGAGTGGCCAAAGTGTTGGGTTCTATAATATGTCTTTCGGGAGCTTTAGTATTTGCTTTTGTTAAGGGTCCACCTATAGAGTTTATGAATTGGTTCCGATCAAATCACAAGGAAGTTATAGACGCACCTGCTTTTAAGTATTCCAAGATGGAGTGGGCAAAAGGCGCTCTTATGATGCTTGCAGCAAACTCAGCTTGGTCTTTGTGGCTTATATTGCAGGTTCCTCATTCTTAAATACTTTGTTTTACTGTTGTATAGAACATATAACATTAGACGAAAGAAACAAATGGACAAATAAATTTCAAGACCATCTTTGCGTAACTCAGTGTTTTCCTTTTCAGGGTTCCATGATAGCCAGATATCCGGCTAAACTACGTCTTACTATGTTGCAATGCTCTTTTAGTTGCATTCAGTCAGCTGCTTTTGCCGTGGTCATTGTGAGAAACCCATCTTCATGGAGACTTGGATGGGATATTCACCTAGTTTCTGTAGCATACTGTGTATGATTCTTTAACCTGCTAACCTCATTCTTTGGTAAGAGGGTAATTAGGGTATTCACAGCTGGTTGGAAAATTTTCAAGAGTGTAGAAATTTATAACTGCTAATGATCAATGTTTTGTCTGAATTGTATTCAAGCATTTTTTTAATTTTGTATTTCTTTGATTAGAAACAAGAAATTGATCTTTCTCATACTCTAAATCCAGTCATTGGTCAGTCTTGGTCGTAGAATGTGTTTTGGTGGAAGGATTAGATGGATAGTTGTGTTAATTTGATTTTTATAGAATGTTTGGATTGAGGCTTGTCGTGAGCATAATCAAGCTTCATACCTCTAATTCAGTGAACTTTGGTTTTATTTATATACTAAATTTGTGCCTACATGTGTATTGTATATGTATGTTTGCAGACAGTGTACTTGTCCATGCACAAATAAATTAGTTTCTTCATGGAAAAATTCTGTACTAGAATCTGTAAATATCTAGGAGTAAAAAGGTTATTTCTATGCTTTTGTCGGTAGTAGGAGCCCTAATCAATTGCTTCTTGAATTTTCTTTCTAGAGTGAGAAAACTGTAGAGATGTGTCTGTGTATTTGGCAATGAATTTCAGTAAGCCGTGATGATTCTGGAGAGGATATGTTGTTCATAGAGTCGGGATTATTTGTTCCTGTCATCTTTTTCCTAGGAGATCCTGTCTGTCTACCCTATCAAATCAATTGTATGATAGATTTCTTGATAAGTGTATGATCCTGTTGTGTGTGTGTGCGTGCGTGCGTGTACACTGATCGATGTACTTAGACATACGTTCTTTTACCTTTTTGTTCTCTTTCAAGTTGTCAGGACACCATTCAGACTGATGCTTTTAACTGAAATGGCAGGGTATAATTGTAACTGGGCTCACATACTGGTTACAAGTGTGGACCATAGAGAAGAAAGGCCCTGTTTTCACAGCCATGTTTACTCCATTAGCACTCCTTATTACAGCCATCTTCTCAGCATTCTTATGGAAGGAAACACTACATGGGGGAAGGTAACTTTTCTCTTTATCTACAATTGTATTACTGTAGAAATATCTTTCTATAAATAATTTGGCATTTAGTCTATTATGCATGTGCATAGACTCATAAATATGGTTCCATTTATATGAGCATTTCAGTCTAATCTTTGAATTTTTCTTTGACCTTCTACTCCATCTTTCTTTTACACACACACACATATATACATTATCTGATACTTGATTAAATTTGACCTAAGAGATTGAGGACGTAGGACCATTAAATGGTAGGTGCTTCCCATTTCTGTAGATAGCAACTGCATGGGGCTAACCATTTGATGGCCTATGAACAATTGGTGGATTGGGTATGTCAAGAAATATCTGTTTTGATTACCTGATCATTTGTATTAAATAGTATCGGCATGTGAGATATATACACACATTGGATGAGGGTCAACTTTTGTGTGGCAGTGTTGGTGGGGCTATATTGTTGGTGGGAGGTCTCTTTAGTGTTTTGTGGGGCAAGAACAAAGAAGATGGAAAAAGTGAAACAAATGAGGAAAGCCAAGAAACTAAGGTGGAAATTGTATTGGAGTGCATTACACATCAGCAAGTGATAATAGATAAGATCGTACCTGGTGAAGACTTTGTTAAAGACATTTCAACTGAAGAATATCCTTGTGGAGAACTTACTGACAGTGCACTAGTAACAGAGTAAACTTATAAATTTCTTTATTATTTTTTCTTTTTCTTTTTCTCCCCTGTTTGATTAGCTTTCTAGTATTGTGTATTAAATGGATAGTTTGAACATTAAACTATATCAGATAAGCTCAATCAAACAGACATGTATATGGGGAGAAATTTTCATAATGTAATTAAAGAACCTTTTTTTTTTTTGTGTGTGTACCTATTGTAAGCTAATCTTTGCCATTTACAAGTATCCTGACTTTTGGGTAAGCCGCGTAATACTCTTCATGTGATTGTAATGTTTTTTCTATTTATATTTTGCTCTGACCTTACATGATTCATAAAAAAACTGAAGGAAAATTTTTATTAAGATTATAAGCACTTCCTGAGTTCTGACCTTACAGGATTTATAAAAGCACTCTAATTTGAATGGAAATAAAGATGTTGAAGATGCTTTTATAGGATTCAGAAAAGCAGAATTCCAAGTAGATAGAGCAGTATCAGTCCAAGTAAAGGAAACTGATCAGCTTCCTTTTAGAAAGGACGTTTTTAGTTCTCTTTATTTACTAAACTAAGCTACTCCATGTTCTTCCCTATATGGGTTCTGCATCCCAAGACTTGAAGTATTTATCAATAGCACCCCCTACTTACCGATCGTTGTCATCTAAAAAGGGTGGTGGGTGAAGGATAGTTAATGTGCGCACCCAACTGGTGTGTCTGTGTCATGTGTGTGGTTGGAAATGAGTGTGACAAATTTGGGGGGTAATGGGGTTTACTTTTTTTTCTTTTTCTGGAAAACTATATTAATGACGGGTATGCCCTTTTTAATAAGAGGTGGTAATGGTTTTGTGCAGTGCCTCATCTTAATTAGGTTTATGAGATTAATTATTCAATAATGGATATTTATTTTCGACATTAATTAATGATTTTGTGGGCCACTTTTATTATATGAGATTAGAGATAGATGAATTTAAAGGTTAAATAATTCACAAAATAAAAAAGTTCATGAAGACCATCAACGTCAGTTTTGGCCTGCTTTTCCTGCATCTTTTTCTATGTGGGTTTTATTATTCATCATCTTCATGGAGACTTGGATGGGATACTCACCTAGTTTCTGTGGCATACTGTGTATGATTCTTTAACCTGTTATTCTTTGGTAAGAGGATAATTAGGGTATTCTGCTAAACCTGATATTGAATACAGGTGCTTTGTCTCTATTATATTCGACCATTTTGTAATTGTGTATTTTTTTTTTAATTGGAAACAAGAAATTGATCCAAGTTGTGTTTTGGTGAAAGGATTTTTATATGTAGTTTTGGAATGTTCGGATTGAGGCTTGTTGTGAGCATAATCAAAATTCATACCTCTAATTTAGTGAACTTTGATTTTATTTGTGTGCTCGCGTTCGTGCATGCCCTTTTTTTTTTCATCCCCAAGTCGAAATCCTCTATTGCAAAGGATTCCTACTCCCCCCCACCCAGAGCTCGACTCAGGCTAGAGTTGTTGGTGAGCTCCACTTTGGCTAGGTCATTTTATTTTAACGAATAGATTCAAGAGATGAGAGAATTAAGGAAAGCCATTGGTGATGACGGATTTGTAAGAGACTAAATATATTAGAATAGAAGGACAACTAATACATATGGGCTAATACAGTCATCCACCTAGAGAAAAAAGGTAAGGAAATCTGTCTTAAGACAGTCTAAATCGTCGTGCAATTGTTCTGTCAAGAGCGTTCATTGTCAACTTTGACCTGTGGAGAAGACAAAGAGAAGAGGCAAGAAGGAAGGGGATGTTGTAATAACTGAGAAAGGCAGGTAGAATGCGATCTCAGAGCAGTAAAACCTCACAGTTTGAAGTCTGTTCTCTTTCAGTGCCTTTACTTACTGTTGTTTCAGGTCTTAGAGTTTTCTGGTTTTAGTTAAGATCTCCCATCCTCTTCAATGGAGGATGGATTCTGGTATTTGTAGGGAGTTTCCCACTTCATGTTGGACAAGTGTCACTATGCTAAGTGCTTAGAGGGGGACCCTTACGTGCTAAGCAAATCCTGAGTGACATGTGGTCCTGAATAATATCTTGAAGGACATGTGTTCTTCAACACAGCTAAGTTACTTCCAGAGAAGGAGACCAAATCATTTCAAACCTTAAAAATTGCTCTCAGAAAGGTTGCTTTGGAACTTGAGCAACACGGATCAAGAGACGCGTATTACTTTCACACAAATCCCAAAGAGCAATGTCACAATTCCTGCCACCATTCCAGATAAGACAAAACCCCATTTAGATAAGTTAGAAAACAGATATTATAGGTCGGTGAGAATTTTTACCACGTGCTTTCTATTATGAGAATCCATCTCAATCAACCTTTTTAGGGGACAATTCAATGTATAAAGTACTTTACTGAATTCATATATTTCGAAGGAGGACTCCCTTTGGCGGCTATCTTCCTTCCAAGGAAATCAAGAACAACTATATACTTACAGGGTGATCAATGTATTCTCGAATTACCCATGTAGAGAACTCAAGGCTAAGTGTCATCAGGGAATTCGTTTTCATGATCAATCGTCCCTATAAAGAGGATGTTGTTTTGAAATCCCTTAAGGTTCATAGCTACAGTAACCAATCTGAGTGCCTTCTACTTAGATGAAATCAGAAGTAAACGTATGAATTCCTATAAGGTGAAGTGAGAGGACGTTCTCAAAGCCTGTGGGAAACCTATTTTTAGGAAATACGTCTGAAGATGACGTGCTTTCAACTTCTAAAGCCCCTTCCACTGGGGATTTGCTTCTAGAACTGAAAGTCCCATGATGTGACTTGAAATCAATTCATAAGGATGAATAAGAGCGACTTCGAGTCCAAGGTTTGGTAATTCGAATGCATAAAAGATTGTATTCGAGGGGGTAAACCCAAGTCTATGTCCTTCGAGGAGGACATGATCCTTAGTCTTTTGGGGGTGACAAACCCTTTGACGAATTGACCATCTCAGGGTGGTTAGCCTCGAATTCGCCTTAAGAGGAAGGAATATCCCTCCTTCGAATTCGCTTTGGCAGGAGAGAACATACCTCCTTCTAATTCACCATCTGAAGGTGGTTAGCTTGGGGAGGACTTCTTTCGGAATTGTCCTTCGAATTCGTCCCTTAGATTTGTTCATCGAAGTTGTCCTTCGGATTTGTCTCTCGAGGTTATCCTTTGGATTTATCCTTTGAAGTTTCCTCAACGGGAAGGAATATAACTACCTTGTGATCCTTTAAGACAAAGTATAAAAAGTGATCCTTCGAAGTCTATGGATGTGATTTAAGAGTGACTCCTGAGTTAGAAGGTAAAGTTCCCTCAAGGATCTTTCCTTGAGTAAAAATAACCTTAAACGTAAAGGGATGTAAGAAAATCACTCAAAGTCTGTTCGAGAGAGCAAATTGTCGTGACTTCGAGAATCAATTGAAATTTGAACTATTTGAGGAGTCTATTAGGGGTAGCATACCCCTAAATAGGTCATTCGAGAAGAATAAGGTCCATCGAGGGAAGAGTAAGATTCTCATTCCCTAGGGTGCCAAGAAGGCTTTGTATCGTGGGGACATAAGTCCTTAGTCTTTTGAATATTTTAAAAGGGAATAAAGAACTTGTTTGTTGGATTTGGGACATGTGGCGTTCTCCCACAAGCTGAAATTCAAAAAGGTTGCTTTTCCAAGAAGTCATTGCCTTTTTTGTTACAGGAACGGTCAGATATCTCTAAACCGTTTCAAATATCACATTTTCACCAAACGGTCTAATCACCGTATGCAACTGCTGACAGCTGGCACGTGAAAGAGACGCCAGTACAGCCGTTACAGCTTTAATGAATGATTCAGTGTATGCGGCTATACCCAGAACGTGTACACGCGCTTTCAAGAAAGCGTCACATATAAAGTGAGGTTTAATTAGCCTGCCTGATCACCGCCATCTTAAAGACTAATCCATCTTAAAGACTAATCCGATCTATAATAATGATACAACATTTTTGTTACTAGGAGAAGCAAATACGATGAAGGATCCAGTATAGTTCCAAGAAGAGCAGCAATAGCCTAAGGAATGTGATAAGCTTTTGATTTATTACTGAATTACCATTTCTCCATCATCGATCACATGACTACTTATAACAGAAGATTCTTTCTGAAACTCAAACAAATATAGCGACTCGATTAAGGCTTTTAGGAAAAAGCAATTCTATAAATCACTTCTTGTTAGTTTAACAAAATGATTATCTTTGTGGATATATTCAAGAATCTCCTTTGGATTAATCAACTCAGATTCCAAAACCAACCGACGTCAAGCACCGTACACGTTTACATGATGATAGACGTAGGACACTGTAGTTTTAATTACCTTTGATGCCAGCTCTTTTCATCGTCAAACTTGAAATTTTACTGTTATTAGCTTTAGCCTTAGCCGTATCCCATCTTTCTCTGCCTCTTGTTTTATTGTTTATAAATACAACTTGTACTCTTCCTTCATTTCAATGCAACCAAACAAACGTGAAGCTTTTCGTCCTCCTTGCCCATGCATTTCGTCTGGTCTAGGACCTGGACGATTTGAAACTAACAGCATGTGATGGTCTGGGTTCCTTTTTACGAAAGGTTTATTTTATTTTATTATTTGATGTTGTTGATGTTTTAGGTCTTTGATTAATTTAATGAAGTTGTGGAGACTTGATCTTCATTGCTTTTTGTTTTATTTGTTTGATCTTCTCACTGTATTACACATTACTACATTACTGGCTACATCTCATGCAATACCCATTGGAACATTGATGGCGTGGTGTGTCAGCGTCGAGTGCAGATCCTCTATGCTGAAACCCGTGTGATGAGAGGGTCGGATTGCCTGTTAGAACGATCACAGGACCGGCTTTGTGATGTGAGATATCCGGGGGGTCAAAATGCCGCCCCACCAAAACAGCACTTGATGATGGGGCTGAGGGAAAATTACATTTTTGCCCCTGGGATGTCTCACATCATAGGGCCGGCCCTGTGTTCGTTCTAACAGGCAATCCGCAGGGGGTGTGCTGTGAA
>JAUPMG010000014.1:15676408-15690621 GCA_031762675.1 Pachysandra terminalis | reverse complement strand
CAGTTTCACCGGGCCGTCCGATTCGGCGACCGGTCCTGCCAGTCCGTCCGGTCCGGGGACCGATCCGCCGATCCCTTCGGTCCGACAACTGATACTGCCGGCCGGCAGTCCGGTGACCGGTCCGTCCGGTCCGGTGTGATCTGAAATTTTTAAAAATTTTAAATTTTTTTTTTTTTTCGTTTTCTGGACCGGTCTGTACCGGCAATCCGGACCGGAACCGGTCCGGCGACCGGTTCCGGTATTTAAAACCTTGGCTTAATGTCATTCTGAAATCCAATAAAAACATTGCAGATTATATACAGTTCGAATTACAACAAACTCTAATCTACAAGAAGCAGAATAAAAATCTGAGTAGAACTTACCCACATAAAGCAAGAGCAAAAACGATGTAAAGCGTTTTGCATGCGGGACACTTAAATTCTTTGCCGGGGATAATAACATCACCAAAGAAGAAGTAATTAAAAAAAAAAAAGAAAGGACTTTGAATGGTGCAATATAATTTGGTTATGTTGTAAGAGTAGTAAAAATTACTTGCAAGATAATGGTGATGACGAGTTGGAAGAGAAAGGAGGCGGCTTGTGTGTAAAACACAAACACTGTACTGCAAATGCCGTGGTTCAGTGCACTTTTAGAGAGCAAAAACACACCTGCATATACTGCTTGTAGAAAAATGGCAGCTAGAATCGTCTTCTCTTCCATTGTGAAGTATAATCCAAGCTGTTAACAATCAAAGAAGGGAAACATATGGGTACAAGTTGAGAGGAAGGCTAAGAAACAAGCCTAAATTATTGAAACTAAACTTTTTTTGCTCTTTGTTGTACTTTGCTCACATGGGGAGGAAAGAACAGTAATGATACTATTCTTGGTTGGTTTGGATTGACAAAAGTGACTTTGGATCCGACCCTTTAAAATGTTCTCCTCACACCAGATTAGCCATTTAATACACAAGAACATGGTTTAATGTACCAGGACCGGGTACAGGTCCGGATCCGGTACAAAAGAGATAAAATTTCAAATTTTAAAAAAAAATGGATCAGATTGGACCGGTCGCCAGACCGGCAATACTAGTCAGGACTAGTTGGTACTGATCATCGAATTGGCGGTACCAGTCAAGACCGGTTCGGATTGAAATCAGTCTGGACCATCCAATCCATAAATTAAAACAACAAAAAAACCATCGGACCGATTGTCCGGTTGTACCAATCCGATTGTATGGTTATGATTGTACCTGTGCGGTTGTACGGTTACCAGACCGGACCGGTGTGTATTGTGGTTTGGGATAGGACCGGTCTGTAAAACCATGAAGAAGGCTAATATTTAAGTCTACAATGACAATTGATTAGCTTTGGGCTATGTACTCCCTTGTCCTTTTATCTCTATATGAGTCCATACTTCCTAGTACTCTTTTAATCGTTAAGCGCAAGCCCGGTTTGACCTGTTATAGCTGAAAGTAGAAAAGCCCAAGCACGGCCCATGATAACTAGTTGCAGTCATTAGTCTCATATGAGGTCTGTTGGACTATTTTAATAAAATGTCTTTTACTTTATTTATTTTAGTCTTAAGATGTCCCCACACCCACTTGGGTGTGGGACTAATCTATGTTCGGGGCGGGAGCGATTATGGTAAACCTCTGGCCACAAGTGCTTCTAGTGGGATTCGAACTCTAGACTTACCTCCAGAGACGCCCACTAGAGCCCAGCTTGCTACCAGCTGAGCCACACAACGGTAGATTGTTTTTTTTAAGTGGGTCTGTATCTTGTGTGCAAAGCTTGTCCCACATTGAAAATTAAATGTCTTTTATTTTGCTGTCAAAAAGATTTGAACTTTGGTTATCTGAGTGAGTGTGTGTCTTGTGTACAAAGCTTGTCCCACATTGAAAATTTATAAAGTTTGAGAAATGGTATATATACCTTCTTTTCATTTTAGCCTTATGAGCTTATGGAGGAGAACAAGGAGTATTCGTACACTTGAGACACATTGAAAAACCTAAGCTTGTCCAAGAGGATTTCGAATGGTAGCTTGAAAAAATTGTAACGTGTGCACATGCTTGCATCACCCACTCACACGCACGTAGTCGACTCAGATCACACGTGTGTGGTGCTATCTTTTTGGACAAATATGATTTCATTTTATTTGACCATTATGCCTATATATACTTTGGGTTCGTCACTAAAACAATACATAACGATTTCTGCTATATTCCTCTGTTTTCTGCTATATTGCTCTTTGTTTTCTGCTTTCTTCGACTCTCTTTGTTTTACTTTTGTATTACCTTGTTGGGTAAAGGGTGTATGTTAGTACATAACAAAATGGAAACACAGTGTGTGGCTAAATTATTGTCTCCTGGGAGCATCGTGCTTGCATTTGTCCGCATTGAAAATCCTTGTAGAGGTGCAAAACGTCTTAAAGATAACGACTTGGTCCGTGCCTTGCAACTATACAGTAGCTTGTTTTCACTCATACAAATTAATTTGGGCAAAAAAGATATTACCTGGCTGAATTTATTTGCTATTATTCCAACAAGGTCTAAACTAAGGTGTGTGGCAATTTAAATCAAGATGCTGAGGTTTTTTTTTATTGAATCGGAAGTTGTAGGCCTTGAAGATGGTACGGGGTCGGAACACAATCGAGAGTTCCTGAGGAGATGAGAGAGAGAGAGGTATGTGTGAATGAGTGAGTGAATATTTTTTTTTCTTTTTTTTTTTTTGGTAATATTGAGTGAGTGAATATGCCTTAGTATTAGGACACATATTATAGTAACGGAAAGTGAGGAAGACATAACAGTTTGTTACACTCCGGTTAACGGACGTAACGGTAATTTGTCTAGGAGAGGGCGAGCTTCCAAGTAGTGGGGCCTCTATCTGTAGCCTTCAGTCCACAGGCCCACGATATTCCTCTCATAATGTCCTCTCAGATAGTCCGAAATTACAATCCGAGTGCCTACATGGATGACATGTAGCGTAAAATGGACTGTACATCAGTGGGTCTATTTTGGCTATCTAAACAAGTTAAAAACTAAAGACAGAGAAGTAAGCTTGAAGTAGAAGGAAGTCCTACCCCTTTGCATTTTTATAATCAATATCATTGTGTCAAACAATGTGGGGTTGGACACACATACATACACAATGTGGGGTTGGCTTTGGAGAACAACTAGTTTTTATCAAGAGACCACTTTGCTTATGTACCAAAAAAAGAGGGACAAACATTACCTTCTCAGAGAGGGATACCCACTCCACCACCATTTTCTTCTCATGGGTTGTCTTTTTGTCTTAACCCAACCACACATGTGGTTGCAATCAACCCTCCATGGGAAAAAATACAACCAAAATCTCCCCATACCTTTGAATGTTTCAAGATTTGGAAAGGGACAATAATGTCATTTCTTTTAGGTTATACTTTTAGTTAAACTAAAATAAATGGGTTATTAGTCCTTAATTGGCTTGGGATGCCATGACATCATTCATCTCTTTTTAGTCTGATTTGATAAAATCTTCTCTAACAACTATCTCACCTAATAAAGAGAAAGAAGATGTGGAAGAAGCCCAAGTGTATTGCAGGCACATTCACAGTTGGGGATGGAATAAATACAAGAAGAAAAAGATATCTGAGCCATCATAATCTTACATAGAAAAATGTTGAATTGATAAGGATTTATTGGGACCCTTAACAAGGTCAATCATTGCTCAAATTAGGACCCTTAATAAGAAGGTTGTGTTTGAGATGATGATGACCCATGTGAACCAGATTATTTATTGGGTTGGATTGGGTTGGGACTGACCTAATAGAATGAAATAATTTATGGTATTAGGTCCAAGTCGGTTTCAGGCGAACGTTCTACTTGATCTCATCTTCTGCCAAATCCTACCGGTAGATTCAATATTATTTTTAAATATACATATACTAATGTCAACCCTGTCGGTAGCCAATACAGTTGACTTGGGTATAATTCTTGTCAGAGTTTGGAACCCATACCGGACCGGCTAATCAGATCGGTTGACTTGACTCTCGACCAGCATTAGCTAATAATAGATATCAAATCCAGGTGACACATCTGAGAACCGGCCTACCCGGTGGGACTCAGATGTTTGTTTTTATGGCAAATCTTTGTTTTTTCAAGTGAATTTTTGTGAGGATGACAAACCCACCCTGGCCCGACCTTAATGGGGCAGGTTTCACAAGCCAAAAGTCCAATTTTGATCCAGTCCTACTCCTATTGAAGCATACGCTAATCATATAATTTTACTTTCTTTCCAGATCTCTACTCTTTAACTATTTAATTGTGTTTGAAACCTTAGATTTTAGAAGAAGAGGAAAGAAAAGTAAAAAAGAAACAATAAGTGTTTCTTTCCAAGTGTTTGGTTAAAATTAGATATATTAAATAAATAAATTTTGGTGATTTTTCACTGAGGTTTTACAGATTCAGGCAAGATTGATTGACCGCCAAGAAAAGACAAGATATGGTATAAGTTTAGTTAGAGTGCTAGAGATTGTTCACCACCTTTCTTTTCTTTTCTTTCAAAATCTCTACTTTAGGAGGAGAAAGATTTTAATCCCAAAAGAAAAAAAAAAATAAAGTTATTTTCTCTCCAAATCTCTATTTCCAACCCTTTCCTCTTTCTATCAAACAAGAGAATGTGTGTTCTTCTAGGTTTTCTTTTCTTCGAAAATCTTATATTCCAAATACATCTCTTTTTTTTTTTTTTGTAAAATTCCAAATATCTCTCTCTCTCTCTCTCTCTCTCTCTCTCTCTCTCTCTTGGTACGTATGTGTTTTTGGTCACTCGAACGCTCCCCATAATCAAACCTCGTCTCTCTTTTCCTACTAGGAAGGACTCTCTTTGATCATTACAAACACAAATTTGGTTATTGGAGAATCAACAAACAAGATCTGTAGATACGAAATCAATTTGTATTAGTTTAAAAATGGGAAATCAAAATCTCCAGGGCTTTTCTTTGTACAAAAGAAAATGTCATCTGATTCTTCTCTTTAGGGTTCTCAATCCAAGGGCTACAACAACTTAGTCTTAGGTTGGATTTGATCTTCCTTGATCTCCTTTGCAACGATCGAGAAGGTAGTAGATTCAATAGATTTCAAAAACGAAATTGTAGAGATTTGTTGCAAAGTCTTCGACTTGATTTTTCGGTTGTACACTTATGGAAGATGTAGGTCGAAAGCTTCAACTTTGGTTTAGATCTCTAGGCCTTTCAGCGTATTCAGAGATTGTGAGATTTATATTCAGGCTTGAATGCAGCTTTATAACTTCAAGTCTTCAAGGTGGTAGACGGGCTTCAGGGCTTCAAGGCTTCAGAGCTTCAGAGCTTCTTCTCCTTGATCTTTCTTCCTTGGGTTTGATCACTTTCCAGGCTCTCGCTTGGCTTCTATCCCCTTTGAAATGAGGGAGGTTCACTGTATTTATAGATGTAGAGAGTTTGAAGATAATTTTCTATTTAGTAGAAATTATCTAGATTTGAAGATAATTCTTACGAGAATTATCAAAATTTAATTTAGATAATTCTCTATTTAATTTATAAGAATTATTAAGATTTATTTGAATAATTTTTTGTAAGACCCATTTAAGCCTGTCAATGGATCGGATAATGACCCGAATCCGATTCGATTATAGCGGATTCGGTAAGATATTTTCGATCCGAAATTCGATTAAGATCCGAATCTGAAAAATTCGATTATAATCGAATCGAATATGGATCTATATAAATCCGATTCGATTAAATAATTAAAACTGACGTATTCTTTTTTGTCTAGTGTGTCATATACTGTCATTATCTATGAATAGTGTCTCACATAACAACACATCCATTCAATCACATACATTACTTTTATATATTATAGCTACATGGTATCATTACTCGTGATACATAATAACAGTACCTCGTAAAAAAAAAAACCTAGTTTCAAGCATTCTTCTCTTCTAGACTTGGATTTTGGGATATTCAGATCGAATCGGATTTTAGATTCGAATTTCGGATCATAATCGAATTCGAATAGAGTATATGAAGATCCACCAAATTCGAATTCGGATTCGAATTAGGATCTAATAGATTTCTTAACGGATCGGATTCAAATTCTGCAAAATCCGCTTCGAATCCGATCTGTTTACAGGCCTAGACCCATTTTTCTAAAATTAAAGATTCTATTTAGACTTAAAGAATCTTATCTCTTAATGGGGTCTACCTTGTGATGCCATGTAGCATCTTTTGATCTCAAAATTTGTGCTCTTACAATCATATAAGAGAAAGTGCCTTTTATCATTTTCTTTTCTTTTCTCATCAAATTAAGATTCCAAATAAGACCTAAATTAAGTCAACTGAAGTTGTCTTAGCAATCACAAAAACTGGCCACTCTATATTATTTTAAGATAATAAGAGCAAAATACATCTCAAGTTGTTCGATATGAATTTCATTTTTATTAGTGCCATCACTCTGTCATTCTAAAAGTAGTTTTCACCTTTTCTTAATTCACATAAGACCTACCAAGGAGATTAAGGTTGCCACAAGTGAAATGCAAGATTTTAGAACTCCAAGACGTAATAATTTGAGCAATGGTTGCGAAAATCATTTTATCATAGTTCGGGATTTTTGACTCATGATAATAGGATTTTTAGAGGATGGCTTGCTTGAATAATATATCTAGTAAATTGTTCAACAACAAAGAAGCAACATATTTATAAGATGAATATAACATAACGATATATTAAATTAATTATGCAGAAAGAGTACTAGAAAAATAAATGATAATAAATAAATTAATATATATTATATCAAAACCCTAATAGGAAGTCGCTTAAAAGAATATATGAGATCCCGTCTTAAGAGCAGAAAAAGATTAAATGAATACCTGCAAGGATGTTGATTAAACATAATCTAACGGAAGGTTGGTTTTATTTATGGATTATGAGAGCGAAACAAGATTCGTGTTGCCTACTCCAATTAGTTAATTAGGACAAAACATTTTATTGATATTAGTGGGGTCTAAGATTGATTTCAATTGAAAGGGTTTTGTTCATAGAAGAAGGCCTAGATGAGATTTTTCCAAAATAGTTAGGACTAAGATGAGGACTCTCTTAAGTCATGCAATCTTTAACTTAAACCACGTGGTTTTCCCACACCACATTGGGTGTGGGACTAATCAATAGTAAACTCCGGTCCACGAGTGCTTCTAGTGAAATTTGAATTCCGGACTTACTTTCGAAGACGCCGACTAGAGCCCAACTTGCTACTAGCTGAGCCACACACCGGTGGTTAACTTTAAGTGAAGTTAACATTTTTATGAATGACCTAGTTTGCCATATTAAAAACTACGTGTGAACAAAGACAACACTCCTACCAAAAAAAGAAAGCAAAGACAACACAATAATACAAACACGTGTGGACATGGAATTTAAAAAAATAATAGTAATAATAAATAAATAAATATTTATCATGTATTTAAATAGTCTAACTAATGAGCAACGGCACGGATTAATCTAACTAGTATTCCGCTCCTAATTAATCAAGGTTATAGATAATTAAAAAAGACTGGTTATAACGGCTGTTAAAGGTGAGTTCTTGGCAATTTCATGATCAATGGTTAATAAGCAGCAGGGAAATTAATTGGATGTTTGAGATTTTACCCATAAACATGGCTTTGACTAAGGGAATTAATTTGAAGTCAAAACGGGTGTCTGACAGACTCCTCAAAGTCTGCATATTTTACTGAAAAGAAGGCAGTGAGCCGTGTTCCAATGAAAGACATTAGCTTTCTTTTCTCTGCATCTCTAAGGCCCCGTTTGGATTATAAGAGTATGTCAAAAGTTTGTTATGATGGGAAACATACTCTTCTCTTAATTTTTTTTTTTTTTTTTTGTAAATTTCTTTTTTTTTAATTGGAAAACAAAAAGGACCATTTTTTATGAAATTAATGGAATTGGACTGAAATATTTTACATAAGAGTCAAACCATCCAAACAGAGCCTAAGAATATTTTTCGTCGGCAAATCCACGATCATGCTTATGCTTCCTTGTTGATAAACCTAGAGGTGTCCAACGGGCCGCCAAGTGCCAACCCGGCATGATAAGAATTGTGCCGTCCGGGCACACGGCACGACACTAACTTTTCGTATTGTTGTGCCATACCGTGCTCAATTATCGGATTCCCCGGCCCGTCATGATATTGAGCACGACTGCACGATAGCTATCGTGTCGGACCCCTCGACACGGCACAGCATGAGGCCAGTCCAGGCTGGGCCTTGTGGATTGTGCCATGGGCCTAGGCTGGCACGGCCCATTTCATGAAAAAATCCGTTTTTTTATTAAATAGACTTTATAAACTTATAATATATAACTTAGATATATAATTATTATAAGTTATATATATATATATATATATATATATATATATAATATAAATTATATATATTATAATAATATTATTATAAATTATACATTTTACTTGCAAGATTTTTTCAACTTGTAAATTAGAATAAGTATGTTTCTAAGTTATGTTATAGAAATATCTTATATTATTATATGTTATATTAGTTATATATTTATATTATTATTTATAATATAAGTTATATCATTTTTTTTTGGTAGGAATATAAGTTATATCATGACTTATATAACTTATATACTTATATTATATATTATTATATATGTTATACTTTATAACATTGATAAGTTCCAACTTTAATTGGATTATTTAATAAAAACAGCAGAGAAATACATAAGCAAAAATATAACTATCTTTATATATGATTAATACAAATCTATACTATGAAGGGAAAGGGTCCATCGGAAAGTGTGCTATTTTTTTTAAAATATTTTTTTAAAAATAACTTTTAACATGATAAAATATTTAATAAACTAAAAGAAAATGTAGTCTTTTGATTTATTATAATAGAAGACGATTGAATAACCGATCCCTTCTTTCAATTTTAAAAAATATTAACGTGCAGTATTGCGCGTGTCACCCACTAATAGCAATAAAACCAATCTCTAGGTTAAGATTAAATACATCAACGTATCAAACATTGTTGACATAGAAAATTTCTACTATTTAGTAGGGATCGTAGAATCATCCTTATCAGAAGTACCCTTATATGTTATTTTCCCGAATTTTCAGTTTCCTTATTAGATCCACATATACTCAAAGTCAAAACAATAATCTTAAATATATGAAAACACAAGGATTTACCTTAAAAAAAATACACAAGGATTTAATATGGATCTTGATAACAAATTTAAATTGAGAAGAAATCAACAAACTAAAAATTAAAAGGCTAAATAAACTCTCAAGTATTTCACGATAAAAAATTTAAAAAAGAAAAAGAATATATATATACAAAATTTCTCTCCTCTCTCTTGGTTTAGGGTTCAAGTTATACGCACGCGCACACACACACTAGTCAATATATATGTGCTCCGCACGTGATGGTTATGAATATTCATATTTGACTTTTTCAAGTGCCAAAATCTAATGTCTTCTTATATTTATATTTGAAAAATATAAATTTTCTTAATTATTTATAGTTCTAGTTATTAATTAAAAAATAATGATATCATTAATATTAAAATTTTATATATATATTTATCTAGGAGACTAGGACTTTGGATTTGATTTTTTTATTTATTTTAATTTTCGGTTTATTTAGTTTAATTTTTATAGTTTTATATTTAGATGGTGTGCTGATGAACCAAAAAAAAAAAAAAAAGTGCCCAAATCCCCCAATAAACACGGGTTTAACTTTATCCCTACAGATGGAAGGTAAGACTTTCATGATGAGAGCGTGGCCCTGCTAATAATTTTCCTCACATGAATCCACCTACCTTTTTTTTTTCAATATTCGTAACAAATCAGGACCCTTGGATGCTTCAACGATCACGAGAACCGTCCATTTGCAGAAAAACAAAAAAAAACTCGTGAAAGGCGTTAGCTGGGTTTTTATTCTCGGGATCCTGGCAAATTCCAATGTGGATCCTGGTATTGGATCAGTCTATCTAGATTCGATCCAAATGTTGGATTTTTTTTTCTTTTTTAAATTTGGATTGGCCAGATCGGAAATATCGGTCGGGATCGGTCGGTATTGAACCGATCTAGGCCGATTCCGATTGGATCATTTATTTTATATATTTTTTTAAAAACAATAGAGATCGGTTGGATCGATCGATCCAATCACTGGACCGATCTGAATTAGTATCGGTTGGACCGATCAGATCCAAAGCCTCAAAATACAACAGTTGTATCGCTGGTTGAAATCGGACCCGTCTTGGCCGATCTCGATCCGGACGGCCGATCCAATCCTATCCTTGAAACCATGGCGTGAGGTTTTCCCTCTCCTTCGATCAGAGTCGATGCTGCCTATGCGTGCCTAGCCATATTTACATGTGAGTCCCGTTTTTAACCAATCATCTGTAAACACTTTCTACGAGTACGCCAGCATGGATCTGGGCGAGTATGGATCATAGCACTCATCGCACGTGGACACTAAAATACTACGAAAGGTTTAGCGGAACATTTTGGCTAGGGTAACGTCGGTGGCGTTGTCAAAGTCAAAAAAAGCCATTCCCGATGCAGAATCAGCCAAAAGCTAAATCGGAGAAGAAGTCGGTAAATATCCTCCACCCTGCACCCAGTCCTGTAAACGAGCCGAAAAGAGCAAAACCGAGCTTTGCCCAACTCGATACTGGCTCGTAAAATTTGGACAATTTTTTGGGTTCAGGTTCGGTTACGCTTGGTTTGGGCTCGGCTTGGGTTTGATTTGACTCTTGAACATAGTTTTAAATTTCGGCAAAATTTTGATGTCGGACTAGCCCCGAAACAGGAAATGTTAATATTTTGACATAAATTATTTCGGCCGAAAGAGTTTATATTTCGTCGAAGTAATTGTACTTTGGCCAAAACAATTTCGTCCAAAATCGTCACTTTTTTGGCCGAAATTTTTGACCAAAATAAATCAAAAACTCTATTTAAAGAAAAAAAAATATAAAAACTTATATTTATAACTTTATAAATAGCGTCAAATTCTCTCACTTTTCACCCTTTATTTCTTATCCAAAAAATATTTTATTAATTATTAATTATTATAGATTAAAAAAATTATTACTAATTATTTTTTTCCTTTTGCTTATACAGATACACAAATGGATTTTGTACCCACAAAAATTAAGGAAATCAAGAAATAAAGTTTAAATTTTCAGTTTAAACTTTTATACATTGTATTTTT
Source organism: Pachysandra terminalis (assembly GCA_031762675.1). NCBI lineage: Eukaryota > Viridiplantae > Streptophyta > Magnoliopsida > Buxales > Buxaceae > Pachysandra > Pachysandra terminalis. The sequence continues at coordinate 15,679,399 of JAUPMG010000014.1, read as the reverse complement.
TTAGATGTTACAATTTGAATCCAATATATTTTGGATATATGTATACTTTTTGGATGTTGTAATATAAATGTTATATTTATTAGTTGTAAATTTTTGTATTATTTCACATTATTAGTCAAAATATTATTTGTTATTTTTTTTTAAAATTTGTATGTTCATAAATAATATATAATTTAGTGAAAATATCACTTTTTATTGAGTAAGTTTATTATTTATATTTTAGAAGTTATTACTTAGTACTTGTTAAAAAAAGAAAGAAAATGGCTAAATTATGCCTATATTAAAATACTATAAATAAAAAAATAAATGAATTTATTTCTGCGAAATATCCAAAATTTTGGCCAATTTTGGACATTATTGTGGCCAATTATTTTAATTAAAAAAATTTAACAAAATATTCAAAATTTCAGATATTTCGATTTTGTTTGGGCGGCCAATATCAGTGATATTTCCGAAATTTAAAATTATGCTCTTGAAAGACTCAACCGTAAGAGAGAGGTCTATTTACTGAACGAATGAGAGAGAAGATTTGAAAGTTATTTAGGATTTTTTAATTTTAACTATAGTCCATATTCCATAACGAATTTAAAAACAATAATTATTCTTTATATCTTAAATTATTATTTTTATAATTTTAATTTGTTAAGTCTTAATAAATAAATAACTAATTATTTGACTTAAATATATTACATCATTAATTTTGTACTTTATTATTGTTATTATATATATATATATACATGAATCTATGATATATAATCGAACGAAGTTTTTACCGAGATGAGCCTAACCAAACTCCGCACAGGCTCGTTAAAATAAGGACCCTTTTTAGGTTTAGACTCGGCTCGCGAGTCTAAATATTGAGCTCACGATCGGATCGTTGACAGCCCTATATGTACCTTCCTTCCGTCAGTAACGGAACCGAAAAGTCAGAAGTTTGCCGCTTATTGCTGGAGACAAGTTTTGGTCTGAATGGAATCGAATAAAAAAAAAACCTTTTTATTCGATTTAATATAAGTGGCCTGTTCTTTTAGTTCGTGGAGTGGATTTAATTGAAGTTTGGAATCCGGCTTAGAGAGAGAGAGAGAGAGGAGATGAGAAACCGTGTGGTAAAGCGAAGGATCTGAAGATTCTGAACTCGGGTGAGCTCTGATAGAAGGTGATCTAGTTCTGAGCTTCTTTCGTGATCTTGTTTTCGAGATAAAGATCTCTGAACCTGATCAGATTTTTGGAAATTTTGTTTGTTTTCATGGAGTTTAAGGTACATAAAGCTTCGATTTCAAGTAGTTGTGTTAAGACTTTCTGTGTTGTAATGGTTGAATCTTGAAATCCTGATTTTGCGATCTGTAGAAGATTTGATGGTTTTCTGATCTGTGTATGTCTTGCACAAGGATATAGGTGAAATCTCTTTTCCTTTTAGAAAAAAGTCTTGTTCTTAGTTTGTCGTATGAACTTCTCCTGCTTATGCGAGTGTAGATTTTCTTGATGACCTCGGATTCTGAGGTTTTAAGAGTTTTTTGGTCGAAAGTTCTGAAACGAGTTTGAGTTGTGCTCTCATTTGAACTCATTTGGTCTTCGAATGCGCGATGCTTTCATTTTTCTTGAGTTTCTTCAAAAATGCGGAGAAGGAAAACTCAATTTCGTCAACTCGGTAGAGAAAAAAATTGATTTTTTATTTTTTTTGGTTCAAACCTAAACATTTTTGCTTTTCTAATGAGGTTCCGTTGGTGATCTTGCATAGCTGTTGAAGAAACTTATCAGATTTACATTGTTATCACAGATCTCTGAAAGCTTCCTTACATGTGTAAGGAAAGTAGCTTTGATCAGTTGAAGAACGTGAGATGTGACTGTGGTTTGATCAGTTGAAAGGAGCTTGTGATTCGTTGTGGTTTGTTAACAGGTTGGTTGTCTCTCCCGATTTTACAGCCCACGCAAAAAACTTCTGTAAATCGGTAAATCTAAGCCCAAAATCTTCCGGAATATTTGGGATAAAATAGAAAAAAATAAATGGAAAATCAAAGTTGGATCCGCTCTCACAGCTCATGTTTTTTTTTTCATCGAATTGAACTGTTTGGCTCCCACCGAAAAAAAAAAAAAAGAATTGAACTGTTTGGCACTTTGGCGCACGTTAATTTTTTATTTTTTTATTTTTTTTTTATTTCTGTATGTGCACTCCATCACGATGCCGTAATTTTCTGTAAATTGTCTTTTTTTTTTTGTTGATTAGTTTTTTATGGGTTGATTGATAATAGTCTCTTGAGATCTCTGGGAATTACAGTTATAAGGTTTGATGTTATTATTAATTTATTATATTTTTTTATGTTCTCTTTTGTTCTCCAATCTCCATGAAACCGTTTCTGAAAAATATTTTTCTTCAGTTTTGTAAAGAGTTAGACTCTTGGAATTATTGTAACTTTGCAAGTAAGGGGATTTGGTTTGGATTTTTGTTTGCTTATTTAAGTTTGAATTACTGATTTTCTGGATTCCTATCTGGGTTAGTTTAAAATATTGGAGCTTCATAGTTATAGTCGTGGAATTCTAAAGATTTTCATTTGAATCGGTTTATACATCTGATAATAGGAAGTTAGCCCTGTTTGAATAGTAAGTCGGGTTGCTGAAAAGAGGTTTAAGAACCTAAAAGGTGGTTTCTTAAAAAAGTTTGGTATTTTAGATTACTTTGATCCATGTGACACTTTCTTTTACTGGGTATCTTTTTTTTCCTTTGTTACGCTTTATGCTTTTTATGTCTTTTTTCATTATCTTCTTCTTTCTTGTTTATTTAGCTGTGTAGCAGGATCTTGAACCACTTTTGGTTTATTTTGCAGCTATTTGTGCTTGTAAGCGTGGTGATCGTTCAGCCTCCCTGTGACAATTTATCCGGTCAATTTTAGAAGTGAGATAAATATTCTGTTGTTAGCCTGTTAGTCGGTTTAGTGAGCTAAATGTCGTTCCGTAGCATAGTTCGTGACGTAAGGGATGGTTTCGGGAGCTTAT
>JAUPMG010000014.1:15664609-15675807 GCA_031762675.1 Pachysandra terminalis | reverse complement strand
TGCAGGTCATGGAGGGAAATGTGTAAGGAGATCGTCAGAAGTCCCGAGTTCTGTGGGAAGCTTACCTTTCCAGTCTCATTGAAGCAGGTATGATTTCCATTCTTATATTTGCTTTACATACAAAGCATTGAGAGAATGATAATTTATGATAATAGGGGGTTTCCTTGTTTGACCTGTTCAGCCAGGACCTCATGATGGAACTATTCAGTGCTTCATCAAGAGGGACGAATCCAATTTAACTTATCACCTTTTCCTGTGTCTTAGCCCTGGTAAGCTTCATTTCTAACAATTTGGTTGACACCATGTTTAAAGTTTTGTTTTCTTTCTTATTTGGTACCAATATTGGATCTTCTGCATTAAAGTTTACACATATCTTATCACAATTTATTATATATGATACTGTATCCTTATAGGTATTACATTACTTACCTAAATTACCTTGTAAGTTCATGGTCATAATAAAGGTTTATTTATATGTTAGTTTGATTGCACCTGTGTTTTAGTCGTTCATCTGTGGATGCAACAGTTGTTACAAAACCAAACACCTGAGTCCCGAATTGCTTCTTAGGATATACGTAGCCGTGATGAATTTCATGATTGTCAATGGATTCTCTTTTAAGATATTCACTTGTGTGAACTGACATGTCAGATTAATCTTTGAACAACCATATTCAAACTTAACATGTAAGAATTTTGTTATTTAATTTTCCTCTTCTTTTATTGTTTTTGTTTTGGTTCTGGTTGGTGGGGGGTGAATAGTGTTTGGGATTAGTGAAGTCTCACTGAAATTTGAGTTGAAATGGGACATCAGAAAACATTCAGTAGAGTCAAAGTGTGACTCAGTCCAGGTTGGAGGTTGAGTTATATCAGCTGCTCGGTACTAAAGATAGAAATTTTTGTCCATTGCAATGCTGAAGGTATCACTTCAAGTTGATAAACAACTAAAGTATGGTCACCTTTCTTCCTCCTTCCATGCATCGCTAATGGCAAACTGGCAATTACAGTGTTATACCTCCATGAATGTTCAAATATATTTCAGCCACGTCTGCTTTACTATTGAAATTTTGCAAAGATAGTAGTTTTGTCTCCATTATCCATTATTGATGTTACTTCACTGCATGGATAAATAGGGGGAAAAAGAAAACAATTGTCCATAATTTATTGAATTAGCTGAGGGATTATTATTGTTAGGGAATTCCCTTGCTTTTGGTGGCTGTATCAGTTATTTTATTTCTTTTTTCTTATCCCGCTTCCTTATCTTTTTCACAATCTGCATTAAACGGTTCGATTTTGCAGCATTGCTTGTCGAAAATGGGAAATTCCTTCTTTCTGCAAAAAGGAGTAGGCGAACTACTTGCACGGAGTATGTCATCTCCATGGATGCTGAAAACATATCAAGATCAAGCAGCACTTACATTGGGAAACTGAGGTAACTAAATGAGACAATCCAACTAAGAACCCATTGCTCCCTGTTAGTAGTTATCTGAATATCTTCTTATATTTACACCCTGATAATTCTAAAACCTAAATTTGAGAAGACCAGAACACCCCTCTTCTTTATAAAGGAATTTTTCCAACAGGGACAGTAGTGAAATTGCTGAATTTGCTGCCTTGTTCCTTTATCCGTGTCTGAGCCATCCAGGTCCGTTGGAAATATTTACTGCAGAAAAACAGATGTAATTCTTTCTGAGGATCATCCATGTAGCTCAGCATCAATTTGTCTTCTACTATTAGATTCTGATCTAGGAAATATCCTAAATGCAACCAAGCCAGGATAAACATCATTTTTCTTTCTGAGGATCATCCATGTAGCTCAGCATCTGACCTAGAATAGAAAATCCCCCACTTGGAATCTGCTTATTCTTAGATCACGAGTTCAGTTATTGAGTTTTGATCTGGTTTGTGTTTTCATGGCCCTATAAATTTGAGTCCCATTAATCACATCTCCGTTGCATCTCTGCACCTTGTTTCAGGTCGAATTTCCTTGGCACAAAGTTCATAATATATGATACACAGCCTCCATACAATGATGGCCTTCCATCTCCGCCAGGTCGGACAAGCCGTAGATTCTATTCCAAAAAAGTCTCCCCAAAAGTCCCTACAGGAAGCTACAACATTGGGCAGGTCACATACGAGCTGAATGTGTTAGGCACACGTGGCCCGCGCAGGATGCACTGCGTAATGTATTCCATCCCTGCATCATCCCTTGATTTAGGTGGTACTGTCCCAGGCCAGCCAGAGCTCATCCCTCGTTCCCTTGAGGAATCATTCCGAAGCATCTCACTTTCAAAGTCAATCGACCAGTCAAGCGAGTTCAGCAGCGCCCGGTTCTCGGACATCGCTGGACCGAGAGAAGACGAGGAGGATAGCAAGGAGCGGCCCTTGGTTCTCCGTAACAAAGCCCCAAGGTGGCACGAACAGCTGCAGTGTTGGTGCCTGAACTTCCGTGGGCGAGTAACAGTCGCCTCCGTCAAGAATTTCCAGCTTATCGCTGCGACACAGCCGGCCGCTGGCACACCAGCACCGTCACAGCCTGCTCCATCAGAGCATGACAAGATCATCTTGCAGTTTGGTAAGGTTGGTAAGGACATGTTCACCATGGACTATAGGTATCCTTTATCAGCATTTCAGGCTTTTGCCATCTGCTTGAGCAGCTTTGATACCAAATTGGCTTGTGAATAGAAGAAATACCAAAAGAAAAAGTCTTGGAGAGGCAATTATAACAAAAAAACAAAAAGGTAGTTTTAAATGGTTTAATTTCTATGCAGAATAGTAGTTGTTGGTTAATGTATTCACTTGGTTCAGAACTCTGCAAGTGTGGTGCAGTGCAGTACCGCTCATACTCACATTAGGGGGTGAATCCTTCCATTTCTTTTCCTTCTCTGAATGTCGCAATTGCCAATCTGTTGCTTATTTCTCTATTCGTAAAACACCATTTCTTTTAACTAGATTCGGGTGGATTTGAGGTGTTTCTTTATCTCAGTACAAAATTATGATTCCTGAGAAAGTAAGTCACTTGTAGCAGATGAGAAAGTAACATGATTGGACTTTTCTTTCTTACTTGCTTGGTTTTGTTTATGTTTCTTTTCCTCGCATTGACGTTTTTTTTTTCTTTTTTTTGTCTTTAGGGCGTGTTTGGCATGCTTGTTTGGGTCCTAGAAGCGATTCTTGAGCCCAAAAGCACTTTAAATAAATAAATAACCGTTTGGTAAACTCAAGTGAAAAGCGATTCTACAAGAATCACTTCATCCAAATGTTGGTTTTTTTTATTGAAATTACTATTTGGTGCTTCTAAAATTATGTTTGCAGGAATCAATTTGAGGTTTTAATGAAACATGTCTTGTGGTCTTATGTCCCTTTAAAACTTTTAAAATACCTGTTATGCATATGCCATCTTCATGAAATATATCTTAGTCTTATATGTCCTTTTAAAATACCTATTTTACCCATGTTATCCTCACGGACAAAACTCCTAGGGTGTGCTTGGGTGGTCGGAAAGTATCGTGGAAAAGTAATTCATTGGAAAGGAAATAAAAAGTTACTTTTTTTGGTACTGTTTGGTTGTCTAAAAAAAATTGGGAATTTGATTAAAATGTAGATTATAGTGTTTGGATGATAGGAAATTGTGTAGAAAAGTAAAGTTATCAAACTGTAAAATTTTTATCTTGTCGTACTAAAGTGTGAACACAAACTAACCTTTACAGTGTAAATATAAAGTGTTAAAACAAATTTTTCAACGTTAAAGAAATAAGGATATTTGATAAAAAACTAAGACTATTTGAAAAAAGTGTTTTTTAGTGAATTACGTTTTTCTATCATCCAAACACTCTGAAAACATGAGAAATTCCAAACAACTAAACACACTCCTACTGAATAAACAAAACTCCTACTAAATAGAGATTTCCTATATTGTAAACAAAACTCCTACTGAATAGAGATTTACTATATTGTAAAGATTTCCTATACTGTAAACAAAACTCCTACTGAATAGAGATTTCCTATATTGTAAAGATTTCCTATATTGTAAACAAAACTCCTTCTGAATATAGATTTCTCATTCTATTAGAAGCGCTTTTTCAATAAGTATTTACCATCTTTTATTTGTTTGAAATAGTTCTTATGAAGCGCTTCATAAGAATAGATTTCAAAGGAGTTGCTTCTCATCTTAAGAAAACATCGGCAAACACGCCCCTATTTTGAAAGTTCTCAGATGGATTTGTCTTATTGCACTTGTGACTTGTTACAGAATGCATGATTTACTAACCTGATAAAAATGTCCGAAAAGCTAAGTCGGATTTCAATATATCTCTCCTAGTTAACTGTAAGGCTGTAAAAGATCACCTTTTTCAATCCCAGTGGGCGCTGCCCATAATGGTTTGTAAAAAATGTCGTTTGGTAAATAGTCTTGCAGTCCATGATCTAACAAGTCATTGCAATCGCGTACGGATCCATTTGAATTCAGTGCTCGTCCAATCAAATGAAAAGGGATCATAAAGAGAACTTTTTGCGCCTATAGGTCGCCGGAGCAAAATCATAGATCATCTGCTCGTCCAATCAAGTGGAAAGGGACATGAACTTCTAAGCAAAATCTTAGATCATGTTCTTGGTGAGAGAGATTTTGAACGAAAATTAAGGGCACGTTTGTAGCGTATGAATTCAAAGATAGATGAGAATTGCATACAGGAGAATTGGAATGCATAAGAATTGTAAATCTTATAATTTCAAATTCATATGTTTTGAAATTCTGTTGTTTGGTTGTCTAATTTATTTAATTTGTATAGCTAGTGTATATTTTTTATTTAATTCAAGTGATGCATTCTCTTACAAATAGGGATGGCAACAAGGTTTAATGTACCAGGACCGGGTACCGAACCAGTCCCGATCGGTTCCGACCTGGACCAACTCTAGTTTGAAACGACGATACCAAAAAAAATAGAATTTCAAATTAAAAATAAATAAATTGGATCGAACTGACGGGATCAATCACCAAATCGGGGGACCAGCTGTCGGATCAGCGGGATTGGTTGTGGACCGATGGGATCGGTCGCCAAGCCGACGGGACCGGTTGCCGATCCCAATTAAAATCAGTCTGGTGGGTTACCCTTTTAAACTACCCCAACGAAATGCTTAGTTTATGTGAATTACAATAAACACCCCCCCACGGTGTGAATTATAATTCTCATGAATCATGAGAATTGGGTGCCTTTTTTTCACATGAAATTTAATTCCCGTGAAAATTGGTCATCCAAACGCAAGGATTGAAATTAACACTTGGCAATTCTTCCCACCCATGAATTCCTACGATCCAAACAAACCCTAAGGGTCCGTTTGGATCGCAGGAATTCAGGGGTGGGAATTGGAATTAGCATGTGTGAATTTCAATTCTTGCATTTGGATGACTAATTCCCATGGGAATTATAAATCATGTGCGCATTCTAATACCACAATTTCCACAGCTCTTTATAATTGTAATTCGAGGGGATATTGTAATTCCAATATAGGTGGGAATTTAAAAAAGGATTAACGCCACTTACACCACGCCACCTTCACTACCACCACCACGCCACCTTCACTATCACCCCACTATCACCACGACCTGTAACGACTCGTGTCTTTAAATTATAATTAATCTAATTATAAGTAACAATGAAAATCCTTTGTGAAAGATTATATAGGGTTGTGTATCTAAATAAATGAAATTAGTAGAATTTGTAAATACAACAAAATATAAGGTCCATTGTATAATATTAAAACCTTATGGAGGCTAGGGTTTGAAGTGGGCGTGTAGGACAAAGGGGACATGGTGGTTATATATGACCAAGTCTCAAGGGTAATTTAGACCTTTCTTTAGACGGAATTTGAATTAGGAAGTTATGGATAGAGATAGAAAGAGCTAATTCTCTCCACCTTCAAAAAAAAAATGACACATGTAAGCATAGGAAGGTTTCTATGACCTATTCCCTTGCTTTGGCGTACACAATTAGGGGGAGAATACCATATTTGGGGAAATGAGTTCTGTTGTAGAGAAAAAGAAGAGACAAGGAAAAGAGAGAAGAAGAGATAAGGAAAGAAGGAATAAAAGCTATAAAGAAAGAAGGCTTGAAGATCTTCTAATGCTGAAAATCTGCAGATAAAGGGATAAAGGGGTAGGGAGTCTCCTTAGATCTTACGGTAGCTATATTCATAGGTTATGATGATGCTATAGATAAATATGTAGGCGATTGCATGATTCAATGATTAAGCATGATCTGAACCCTGTTTTAATGAGATCATATGATATTTTGCATATTTGTATTGAATAATATATGTTTTAATGTGATTGTAATGTTCTTCATGAGTTCTTATTGATTAATCATGATTTCTGGATTTATTTCACATATGATGAAGGATTTAAGTAATGCTAATCTATGTGTGTAGATTTGGATTGATATATTAAGATTTGATTGATTTCATGATGATATATATTAGTTATTTAATGTTTGAAAGTGTAAAAATGAGTATGTGAGAGTATGGGCACAAAGCCCTAGGAGAAACACTAATTTCTAGGCCAAATTAGTCGTTTGGTAGATTCTCGGTAGATACCGAACATCTATCGAAAATCCCCAGAACAAATAATAGCTCTCTGGACAATCTCCTGAGCCTCAGCAGGACATGTATCGAGAATTTCGATAGGATCCTCGGCAGATACCGAGCATCTACCGAAGTCCATTTGACTCCATATTTTATAGGAAGCTCCCATATGATGATTTGGACATGTGTGTGAGGTTAATTAGCCTGCAAAATGAATGGTTACAGTCATATGATGTGAGGTATATGATAGGTTTGAGTTTCAGTAAGATATGACAGTTTTGAACATGATATGATGAGAATGTAACATTAAATAGTTGGATATAGAAAATGGATTGTAAGATGAGGTTAGGAAGGTTAGTGATATTAGTGTAGAGAATTGAATTGTGTGAGTGGTGCTAGTAGCATCCACTAGTTTGTTTTGTGATTGATTCAATGTCTAAATTGTGTGATGTATGAGTGATACTGTGAGTATCCACTAGTTGTGTGTATGATTGATTGTGATATCTGAATTGTGAATGGTTTGTGAGTGGTGCTGGGAGTATCAACTAGAAGTCAACGTAATTGACTATGTGTTTGGTTATGAATGGTTGTGAGTGGTGTTGGGAGTATCCATTGGAAGTTAATGTAATTGACTAAGTGTACTGGTGTATTCTTCCGTGTGGTAAAAGTCCCTTAAAGAATAAGTATTACTGGTGTATTCTATCGTGAGGTGAAAGTCCCTTAAAGAATAGGAATGGTGACATTCTACCGTGAGGTGAAGTCCCTTAACGAATAGGAATGGTGGCATTCTACCGTGAGGTGCAAGTCCCTTAAAGAATGGAATGGTGTATTATTTCGTGTGGTGAAAGTCCCTTAAAGAATAGTATACTAGTGTATTCTACCGGGAGGTGAAAGTCCCTTAAAGAATAGAAATGATGACATTCTTCCGCGAGGTGCAAGTCCCTTAAAGAATTGAATGATGTATTCTTACGTGTGGTGAAAGTCCTTTAAAGAATAGTGTACTGGTGTATTCTTCCATGTGGTGAAAGTCCTTTAAATAATAAGTATATTGTTGTATTTTTCCATGTGGTGAAAGTCCCTTAAAGAATAGTGTACTAGTGTATTTTACCGTAAGGTGAAAGTCCCTTAAAGAATTGGAATTGTAGCATTCTACCGTGAGGTGCAAGTTCCTTAAATAATGGAATGGTGGCATTCTACTATGAGTGCAAGTCCATTAAAGAATTGATTGATTGTTGAATGAGTATGTGATTGGGCTAAACCTAATTACCCCTACATTGCATCTGCATCATCATCTGCATCTCATTGTGCATACTTGCATCATATCATACTTCATTAATCATCTGCATAATTGACTTGAAGTGAGTGTTTGTGTGTACTTCCATTTATTGATTGGTTGTGTTGTGTTTGTATTTGTATCGTGGATTGTGTGTTGTGGCATGGTGGGACCATGTGGATCAATTGTCAAGGCATGATGTGATCATGTAGCCTATATGTTGAGGCATGGTGGGACTATGTGGTTTACTTGTTATGCATAGTGGGGCTACGTGGTTTAATTGTTTGTGCATGATGGGATTATCTAGACTGTGTGTTAAAGCATGGTAGGACCATGTGGATTAGGTGTTAATCCATGATGGGATTATGTGGACCATATGATTTATCATGGTGGGACCATGTGAATGAATTGTTATGGTGTGATGTGATTATATGTGTGATTTTCACTGATAATGAGATTATGTGGTTGATAAACCTTGATGGAATGTAATGGGATTACAATGTGCTATGTGATATACTTATTGAATAGGTTGTTTAATATGATAATGAGCATGCTAATACATTGTGAATGATGTATTATCCGTTGGGTGTAATTGCATGAATTAATCTGTATTGTTATACATCTAAGGAAATAATTATTGTAATTTCTTTGGATTTCCCTACTGGTTTGTGGCTCATCCTTATGTTGAAACAGGTAAGCAGTTCGATTGAAAAGTGGATTGGGAGATGGACCTTGGCTAAAAATAACTTTTGTTTTCAGATACCTAGAGAACAATGGAGTGAATTTTATTCTATTTGTATTATTAACTTTGGTTTTGACCCAAGGGGGACATTGAAGTTGTAATAGATTAGATGTTTTCTTGATTATGTGGGATTGAACTTAACTGGTATTAGTTGAGTTAAATGTTTTAATTTGTACATACTTCTGCTGGTTTATATTGTTAACTCTGATCAACCAAGTGATGGTTGTATTATTGTGAATAGCTATCCGCATTCATACATTGGATCTGAAGGTTATTCCTTTGGAAATCCTAGAGATCCTACATCTCGGATTTGAGGTGTGACACCACCACCACCACCACCACCATGCCACGTTCACCACCCGCTACCGCCACCACCACCATGCCACCACGCCACAATGCCACTTTCACCACCCACTACCGCCCCCGCCACCACCCCACCCCACCACCACCACCATCCCCACTACCACCACCACCACCACCACACCTTCAAATGTAATTTCCAGCAAATTCCACAATGTCAACCAAACGCAAAAATTGTAACATCTATGAATTTAAAGTCATATACATTGTAATTAATATGCATTGTAATTCTCATGGAAATTTGAATTCATGCAATCCAAACGGACCTAAGGGTTAACTATGTGATGGATCTTGTAGAAGAGACCAACCATGATAGTTAAATGATTTTTAGTCTTTTGATTTCACTCTTTTTGGATGAAGAAAAATTAGTAGAAGTTTATGTTAATGTTCAATGTGCAAAATCATCTCATATGAACGAGTTTGGTTGGAAGACGGAAGACGCCATACCAACCAAAAATCAAGCATTTTCTTTGGCTAATCCATCATGTACATCAACCTACATATGCTCACCTGCGATCTCGCGGCTTGGACATTCAAGTAAATTGCCCTCGATGTGATAGAATGAGTCCCAAGAACACATTTTCATGTAGTGCATTGTGCAGGTATGCTCAAAGAGCTGGGAACCACCTTGCAAAAACTCTCTCAATTACTCAAACAAAAAACAAGTTGCTCTCAATGTGCTGGAAAGCATAAATCCGATGATGATGTCGTATATTCTTTACCTGCTTTGGAATCTATGGGTTGCAAGAAACAAATTTATATTTGAAGCAAAAACTATTCCAGTCATCAATTTTGTTCGGAACCCATGTCCCAAGCAAGTTTCTTCTTACACTAATTAATCCCCAGAGAAGATATACTTTGGAACCATACATTCCGCGGAACTACATCCTATTGAAGTGGAACATCCCTCCTAATGGCTGGTTACACCTTAGTACAGACGGGTTAGCTTTGGATAACCTTGGACATACTGTGGCTGTGGTTGTCATTTGGGACCACAAGGAAACTACATTAAGGGAGAATACAAATACTGTAGATATGAAAAATGGTAAGGGCAGATAGCCCAATAATAGACCGCCGCATGTCAGGACTATAACCGACACGTAGCAAGATCCCCATGGATTCCCATGGGTATAACCCTCGAAAACTTCCTTAGAAAGAACCCCAGCCGATTCGAGGAATCGGTTCAAGGAATATACGACCAAGACATAGATATAAGGAGAAGGTAGTGCGCTACTGTGATAACCCTTTTTATTACATAAATCACAATATAATCAACACTTACAATGAATATGCAATGAAGCTAATATCAACAGGTATTCCACAACGGGATGCCAGACCCCTTTACAGCAGGATGGCGATGCAGAAATACTTCTCAAGTCATACTTGAGGGCGTCGACCTGTGATAGGACAACCCCTTGGGTTCTTGAGAGTCCCACTTGTGATGGGACATCCTCTCAAGTCATACTCGAGGGTGCCCACCGGCAATGGGACAACCCCTCAGGTTCTTGAGAGCTTTAGAGGTGCGTCTCACATTCACCAAAGAGATGCGTCTCGGTGAACACATCGATATGAATTTAAACCTAAAGGAAGAGACAGCCCTGGACGATGTAAGACGTTGACACGTCGATATGAATTTACACCTGAGGGGAGAGACAGCCCTGGACGATGTAAGACGTCGACACATCGATACGAATTTACACCTGAAGGGAGAGATAGCCCTGAAAGATGTAAGATGTCGATACTACCTCCGCCTAGAGCGATGCTCGATGACGTCGTAAGCGATACTATCCTCCGTCTAGAGCGATTTTCGATGACGTCGTAAGGGGATACTATCCTCCGTCTAGAGCGATTCTCGATGATGTCGTAGGCAATACTATCCTCCGTCTAGAGCGACACTCGATGACGTCGTAGGTGATACTGTCCTCCATCTAGAGCGATACTCGATGACGTCTGTCAAGACCCGAACCCTGATAGACCCTTGTAGGTCCACGTAGATTGAAGGTCATGACCTTCACTTCCTCACAAGGAGAGTGACGGTCACAGATACAATAGTCTTTAACATAACTTAAAGAGAATAACTTAATTTCCGAGTATAGAGGAAGTACATCGAAATCAGTTCTAGGTTAAAGATCAGATTTCTACACATTATAAACAAAATATAAGGAAAAATGGTATGACCCTGATCATCCAAAATAGTAGTTAATGGTATTTACAATTTGTTCCAAAAATAATAGTATTCACATACAAAATCAC
>JAUPMG010000014.1:15617703-15651284 GCA_031762675.1 Pachysandra terminalis | reverse complement strand
GAGAGAGAGAGAGAGAGAGAGAGAGAGAGAGAGAGAGAGAGAGAGAGAGAGAGAGAGACAAGGGTAGTTACGGTTCTCTTTATTTTTATTTAAAAAATGGGAAGGATGCACACTTGGTGTGCAAAGATGCACACTTAGTGTGCAAGGAGAGAGAGAGTTAAGGGGTAAGGGTAGTTTAGGTATTTTTTTTTTTTTGAAAAAGCAATGTATGGGACAGATTTGACACGTCCTCTGTCACATGACAGAGGACCGTATTGAGATTATTTGTGTATAGGTATACTTTGATTGCAAAAAGTTTTGGTCAATATACTTTTTCGTATTTAATCCTCTAAAGTAGGGGATTTTCGTAATTTTCCCTAAATTTTAACTCTTGGTCTATGCTTTGCTATAGCTTATGTTATGTTTACTTGAAGTATTATTTGATAGGAGACGTAGTTGGACTGACGAACAGTTGGGAGTTTCTAATGTCACTGTCAGTATCCCCTCAGATTGTAGGTGTGTTTATTATTTGTGAACTGTACTTCTTGTTTACACAAATTTCTTTTATGGATAGCACTTTGGATTAGCCATGATCATAATTTTGTACAAGGGAGGACCAATACCTAAAAGACAATTGAATCCATACTTTGAACAGCTAGGGTTATCAGATGATATAGTATGGCCATCCAGTTGTGATGTAACATTTTTGTTTTTGCTCCAGAGTGTTGATAACATGTATCATACTCATGACAATGATCAGAAAATGGTTGAGCCATGTTCCACCCAGATGTGCTTGTGTTCTCTTTTTCCCTAAAATATATCCTCTTTATTTATTTATTTTTTCATTCTATCATCAAATTCTGGCCATGATTATAGTTTCTTACAGAAATGGCATATAGGTCTGTTGTAGGCACATGGAAGATTTCACTGCTCATTATACCATCCCAATATAGTTAATTCTAGATGTGCATGACTAGAAATCTTGAAAGGTTTTGTGATCCACACTTATTAATTATCTCATTATTTCCCAGATCTTTTGGTAAAAGAATATTACTCAGCTCTAAAAAGTACTTGATTCCACACTTAAACTACATCAATAAACTAAAATCATTATACACAATTTTTTCTTGGATGATTCCTATAGGTAATGGTTGCTTAATCTTGGGGACCGTGGATTCTTATGGTCACCTTCTTGTATCTCAATTGGATCCAAGTGGACGAGGTACTCATCTCTATCTTTCTGCCTGCTTGCTTGTCTTTCTTGTGAAAAGTTGGTACCTGTAATTCTGATCTTCAAAGATAAGTCCAATGGTGTTTTCATACTTAGATTTGACATATTCATGGAAGTTTTGACTGTATTCTCCTTTTTTGAGCAGTTCCTGGGCGGGTCTAATCATTGTGTTTGATTTAAGTTCTGTCTACAAGCGGAGTTTGTTCTATTGGTAGTAGGAATAAATTTGTGCTATTTTAAGACACAATTAGCTTGAGAGATAAAGAGATTTGGATCTTGCTTGTCTTTCTCGTGAATTGTGATTAGTTGTTAACTGTAATTATGACCTTTGAGGATAAGTCCAATATTGTGTTCATACTTAGACTTAAGTTCCTGAGAAATTTTGAGTGTATTCTCCTTTTTTTTGACCAGTTCCTGAGAAAAAAAGTATTTTGGCTGTGGGCTTAATCACTGTGTTTGATTTAAGTTCTGTCTACAAGCTGAGTTTGTTCTATTGGTAGTACGAATAAATTTGCACTATTTTAAGACACGATTAAACATCAAACATATTAGCTTGAGAGTTAGAGAGATTTGGATCTTTCTATTTTGTTTAGTTGGTTGATCCATTGCTGGCAAACCGATAGCTCTGGTATATGCTGGCAGTTAGATAACATCTAAGTTTCTGTCACTTTTAAGGTAAGTATGGCATTAAGCCAATGGGTGGGACATTTGTGTTAGAACCAAAATCGAACATCTTCAGTCATTGGAAGAACCTCTATATGCGCATATTATATATAAAACTTTCATGTTTGCTTGAAACTTGGAATGGTACCAGGGTTAAAGTTAGGAGAATCTTTGGTGGGTTCTAACTCTTCTAGAAAATTTCCACATCTTTGGCCCAATTCAATCTATAATGTTGCAAGGGTATTCAAGATTATCTCTCTGTCCCGTATGTTCTTCTTAGAATCTATGCACAACTGATGAAAAATTTATCAATTATCTCTTTATCCTTCGTGAGATAGCTAGTGTAACTGTGTAACATGGAATTATTTGTTGAATCTCCTAGAGTTGGGTCGGGTTTCCCCTTCAAAGGTTCTTGAATCATGTAAATGTTCTTGAATCATGATTGGATTAACTAATGGTACATGGTTTGTTTTGAGAATTGGAAGTAAAATTTTATGGACAATGTTGATTTGGTTAGTTACATACGATGCTGTGGGTTTCCTTGTTCTTTTTTGATGCCAATCTACTTTAGTTCTTTTTTCTTCCTTTATATGTATTCACTTTTAAATATCAAAATGAAAAAAAAAGAAGAAGAAAACTTATGGGGATTCTAGGAAGAGAAGTATTAGAGAATATCTGACTATAAGAGGCCCCCTATCTATCCTCATAAAAACAGTTAAAGTGAAATGCGTACTTTGGGTTTTGCTTTTGAGTATTAAAAGGAAAGTCCTCCACTATATAACACTTAATGGGTTTAAATGTTTAATTTCTCTCCTACCTAGATGACATGATTAGATTGGTATCCCCCTTCTGAAGATGCTATTAAGCTTAACTTTTATGGTTTGTTCTATAAAGAAGCTGGTCCATTCATGAAATGTTATCTGTAAGTCCATTAGGACTAAGATGGCTTTTTGACACTTATTTTCAGAAATGTGTATTAGGCTTTTGACAGAAAGAAAATTTAAACAAAAAAAGGGTACATTTGTTCTATCAACTAATTGTCTCTTCGTAACTGACAAAGAAAAATAAAAACTAAAATGAGCATATCTGTTTTCTCAACTAATTGTCTAGACCATGTGGACCATGTGCTGCATTTCTTTTGACCATCCTAAATCATGTGATGACAAGGATAGGTTCCATAACCATTTTTAAGGATGTTTCATTTGTTCAACTCAGTCGCTCTTGTACTGCTTAATACGTCTAACGTCCCTTTAAAGCAAACTACAACTATTAAATTAATCTCGGGGATTGATTTCAATCTTGTTTATTTCTCACATGGTGCCTTTGAATGGTCATGCCATTCTGAAGTTTTCTTATCCTCTGATATCATGCCAATTCAGTTTCTTATCCCATCTTTATATTCCTCTGCTTAATCTTTGACTTTTTTCATCTAAGTTTGTCCATATGTTCAACCTCCACAACCCTCTTCCCTGGGTGAACGGCCCATAAACCGCAACTGATCTAGCACTTTTTTGCTCCTGCCAGTATTTGTGATTTGGACACTGATTAAGTCTCAAATTTTCACGTAAACCATGCCATATTAGGAGTTTGATTGAAGTACAAAAGCTAAAGCCTTCCGCAGTTGGGAAATATTTTTATCTCGTTTTCCCCTTTCCTGCAAGCTGTTGAATTTTGGCTATTTGTGGTAGCTGCGACTTCAATTAACATGCATCACCGTATTTTTCAGATGTTGACAGGCTTACATATTCAGCTTTGCCTCGGGATTGTGGTGTTGGAGAGGGTAGTTGGGCGGGACTTTGCCTCAGTCCAAGTCAATGGTCTATGGTACATAGTTTCTTTCCTCTGATCTATGGACATTTTATGAATTGTTTTTTACTCAACGCTGGTTAGTGCCCTAGACTTCATGTACTGGTGCAAATGCTGACTAAGCAGATAATTGATACAACGTCTAACTATTTTTTAATTTATGAAAAAGGTCATGTGTTGAATCTTTACTGTTAGTTCATAACTATCTATATCCCAAGAGTTCAAATCTGAAATTTGTCTTATTATGATTTCCTGTCTTTTTTTTTTTCCTACCTTACTGGTACCATCTATTTGTAATTTTCGTTTCAAAATATATATGTGTGTGTGTGTGTATATATATATATATTTTATTTAAAGGTTACTACTTATGAAATTGGTTTATTTAATGTATTTTGGATTAGATTCTTGACATTTTCGAACTCTCACCTCATGATAGGTTGTAATATCTCTTCAACAAGTTTCCAGTGGCACTACTAGATTGAGAAATTAGGGGGCTGCAGGCAACTTAACAGTCTTACTACAATTATTGTTTTTCCCTATGTTACATGGATTCGGATGACTTTTTTCTTGGATCCATAGATCGGCTAGTGAACTGGCGGATATCTTTGCTAATCAAGGTGCATGGAAGGGCCTTTTGATGATATGTGAAGGAGAATCTCGTGACTGAAGAAGATATTCTTTTTGCTGTTCTAGCTTTTATTTTGTGACTTGGGATTTTTTAGATCTTGTATTTTTTTGATTTTTTGCTGGGCAGGATTGCCTGTTCTTTTTTTTTTTTTTTTTTTATTGTATATACCTTTATGTAGATATGTTGTGGAATTTTCTCAACTGTTTTTGTGTTGTTTAATAAAATCTTGTTATTCCTTAAAAAAAAAATGTTACATGCATAGTGCAAAGGATCGGACCGGGACGATACCCGATCCGATCCCGAGACGGTATGAATGCTAAAGACATTGACTCGTTCCGATCCCGAGACGGATCGGGCAATCCAACTCGGTATTGGCGAGTCAGATCGTCTGATCCGAGCGGATCGGACGAGTTGGGTTTTAATTTTTTTTAATTAATTTAAGAACGTTCGTCTCGGTTCGATCCAAGTCCGAGTTCAAACACTATGGTTAGATGGACTCTTCTGTTCACCTCAAAGTACCTGTGTCGACACGACATATATGTGTGTTGGTATGGGATCAATGTTGGATCCTTCATAGCCGTGTCTAGATTTTCTTTAACAGGTGTTTCCTATATTCTAAACAAATGCCTCCTTTATCTTCATTCTACAATTAATTATCAAGTTTTAAATGAGTAGAAATTGATAGTATGTGTGTGTGTGTGTGTGTATAGATATAGTATTATATTTGGTACTACTCATCATCAATAAGTTCAGAATAAATGGTACATAGGTCGATTCCCCGTGTCCTATTATATGAAGATAAGACGAGTTTGACTCCTAGACATATACCCGCACCCGAGTCTATGTAACATAGTTCTCGTCTCTTTTTCACAAAAATTTAGGTTCGTTTATAATTAGGTCCATCTTTATATCAAACAGTTATGAGTTCTGTGCGGAAGAGCAGGGGCATTCTTGGCCTTGCACTCATAAGGGACAAACAAAACTTGAAGAAAGCGCATGGATTTAATTATAGAAAAAAAGGCATAATTTTCACAAAGGTCCATTATTCATAAAAAGTTGCATTGCTAGTCTAATAACTTTGGCTCTGCTTAATCTTGGATTGGCCATTTCTTCGAAGCAGTGTTCTGGAGAAAAATTGTCTTCCATTCATATTTTGGTAGCTTTTTCTAAATATCATGGTTTCTTTACCCCCCTATGCATGAACTTTTGCTTTTCCTCATTCCAGAGCTTTCCTGCTTTGACAGTTTTATCTTCCCAGGCTGCTGTTGCATGTGGCTTTGGCAAAAGCATTGATTTGTATGACCAAGATATTCATCTTCGGTGTTTACGTACGTCTATACATGGTGATGAGTTGCTTCTTTTTTTCCTTTTCTTGTGCAAATATTTTTATCATCTTTTTCACTTTTTTTCTTTGTTACTTGTATTAATAAGAATGAAACATATCAGGTTATCTGACTCAGACTTATATATAAGATGTAACCTTCATTCATCTACAGTTACACATTGTCGTTTTCTTTATTATTATTATTATTATTATTATTATTATTATTTATTATTTTATAAGCAGAAAACAAAACTTTGTTAAAGTAAAGAAAGAAATATGCAAAGGCCACCAGAAGGGCCAAAGAAAGAAAAGAAGGATTGAAAACAGAGATACAAATGGGGAGCTAATATATATATATATATATATTTTGCTAATTAGTTTGCTTGAGAATTTGCTGACCTATAAAATCAGTTAAACGAGATGTTTGTTTTGAGATTATTAGCAGCAATGTCTTTCAATGATAAAATGAGTGGGCACCAACTTATTGAATTCTGAGTTTCTGACATCATGCAACTAAGCTAATGTTTTCAGCTTTATTAGAATCTCCATAAATCCTGCCTGACTGCAGTAATGATACTGAGATTCCCTATATGATCCTTGACAGGGATCCAAACTCAGTAGGGCTCGGTTGCCCAAAGATCATCCATGACTCATCTATATTGATTTTCAGATGGTTTGGAGGAGAATCCTCTGAAGAGAGGCACTACTTAGAGAAACTTATAGAAAAACTGCAACGTAATCCGCCATTCTGTTCTGTTCTTCCATATGGACGAGAAGATGGTCAAGAGGAAGCTGTCCCAAATGACTCGAGCTCTCTTCTCTCAAATCCAGGGTAGCTGGCTGAAAGAAGATGCCTAAAATCTGTTGGAAGAATACAGATAAAGCCTGCCAATTGTAGAAAGAATGTCCAAAAAACAACCAAAGGAAAGCTACTATGAAGGGGGTTAGAAATAATCATATGACTCACCTGACTGGAAATACAAAATACACGATTGGAGAGATGAAGCTCTGTTTTTCCCTTGTTTCTAGAGCACGTCGCTTTTGCTCTCTTTTTTTAAAGTAATAACTAGGCAAACGCTATAACCTTAGGAGGAGTTTTCGACTTCCAGATTTCGAGGAACAAAGAGTTAGGGCAACTAGGCAAACACTATAACCTTAGGAGGAGCTTTCGACTTCCAGATCTTGAGTAACAAAGAGTTGGGGCTTTTTGGGCGGAGCTCCAAAAGGTATATAAAGAAAGACAAACAAGTGAAAATACCATATGGACTACTCTTTCAAACTCGAGGTTGTAGAAATTGTAATAAATTGGAGTAAACCTCTAATAACAAAAGAAGGGAAGATATGTCTTGAATGTGAGCTTCACTAGGTTCTGAAACAAATTGGAAGTCCCAAGAAATACCTTTAGAGGAATGATTAGCATGGGCTCTGATGGGTAGGTTTATAGCCTTGGATAAATAATAAAGGTGGATTAAGAAAGAGCTAACAGGTCTTTCCCCTACCAGGTATCTTCCAAAAGATGGATTCCTATAATGGCAACCCCACATCCAATCTAACATTGTTCAAAAACGTTGTAGGTGGTTGCTTATGAATTTCCAAGTTCTTAAATTTTCCTTTGATGTTGATTTAGCATCCCACCCATTTGAATCAAGACCATATGTGTATGTGTGTGCATATAATCCTCCTGTTCCTCTTAGGATTAAGGGATTTGTTTTGACCGCAATCCTCTATAAGATCAATACCTGTGATACCCTTTAAAAGAGAAGGAGATTCATTGCTTTGTTCGACAAGTCTGCACAATGTGCTTGTGTGAAGGTGAACTGGTGGATCATTTATTCTTGTATTGCGTTGTTGGTAGTGAGATTTGGTGTTTCTTTCTTAGGTTGACTGAGGTAGATTGGACTTTACCTGGTTCTATTAGTTCGTTGGTTGATCAGTGGAGATTCCCAGGTCTTAGAAAGAGGGGGGGAGCTTGATGTATCAGTGCTTATTTCACGTAATCCTTTGGTCTTTGTGGGGAGAGAGGAACAAGAGGATCCTTGATGATAGTTAGGGGTGTAAATGGGTTAGCTATCTTTGCCCCAGCCCAACCCAGTCAAAGAATTTAAGCTTTAACCTGCCTAAGGCCTGTTCATGGCCTTATGTTTTGGGCCCAAGCCTGGCCCTATGACTTTTTAACATTGACTGGGCGTATCATTTTTTAAATAGATTTGGCATTAGTTGGCAATCAAGCATTCTTAAAAAGTGTCAGTTGACATTGGATCACTTAAAGTCCTAATTACATGGAAAGGATAGTTATATTTAGAACCACAAGGTAATAACCATCTTTCTCCATATGTTACGACATCATTCAATTAAGTGTGTTTACGACAATGGCTTAGAATCTTTTAATTGAAAACAAAACATAATATTGTTAAAAAAATAATCTCCCATGCTAGGCTAAGACTATACTAGATTACTTTAAGACTAGATTTGTTTTTAGTCTTTCATCTCTTTTAATCTTCTTTAACTAATTAGATTGAAAATCCTAATTGAATATGAAGATTTGTTAATAGAAAGTTAATCGAATTTAAGAAGGATTTTATTTGTACTTGGAAACCATAAATTGTTTGAAAGAAAGAAAGAAGTTTAATTGACTTTGCCTTCTTGATTAAGAAAAGAATTAAAAAGTTTTATATGTTGGGTGATAATTATCTATTAATTAAGATTTATTATTGAATATAATACATAAGTGATTGGGCCAAGCCGTCTTATAAGGCTGGGCCAAGGAAGGCCTGTGCTTGGCCCAAAATAAGGTACACGCTTAAAATTGAGTCCTGGCCACCCCAAGCCCAAAAAAGTTAGGTTCAACCTGCCTAGAAGTTACTTCGGGCTAATCGTGTCATGGCCCAGCCTGCACAAATTTAAGCCCAAATGATAGTAGGAGAAGCCCTTAGGCTTTCATTGGATCAATGATACTGGCTCTGGCTGTTGCTTCTTGGGTTTGTGTCCATCATGATTGTAGAGACATTTTCCATGGCAAAAATTTCAGATAATGGGCTGCTACCGCTTCTTTTTCTGTAACTGTTGATAGATGCTACTTATCTTGGAGACCTCCCATAGGTTGAACTTTGATGGAAGTTTGTGAGTGAACTCAGGCAAATCTGGTATCGGGGGTATTTTCAGAGTTCACTTCGGTATCATTGTGCATTCCTTCTCAGGTAACACTATTAGGAGTAAATTATTTGTGCTACTACGTGGCTGAGGGAAACTAGAGCCCAAGGCATCTCGCCTTTGGAGGTAGAGATGATTCCTTCTCATTGATCTCGTGGATGAAAAACTTTCATTTTTACTCTTGAAGTACTGCCTACTACACTTAATCCATTTGGCTCATTCTTTGGCAAGCGAGATGAAATCTCATTCTCTCACACGCAAAGAATAGCTTATTGATTTGTTGGCTAGGCTAGCTAAAAGTGGTGCATTTGGGGAATCACTTTTGATGGGCCTCTTTACAGAGATTTGTTGGCTGATCATTGTCAGGATTGCGGGAGGATTGGGCATGTGGGTATACGTCACTAGATGTGGAGCGAAATTCAGATACTATCATTCTTGACTTAATGGCCATTCTCAAGAGCCAAGGAGCCTGATTCAATCTTGATAGAGATTTGTGTCACGGCTTGAACATCTCATTCTCCCACTTCCCTAAATAAGCCAAGGTGACAGTTTAGGTAGAAAAGGGGTAAAGAGAATGGAGATGTTTCAGGTTATTCCACACAAGAAGTTGCATTTTGGGGTGGGGGGTCTGATCCTTAATTTATATATGGGAGTCATCTAATTTTTCGCTTTAGCTATTTTTCGTTGTTTCCTTTTTTCTTCCTTTCTCTTGGAGTTTCATTTTAGAACTTGAGCTTCTTATACATCCTCTCTTACTTTTAAATAATATTTTTTCGTAATTGATGGGGGGAGAGAATTGGATGTGTTGCCTGATACATAACAATTCGTTATTGTGGGTTGTAGACTTGGCGGATTATGCAATCTTTTGTTTTACGTATCTTCTGTTTTTGGTAACTTAGTGTACTAACCTTACTAGTGCACATTGTATGGCTGTCTCTGTTATATTTTAATAAAATCTTCATTATTTCGTTTTAAAAAATAAAGGTTGAAGAATAAAGTTGGGTATAAAGTGAGCAAGGCATTCATAACAGCAGTGCAAGTGAGGATATTGAGATGGATGTTTGGAAAGACTAAGGATGTTAAAGTAGGAACGAACCAAGGTTTTAAGTATTGGCCAATACGTATCAGAATTTGAAGTGGCCGATATGATACCGGCTACCAATACCATAAAAATAAGGGCAGCCAATATATCGGCCGATACGCTGATACTTATTGGCTGTTATTTTAAAATTTTATATAATTTGCTGATACATATTTGTGTATATGCTGATATATATTGACGAATTGAATGGTCGATGAGTTCTGTCTTTTAGACATCTTTGTATCGGCTTTGCTTCATTGTTTTGAGTTCAGACAAGCTCAATACTTCTTCCCCTCTTATGCAATTGCTTCTTTAAGCTATTTACCTTCAGATCTACACATTTTGTCGATGAAATAATAAGGATTTGTACACCTTCAACTGAATCGAAGAAATACGTGATACCTATTATTTAAGCTTTATTTTATATTCATTTTTCCCTATTTTTAATGAAAATAACAATCTATATTTTTTTTAGGTTTTTTTCTGATTTCTTAGAGTAGGTCTGGATCAGAGTCGTATTGTATCAGTGGATACTACTAGGTTTTCATTGGGTCAATATCCAGTATGGACCGATACCTAAAATCTTTGAATGAATCTATCTGAGAAAGTCTAGGAGTATGGGAGTTCAAATAAAATCGTTTAAAATGGTTTAGGTATGTAATAGAGAAATATGGGAACATCTGTTAGGAGGCATGAGATTGTGCAAGTTGATGGATTCAGAAGGGCGATAGGACAACTGGAAAATACCTAAATTGAGTCTGTCAGAAATGGTTAAGACATAATCTAATTGAATATATGGTTTTTGACAGATAGGAATAGCCGGAATAAGATTCATGTTGCGGAAACCAAGAATTTGAAATGAGGCAATATTTTTCATCGATTTTTTAGTTAGAACTACAAATATTAATGCAAACTAAATCTGCAAGTTTAGTTACAATCGACCCAAGTATTAGCTCATTCACCTCCATCCCATGAAGCACAAAAAGTTGAACAATCAATGATACATTTAAAGCTCTAAGAGGTAAGAAGTTCTAAACTCAAATGACAATGTTCACAGTGTAATAGATGGTCCAATGACTCATCTGTTTGCTTACTCTGGTCTGGGCACTGGTGGTGAGTTGATGAGGGCTGCTTTGGTGGCCTTAGTGGGAGGTTTGAGGCTTGCTAGAGCACAGGATTTTCGGAATTTGATTGTGGAGAGGTCGGTTCCTTCAATTATCGATTGGATGAGGATGTCTGAGCAGTGCGACTGGAGGTATACTCACATCGCTCGTCTGGCTTGGTCCATGTGCAGGGATTGGAATATCTCATTCCAGCTCGTGTCTTGTGGGGCCAATTCAGCAGCTGAGGTTTTGGAAAGTAGGGGTATGGGGAGGAGTTTCATGTTTGAGGGGGTTCCGTCTTTGGAGATGATGCAGGAGGTTTGATCTGTTGTTTTGGTGCTTGGGGTGGGGCACAACTAGTGGTTTTTGTGTTTTGGGTGGCTGGTACTATGTATTGTGTTTGTCTTGTGCCCAGGGCTTGAGTCTAGCCTCTCTATTCTTGGTGTTTGTTTTCTATCTCTTCTCTTATTCTTTTATATAATTCATCAATTATCAACGAAAAAAAAAATGACACTTGTGCATTCAAACCATGGGATATGTATTTGAAAAAAAAAATAATAATAAATAAACTAATCTACGTACTGGGAAACTTACCCTGGCACCATTTATGTCCAACTAGCTACTCTGCATCATTTTATTCATTAACGTTGACGGAAAATGTTCCTTAGTCGTTGTCGGTGACTTAGGATTCGTTGTGTTTTATCAAGGTAATAATACTGGCTTTACTCTAGATGTAGATAGTATTTTGCATTTGCCTTTAAAACTTTAGCTTGTTACACTCTGGATGTATCACTTGTTTATATATTTATTTTTTCCAGAACTTTTGCATGTCTAGGAATTGTTTTTCATTAAAACAATGTACAATTGAACCATATCCTACATGGAATCTATGCCGAGATTATGTGGCTGTATGTGCACATGGTTACCTCAGGGGAGTGTGGTTTCTGTCATTTGTTTGGATGTTCACGTTAATTGACGTATAACATATTCATGTTGCAGCTTGTGGTATCCCTCTTCACTAAGCTTTCTACGAAGTTCATTTTCTGGGGATGAAGGTTCTATTTTAGCTGTTGCTGAAGGCTGCCAGGTATTTCAGTTGGCTTATACAATTTTGAATCAGTTGATTATGGATATATTTCTTAGTTCTCCCACTTTGTGCTACATTGTAATTGCTTCACGTCTTGGAAATGCTGCAGCTTTCCATATGGGATTTGAGAGTGAAAGATAATGGTGGTTGTATACAGCGAATCTGTGGTTCCATTGGAGACATCTTCTATGCTGTCTGCAGCTCCTCAACTGGGGCTGTTGCAGTAGGTGGAGCTGATCGTACTGTAACTATCTATGACCCTCGCAAGTTAGTCACAATGGGAGCATGTGATATACTTTTATTTCTTAAAACACTACCGGTTAACCAATTAATGTTATTTCTCATAAAGTCCTAGATTGATACTGGAACTGTAGACATACTGAGACTCTTACTTCTGTTTAACATGTTTAGATGGTCAGCCTTGTCAAGGTGGGTGCATTGCTCGAAATATGAGGTGAGTTCATATATTGAATGATTCACTTAGTCTTAATCCTATGATTTTAAACTGGCACTGAAAAGGATCAACCTTATCATTTGATATGCTTTCCAAGTTAGAAACTTATTTAGCAGTTAATGTTGCACTTGTGCATCTGAGTACAATTTTATTTTTCCTTTTTTGCATTAACATGCAAATGAAATAAAAGAGAATATGCAGAGTTACCCAATCATTACACACTCGAAAATATCATCAATCCTATAACATCTCCTCTATGGGTATCCCATGA
Source organism: Pachysandra terminalis (assembly GCA_031762675.1). Lineage (NCBI taxonomy): Eukaryota > Viridiplantae > Streptophyta > Magnoliopsida > Buxales > Buxaceae > Pachysandra > Pachysandra terminalis. Next base: position 15,638,507 of record JAUPMG010000014.1, on the reverse strand, counting down.
TACCACTCTGCCCTCATAACACCTCTCTTGGCTAAAGAGTCGGCTAGCTCATTTGTTGACCTAGGAATCAGGGTGAACGAGGTATTCAGCCCCTGAGCTAATTAGTGAGCAAGTTTCACCAAATAAACTAATTGCCAAGAATGTTCCCGACAGTACGTAAGCCAGGATATAACTGTCGATGAGTTTCCTTCAACTACTAAATCCCCAGAACCAAGTGATCTCGCCTCCCTCAACCCAGTGAGAACCATTTTCATCTCTGTTGTGATTGCATTCTCGTCCCCTATTGGCCCTGAATAAGCATGTAAGATGGTCCCCAAATGATCCAAACAACACCACCAATTCCTGCAGGTCATGGGTTTCCCATCGATCTTCTGTCAAAATTGAGCTTGATGGACCCCTCCACAGGAGGATGCTAGCTTACTGAAGGTCTAACAGTCCAAAATGTAGACACGGCAGTCTCCCTAATCTATTAATCTCTGCACTGATGAAGTCTCCGAATTCTAATAAGATGGTGACTCATGCCAATATCAATCTCATAGCGGAGTCAATAACTGTATGGGTACCTCTCCTACCTCAAAGATCCATCCATTACGCTTCCCCTAGATAAACACAGTATAGCAAAAAAACTGCTTTACGCATGAGTCATTCTCTCCTCACAAAGAAGGGAATCTCTGTTGATCGAAAAGTGATATGATGTCTAGTGGCATGATCCATTGTACACCTGTCAATCTGAGGAAGAAAATCCATAATGGCATCGCAGGCTCACAATGTAAAAGGAGGTGGTTCACATGCTCTCCCTATCTTGTACATAGAAAAGACCTGTGGTGAAAGGGTCAGAAAAGCTCTTCTCCTTTGTAACATGTCAGTGAAGTTAAGTTTATACAATAGTAAAGTCCACACAGAGGCCTTAAATTTTGGAAGAACTCAGGATTTCCACAACACTTTAGAAAAGGAGAGGGATGGGATCATGGTCATCCTGAATAACCATAAAAAATAATTTTGGATGAGAACCGCCCTCCAGGATCCAAGGACCGCACACATGAATCGGATGTCGAGTGATCTATAAATACATCCCTGAGGAGGTCAAACAAAGAGATAAGCTCTTCAAGGTCAGCAGGTCTAAGGTCACAAATGAAAGAAAGGTTCCAAGTTACACCAGTAAAGGACCATGAGAATACCTCACCTCAGACACAAGGGTTTTTGGCAAAAGGCCAAATGGAAAAATCTAAGAGAACGAGTTGAGGGGGTGGACTGTGGATTCTCCCCAATAGAAATCATATAAAAACCTAATGGAAGAACCAAACCCCAAAGAAAACCTCCCCTATGGAATAAACAAAGGATACAAAGCTGAAGCCTTCCACGAACCATCCTTATATGTTCATGCATGCAAGTTGATGTCCCATCCATTCATATGTATCCCATACTTGCTTACATCAACCGTGAGTCAGAAGGCCCCCCTTTTTATTGAATCTTGACAACCATTCACCTAATAACACTGAATTTCAAGTCTGTATGTTACCCAGATTAAGGCCCCTGTTTCTATTATCTTTGCACAACTCCACCCACTTGACTAGATGATCTTTCCTACAACCTCCTCCCTCTTATAAAATAAGCATTTGTAACTTCTTAGTCATACTCACCTTGGAATTCTAAGCAATGAAATGTAATACACTAGTAGGTTCACTAGAGAGCATTGAATGAAGATGATTTGCCACTAGAAGATATGCTAAAGTTTCCTTGTTGCGAGTTTTCTCTCAACTCTTTTTAGGACCAGGTTCCAGAACTAAAGTCTATGATTGGTTCCTACCTTGCAGGAGTCCTAGATAACTCATGGGCCACTCACCCATTTTGCATCCTAAAATCTTCACATAATCCTCCAAAGATTCTGTCTCAACATGGATCCCTTTAGGAAATGTTAATCTTCAGACTTGATACCATCTTGAAGCACCTAAGGACACACTTAGGCTGAAAGACTTGTTCCTTTGATGCTTCAAGTAAGAGTATCATGTCATCCACAAATTGGAGATGGGACACTTGCAATGCTTCTCTACCCACGATAAACTCTCTAATCCATCCCAAAGATTCCACCCTCATAATGAACGTATCAACACATCTCCCACCAAAGTGAACAATGTACACTAAAAGAGAATGATACATTTCTAACACACCCTTTCATCCACAAGCTTTATCTCCTCCCAAAGCCTTTCCATCTAAGAACAGAACCTAAGAACTCCCATTCCACCATATCGTATGTGATTTCTAAATCCAATTAACATTATAACCCATCCTTCCCAGATCTGAACCTTTCTTCAATGTATTCATTAGCTATCCAAACACTATCCAGTATTTATTTGTCCTTCCTAAGGGTCTCTGATGTTGTGAAACAACAGGCTCAATAACCTCCTTCAATCTCTTTGAGAGTACCTTTGCAAAGATCTTGTAGAGGCTAGCGGTTAAACTAATTGGCCTACCCCAATTTTCACAGCTCCCGTCCATTTACTATCAACACTAAGAGCGTGGCATTGGTTGCCTTGTTGATCACTCCACTTGAAACTCACAAAAGGCCTTACTGATCCTCTTTTATAACTTCCTGGGAATCCTTGTAGAAGGCCAAATTGAAGCCATCAGGTCCTGGTGATTTGGTCCTATCCAGCTCCCACACAGCCCTCTTGATTTCCTCTTCTTCAATCTCCTCTAGCCACTCCCCTCTAAATTCCTCAATCTAAGGACCATCGAAATTATTAAGATGAAGTTTCAACTCTTGTACTTCATTGAACTCCTAATATGGTATTGTGTACAAATTTGAGACTTGATCAGTATCCAAATCAGAGACACCGGCAGAAGCATAAAAGTGCTAGATCAGTTATGATTTATGGGCCATTCACCAGGGGAGGGGTTGTTAAGGTTGAACAGATGGACAAACTTAGATGGCAAAAGTAACAAATATTAAGCAAAGAAATATAAAGATGGGAGAAGAAGCTGAATTGGCATGATATCAGAGGATAAGAAAACTTCGGAAATGCCTGACCGTTCAAAGGCACCATGTGAGAAGTAAACAAGATAGAAACCAAACGCGGGAGTAATTAACAGATGTAGTTTGCTTTACAGGGATGCCAGACATATTAAAGCGGTAGGAGAGCAATGGAGTTGAACAAATGAAACATCCTTAAAAATCCAAATATGGTTCATTTCAATCATCCCAAACCTCTTTGCCATTCGATCTTCTAGTGCAGGCTGCCAAGTGCCAACTAACCATACTTTTCTTTCACCCCATTTTAGTGGTTCATTTGGGCCACTCTGGCTCAATGGGAGCCTGAGCGCAGCCATTTGGGCAGACTTGGACTGCATAAGAAAGCCTGGGGGCCCAGGATAGGTCTGAAATTTATACTCAATTGATAGAAGATCCCATTGGTGCTATTTTCTCAAAAGGTTAGGACTAGTATAAAGCTAATGGCTCAGCCAAGTATTTAACATTGGGCTGACCAGGGCTTTAGTTGTCACAGCCCATGATAGACCAGGCTAAGTTTGGGCTCAGCAACTTACGGGGGCAAGGTTGGCTTGAATTTACCTGACCCAATCCCAGTCCACGTGCAGTTGTGCACCTCTCCGTTATCAAGCATTCCAATGTCCCACTTTCAGTCCTTCAAGTGCACAAGGTTTTCTAGCATGTTAGTCTCACAGATCATCCTTACCATCGAAATTCCCATAAAGCCATTCCATGTACTAGGTCTTAATTTGACTTATTTTAAAACCTTTTGATTCCAAGGTTTCTCCAATTTTACCTTTGCACTTTAAGTCCCAAGTCTTCCTCTTTTTCAATCTTGCTAGTGTACCGGAATATTTTCCATCCCCTCTTTTGTACTCAGATTATTTATAACTTTATCATTTGTCTATCATTCGGTCTCATTTTTCATTTTCTTGGTTTACTTTCTTAACTCATATCTTTCGAAATTTTCTTCGATTTTATTTCTTTATCAAGGTTTAATGTACAGTCTCTTTCTTTAACAGCTTTGTAGATCCCACTGCTGCACCATCAAGTTCCTCTTTAGGCTTTTCTCCTTCTACTCCCTTTTAAACACATTATATAAATTATTTTTTCCATCGCATTGTTAAGGTCCCTACATTCCGTTTAAGTGGAGAAGTTTTACTTTCTTAGACCAAATTCTTTACTTATTCTTGTCCTGGCCGGCTCAACAACCCTTGCCTAATTACAACATCATCTCCGGAGAGCAGCCTAGCCATCCCTTGTTCACTTGTATCTTTCTATGCAATATATGTAATAGTTTCTTATGAATATAAAAATAATGCCTCACTTCAACGGGAATTGACTTCCATAACCCGAGCATTAGCCCAAAAAATGGGCTTAAAAATCCAAGCCATTCCTGGTCATCCTGCGGGCTTAGTGCTATCCGCAGACATGCCCAAATACGTTGAGCTGGCTGCTTGGAAGCCAGACTCACTTCTACCTGTGCTCTTAAGAAATCTCCCCAGTCCAAAATCCACATGATAGATTCTTATAGGCCTCGAAAATTCTAATGAGCATTTGAAAGATCGAGGAAAAAGGAAAAAACCTTCTGATCCAGTGGTTTTCTTTACACTTCTTAACTGATTTGTACACCTAGAAGAACTCATAGGAAAGGATATTAAATGGTGGGCGTTGTTATGTGTCCCAAGGTAAAAGCCTTCTGATCCATAGGTTTTCATTGTACCTCCAGCTTGTTCATTGACCTGGAAGACCTCCTAGGAGAGAGTCGAGAGACCATCGTAACAAATGTTTGGCCTTGTTTTGTGCGACATTTTATGTCTGGCTAGCCCCAACAAATCCAGTCTAATAGAGGACTTTTATTGTGTTGATACTGCAGATAACAGGACTTGCTTTCTCATCAGTTGATTCCGATAATATATACATACAAGGGGCTGACTACGAGGTGATTGTTTTGAAATCTGTGGCTGTTCTTTCCTTTATTTATTTATTTATTTTGTTTGCTTTTCGATCTTTTGTTCTGTTCAATTAGTATAATCAGCTAAGCTATTAATTGCAATTTTTGAAATTATAAATTCTGAAAGAAACCTATACAAAATTGCCACTTTTATGTTTTTATAATGCACAAACAGATAATTGCTTCTTTTAGGTAAGCTTCCCATCATAATTACTTCTCATTCACATAGAATTTGGATTGTAGAGCTAGCAGATTAGAACCTCAGACTACCAGTGTGAAAAAAGCGGGTTCGAGTCTGAGCACAGCCACTTTGAGTAAACTGCCAAATGTTAGGCTTGTTGCCAGTCTACTACCCCTCCCGGGACGCTGAATTGGTGGGACCTACACTGGTTAACGACCTTAGAGCTAGCAGATGAAACTAGATTGCAATTGTGGCAGAGAATCCAATTGCTTACTGAAGTAATGTACTGCAATATGAGGACAGTTTTGATGCTCCAAGCTCGTTACGAATAAGAAAGTTGTTAATGCTTTCTTCACATCTCCTCCTATCAAGCACAGCATAGGATATAATTATTAAGATACGATGATTTATAACAATTCCAGTTACATGGGCTAACAAGCATTCATTTGTAGGTCTTTTGTGGACAACGGAAAGAAAACAAAAAGCAATTTTCATTTAGAGGGGACTCCAACTGGCTTGGATTTAGCAAGGCGTGGATTCTCCTTGTATCTATTTAGTTTTTAGTGGCAATACACGCCGCGGGCATAACTGGTATTGTATTAACCGATCTCTCCATGGCTTTTTATTCTGTAACTTGATCTGTCTCCCTACTGTTACAGTGTGCCAACAGGGATGTTTTGGGTGGATGGTGTGATTCTGGTAGCATATTTCTGGCCGAGGTTGAAGTGACAACGCATTAGGATGCTGGTAAGGAATTATTTTTGGACCCCCCCTCTTGTTGCATTCTACTTGCCTTCTAATTTTGGGGTAGCTTCCTGAGGGCTAAGGAAGCTCTTCCTAGACGCGGAAGGATTTTTACCTAATGCTCGGGGTGTTTGGTGACACTTTTGAAAGCAGCTTTAGATGGAAGCGCTTCTTCAGAATGCTCATTTTGGTGAAGCAGGAGTGGAGCTGCTTCCAAAAACTGTGTTTGTAAGAAGCAGTTAGCAGTAATTTAAATTTAAGTGAAACGTATAAAATGAAAAAAATATCCATCTAACATAAAATTACGTACAAGAACATCTTTTTGTATTAAACATTAATTTTTGCAAATGATTTTAATTCAAAATCCTTTTTGATAAAGCTCTTCTTACCGAAGCAGCCCTTGCCTTTGTAGGAAGCTTTGCGAAACGAGCCCTTAGTTGTTAGGAGGGATGCCTCTGTTTCATATATATATATATATATATATATATATATATATATATATTTCTATTATTAGCATCAGGGTCCTAGAGATAATGGATTCAATGTTCCAACACTAAATATGCAGAAATTAAATCCAACCTACTCTAATTAAGGCACATACATCTCCCATCTTTCAACAAATGTCTCATTACTTCCCCACAAGACCCTATTATTTCTCGTTTCTAGAACTTGTGCTGAAATATTTTTTCTTTTTGGAACTTTGAATACGTAGTCAACAATTTATAAGAAAATACATAATTTTACTATTTTAAGTCTTTTTTATATTTTTATTTATTTTAAAGAAGGTTAAATCATAACCATGATTGAAAGGTGGTATTGACTTGTATAAGAGACGTTAAAAGTATTTATAAATTATATATGTAGTGATTTCATATTAAAATAATAATAATAATAACTTGGAAGAATTTGACTTGTGCATGTACTAGGTACTAGGTACTAGGCAGTCAACCCAGATTTACAAATTCAGTTTTAATCCAAAAATATTTGCCACAAGGTAAAAAATAAAGCCATGTCTTATCAGCAAACAAAACCTAAGGTGATTGACACATCGGATAGGTTATGTTAAAAGAACTATTCTCATCGTTGATCTATGTGCCATCTAAGATCAACGGTCTTAAAGTAACATATGATACTGCGGCATTGAAAGCAATTTTGCAATATCAATGGACTAGAACTCTTGAAACCCACAAGGAATTAATCACGACCAGGCCCCTTGGGAGCCAACGAAGACCTAGCTTGACCATCCACGTGTTCATTCCTCTTTGGCACGAAGACCAAGTCTTTCTCACTAATATCCATCCACGCTGCGATATTGACAGATGAGTAGACACGTGACTTGACCGTGATTACATCATCTGGGTCTAAGGTACGACCCGGTGGCTGTTTCAAGTACGTGTGAGCCCGACTTTTCAGGAGCGAGAGTAAGCGAGGCCGAACCGTGTCCGTGTGTAAAAAAGGTGGGAGGTATAAAATGTCTATTTTTGGTAATTTTATAATTTTCGCTCGTTTTTTTCTGTTTAGAAGTAGGAAATTTTTTCCATTTTAACGACCAAGAGACGCGGTTCTTCCATTTCTCCGATAAAGAGTGATCCTCTCTCTCTCTCTCTCTCTATATATATATATTTCTCGAGCTCTGTTCTTAAGGTACCTTTTGTTCTCTTTCAATTCTATTGTTTTGGATCTTTTAAAAGGCTTTCTTTCTTTTTCTAGAGAACGCCTCTGAAAGCGCTTCTTGAGTTCAGCTTGTGTTTGTTTGTTTCGTTTGATTTTCTTCGATTCAGAGTTCTGTTTAGGTTTTCAGATTGTTTTAGGGTTCTAATTGTTGTGTTGGTTTGGTTTCAGAAATTTTATATAAAAAAAAATAATAGTTGGGGTTTTGAGGACGGGTGGTGATGTTGGTAGATCTAGTTGAAGTCTAGGGTTTGTTTCGATTCTGTTAATGGTCTTGTCTTGAGTATTTTGAGGATGCCTGCTACGGATTATCAGGGTTCTTCCGTGCCTTTTGCTTCATTAGGTCGTTCAATTTTGAGTATTAGGCGAGATCAAGTTCATTCCATGGAAGGTAATCAAGATGCTACAAGCCTTGAATTAGAGCTCGAATCGTTCCAGAAACAGGTCACCGACCGATTTCATGATCTCTCGGCTGTTAGCTCCGAAGATCTCCTTTCCCTTTCATGGATTCGGAGGCTTTTGGACAGTTTCCTTTGCTGTCAAGAGAAATATAGGGTTATTTTGTTTAATAGTAAGGGTTACGTCTCGAAACAGCCTATGGATCGTTTCATTGGTGAATTCTATGAGAGGAGTGTGAAGGCGCTTGATGTTTGTAAGGCAATTCGTGATGGGATTGAGCAGCTCCGGCTATGGCAGAAGCATATGGAGATTGTTCTCTGTGCCTTGGATTCCCGTCAGAGGAGTCTCGGGGAAGGCCAGTTTCGTCGAGCGAAGAAGGCGTTGACGGATTTGGCAATTGGGATGCTTGATGAGAAGGATGCAAACTCGGTATTTGCTCACCGGAACCGATCGTTTGGGAGGAATAATACGACAAGCAAAGATCGCCCAACCAGGCATTTCCGGTCACTTTCATGGAGTGTCTCGCGATCGTGGTCGGCTGTTAAGCAACTCCAGGCAATTGGGAACAACTTGGCTGCGCCACGGGGGAATGAGATCGTGGCTACGAATGGGCTCGTAGTCCCTGTTTATACAATGAGTGTGGTTTTGTTGTTTGTAATGTGGGCTCTTGTAGCTGCAATCCCTTGTCAGGATCGGGGAATCCAGACTCATTTTTCAATTCCCCGGCAATTCACATGGGCTGCTCCGATTTTGTCGCTTCATGAACGGATTATAGAGGAATCCAAGAAGCAGGATCGTCGGAATGCCAATGGGTTGTTGAAGGAGATCCATCAGGTTGAGAAATATGCACGCCACATGACTGAATTGGCCGATTCCATTCTCTTCCCCGTGACGGAGGACAAGGAAGCAGATGTGAGAGGGGTAGTTCAGGAGATGGCACAGGTTTACGAAGCAATTAAGTACGGGCTCGATCCATTGGAGCGCCAAGTGAGGGAAGTTTTCCATAGGATTGTGCGCAGCAGAACCGAGGGTCTTGACACATTGGGCAGGGCAAACAATCCTGAGTAACCAACTCAATATGGTCAATCTCCAGTGGGCATCTGATGTACAATTTTGGGTATATGTTGTGATTTTGGTTTCTTTGGGATGCAATCCTGGTAGCAAAGTTGGAGGAGGAGAGGAGAAGAAAGGTTTAAGGCAATCACTTGCAATAAAAGGGTAATCAGTTAGTATTCTTGTATTTATCATCACCATTCATTCTGTAAAGAAATTAGAATTTGGACTGGACTGCTGCTCCATGGTGTTGTTATTGGGCTTCTGTCTTTTTTTCTGTAATTTCCATCAATTTTCGAAGTTGCATCTTCTTGTTGTACACACTTTTGTCATTGTTTCTTGCTTTTGATATAACATTTTGGTTGCATTATACAGAGAGCTGATTCTTGTAAGACTGGTTTGCTTGATTCTATTTTGGCCCATTACTAAATAATTACCATGAAATCCTTTCGAAGTCTTCATTTCTACGAAATCAGATTTTCGAGCAACCTCTCATTTAATAATAATACCGCGTACTGTACATGGAATTTTCTCATACTTTCGATGAGAAAAAGGTGATTAAAAGAATTAAGATTATCATCTGCATCAAGCTTTAGGTCAATAGCATTGATCACATTTTTGAACCGACACAATATCAACATGTTTCTATCTATCTTGCTGTGAAGGTTTTGGTAAAACTAGACTCAATCCAGTCCCATATCGAGCAAATCTCATCTCCCATCCTTTGGGACTTTGGTAGGACATTCCTTCATATGAGGGATGTGGTGGGGAGGGTCTTGGGTCCAAACGAGCGTCCTCCCCTCTGGGGAGTGGTGGAGTGACCATCAGCGCAGAGCTACCCATAAAAAAAAAAAAAAAAAGGAACCCCAACTTTTCTGCTCCTACAAGTCAAGAAAAGTATTTAGCATTGAACATGCATAATATAGTCCTTTTGACCCTTCTATGGGCCAAGAAAGGTATTAGGAGGCATTGAATGTAATAGAACACAGTCCAAAATTCTCACATGACATGTTAGAATGAGATATAGCACGTTAATAACACACATCTAAACAGGGGATTCCTGATTGTTTTGATCAACTTTGTGAGCAAAGGCTAACCACTTTGTGCAAGCCATGGAAGTTCAGGAGAAGACATTGATAGCTGATACAAAATCAATCACTTACTCAAAAGCATAATTTGCATTCAAGGTGGTTGATTGATCCAGGTAACATCATGACTACTATGAAAGGGATAGGAATTTAGATTTTAAAAGCCTGGGCATATTAATCTTGTTTTACAAATTCTGGTCTGTCAAAAACTTTTTATGTGGGCCTGTCTCTGTACTTTGTTCTGCATTGCTAATCTCATCTGCATTGTTAATTTCTCTAGCAACATTCTTCATTGTGTCCTCCAAGATCAACACTTGAGCTCAAAAAACTTTTCACTTACTCCCTTTTCTTGTACGAATTCCAGCCACAATTGATGGTAGGAATGATCTGTGAGACTAGTGGGTATCTTCCATTTATAACTTGTTCTTCATGAATATGAAAAGCAAGGGTACCCTATGCATCATCAATGTGAAAAGTAAGGGGTACCCTTCACCGAACCACATCAACCTATCATTTATGTGGAAAGAAAATGTTAGGCTCTGATCTGTCTATACAATTCATGCTTTCCTCACTCCCATCAATGCTTCATTTAGTTTTGGTGCATGTATGAGGTGATAAGAGGCACTGGCACTCAATAATGAACAAATGAAGCTTCTGGAATGCGAGAGCTGTGGGCCTTACGCAACTACTTGCTAGCTGTTATAAACTTTATCTTATATATCTTGATTGGGATTGAATACCTTCTTTGTTGTGCAATTTCATGCCAATAGATTAACTGCCAAGATACCTTTCCTCATCTTTGTCCTATCTATCCCCTTTTGTTGTGTAAGAACCATCAAGGACGACGGTGAGTGAAAAGTTTGAGATTTCTGGCTGCAGGACATGTTCACCTACTTTGACCACAAAAGAAACAAATAGTCTCATAGATGGATAACCATACTTTTTGTAATCCTATCAGCTTGGTGAAGGCTTTGATCCCGGATTCAACTTATCCAGGACTGACCTATGTTGCTAATCTTCTCCCTATGGGTTCTCAAACATAAGCATAAAAAATTAACAGTTCCAAACCACTGAGTAAGAACTTTTAAAATTGACCACCTCCTGCGATCAATTTTTGAATTTCACATGATCAACAGAGTACTAATAATCAAGAGTATTAATAAGTAGCAAAGTAGTCTTGCTGTCACGATCCATTAAGATTCAACCCTTTGTTACAACCGAGTATTAATAATCAAGAGTACTAATAAGTAGCAAAGTAGTCTTGCTGTTACGATCCATTGAGATTCAACCTTTTGTTGCACCAATTTGTAAAAAATCAAACAAACATAGTACTAATCAGTAATAAGATGGTGAACTAATATTGGGAAACAAAGAGGACTCAAAATTGCACAATAGAAAAAGGCAAAAATACATGATGGTAGAGAAATATAAACACTTTATTACTTCAATTCAGTTACATGCAGAACTTCTCCCCATATACAATACAATGTATTAGTATCAAGAGTGCGTGAGAAATCGTGTTGAATTCCTAATGTGATTCCATAAAAACTTGGCCAAAAGCAGAATCACAATGAGCGTGCATTTACTGACTACCATAATTACATTTTGCTAATTTCTTTCAACCAAATGAAATAAATTTAATTCTAACCGAAAATGCTTTAGTAATATTTTACAGATCCTCTCTCTGAATTGAAGAAACACTTTTTACAGCAAAATCATGCATTAGATTCCAACCTCTACTTGTTCTCTGTTGTCTATGTTGAGAGGGCAAGTGAGAAAGCACTGCTTAAGAAATTCTAGAGACGGGATTAGACGATGAATTGTTGGGTGTTAACACCAGCATTATTGAAAAAGCTCTGGAAAAGACCACATTATAAACCTTGCAAAAATGTCGCTCTCTAGGAACTCAATATGTGCAGCTCGTCCAATGATGGTATTCAAGTTTCTTGCCTGGGATGATGAGTCAAAGTTAACATCACAGCGCATGAACATGCGCTGTTCACCAGCGGGAGTTCGTATCTGGTCCAAACAATTATTAAGCATCTCCAGGAATACTTTTCCCTTCCTGGAATGGTCCGACGAAGATGCCTGACACAATTCAATTCTGGCAGAATGATAGGGGACATAACCATCCTGGTACACAATCACAGAATCAATGAATACCTCAAGTAGCAAGCATGATACTTGGAAAGAAACGAGACTACATAACGAAAGAAACTGTGTTCTGGTGAATAAAATAGAATCATGCTTCCGGCAGGTAGTCATCAGTGTTTTCCACGTCGCTATTCTAGCCCCCAACGATGAGAAATCTACATGTAAATCGCCACGTCACTCAACATCTCACCACATGTCCCGGACATGTGGTGACACGGGGAAAATAATTTAAGTTTTTTAATGTCGCACGTGTCAAGCGACATGTGCGACATTTCCCTCTTAAAAGGGGCATTTCGCTTGAAATATCAACAGAAACCTGTGACATTTCGAGTGGAATCCCCCAATTCTTCTCTCTTGCTAGATCTGTGTTTTACATTACAATGAGTTCTCGAGGATTTTGTGGAGATTCAAGAGAATTCTTCAAGACTTGTTATTTAATTTATGATTGACTAAACTGGTATGGTGTGTATCTTTTGCTTATTTTCATGTACTTTTAGTTGTGAGATGTACACATGTATGGGGTTATAGCTCGAGTAGACCATATTACATCAATTTTTATACAATTTGTACACCCACAACGAGTAAGTGAACCCTCCTCAAGCAATGTCCCTTGATATGTAAGTATTTTTTTTTTCTGCATTATGATGTTTTTAAACACTAATTAAGGTTGTTTAAAACGTGGGGGAAAAACCATAAAAAAAAGCCCACATTTCCCCAGATTTTCCTTTTTCCCCTAATGTCGGAGACATGTCAATAGGTCAACCTGTCAACATCGACATGAAAAACCTTGGTTGTCATTACTGTGAGAAGAGACATATTCAGTCCCATCGTGATTTAAAACATATAAACAGATCCTCAGTAATTTACCAGGTCAAACCAGGACTTGGTCAGATAAGATTGGTCCAAACTAAATTCAGATTGAAAACATTCTGGTACCCATTGACAATCCTAACATGATTTCCCCCGCCACAAAAAATAAAATAAAATAATATAAAATAAAAAAAAAAAGGAAGAGAGAGGAATAGCAATACCTGGGGTGAAGATAACAGAATTATATTCTTGAAGCTCTCCAATGTTTTTTTCTGAAAAAGAAAAATTTAATGTTTCAGAAATTTTTCCCTTTGGTTTTCTTTCACTCTTTCTTCGAGATGCACACTGGATTATGGCAAATCATTCATACTACAGTTACACAATAGTTCAGAAAATTTATAATACAGAAAAACAACCACTCAGTGCAATCTTGTAAGCCAACTGCTACGTTTTTGTTTCTCCACCCAGAAAAAAATGAGTAATTTAAGTTTAGTACCTTAGAAAGATTGTAGAAGAAAGTGTTCTGCAGATCTGGATCATCTGTGAAAGTAAGCTGGTGAATGCACTGTGCTCCTTTGAGCTTCTTCAGAAGCCACAACCCGGAGTTGAATAAAGAGTTTGAGCTGTAAAGATACCCCAAGTGTGGCCCAGATATAGAGACGTATGTATAAAGGTATTTCAAGAATGGTTCCATTATGCTCTCTGTGTAAACCAAAGCATCACATTATATACTAAATTACATGACTAATAAATAAGATGGCCAGAAGACCATGGAAGCGTACCTGCTAGGGCAGTTCTTAGAATGACGTTTCCAATTGAATGCCCTACAAAGCTAAGTTTGATATTCCTGAAGCCTCCAGATCTTGATGCTTTATCTAGTTTCCTTTTAAGGAAAGACGTCACCTCTTTAGCCAGCCTAGAACCCATTTCTCTGAAGTCTCCAGATGTTTTGTCTTCATTCACCTCTGACATAAGAAACTCTGCTCCAGGATCTATCAAAAGCCATTGATTCCGTACAAGTCGTAAATCCAGATGATGTCCCTGTTTACATGTAAGTCGAGTTAGAGGAAATGAGTCCCCTGACATGTGCTCTATAACTACAATGCAATATTCTAACAGAAAATAAAATAATAATAATAAAAAATAAAAAATAAAAAACTACATCTAAGTACAAAACATGTGAAACTCAGATTTCAAAATTACACATAATAATGTTGGAGATAGAACTCAGTCCAGGAGCATAGTTTCTGTTGATTGAGAAGGTTGGGAACTTGTTATAGTGGCTATGATGTTCGAAAAAGAACCAAGTTATGTACAATAAATGTCTCATGATCAACAGACAGCAGAAGCTGCTAAAAGACCAAATATCCTCTGAGAACCTTTTTCCATATATGTAACCTACCAGAAACTGCTAAAAGGCCAAATATTCATGTCTAACTTATAAAAAAGGTACATCTCTAAGATATTCCTTAGAAAGCAAGGATATTTCAAGATGATAAAAGATCAGATCTGACCGAGCTTGAGCTTCATATTGAATGATCGAGAATCTTTTGACTTACCCATTGGAAAATAAATTCAACTTAATTTTCGACATATACAAAATTTTACAAGAAGAATAATTTCAAATATTAAAATTTACGCCTATTAGTCATAGGCATGTACTAACGAACGTTCATGCTTCTCGGTTCAACTGAGACTACTTAATAGTAAGTTTTACTTTTAAATACTATATGAAATCAAATCAGTTATTCGATAAAACCATATAGCAATGGATGTCATTGGAAAGATCCCGGTAAAAGCTTTCCTTTACTGAAACTGATGTAAGAATTTTAAAATTAATGATAAATATTCTAAAGAGTGGCAATTAATCGTCTTTGTCAAATATAACCAACAATGAATTGTTTATGGTTTTAAATACATTTCAGTGAACTACTTTTATGACCCTACCAGTTTCAACTAGAGAGGGACAATATGGGAAATAATTGACAAAAATGGGTCAGGTTCATCAGGCTTCATTTCTATGACTTGTCCACTTTGCTTTATATAGTAGTATAGTTAGATAGGTTAACATCAATAGCAGAGTGACTATGGGGTCTAACATAACCTTGAGCCAGTAAGTTTTCACCCAACTTGCCAATCAGCATAGAATATTTTAGCACTAACAACTGATCCTAAGATTGAAATTTCAACCTTAAAGACACCTTTGAATATTGAAAACCTAAACAATGCTGCTTGGAGCTTTATTTGACAAGCAAAATCCTGTTACTTCCCAGTTTTTTACTAGCTAATAAACCACTTTGCAGCTTACACAAAAGTCATCTGGACAATGTTCAAAATAGAATTATTTGCCAGCATAAATATTGGTGACAAAATAATTCGCATCGATCAAAAACGTACCATTTTACTTTCTTAACAGAAAGAAATCTATGATTGGAGCTACTCTCTTTTTTTTTCTCTGATAAGAATGATTGGAGCTACTCTCTTTTTTTTTCTCTGATAAGAATGATGGGAGCTACTCATTACAATTTAAATCATGACAACACATTTAAAGGGGAAATAAAACACACTTATCAAATATCAATGACAAAAGCAATAGGGAACATAAATATGATCTTGGTGGGGAAACAGAACATGCCTGAAATCCATGCACAAAGACAACAAACTTTAAAATACGACCATTTTGTTGGGGGGCAGCTGTAGATAACTTGTTTCCACCCTCAACAGAATGTCCCATCAGTAAGCCAGTTACATCCTTCTGGTCCACATAGCTAAAGTATGAATTGCTGCTGGTGGTACGCCGTGGAGCATTAACGACGCGCTCTACAATTATAACAGGAACACGCGAAGAATTGCCAAAAATATGCATGTCTTGAATTGACCTATTGTTAATCTGCACATCTGAATTTTTCAGATCACATTGAACTAAGAAGTAAAGATAGAAAATAAAAGTTTCCAAGTATAAGCAATAACTCACCCTCATTTGTGCAATACCTCGTCGATGAAGCTCAGCACGTGTAGATGCAGCGTGAGCTGGCTGTATAGCATACAAGGAAAGATCCGGATTCAAAAGCATTGAACTAGTATACAAATTAGGCAAAACATGAAATTTTATAATGACAATTTTAAAATTCAAAACAAATATCTTGAGGTGGTGATATAATTACATCATCACTTAACTTCCGAGAAACTGAAATTTTTCCACGGCCACTATGGTGAGACTCATCAGATCCACTACTCAAATAATGATGAGGCATCTCAACCTTAGAGTACACCATCCAAATTGACCATTCAGCTCTTCGATCATTAGCCCATGCATCACGCAGAAACTCCAGTATCTTGGTTTTATTAGCCCTAATTTTAAGTAAAACATTAGTGTGTGAACACTTCATAGATAAAAAATAAGCAAAAACATTATATGATACTTATAAAGTGAGATATCAAGATAATTTTGAACGAATATCAAGAGAATTTTGAACAACCAAGGAATGCTTGACATTGTTTGGTCTAAAAAAAGATACTAGACAGAAGTGACATGGAAGTAGAATGGGGACTTGTTACAATGCATAGGAGGTCAAACCAATTTGACAATACATAGTAGCGTGAGATAGGTTGTGATAAGTGATAACCCGGCCAAGGTGATTTTTTTTGTTGGTTAATAAAGATCTCATTAAAATCAAAAGAGGTCAAGCCTCATGTAGATGAAAAGATCACACAAAGGCTAGCAGCAAAATGTGAGATATGGCTCATGAAATCAATTCGTCTCCCTTGAAGGAAAATATGCACAAAAGGTAAAAACAGTAAATTAAAAAAATAAAATAAAATAAAAAAAGACCGCACATTCTTAACATGAAAAATAAAAAAGTTGCGCATCCAGAAATATATCAGCATTCTTTCACACATCTTACAGTAAAGCTCTACGAAGGTAGAGTTAGCATGAAGAGTTGGGCTATCAAGTAAGAAGTGCTTGATAACCCAACAAAATAACAAAAATAAGTACTAAATAAATAAACAAATAGGATTCCCAGTTCATTGTTTTCTGATAGAAAACAATGGGAATCAATATCAATTTATTTGATTGCTTCTAAGAATAATGCAGGCTTGCTTCTATTAGATCTGGAAACGGGAGTACCCCACCAAATCTTTCACAAATATTAAAAGGCCTATAAGCCATTATCCTTCTTTAAGCAAATACTTGCAATATCATCAGATAATGGATATAGGATACAAAATCCTTATATCCCATAACAATTACAAATATGCTCATGGCAGTAAACAGCAGGTCAATTGTGAAAATGGTCAGCTTCACCTTTGTAAGTGAAACTGTGATGAAATGGTTTTACATTCCTACAAAGCTTGCTCGATGTAGGATCAGACCTACCTAATCAACCGTGTAATCAGCTTAAGCACTGGAGTGAATAAGTACATAGACGCTAATAAAATAAAGAAATTTATAGAAACACTATATGAATTCTAACAAATTTACTCTTTTTTTTTTCCTAGAAAGGCACCATTAGGTGAACTTTTCTATCAGCAAAGAAATTGTATTTGTATTACTAACAGAAGGACAAAAAAAAATTCCAGGTACACAATGTCTATAAATTAAGGTTAGCGCAAAAAACAGATAGCCTAGGCTAAGCTGTAACAGAATTTAAGAAAATAAAATAGGCCAATCTCCAAAATATAATGAAGGGTTTACCCGGAAGTGAGAACCCAATGAAATAGCATACAACACACATGCTTCTTCACTTTCAAAATGTGGCACACTGTTTCTCAATTTCCAAAGCACCCAACAGATAGCAAAAGGGAAAAGCTTCCAAAGTTTACAGAATCTTCCATTTACAGAATGGGTTTCCAGCTACATAACACCCTCCTAAAGGTGGCGCTATCAGCAAAAGGTGTTTTACAGGAGGTGGGAGGAGAGGATATGTCGGAAGAGAGCATTTCCAGTATTGCTGGTGGTTTCGGTCATTCGGAGAAGTTGGGGGTAGGCGGAAAGGGGTTGTCGAAGGTTCAGGAGGTGTTTATGGACAGCGTCATGATCGAGGAGATGAGACGGGTGGTTCGATCTCGGTCGGAGTCCTCTTCCTCTTCTATTTTTTCTGCTCCCCGAAAGCTTCTAGGGACCGATAATACAGCTTTAGGGGATTTTTTGGTCAGTTCGTCGGCCTTTATAGGGAGCAACTATTACATAAATAACAGGGCCCGTAAGCTGGGCGAGAGGGAAGAGGGAAGTGAAGGGTTGGTGGAAGGTATTAACTCTAGTCTTATTTGCTTCTCTAAGAGGTGTAGGAATGAGGAAGTTTCAGGGGAAGATGTATTGTTGGAAGCAGAAAAGGTGTTGGGACCTATTCCGTTAGCTTGTTGCACAGAATCTGAATATCTTCAGGTGAAGAATAGAGATCTTGATGATTTGTTGGTGGAGTTTTCGTCTGGTTGTGTGTACGAAGATTACGAAGGTATGTCGGAATGGGTGTTAAAGAAGATTTCTCGTTTTGGGGGTTTTATAGTAATCTCTTGGGAAGGTTTCGAGGCTCAAGCCTTAGAGCTATTTTCTGCTATAGAAAGTAGACATCTGGAGAAGATAAGGAGTAATAAAAAAATTTTGAGGGAATTGAAGAAACTGAACTGGAATTTGAAAGAACCAGTCAGCCCTTGTTTAAGGATGGGAGACTCTCCGGGAGGTAGTTCAAGGAAAAGGAGGTAAGTCAAGTTTTTGATGAAGCTTAAAATTTTGAGCTGGAATGTGAGAGGGGTGGGAAAGAAGGATAAAAAGGTGATGATTAAAGGTGCTATGGGGGAATGGAAGGCTGATATAGTTATGTTTCAAGAGACTAAGTTGGAAGTAGTGGATAAATCAACAATGTTACAGTTATGGGGTCATAGCAGAGCGGATTGGGTGTATAAATCAGCTTGGGGAGCTTCAGGGGGGGATGCTTTTAGCTTGGAAGGCGGAGATGTTCCAATTAATACATTCGAAGATTGGAGCATACTGTATTTCAGTGATATTGAAGGAATTAGGAGTGAATGGGAGGAATCTGAAGATGATATCTACTGTGTATGGTCCTAATGACCATTCTCTTCTTCAGACTTTGTGGGAGGAGTTGGAGAGGCATAGGAGGGGGTGGGACATTCCGTGGTGTGTAGGAGGCGATTTTAATGTGATCAGATTCTGTTCTGAGAGATCCAGTTGTGTCAGATTGGATGCGTACATGAGTAGTTTTTCGGACTTCATTGATAGGAATCTTCTATTAGATGTTCCGTTGTTGGGGTCTGAGTTTACTTGGACGAATAATCAAGAGAACCAGATAAGTTCAAAGCTCGACAGATTTTTAATTTCAACTGAGTGGGAAGAAGCATTTGCAGAGATTCAAGCGGTCTCTTTGGCTAGGCCAACGTCTGATCACATGCCGATTTTGCTGTTAAATGAGGACAGGGTGGAGAGGAGTCCATTCAGATTTGAAAATATGTGGTTGGAAGAAGGCTTTGTGGGACTGGTTAGAGAATGGTGGGTCAGTTTCCAGGTGGTAGGGTCTCCAAGTTTCGTGTTTTATAGGAAATTGAAGTTGTTGAAGGAAGTTACCAAGAAATGGAACAAGGAGAAGTTTGGGAGGGTGGAAAATAGATTGGGTAAGTTATTAGATAAAATTCAGCATCTGGATGGGGTAGAGGATAAGGGTGAGATGAGCAGGACAGAGAGTATGGAGAGAGAAAATCTTAAAAAGGAGTTTGAAAGGGTGGCAAAATTAGAGATCAGTTGGAGGCAGAAATCAAGAGCTCTATGGTTACAAGAAGGAGATAAAAATACCAAATTCTTCCACAAGATGGCAAGCGCAAGGAATAGAGTAAACACAATTAAAAAGTTGGTGGTAGATGGTGTGGAATGGATAGAAGAGGAAGGGATCAAGAAAGTTGTGGGAGGTTTTTATAAGAAGTTGTTTTCAGAGGAAGCCGATTTTAGACCAAAGTTGGATGGTTTGAGGGTGGATAGCATTTCTAGTGTGGTGGCAGAGGAATTGGAGAAAGATTTCACAGAGGAGGAGGTGAAGGGGTTGTTATGGAGTTAAAAGGGGATAAATCTCCGGGACCGGACGGTTTCTCTTTAGCCTACTACAAGCAGTGTTGGGAGGTGATTAAAGAAGACTTGATGGGGGTTTTTGCAGAATTCTTCTCTAAAGGTAGTGTGGTTAGAAGTGTTAACTCTTCCTTTTTGGCTCTTATACCCAAGAAGGAAGGTGCAGTGGATGTTAGGGACTTTCGCCCTATTAGCTTGGTAGGGAGCTTATATAAGATTATTGCTAAGGCGTTGTCAAATAGGCTTAAGAAGGTGATTGGGGGACTCATTCGTCCTAACCAAAGTGCGTTTGTGGGAAGGAGACAGATTATTGATGGTGTATTGATTGCAAATGAGTGTATAGACTCGGTTTTGAAAAGAAAAGAGAAGGCACCGATTTAATAGGTGGATATGGAGAAAGCATACGATCATGTTAATTGGGAGTTCCTCATTTACATTTTGGGATGAATGGGTTTCGGAGCTAAGTGGATATCATGGATTAAATTTTGTATATCTACCCCAATTTTTTCAGTGCTGGTCAATGGGTTGTCAGTGGGTTTTTTCAACGGCTCTAGAGGAATTCCTCAAGGTGACCCTCTTTCCCCCTTTCTCTTTCTTTTGGTGGTGGAATACTTGGGTAGGATGTTGGTCCGTACTGAGGAGATTGGCCTTATTAGAGGTATCCAGGTCACTGATTCAGCTCCTAGCATTTC
>JAUPMG010000014.1:15603817-15617603 GCA_031762675.1 Pachysandra terminalis | reverse complement strand
GACCGGGGATCGGACGATCCTTTTTTTTGGGGTGCTTCTCGGACCGAAACCGACTCGGGGATCGTCCCCTTCCGATCTCGAGTTGGATCGTCCGATCCAACTCGGGATTGGACGATCCTTGACACTATGGCTCCAAGAGCTATGGTCCGCAGGGATATGGACCATGGTTTCACGGATCGGACGATACCGATCCTTACTGGCCGGTCCGACCGGGACCGGACCATAGCGGTCCGGTTCCAACCCGCGATACAAAGGAATGTATCGTTGGGTTATGGACCGGCGGTCTGGTGACCAGTCTCGCCGGTCCGGTGACCCAATACGTCAGTCTGACGATCGGTTCCTCTAGTCCAGCGTCTGGTACAGCCGATCCACCGGTCTGGCAACCGATACAGCCGGTCTGAATTTTTTTATTTTTTATTTTTTGCTTTCTGTACCGGAACCGGTCGGGATCGATCTGGCCTCCGGTTCCGGTATTTTAAACCTTGATATGGACGAGTCTGGGACCAGGAGTACCACATGTTAGAGAGGGGTATGGATATGGTCAAGGGTTCTTTCCAGAGAACCCGCCATTCCCATCAAGATATGATCCTAATGTATATCCTTATGGTCCCTATCCACCACCATCTATGCCTGTTCAGACTCACCGTATCCGTCACCTACTATCCTCGGCATCCACCCATGGGGATGTTGGTGAATATCAGTCCACGGTTTCTTTCAATAGTTCGAAGAAATAAGTTGGGACTACACCATAAATTCAATTCAAAAGATTTTCTCTCTAGAAGTAGCAAGCATTTCACCATCGTTCGCTGTCGTTCCATCACTGTCGTCCCTTTCCATCATCGTCGTTCCTTCATTCCAATATCAGACAATTTATGTTAATACAAGACCACCTTTTTTATTCACTGCGTCGTCCCTTTCCATCATCGTCGTCCCTATCCATTGCAAGTTATTCATTTTTTTAATCTTTGCAATATTTCGAGTAACTTGGATGTAGTATATTAGTTTTGACACTCCCTGACATGCCACTAAAATTCCCCATTTTTCCCAATGTTTAACAAACGCTTCCCACATTTGCCTGATTTATACCAAATTGAAATTTCTAGCAATATTTCCTTATTATATAGATATAATATTTCTTTTCTTTTTTTCTTATGAAAGCAAAATTCAAGACCTAGCCTTTGTGCAGATCCCAAGTTTGAAAGTAACTAGATATCATGTATCCTTTATCAACCATTCTTGTTCTATTCATGCTACATGTACAATTTCGATGTTTATCCACTTTTAGCATTAGCTTGCCAATGACATCTATCAAGACGGCATTGACTTCACTTTCTAGGTCAATCCCCAAATCTACTATGTTTTAACCCCCAAGGTACTCTTTCAAGAAGACAATGTGTCCTTCCAAGTTCCAACCTGTCATCCCCTGAATAGTGGGATCCAATTGACGCCATCAACAAAACTTTGTTTCAAGACGCCTCAAGTTCATCTAATCATTCAACTCCATCCACTCGAATTGAACTATAAATATCCTCAAACAAGGTAACTTGCCTAGTTTATTTTTTTAGTTTTTTTTTGAACAATGAATTGTATAGTGTTATCAGCCTTCAGAACTCTGCACCTGACTTTTCAAGAACATCAAATCCTCATATGTGGAATCTTCAGTGTGCACCATATATTTTGAGTTAACACCCACTATCCCTTTACACACTACTGAGTTAAGATTATCCTCCATCTGTGAATCAACATGATATCCTTTGTTTATTGTCTACAAATGAATTGGGAACTATAAATCTTGTATAAACCTGAAATTTTAAAACCAAATGATAACACACTTCAAAATTCTCCGTAGTCACCTGTATCATAAATTTTGTTTACAAACATATATGGGTTTAACACTATGTTGGAGTGCCCAAAACTAGGGTTATCAAGGGATCGGACTTAGATCCGAATTCCACCCTTATTGAGTCCAAAAATATCAATATGGTTGCATCCTCATATCCAATGGATCAAATATGGGACTAGACATTCAAATCCGAATTAATTTGGATTTGAATATGAACCCACCTATGTCCGAGCCAATTTTGTATTAGACCTTTAAAATCTTAAATTAAGACTTGATTTATATTAAATAAATACTCTTTATAATTATTTAAATAACATTTACGTTGAAAACTATATTAAAAGTGTTGTGAGGATGGAGACTATTAATAGAAAACCAGCTGGGGACGATTTTCTTCCCCAGCTGATGTGGTACTAAACGAAAACACACACAACCTAGCCAGTGTTCTACATAAACTTACCTCCACTAAGCGAATAATTGTTAGTTGGGTGGTTCACCAAAGACAGCTCCCGTTCAAGGATTTAAAAGCTTGAAATCAAAATTTAGGTCGGATTTGGTTTTTTTTTTTTTTGATAACTTGGGTGTCCGGGGCTTAGGCCCGACTAATCCCAAGTAAGAGGCTTGAGCAGCAACCCACCGCCGCGACCTCCCACTTAAATCCGAACCTGCCCAGCTGGGGAATCGAACGTGAGACCGTGTGCCTAACCCACACAATCCCCTATTCGCCCTTACCAACTGAGCAACCCTTGGGTCGGTTTTATTTGGATTCTCCTTCGTATCCGATTTTACTGAATTCAAATATTAATTTTAGTCTCTAAAATCTGGGGATTCCGACTGAATACGAAGTTGCATATAAAATTTTTGGTTCAAATGTGGTTCTAGACCAATCTGAACTGTATTCGACTACAGCCCTACCCAAAACTAGACTTTTGACTTTACCCTCTCCTCATAACTGGTCTCAAGACCACCAAATATTGCATCATTTCATAGTTTGATGACATAAAATGCATCTTCCTTCCTCCCATTAACCTGTTCCATGCAAATTTTTTTCTTTTTTTGATAAATAACAAGCAGTTTATTAAGATAGCCAATACCAGTACAAATACAAAAAGGGTAAGGGGGGCGTGCAAGATGCGCACAAAAGCCCAAAAAAGCATACACAAAGTGTAAAATAACAAAAGTCAAAAAACAAAGCAACGTGTTCTAAAAGATAAGGACACCAGTGAAAACCAAGAAATTGTCCCCCAGGACTCCATCAACACCCTCACCCTCCGTCACGCACCGTGTGTGGAGAAGACCTAGCCACCTCCGACCATCCTACCAGTATATTAGTCATGGAGAATCTTCTAAACGCAGGAAGAATCACCATCCATGAGCAAACCATAAGTAGAATAGATTCGATAATCAGCCTGGTCAATCTGACTCTGTCTTCAAACACTCTTATGTTCCTCTCCCCTCACAAAACCCAGAGTGTTGTGCCATACACCGAAGTACATCAATCTGTCTCTCACACCTAACCCAAGGAACCTCCACTAGATCAGACACTCACCAATCTCCTCAGGCATTACCCATCCGACACCAAGTCTGCAGAAGAAGGAAGCCCATACCTCTCTAGCCGCAGAGCAATGTAGGAAAAGATGGTCAACTGATTCCCCTGCCTCCTTACACATACAAAACACATGGGGTGAAATCATCTGGGATGACCACCTTTGAAGCAAGTCACAAGTATTGATCTTATGAAGGATCGCGGTCCAAATAAATGCCTTAATTCTGGGGGGGAGTAAAGGGTAACCAGACATGACGAAAGGGGAAAGAGACCTGGATAGACTCAGGTCGGATGACAGAAAAAAAAGTTCACATAGAAGACACCATTGCTACAAGGGCTCCAAATCCGACGGTCCCTGCAGTCGGAATCAATAGAAACCTCCCCCAGATCAACAAAGAAAGCCCCAAAATCTACTACTTTTACAGGTCGCAAATCTCTACGGAATGGGAGGTTCCAAACCAACCCCGAGACAGACCAAGAAAGGACATCAGATACAAGAGAATCCCTAGCGGAGGCCACTCGGAAGAGACAAGCAAACCGAACAGCAAGGATAGATTCTCCCCACCAAAGATCATACCAAAAGCGAACCCGACTCCCATCCCCAACACTAAATCTGATGAGGCTAGAAAACGAAGGGAAGATCAACGAAGCCTCCTTCCAGATACTAGCTCTACTCTAGAACATCTAACTGAGGAATTACAATCCCAGCCATTACCCGCCGAATTTACTGTGAATCACTCTCCGCCACAAGGTCTCCCGTTCCTCGCTAAATCTCCATAGTCATTTACCCAATAGCGCCATGTTACGATGAGCGATATTTCCCAAGTTGAGGCCCCCTGCTTCTGTCTTCGAGCAAACCGACTCACTTAACCAAATGATACTTCTTATGACCTCCTCCCTCCCACAAGAAATCTCGTTGTAGTTTTTCTAGACACTTCACAATACTGCTAGGTGCCGTAAACAACGATAAGTAATAGACTGGAATATTAGGCAATGCGGCTTTAATAAGAGTGATTCTCCCTCCTAACGACAAGTATCCTTTCTTCCAAGTGGTTAACTTCTTCCCAATCCTATCCACCACTAGATCCCAGAAGCTAATAGACTTGGGGTTACCACCAAGTGGTAAACCCAGGTAAGACAACGGACACTCTTGTACCCTACACCCTAGGATTGATGCAAAAATCCCCACCCTCTCCTGATTCATATTCATCCCCACCAAGCTACTCTTTTCCAAATTCACCTTTAACCCTGAAACCATCTCAAAACATCTAATAATAGACTTGATCCAATGGGTTTGGCATTCCTCCACATGAATAAAGAGAAGGGTATCATCTGCAAACTGCAAGTGTGATACACTCACTCGATCTCTACCCGCCTTAAAACCCAATATCAACCCAAGTTCCTCCCATTTAGACATAAAACAGCTCAGCACGTCAACTACCAAGGTAAAGAGAAAAGGGGAAAGTGGATCACCCTGTCTCGATCCCCGAGTAGGAGCAACAAGACTGTACCACAATTTCACAAAAAAGACAACATTCCGTATACAACCTGCAATCCACTTTCTCCATCTAATTCCAAAGCCTTTCCATTCCATCACTTTGTCAAGAAAGTGCCACTCCACCCGATCATACACCTTTTCAAGATCAAGTTTCAAAACCATTGCCCTCTTTACCGGTCGTCCTCCATTCTTCAACTACTTCATTAGCAATTAAAACGCTATCCAAAATTTGTCTACCTGCCATAATTACGCTCTGATTTAAAGCCATCAAGTCTCCAATAACCATTTTCATCCTGGAGGCCAAAATCTTAGCTATAATCTTGTACAGGCTGGTAGTCAAACTTAAACGCTTGAAGTCCTTAAGTTCCAAGGCACCGGCTTTCTTTGGGATAAGAGCAATGAATGTAGCATTTGTAGCCTTATTAATCACCCCTCTCAAAAAACTCTTGAACCACACAAATGAGATCATTTTTCACTATCTCCCCACACTCTTGATAAAACGCAATTGTGAAACCATCCGGGTCTAAGGCTTTATCTCTATCTAACTCCCAAACCACCTCCTTAATTTCCTATTCCTCAAAAGGCCGCTCCACCCACTCGACATGCTGTACATGATATATAAAAGAAAGAAGAACAGAATACAGTAAGCCAAACAAAAAGGAGCCGAGCGCGCAAGCTGGGCACCAAAACACGAAAGCAAAAGAAAATAAAGAGTATAAAAACCAGAAAAATGCACAACAAGGGCCTATGCCCTAGACAAAACTATCATCCAAAGTCCCCAAACATCTCTACTGATGGAATGCCCACAACATGTCCTCTCTACTGGCTCCATCAACGATCTGCCAATACATTACCAGATCTGAGAATGTGATTAAATGAAGCCTAGGCCAGACTACCCCAAAACCTCGCCACTCTAATAAGGTGAGCGAACCGCCAAGGGCTGGTCACTGGACCAAACATCCAAGAGATCACAGATGTGGAATCCCCCTCAACTATCACCTTGTTACAACCCATACGAACTGCTTCCCTAACTTCAGTAAACAAAACAAGTAACTTGGCCTCGTGGAATCACCTAAACCAATTGGGCCTAAGAACGCATGAATGATCTGTCCATCATGACCCTTGAGCACTCCTCCGATGTCAGAGGACCCCAGGTTTCCTAAAGAAGATCCATCAAAGTTTACTTTAACAATCCCCCAAGTGGGGGCTGCCACTGAACCACTGACTGAATGACCTATGGAGATGTTAGAGCAAACTCTGACCAGCCCGCAAGAAGATCTGACATAGATATCCCCCTAAAGTCAGGGGGACCACCATCCACGAACATACCATCACCAAAATAGCCTCAATGATCGAGCTTGTCGATCTACTACTATCCTCAAATACTCTCAAATTTCTCTCCCCCCAAAACACCCAAAGAGTCGCATGCCACACCCCCTGATACATCACCTGCCTCTCACCCCCAATCCTAGAAATCTCCATCGGTCAAATAAAGCACCCACCTCACCTGGCAGGACCCATCGCACCCCCAATCGAAGTAAGAAAAAAGCCCAAACCTCCCTGGCCACTGGGCAATGAATGAACAAGTGATCAACCGACTCTCCCTCCTCTCGACAGATGAAACACATATGGGACGAAATTGCACAAGACAACCCGATTAGCAATCCAGTCAAAAAAGAAAAGGCCGGGCACTTTAAGCCTAACAATCAATCACTGACATATATAAATAAGACAATACAGTCTTTACCAATCCTAGTAGGCTATTGATATTTTCTTTTCAGCATCTCCAACTGCTACATGTGTCATTCTAGTTCCACTTGTCAGACTTGAAGCAATCAAATTGGTTCATTAGTCCTTTAAACACCATCTGAATTAACTCCACCATGTTAACAATTCTCTCATTATATCCATCACCCACTGCCTATGTGCTATTTTTCCTTTTTCCTTGCTTCAGATTTACGATTATCAGTTTTCCAATGCAGGACTCACTATCGAAAGCTGATTCATAAAATGACTGCACACACAAAGAAGTATGGTAGCCGGACATCTACTAAACATAAATGGTAGTATTTTAAGTTAATGAGGCTAGGAAGTGAGATGAACATGAAAATAAAAATAATAAGAGAAGAAAGAAAGACTTAGTAAAGGAAGAGATAGGATAGCTCACTAGTAAGGCAAGAAAAGGGGGAAGTACTTCAGGTGGTGGTGAAATACTGTGCTCTCTGAACTGTAGCTAGCAGTGCATACAAACTTGTCAGCAGGAGAGTGTGCATGTGAAAGTGTGCATACGAACTTGTCAGCAGATGGACTGACAGATAAAAAAGATCCTACTTGCTGCATATGAACATATGCAGTGACACATAATCACGTGGATGTAAGGTGTCTGCTGTAACTGTAAAGTTATGTAGCACATGATGCAAATCCTGCAAAGGGACTAGTCCAGTGAGTGAAAAGTCTCACGAAAAATAGTCATTATATGGATAACTCCTACGCAATCCAAAGAAATTACAGGGAAATACAACATGGAATGACGTGAAACCGCATACAAAAAACAAAACTAGCAAGAGATTCAGTTGAGATGGTTTGGACATTTAAATGGATACCCATACAAGCAACTGTGAGGAGGTGTGAGATGGTGCAACTTGAATGGTCCAAGAGGGTTACCACTACAGGAAGACCAAAAAGGACCTGGATGGAGTTGGTTAGAAAATACATGTGCAAGCACATAGGTAAACCGAAGATATGGTTTTGATAGGTCAAAATGGTGGAACATGCTTCATGTTGACAACCCAACTAGTTGAGATAATGCATTACAGTTGCGGTTGTACTGTTGTTGGATTATAGAAAACAGTTTATGATTCAAACTTGAAAATTAAGATTAAGAGAACAGGTAGGAAGAATATAGATAAGAAGAAGGAAACAACTAAACGGTGATTCAATGGAACTAACGGAAACCCATGAATCATGAACTTTGACCAAATAGCTAAAGATTCAGCAGAACAGACCACCAGGAAAGTCCTACTAAAGCGAAACTTCGTACTAAAGAAAACCTAAAAACAACTACTCAATGATACAATCAACCCTTGGTAGGCCATTGATCTACGCCATAAACCACGGATGGTTTGTGGGTATGTGGGCTGACTTACAAGCTTGCATGTACACGAGTTCCTTCAACAACACATTCAAGGCATGTAGAAAGCTACCAGCGAATGAAAGGAAACATTCAAGATCATTTCATTCACTTACACAAAATTAGCTGATGCATTATAGGTAGCATAAATTACATCTTAACAAACAAGCAATAAATTGATCTGGAATAATCACTCTATATATATAGCAGCTATAGGTAGCATGAAAGCCCATGACATTATAACAAACAAACAATAAATTGATCTATAGAAAGTTTTTCTCTAGATATACCATGGTTGCACGGATCGGACGATACCAGTCCGTACCAGCCAGTCTGGACCGGAACCGGACCATAGCGGTCCGGTTCTAACCCGCGATACAAAGGATTGTATCGCTGGGTTATGGACCGGCGGTTTGGCGACCGGTACTGCCGGTCTGTGACTGGTTCCAGCGGTCCGGTAACCGACACCGCCGGTCCGGCAGCCTGGCAACATGTCCAGGCTGGTCCGGCTACGGTCTGAAATTTTTTTAATTTTTTTTTTTTTTTGCTTTCTGTACCGGATCCGGACCGGAACCGAACGGGATCGGTCCGGTCTCCAGTTTGTAAACCTTGAGATATACCAGCTAATTTCTGTTAAAGACAATAATAGCAGAAATTCTATTATCTATATTAGCACAGTGAACCATTATTAGCTCTCCGTACCCTGTAATACATGCTTTCACCAGCCAAACAACTCAACTTCTCTTTCAGAGAATAATATTGTGATTGCAATAGAACTGTTCCTTATTGAGACGGGATCTCAGTTTCAACAGAAAAAATGGGTTAGAGACAAGGAATCCAATCTCAGATTCAGGAATTGAACCATTGAACCCCAAGACTGAATCGAGTCAGCATTTTTCAACTTCCTAAGACAACCTACTTCCAAACTTAAGTGAATTCGCTAGCTTAACAAATTACCAAACTTGATTTATCCTTTCAAGGATTTGTTCGAAAAGTCAGTAAGCACCAGTTTTAGCTTAAAGGAAAACTTAATAACAGCATGTCATATTGACGTATAAATAGCAATGACGAAGTGGCAAGCACAAACTTAAAGATGAACCTAAGGAAGAAGAAATAATGTAAATAAAGGCATCATTGTTGCACATGAAAGTGAAAAAAGGAGGGGGGGAACTAAAAAAAAAAAGGGCAAGCACAATTAACCATGATAGACAGGTATAGGTTCCAGGAAAAGAGAATCTGTTAAGAGAGTACATACTTGATTATACTCATCATAATTTTCACCACCAACTTCTTCCGCTGTGTAATAGCCACTGAAACGTTCCAGGTCATTCCAATAAATCAAATTGCACAATAATCACTATAGGTATGATTGAAAGGAACTATATCAAAATGTAAATTTTTCTAATTATGTAATTGTTATTGCAATCTGTTTACCCATCTTATAAACATGAATTGGTGACAAACCTGGGTACCTTCGATGGAGGAATGTAAGTACCAGCTTTCAGTAGAACGATGTGTACGCTTATGTCAACAAGCACAGAATGGAAAGCATCGAAATGGACAGGGCAGTACGAATGCAAACCCAGAAGAGCTTTTGGAGGAATGCGAAATTCATGGACTGCGGCAGGAGATGAGTCCAGAAAAGACTGCAACTCGATCCTGTGTACACTTTGATACTGTCACTAACTATGGTTCAGGTATGAGTTCAAAAGGGGGTCACTACTGCAGTTTACATTATCAACAATCTATTGGATTTGAAGGATGACAAAGACAACGGATGCCATTTAAATAATAAATCACATAAAATTGAGATTGATTGCTAACCCATTCTCCAACACTGGTGCATACATGAGCTCAAACTTCAAAATTACAGCAGAAGTGGGTGGGGCCTGAAATTGCAGTCCTGTGTCAGTAGCCAAACTAAAAATGTATGCACAATATCAATGATCTAATCCCAGACACTGAATGTAAGATGGTTATGCCTGCTAAAATAATGCATAGTAAACACTGCCAAATCAAATTTTCCAAAGCAATCTTCTACAATACCCCTAACAAAGATTATAGTTATAGATCATTAACAACACATAAAGAAAGGAAGAATTACCTACCTCATATTTTCCAAGAGATAGATTGAAAGAAATCATGACAGATAAAAGAACATCCTGCCTTGCATATTTGATTCGAAAAGGCTGCGTAGAGAAACTGTTGTCCGTATCATCTATCCTCCAAACTCCGGATATATCTCCCACACCCATATCAGGAGCTGCATCACCATGTAAGATGTCAATATTTCTTAACTCTAGGTTGATCTAAAGATATCTGAATAAAGTATAGCTAGACAACCAACAGCCAAATAAATAAGTAATTCACAAAATTTCGTACTTTAGCAATTTTTTTTTGATAAATAACAAGCAGTTTATTAAGAAAGCCAACATCAATACAAATACAAAGAAGGGAGGGGGCGCAAGATGAGCACGAAATCCCAAAAAACAGACGTAAAGTGTAAGAGAACAAAAGCCAAAAAACAAAGCAATGTGTCCTAAAAGATGGGAACACCAGTGAAAACAAAGAAATTGTCACCCAGGACTCCACCACCTCCATTACCCTCCGTCTTCAATCATTTCTGTAGTTGGAATACCCACAAACAAGTTCTCTCTGCTGACCCCACCTCTAGCCAACCGGTCAGTCATGGCGTTACCATCTCTAGGTGTATGAACAAAAGAAGCATGAATACGCCCACCTAGAAACCTAGACCGCCTGATTAGGTGAATGAATCTCCAAGGAGAACTCTCAGGGCCCTCCATCCAAGATATTACAGAGGCAGTCTCCCTCAATCACTATCTGACTATACCCCACTCTGATTGCCTCCCTAACTCCAGTAAGAAGAGCGAACAACTAAGCCCTTGTAGAATCGTCAATCCCAACTGGTCCAGAATAAGCAAGTAGGATCTGTCCCCTGTGGTCTCTACTCTTTAAACACCCCTCCAATACCTGAATGCCCTGGATTCCCAAAGGAAGATCCATCAAAATTCACCTTAACCAATCCCTCAACAAGGGCCTACCGTCTAGTCACAATACGTCAGTCATAGAAAACCCTCTAAAGGTAGGAAGAATCACCATCCATGAGCAAACCATATGAAGAATAGAGTCGATAATCAGCCTGGTCGATCTAGCTCTGTCTTCAAACACTCTCAGGTTCCTCTCCCCCCACAGAACCCAAAGTGTTGCATGCCATACATCCAGATACATCAATCTATCTTTCTCACCTGACCCAGGGAACCTCCACTGGATCAGACACTCACCAACCTCTTCAGGCATCACCCACCCGACACCAAGCCGGCACAAGAAGGAAAGCCCATACCTCTCTAGCCACAAAGCAATGCAAGAAAAGATGGTCAAGTGATTCCCCTACCTCCTTACACATACAACACATATGGGGTGAAATCATCCAGGACAGCCACCTTCTCTGAAGCAAATCACAAGTATTAATCTTATGAAGGATCGCGGTCCAAATAAATGCTTTAATTCAAGGGGAATAAATAAAAGGTAACCAATCACGACGAAAGAGGAAAGAGACCTGGATAGACTGAGGTCGGAGGATAGAAAAAAAGGAATTCACTGAGAAGACACCGTCACTACAAGGGCTCCATATCCTACGGTCCCTACACTCAGAATCAACAAATACCTCCCCCATATCAACAAAGAGAGCCCCAAGCCTTAAGTATAAAACAATACTGAGACAGATGATGTTGATTGACCATGGTTTAAAATATAGGTACCATAATGGGTATCAGTCACAACAGAATCAATATGTATCAGTACATATCGACTATTACTTATCCGTTGTCAACCAAAACCATGACGTATCAGAGTGAAATTACTTTACTATTAGGTTTCATGTCGACCCCTCACGAAACCAATATTGGCTGATACATATCAGGTTCATCCAATACTTGAAAATCATCTAATACACTATGGTATACAGATCCTTCAAAAACCACCAGGACATCCATGCCATTATGGATGAGGGCCTGGTTATGGGATCCATGCAAGATATGACATGCCCAAATTTTATATCAAATAAGTATTTGGGAATCATAAAACCAGTTTGGATGACTCAAATAGTATAATAAAAAATAATAATAACTATACCAGTCTTTTTTCTAACAAAAAGGCTATATAACTGAGACCCAGCAGCTGTTTTCAACTGGATGGTGGGGCAGCAACAAACATGAGCACTGAAACTTAACCAAAGCTGGTGGATGCAAGGTTTTAAATTTCGACTTCGTCTGAGATTTTGCCAGGGGGCTGGCGAAATTTTGCCGAAATGGTGAAATATTACCGAAATATAGCCGTGTCGTCAAACTAGAATATGGTGAAATTTCACGGCATGCCGACGAAATTTAAAACCTTGGGTGGATGCAGTCTTCCATTGAAGAAAACTTGTGACTAACATTCAATTTGGATGGAATGAATGAGAGATGTGTAAATACGACAGGAAAAAAAAAGAATAAAAAAAAAGAATTGAAATTGAAATATTTTCTCTTGATAGTTTGAAAGCATATAAGAGAAGAGAAAACAGAAGTCCAAACACTTTATCTCATAGTCTACCGGAAAGTTAATTTCCATTGCTGAATCTTCTAGGTTGCAACAATAGGAATGGCAGAGGCAGTGATTGGGGTGGTGAAGGTGGCAGT
This sequence comes from Pachysandra terminalis, assembly GCA_031762675.1. Taxonomy (NCBI): domain Eukaryota; kingdom Viridiplantae; phylum Streptophyta; class Magnoliopsida; order Buxales; family Buxaceae; genus Pachysandra; species Pachysandra terminalis. The sequence goes on along the minus strand of JAUPMG010000014.1, from coordinate 15,604,892 downwards.
GTAGTAGCAAGGGTGGCAGATTGTAGTAGTTATTGAAAAAGGTGACAGTAAGGGGTATAGGTGGTAGACATCATTTCATGGTGATAGAGGTAGTGCCAATTTATATGTATGGAAAAAGTAGTGGACGTGGTGAGGGCAATGAAGCAGCGATGATGGTCGCGATATTGGTGGTGGTTCGCAGAATCACAGGTGAGGTGGAAGTGATGTAGTTTGAGATGGGAAGGCAACTGGTGGCAAGGGTGGCGGAACAAGTGGAGGTAGGGGACTGTTGGGAGGCGATAATATTGGTGGTTGGTCGAGGTGGTGGGAGTGGTGGAGGTGATGGGGTTGGCAGGGGCAATGGCAGAACAGTGCCGATGGTGCATATGGAGAAGCAAGAAGAAGAAAGTTGGGGAATCAATTAGACCCCCAATCCTGCTTATATCTGTCTAATTTCTCGAACATTTCCAAATTTGGGTTTATAATTTTGACCCCATAAAACGATAGGTTGGACACTTTTTCTTTTCTTTTGCATTTTCTGTCAACAACCAAAGGGAAGGAAAGCCTCGAAAACTGTGATTTCCTTGTCTTTTCACCTGTTGTACCTCAATCCAAAGCTAGAAAAGAAAAATGAAAAAAGATGATGTGATAAGTTAATAGCACAAATTTAAAAGTAAATAGCAAATTATTGAATACATGGCCATCCAAAGAGTATATTTTGAACGCTTTCTCATTCCTTGCTTACAAAATATAGGTTGATGATAGAACTACTTCTGAGATACAGTGAAAGTAGTAACTCTTTTACATATCAATATGGAATTGTAATTCTACTTAATGGAGCTCTTTTGTTCTCTATACTTTCAGTAATAATTCATCTTTTCGGAAGGAAAAAAAAAAAAGCAATACAACACGAAATAATGCATGTTGTCCTAGTCCCACCAATAGTTACTAACATTTTCACTTGTTCTAAATTTAAAGTTGGGTTGTCTAAAAATCTAAAAGCATCGTATACCCATTATAACATCTACCAAAAGGTAAGAAAAAAAAATTACAAAATTTAACTGAAAGCACCTTCATATTGAACAACTCTTGCAGG
>JAUPMG010000014.1:15565318-15581167 GCA_031762675.1 Pachysandra terminalis | reverse complement strand
ACAATTTATTAGCTTACTGCTACCAAACCTGTTTTTTTGCTTTTCAACAGTAAAGCAAATGCTTACCAAACAGTTTTTTTGCTTCATAAAAAGATCTTTTCAAAAGCGGAGAATTTGCTTACGCTTTCTTGCCTCAAACAGCAAGAAAGCATAAGCATTACCAAACGGAGGCATAGTTAGTAAAATACAATGGAAGAAAAAATGTGAGACAAGACTAGAATAACATCATTCTTCTCAAAAGCTCAAAAAGATAACATTTAGAAATCAATATATGTAAGGAAAAGATAAGAAAGACATTTAAACTGAAAGTATAGCCAACACCAATTTTAGGTAGTCAGTCAACTTTCAAATAGCTCTTTTAATCCAAAGTCTTTGACCATAAATATATATATATATTGTAATTTAAAAAGTACAAGATGAAATCTTTATACCGTTCATATTCACTGCAACGTCACTAAAACCACTCTAAAGCTACTAACAGGAATAAGAAGAAAAAAAAACATATCAAACAGAAATCACTATGAAACTTAAGCTAGCTCCCTGATAATTGCTTAAAATGTCAAGGACTGGATTCTCAATGTAAACCAGAGTCATAATCCCATGTAATGAGGCAGTCAATGTGTGTTAGATGAACCTAGTGCATGATGTTGTGTCAATCACTTGGCATTACTGGTAATTTGCTCAATGATCTAAATGCCCAAAAACTATAGTTAAAATACGTGGAACAAGGAGAATCACACTGTGAGCAGCCCCACATAAGTACTAAGTAGATCACATCCCAAAACATTAGTGTAGATAAAATACAAGAATCAAACAATTAAATTCAAACCAGAAAAAAGGTCGACAATTTCTTTTTGATGAAACTCGACATTATGCATTCATAACCAGAATAAAATGTCATTCTCCATGACAAGTAGACAGATTCAGAAGCAAAATGTTGAAAGCACTTAGAAATGAATCTCTCAGGTCAAGTGTTGGATAACTTACTGTTGTTTCATCAGTATCTGCCAAATGTGTAAATAAAATAAACAAAAATAGAGTGGGTCATAAACATTCACCAATGAAACTAAAACGAAGCTTGACTATTTGGTTTTATTATCCCAAATCGTCCCATTTGATTTCAGAAGAGCAATGGAAGAAACACTCTAAAAATGAAGAAAAAATAAATGCTATGGGTAGCTTATCCAAGTAGGGTAATTGATAAAGAAACTTTCTCAGCGGGAAACCAACATTCTGGTTTGTCAAAACTGAACTTCAGAGTCATCAACACAAGTCTTCCGAACTTAAAACGGGGGCTGGATATTTTTCCCCTCCTAACAACATACAAGAAGCGTTAAATTAAACTGTTTATTTATAGGGTTTAAATTAGGGATTCCAGTAAAGCAAACAGGCTATTGCCAAAATGAAATTTTGCATAACAATCAAGCATGATATGCTAAATTTCATGAACAAAACAATTACTTTAATTTCTAAAATCAGAGGAAAAGAAAAGTCAGTCAGGAAGTCAAGCTATTTTTCTCCAGAGAAGATCAAAGATCTTCAAAGAAATCATAATGGATAGGCAATAATAAAAACGTCATTCAAACTCATAGAACTAGAGGTGTCAAATTAAAACTCATGAATTATTATAGTCTGTTCTTTTAGCTAATTATTAGCCATTGGATGTTCAAGTAGCTTCTATTGATCATCCACCAGCAGAATATAAATATCATTCTCATCCACAACTATTTAAATCTGTGTAGGAAGGTGTCCTAAGATTTATATCAAGATTTCATCTCTTGATGACGATGATGATCCAGATTAGGGCAGTTTCTTATCAATCAGAAAAGGAGCAATATATCAACAAGAATAAATCAAACACTGATTCAGAGTCAAATCATTAAACATCATATAAGTAAGGCAGCATAAATTAACAAATAAAACCAAACGAGAATTAAGAGAAAAAAGATTGAAAACCCATGGATAAGCTTAATTGAAAAAAAAAAAAAAAAACAATGAGAAGATTGCTCAGTTCAGCGGGATTGTCGACACGCAAGTTTTTCGTGAAGAGAGAAACCTGCATTCCGGTCTGTTGAGCTTGAATTCTATCTCCTTCCATGGAGAACAAAAAAAATGAAGAAGAAGATGAAAAAAAGCGGAGGAAAAACTTCAAAAGCAAAAGAGAAAGCCATGAACGAGCCGCGTAGGGTTTGCGTTTGGGTTTTGGGAGAAGGCCAGATCGAGCTTTTATGAGAGACTGTTTAGGGTTTCAGGGAGATTTTGCAGTAGTACCACTGTGTTTCTTTATAATTGAAAACTGGTTCTATGTTTGTATATATTTTCATTTATTCCCCCCTTCGTGTGGGTACCGTTCCTGTTCTTTATGTTTAGAGAAAATTGCTCATATAATCTACTTTGCATGGCAATTTATCAAATAGTATATTAATCAAACTAAATTACTTTTCAAGTATCAAAATATTAACATAATTACCTTTTGATCCTGTAGAGAATATATCCGACATGTTTACAATAATTACTTTTTTTAAGAAATTAAAAATACTTATTCTATCCTTAAACCATAGTTTTAAATTTCAAAAATATCATTGATTTCGCTTGGTCAAATGAAACCAAAATTTTGGATATTTCAACGAAATTTTGGATATTTCAACAAAATTTTGTTGAAATCTTTTTTTTATTTAAAATAATGTTCGATGGTGGTGGTGGCAGCATGGTGGTAGGGTAGTGGTGATGGCGGCATAGTGGTAGGGTAGTGGTGGGTGGTGGTGGGTTGTGGTAGCGTGGTGGTGGTACAAGGGATGTACACCAAGTGTGCAAATGACTTAAGGGATACACAGCAAGTGTGCAAATGGCTCAAGGGATACACACCAAGTGCAATGATACACACCAAGTATGTAAAGAGTTTAAGAATAGGATAGGTATTTTAATTTTTTTTAAAAATAACTATTATAAAAATACCGGATATATTCTCTGCAAGACTAAAAGGCTATGTGAATATTATGATACTTGAGAGGTGATTTAGCTTGGTCAATATACCATTTGCTAAATTGACTTATAAAATAAGGTATATGAGCAATTTTCTCTTATTTTTATTTTATATTTCTATAAACCCTACTGAAGGGTTGTAAGTCTGGTCCAGCCAGCCTGCCCCGACCCAATCCAAATAAGAGCCCAAACTAGCTTGGTAATTTGGAGTTGGGTTCAGTCTGGGCTCAAAGTTTGAGTTGGGTTCGAACTTATCATTATAAAACTCTAGAAGCCTGACTCGGACGGAATCATTTTAAACATACAAAAAAGTATATAAATACTTATATTATCTATAGAATATGAACCATCCAACCAATTTATATCTAAAACCCCAAAAGATTGAAACCCTAACTCTATTCAATCAACCACAACCCCAAATGACTAGGGAAAAAAAAGGACAACCTAAAAAAACCAACGACTATTGGCATCAATTTTTATATTCTCCAAGCATCCGATAATATATCTTATCAACTCACTAATCTCTCGAATTAAGTTTTATGTACAAACTTTAATCAACTCAATCTTTTGATATTCAAATCGATTCATCTCTTTAAGAAGATGCCAAACCTTTTGGCTTAATCCCGTTGTGTTGTTAGGATGGAACGACCTTTCCTCCTCCATCCATGGATTGAGCAAGTTCATTTCAAAGTGCACTCATATTCATAGGATTCTGCCAAACCTTAACCGCACCCAACTCATTGCACCACAAAATTGAAAAATATCTCAGAACATCAAAGAGAAAAGATCTTTGCAACAGTTTGTAATTTCTTTTACTTTTTTTTTCAACGCAAAAGGCAATTTAGTTTGGGCCGACTCGAACCCAACCTGCATTCAACAAATTAAGTTCAGACTGGATTCGGTTCCATATGTTTAGGTTCAGTTCTGGCTCGATTGAGTTTGGGCTAACTAGTTTTAGTTCGGGCTGAACCCGAATTAGTTGGAATCTGACCAAACCCACCCTATTCACAGCAGGGGTGGCAATGGGTCGGGTGAGCCGTCCGGCCCGATCAGCCCGACCCTATGTTTGGGTAGGCTTGGGCAAGGGTTAAGAGCTTATAGGGTCGGGCCGGGCTGAAATTTAATGCCCGATTAATTCTTCGGATCGGGCTAGGATTTATGTTAGGTTAGGCCGGCCCAAAAATATGCGATATATGTAAAGTTTACTAAACTATAATGACATCCTTTAGTTGTAGCTTAGTGATGAGAATCACGTGTTGTGACTTTGAAGTCTTGTGTTCAAATCTTTGTAACTACAAATTTATACAATTTTTGTCTAATATTTAATTTCTCACATTGCATCATGGGGGCGGGCTTGGACAATCAATGCTCAGCCCGAAGCTCGGGTTGGGCCAGACTCGGACCGACCTAATATCTCTTACCTATAGACAGTTGCCCAGCCCGAGCCCAACCAAGCCCGGCCCGTTGCTACACTAATTCATAGCCCTAACTGCGTGTAGTAAGTTATGGGCCGAATCATTTACAGTAAAATCTTATTATATTTCCTGCAGCATCAATCTATTGATGGCCATTTTTGGACCGCCTACCTATCGTTGAATTTAATTTAATGAGGTTGAAAAAAAAAAACAATGTCATTACCAACAAATGTTGTATATGGATTCGGGATGTCTTAAATACTTAAAAAGCACAATTTTACCGAACCAAAAACCAAAGAAAACAAGGGAACCATATGAGAACTGACCTAGCAAAATGCCACAATAGGCATTTTGTCTGGGTGTTCGACCCCAATAGGAAAAATGCCTTGACAGACAATTTTCCTGGGGATTAAAGGCTGCGTTTGACTGTGCTTTTGGATAAGCACTCACCAGATAAGTGACTCAATGGGAGCACTTATCCACTGCAACAATAAATTGCTTACTTGAAGAAAATAGTGTTTGGTAAATACAGTTATTTAAGTGCCTATGGAATTTTCGGGGTAAAATAAGTATTATAAAAATATTATTAAATTTTAGAAATAACGTTTATTTAAATTCTTATGACAATTTAGGGGTAAAATAGATATTATGAAAATATTACTAAGGTTTAGAAATAGCTTCCCACATAAGTGATAAGAGAAGTTCTCAAAAGCTTCTCTTTATGAGTAGTCTTCCTCTATTGCTTATGGGTAAGCACTTACCCATTAGGTGTTACCAAACACACTTTTAATTTTAAAAAGTACTTTAATAAACTATAAGCTGAAATAAGCGCTTATATAAACCGAGCCAAACACAACCTAAGCCCCATTGGACACGATGCCCAATCATGCCAAGCTCCAGCGTATTGTTGAGTAGATTTGTTGGGTTCAATCCTATAGGCCTATCTAAATTGCTAGGTCCACTTTTAGATTTTAAACAAGTTAGGGAAGGAGGATGATAGTCCCTAAGGTGTGGTGGCCAAGGGTATCACCACTTCGACTTAAGGTTCAAAAATATAAAGCTAGTTGTGGGTCAACCAATAGAGCCATGAGGATGCCACCTCTTCACTTGAAAGGAATCATCCCTTATAAGATGAGCAACTCTACCTCATTTATTTATGGTGACAAGTCTCAACATTACAAAAGTTCCATTCAATTATATATTCAAACTTACTCAGGCACATTTGAAGGAGTTCCAACCCAAAATCTCTCCTTCTCTCTTTTAGCCTTGAATTTAGACTTGGGTCTTGTTTTAGAACTTTGGATTTTGAGAAAAAAGAAAAGAAAATACAAGAGGAAACTCTTTCCCCTATTTGGTTTGACGAAGAAAGAGTTGGGGATTGAGATTTTGAAAGAAAATTATATGAATTTGTTCTCTCTTTTTTTTGGTAGAATTTTTATTTTAAGAACCCTTCTCCCTAAAAAGGTAAAGATTTTGAAAGAAAAGAAAAAAACAAAGGTGGAGAGTACTCTCTATTGCGTCAATCTAACTTAGAACATATCTTGTCTTTCTTTGGCGACTAATCAATATTGTCAGAATATATGAAAACTCACCGAAAAATTGTCAGAAGTCGCACGAATTTATTTTTTTTCTTTTTATGTCTCATCTTCACTAAACAAACACTTGTCTCTTTTCTTTTCCATTTCCTTTTTACTTTTCTTTTCTTTTCCTAAAATCCAAATTCCAAACACAACCTTAAAAGACTTGATAAATATTTTTCTTAAGAGAAATTCTCTAGAGTATGTGAGAAAGATGTAGATGAAGAAACTTGAGAGAGAGGATTACATTTATAAAGAAATAATTGTTGGCAGTGTCAACCTGTTTTTCCATCTAGAGATAAATTATCTAGAGTAACTGAGAAAGTTTATAGCTTTTATGCCCAAAAATCTATGGCACAATTATCAATGCACAAAATATATAATTTCGAGATTTGAATCTGAATCACCTTAAGTTCGATACCAGTAATTAAATTATATATTTGTCTACAAAGCATGGTTCAAAATATAGTATGGAGGTAGCGCACGGTCAACTTTGGATACGTATTGAGTATTATATTGAATGTGTGTATATACATTGTAAAAATCTTAAATACGGTAGATATGTATGGAATATTGTGGATACATAAAACAATACTTTTATGCAAAGATAGAGTAAAAATATAATAAGTTAACATATTATTGATATGATATACCCACACATATGATATATATTAACATGAAAACCAACCATCACCTTTGCAGACGCAAGAAAACTTAAAAATAACTTTAACAAGTATAAGGAAAGTTATATTACATAGACTAATGAAACATAAAGAAAATCATTCATATCTTATGAACTGACACACGCGCATATATTAATTATAAGATCCTGTAATTTTAATTTATGCGTGTAATCATCTTTCCTAGAAGGGTTGATTTGTTATTTTTATAGGGCTCATTGTGATAAGTTTTAAATATTTTTTTATAGGTCGGGATGCATAGGTTGGTTGTTGTGTACCTACACCATATCATTGCTCTTATTTTTTAAAGCCAATGGTTTGGATCATGTCTCTCCGTAAAACATGATCCAAGGGTCGGGACTTAATCTAGGATAGTTATCTAACTAACCTAGCCTAAAACCCTAATTACTCATTTTGATTTTTGAAAAAGAGGGGGGAGAACCGTACATGGGACAAAGAAGGTTGGAGAACACCATTGTTGCTAATCCAAAAGCTTGAGGAGGAGAAATCGAAGGGGAATCAACATTCCATCCTCGAGGCAAAGTTATTAAGGAGCTCATCATCTGCAATATAATAAAATCAGTCTTAGATCTCTATTTTTGTTTGGTTTAGAGTGATAATGCCCGTTTGTATGTATTGGATTAGTATCTATAGGATTCAAATCGTATGTAAGTGGGAATGATGGGTTTACTTTAAGTTTTTGTGAATCATATATTTCATATTGATTGGATAGTTCATGATTTACATGAATTGAACGCTTAGTTGAATAGCATGATGGTTATATATACCCATTACGCGGGAGGGACCTCTCTCCATGGTACTCCACCTCATGGGACCCCTTAGATCCCTCTGGCTCTCTTGGATCTAGAGACTAGTGAATATGAGCCACCCAATATCTCTAACAAAATCAATGATAAGTTTTGAACGTTTGTATAATATACATATATATATATATATATGAGCTTTGTTGATGATTTAGTAGACATTGGGATGGGGTAATATACATATAAAACCTTGAGATCAGCTGCATCGAAAATCGGCCCCCGAAGACAATATTGGCACAAAATCTTTTAAAAAAATATTTTAATCTTTAAAATTTAAAAATGTTGATTTTTTAAAGGGAATACACCAATCACGCCGCAGATGTATGTATTGATGGATGATTTTTGGTGCAGACAATCCGAACTTGCATATAAACTCCTAATTAATTTCATCTATTTAACTAAACTTGAATTTAATTATGATGAGATTAATTAATTTTCATGCATGCATGGAGGATGAGATTAAGAGCTAGGAAGGTAATTATGTCATGATCTCTCTCAACACTAAAATCACAAGCTAATGAAACTAGATAAGTGGCATAAAAGAGTTGCATTTAGATAGCAAAGATACATCATGCATGAGAGATTAGCTTAGCTATATATATATGCTTATCTCAATAAAGCACGTCAAAAGAGACACACATCAAGTGGACATACATACATCTCGTCACCAATTGATCTCCTCACGCTTATCTAAAGAAATCTCTCTCTTGGGGCTATCTTGTATGAGAATTCACAATAAGGATTTCTTAAATGGTTTCTTTTTCTTTTTCTTTCCACTATGATTCATCAACTTATCCACACCCCACCTGGATTTTAACGGTTCCTTTTCGCTTGAATTGAGATTTAGGAATATCGATCGGTCGGTCGGTCGGTTGAGGGCTGAAAAACATGAGGTTGTTAAGGAGACGTTCTAACTTTATAGATTTCCTACCAACCTGCTTTGGTGAAGCCACAACTTTCCTCAACCGTTCTTCTAATCTTATCTTAATAATTAAAAAAACAAGAATTCTTCGTCGTCATCTTATAAATGATCCACTTATTCTAACTAAAACTACAATAGGGCCCTCTCATTATTATTTTCTGAACTCCTCTATTAACCCGTCATCAATTTTGGGTCCATATAGATGATGTATGGTAGCACATATGAACCTTCTGGTTCTGCATAAGTCCGAAGGCAAAAGGCCTTTACTTAATTAATTTTTCTTGTCTCTTCTTAATTGACAAATAACCCTATTATATATCTAAATATATAATTTTGTTTGAAATATAGTTTTTTTTTTTTTTTGTAAGGAGCACCAATAATAAAATACGATATATTTTTTGCAAAATTTTAGTACATCATAGCACCTCACAACGGGCACGTCGAGACAAATCGATTGTCATGTCGTACGCCATCAGCTAACCTGAACTCACGTTGCTACAAATTTTATGGGAGAGCCAGAGTCTTATGGGACCAAGGGTCCCGCCATAAGGTTCATATACACAAATGGTAATTTATACCCGAACTGTCAACCCGCTTGCACTTAGACGGGTTTGGATTGAGGATTTTAACAAGTGGGTCAATCGGAGGTCAATTTGATATAGGGTGAAGAAGAAAAAGGATTGATGATCTTATCAAAGAACACACGACCTTCTAACATTGTTAGAGGTTAAGGGCAAAATCTTAAAACAGTAGGAATAAAAGAGAAAACTTCTCAATCAATTTCATAAAATTGTCTAATAATAATCTCTCTACAACATCTTCTCTATTTATAAGAAAATCCTATCTCAAACGCAACCCTAAACTATTAAAAACAACCCTAAAAGAAATAAGTAAATAAAAGTTACTAAAACAGATAAAAATACTTCAGAGGCCGTTTTAAGGGCGTCTAAACGACCTCAAACGGTCAAAGAATTTCTCACATCATGACGTAGTTACAAGTCTTATAGCTCTCATTGTTAGCTTTCCGAATTTGATATTATTGGCCTAATTCCGACATCGAAGTCCAAAATTATATATGTTTGGAGTCACAATGTGCACAATACATCTTGTTTCGATCCAACGCTTTTAAATAAGCAATTGCAATCACCTCTACTACATCACAATCTCTCAAGTGACATTAGAAATTAAGGAGGTAAAAACCAGCCTGTAAATACCCAATTAATACTAATCCGACCCGTATACGTTGCCCCAATTGGTATTTAGGTGTGATCAAAATGCTATTGAGTTGGCTTTGGAATGTTCCAAATGGTAGTCAGTTATGGATAATGTGATGATCCCAATCCTCCAATCTATTGTCATCATTACTCTAGATATATAGAGTTCAAAATAATTTAGCTGTCTCTATAAGAAGGAACATTACACATAGATAATAAAGTTCAATAGGGAGGATGATTCCTTTCATTTTCATAGCATGATACTACCATAACATAGCTCTCTAGAATTTGTGCATTTATTTCATCTTTTATTCCATCTAGATGCATTTTTTGAACAGAGCTCTCTAGAATCTGTGCATTTATTTCATCTAGATGCATTTTTGGAATTAGTACATATAAGAAAAGGTTTTCCTTGGCTGCGGTTGACTTATCTAGATGCATTTTTGTTTCATCTAGATGCATTTTTTGGTAATTACATTAGGGGAATAAAGGAAAAAAAAATGAAATAAAACACTGAATTAAATAGAGGTAAAATTCAAGCCTGATTTTGTTTTTGTTTTTTGGTGACATGGAATTCCCGATCCCACTTAACAGGGACAGGGTAAACCCCGGTCACATGACGCCACCCAAAAAGACCATATATCAAGTAAGCTCAGGGACTCAAATCTGGTACTGAGCCTGCCAGTTGAACTAACCTCTGTGGGTTAAATTCATTACTTATAAAATATAATTAACTACTTCGAGATGGGTCATGCATGCAAGCATTATGAGGTAAGTCCAAGTTTTAGATACCTATTATAAGGTTTCTAATTAAATTAATTAATATAAAATTCCAAACATAAACTACCTAACCCTAAATGTATCCCTGTTAATCCCAATATCAGTTTAAAGGGGTAGTTTGGTCAATTGAAATAAATTAAGGGTATCATGTAATACTTCCAAAAGAAGAAATGTCTTTGTTCCATATTATCGTATATTCCTTCCCTAGCTAAGTTTATTAAGTCGTGTTCAAGTTCACAAAGTTTTTGAACTTTTTAACAAGAAGATATATACAATTGAGAGAAGAGAAGGAAAGGAGAACAGTACTAGCTAGCTAGAGTGAACAAAAGAGGTATTTTCCCAGCAATTTTAGCCTTATAGCTTGCAAAATATTTGGAGAAGTAACCCTCTTTCTTTCTCTCTCTCTCTCTCTCTCTCTAGATATGGGGATGAGGTAGAGTGCTGGAATGAGGTAACGTGAAACACATTCCTCAAAACACCTTTTTGGTGGCTTTAAAAAGCAAAAATACATTGGCCCAATCCAACAACCTACGAACTTGAAGAGCTTATTAAAGGCTTCATGTTTGTTTTTCTGTTCTCGAGTAGGAGAGATTCAGTTTAGATTTAGAAGTCCATTAAAGTAGTTGAGAGCTGTCTCTTGTGATCCAAATCACACCAAGTTCGTCTGAAACAAGAACATATACGATGTGGGAAAGATTCAGTGCTTCCATGTTTGCCAAAGGTGTGTGTTCTATAGACAACTTTGTTTCTATCATAGCTCACACACACACATATATATATAAAAGAAATAAGATAGATTGGGGATAAAACATGTCTACGATGTAGTATCATGTTGTTGGTCTCAATAAAATACTCATTATGGGTGGAGAGAAAATTGAAAAAAAGTGTAACTTATTCTATTATTTTATGTTATTATTACATGAATGAACTATAAAAGCTTCTTAAAGTTTGACTTAACATATTTTCTTCATTTTTTTAGTTTAATATACAAAATGATTTGTGGAGTATGGTGAAAAAAAAAAAAACTTTCTCCATTTAAAGTTTACTACTGATCTTGAAATTACCCTTTCTTTCTGTTATATTTATGGAATGATGCAAGTTTCTGGAAACTTGCGTGTGTATTTGTGTGTGCATATATACAAATACATACATACATATTACATGCATGCATATGTGGATAGATATGAAGGAAAAAAAGACACTTTGTGTATCATTGGGGGAACTTCATTTACTGATCTTTTCAGTTTTAATTCATCTTTCAGGGGGAGAGGAATTAAGAACTGTCCATGGAAACTTAAATGTCAATGAGGAGTACTTCAAGGCAGTGAGGACTAAATCTTATGCTGATTTCCTCACCAAGGCTCAGTTACTTGTCAACGAGCCGTCTTCCACGTCTTATTGTCATCGAAACATCTCCGAAATCCTCCTCGAGCCTGGACAAGAAACCGTTGCTGCCGTTCTTGAATCGGCAATCCTTTCCAAGAATCCTGAACTCAAAGACCTCATACTCAATTACTTTAACATCAGTGCTGAAGCTTCTAAAATATGTAGCAACCTCTTAACAAGCATCAACCAAATCCAGTCCAATTACCGGTTCATTCAACGCGCATTTGACATAATCGGCGATTATTCTCCCGAGCAATTCAAATTTGTGATTTCCGGGCTCGATTCGTTTATTCTCCTTAGCAATCCACTTTCTAGTCCTGACCAGAATGATTTCAAGCTAATTCATGAGCAGTACTCATCAGTGTTGCACCATCTAAAATCAAAAAGAAAAAAGGTGGCTAGGAGGATTAAGTTTATAAAGTACTTCAAGCAATCAACTGGGATTTTCTTAACAGCAACTTGTGGCTTGGTTGCAGTTGCAGCTATTGTTCTAGCTGCGCACACAGTTACTGGGTTAGTCATTGTACCAGCAATCTTCAGCTTCCAACCTATGATTAATCTGAAGAAGAAAGCTATTAACAAGTTTAGATTATCAAGAAGTGGGCTCCTTAGAAAAATGGGGGAGCAACTTGATGTAGCAGCTAAGGGAACTTATATTTTGAATAGAGATTTCGATACGATGAGTCGACTCATCGGTCGACTTCATGATGAGATTGAACACAGCAAGACAATGATACAGTTCTGTTTGGAGAGAAAGGAAGATAAGTTTCCTTTACAAGAAGTAGTGAAAGAGCTTGGGAAGAGTGATATTGGATTCAGGACGCAAGTAGAGGAGCTTGAAGAACATATCTATTTGTGTCTTGTAACAATTAATAGGGCTAGGGTTTTAGTGATCAAGGAAATTACATCTTGCTTAGGTAGTGTATAGCCTGAATATATAGTTATGGAGACTTTGTATATTCTAATCTTTTCTTTGTGATATATATATTTACTGGGAATTTCTTCAAGAGGATTTGAAGCTTTCTCTTTGAGTACTATTTTATGAATTGTATGCTCTATAGCTGGGGGGGGGGGGGGGCGGGCGTCACCAGCTATGATTGGCAGATATTGAAACAGAAGCTCATCATGTATATTGGATTACTAGGAGGTTGATGCCGGATGCCATAACCCAAAGAGCAAGAGATCGGAGAGTTTTGTTCATGGTTACTGTTGATCGGGATCAAACAATAATAATAATCACAATAAAAACAAAGGTCAAATAATGCAAACAGAAATACACGGTTCGACAAAACGTACGTCTACATAGAAAAAAAAGTTTTCACTATGTCAAAAACGAATTAGGATTACAACTTATACTCATATCCGATATATGGAACAAATCCCTAATATACCTTTACTGTCCTCGACAGATCCTCCCCTTGGATGTTGTTGATTGATAAGATGATTATGATGGGAAAAAATGTTAAAATAAAATGTATGGTGATTGTCATTCAAATATAATTAAGCTTCTATTTTTGGTAATCTCAATGTACTATTGTGCAAAGAAGCGATCTTTTACTTGAAATGGCATGTTGCTATAAGGTGTAGATTTATGGTAAGCGAGGTGGCAGGATCCATTCTTCCCAAGTTAAAATCCTATTGTGGTCATCTCCTTGTGGCCTGCTCTTTGCAAAGTTCTCACTACTAGGATCCTTTCTATATATGAAAATATTAATTCTTAGTTGAATATGATCATCACTTCATACTAATAGAATCTGTTAATTAAATAAGAATCTCACATAAACCCTAATTTACTTGAAAAGTATATTATTATTTTTTTAAATTAAGAAAACATTTATTTAAATGATTTGATTCTCTAAACAGACAAGTGTGTACTTCTATAACCATTTTTTTCTTCTTTCGTTTCTAAGAAAAACTTATTTCATAGAGAACCTATGTGGGATTTGTAGAATTTGCTGGACTTGAGAATTAGTTTGGTAGTTTATGACTGATGGGTACCATATCCATGTGGCCTTTGGCAAACTCTAAACCCTGAAGGAATCCACTCTAGTTCAAAATCTATTTCTAACCGGTTGGGTAGATTTCAATTTGATATTGTAAATACAAATTTTGTTATTGAAGAATCAACGAACAAGATTTGTAAATATGAAATCATTTTGTATTAGTTTAAAAAGAGGAGATCATAATCTCTAGGGCTTTTCTTTATACGAAGAAAATGTTCTTTGATTCTTCTCTTCATGATCTTCAATCCAAAGGTTGCAACAACTTGTTCTACTAGGTTGAATTTGATCTTCTTTAACTTCCTTTGAAATGATCAGGATGGTAGTAGATTCGACAGATTTCACGAACAAAAGCTTAGGGATTGTTGCTAAGTTTTTGGCTTGATCTTCGGACTTGTAGACTTATAGAAGATATAGGTCGAAAACTTCAACTTTGGTTTAGATTTCTGGGTCATTCAACGTATTCAGAGACTGAGAGCTTTATCTTCAGTCTTGAATGCAGCTTTAAAACTTCAAGTCTTCAGATCTTCAAGTTGGTAGACCAATGGGGCTTCAAAGCTTCTTCTCCCTGATTTTTCTTTCTTGAATTTGATCACTCTCTAGGCTCTAAGGACAGAAGCCAAGCCAAGAAGAAAAAGTGCTACTCCTAATTACTGAATTCGTGTTTTTTCCTTGAATGCATTTTCTTATCCAATCTTTGAAGGAATCATTAGTTTCATTAATCTCATTTAGTCAACCCCAATTTATGCACACCACAGAGCTCTAGAGAAAAGTGCAATCAAGAAAAACGTGATCAGATGATTCAAGAGAGTTCTCACAAAGAATACAGTTTCAATCTCACAATTAATACATTTTATCAAGACCTTATTTGTAGTGATTGTCCTCTAAACAACATGTTCAAGCAAAGTGTCTTCCCCCCTTTTTTTTTTTTTTTTTTTGATTTCTGATTCATAACCACGTTTTGTCTCCACACCCACATAGGTGTGGGACTAATTCATGTCCGGGGTGGGAGCATTAAAGGTTAACCCCTGACCACAAGTGCTTCTAATGGGATTCGAACTATAACCTTACCTTCAAAGACGCCCACTAGAGCTCAACTTGCTACCAACGGAGCCACACATCGGTGGGTAAAGTGTCACCTTTTGAGCACAAGATAAATGCAGGATGAATCAAAAGCTTGATGACCATACAATAAGTGGAAGCCACCAAGAAATTTCCAGAGCTTGTATTACGCTAGATCAGACAATCTTTTTGCTTTGTAGTACAAATGAAAATCACCACTAAGATCGATCAGGTCAGTCACGCATGAAATGCTACTGTATTGGGTTTGTATGATGTAGTTCATTCGGTTTCAAGGATCAGGCGATATCGGTCCGTATTGGCCGGTCCGGTCGAGACCGGACCATACCGGTCGAGACCAGACCATACCGGTCTGGTTTCAACCCGTGATACAAAGGAAGTATCACTGGGTCATGGACCCGTGGTCCAACGATTGGAACCGCTAGCCTGGAGATTGGTCCTGCGATCGGTACCGTCGGTCTGGTGACCAATACAACCAATCCGACAGGCCGGCGACCAATCCCGCTAGTTCAGCGACTGGTCTTGTCGGTCCGTCCGGTCCGGTGATCGATTTTGCCGGTCCAACGACCGGTCCCTGCCAGTTCGACGACGGTCTGAATTTTTTTTCAAATTTTCTTTTTGTTTTTTGTACCGGATCCAAATCGACCGGTACCAATCCGGACAAGTGGTCCGAGCCAGAACCGGACGGGATCGGTCCCGCGACCGGTTCCGGTCTTTAAAACCTTTTGTTCCTTTCAAGTATTAGGTCCTTTCTTCATCATTTCAACAGATATTTTAGTTTTTTAAATAAAATTAACGACAGAGTGATAAAAGAGCATTGGAAAGCTTTTTTCCTTTTTACATGCAATCCAAATGCCACGTATTAGAGTGGGTCCACACTCTTCACTGGACTGCCGAATTGGGTAAGCAACCCCCCAAATTAAATCATCATTA
The DNA here is from genome assembly GCA_031762675.1 of Pachysandra terminalis. Lineage (NCBI taxonomy): Eukaryota > Viridiplantae > Streptophyta > Magnoliopsida > Buxales > Buxaceae > Pachysandra > Pachysandra terminalis. Next base: position 15,565,374 of record JAUPMG010000014.1, on the reverse strand, counting down.
TTATTACAGCGAGTCTTCGTCGCCGAGCTGACTCTTTGACAGTATTGAATCAGGGA
>JAUPMG010000014.1:15544142-15565218 GCA_031762675.1 Pachysandra terminalis | reverse complement strand
TTCAAAGTTTTAATAAAAAATACATCCCTATAGTACTATAAATGCATGACAATTAAAACCGGGCCGAGCTTGGTCGGGCTTATACATGACTAACCCAAGCCCGACCCTAAACAAAGCGGCCTTTAAAAATTCGGGCCTAGAAAGCCCACGGGCTTACAAACCGGGCTTAAGCCCGAATTTAAATGGGCAGCTAACCGGGCCAGTTCGGGCCGGGCCCAAATTGGCACCCCTAATTGCAACCCTAAAAATAAGGAACTACACGGGCAATATTGATATTATAATAAAAAGGTAAAAATAATAGGGAAGCTTGCAATCAAGCTTTGTGGCGTGGTGAATCAGACTTGTTTGTTTAGGGAATGAAGATACATGTTGTCATGCATATCTGATTTGTTTACACTCTTAATAATATTGTAGACTATTTTTAGAGCCGAAACTAATACAAGTCAAAAATACATAAAATCAATCTAAACATAGGAATCATAAACACAGTTTCACAGTCATGTCCCTATCTCAATTAATTCGCCAACAAAAATACTAGTGCTTACGATGGCCATAATATTCATTCCAACTCATCATGCGATTATACAAATCTTTATGGTTACAAATATCTTTTGATAATCATAATCCATGGTTTAAAATGTCAGCTTCAATGTACCTATTGGTAAAGATATTGGTTGACACTTGTCAAATTGCCTCTATTTTTCAATTGTGTCAACTGATACCCGATACTTATTGGTCAATACGTACCAACTCATATCGATTTTGGAGAGGGCTGTACCTGATCCGAAACTTATACTTTAAATCACGTCATCATCACTTAAGTACTCACACTCAAGCATGCGGAAGCGTTAGCATTTTAAATGCTGGTAATATCCCTGATCATATTTGTAGATCTGCTCCCTGTATGATTCATAACACTTTAATGCTGGCTCTCCCTAGATCTGCTCCTTGATCATATTGGTAATATCCCTGATCATATTTGTAGATCTACATATGAATTTCTATGGTCACAGGATGATGTCTTGTATTAGGTATTGTGGAATCTATTTTTTATTTTTTTGATCGGTAAAGTAATATTGTATAAACAAAAGGTCAAACTGTACAGTGAGTATATATGTATCCTATACAGACATCAAACAAAAAGTATATAAGAAACCGTAGTCACGTACAAACTTCCCCCTCCTATTCACCAACATGCTAGATTAGTCCCAAAATAGACCCCATGAGCAATTGAAATCCATGTATCGAATGCCTTCAAATTCGGAGAAATTGGACGCCCAGAAAAATAGTAAAGACAAGGTATTATCAATCAGCTTTTGAGGGCAAGATTCTGTTCCTTCAAAATTTCTGCAATTTCTTTCGCTCCATATCGTTCAAGCAATCACTGCTGGACAAAGATTCCACACGATGGAACTCCTCCTTGTGCCTCTCTTCTTCCTCCTCCAGCCCCAATTATTTAATTCTTCTTTTAGACTATGGTGCCTAACCTAACATAACTTAAATCTGTTCAGAAAATCATTCCAAATGTTCCAAGTAACCTCACAATGGATAAACAAATGAGCTGTCGTCTCCTCTTCCTTTTTACATAAGCAACATCTAGAGGCCATAGATCACCCTCTCTTCTTTAGGTTGTCAATCGTGAGCACCCTCTCTTCAGCTGCTGTCCACAAAAAGAAAAAAATCTTGGAAGGTAAACCTGCACACCAAATCAGTTTCCACAGACCGAGTCTCGAAATCTCCTCCGGCAAAGAAAAGTACATAGAACTAACTGAGAACACACCTTCACCCGACCACTTCCAAACCCTTGAGTCACCTCCCTCCCGAGCATTGGTCTTATTGACCTCCTCCAACAGACTAGTAACTTCATCCACTTCCCAATCTAGCACATTCCTTCTGAAAATCAGTTCCCACCTCCACCCCGTCACCTCCTTGATTAAGTAATCCTTAACCCAAGCATTAATGTTTACTGCTAAAGCAGCTGCCCCTGGGAAACTTTGTATTAAAGGAACCTCCCCACACCAAACATCTTTCCAAAATTTTATTCTATCCCCTACTCCCACCCTGTATCTTACCCCTTTAATGTAGCTCTCCTCAGTTCCGTATTTAGATCTTATCAACTCCCTCCACAAACTACCTTCCTCCGACCCAATGTGAATCTCCATATTCATATAATGCTAGGGACTAGAAATCATTGGACCAGTAACCATAACCATGTGATGGTGTGGAAGAGGAGGCCCTTGGTCAGTGTTAACATCTATTCTCTACACAATGGATGCCTTCTATTTAACTACTTATCCATACCACATCTATAATTTAAATATTTTCATATTTTATATTTTAAGTATTTTTTAATTTTGTGAAAAAGTTATTTTCCAAATATATACTATGGCATTTTTAAAATGGTGGACCAAATTGGTCGGCATTTTAACTAATCAATGCTTTACCAATTGGAAACCCCTAAAGTTCTATGTTTTTGTATAAAAATATATTTTTTGATTAGTTTGGAATCAAAAATTAAACTCTTCTTGGACAATCTGCTTAACATTAGCAATCTTTTTAACGTTATATAGCACACATAATTATTCTATTCCTTAACATAACATATTTGGGTTTGAAAAGCAAAACGTTTGTTTTCAAGTTCTTTTATCCAACATATCTTTTGATGAAATGCATGCTAGTGCGTTAGATAAAATGCATTTGCATACATTTCCTCTCATTTCTAGCCTAAATCAACAAAACAGTAAGGGGAGTCTTAGTGACTGCCGCTTTATCTTCATCACATCCAAAGATAGATATTTTAGATGTCATTTTACAGCTAATGGAACAGAAATTATCTTGAACGTGTTCTTGGGTTTTTTTTTATCACGACACCTCTAATTTCAGAGATTGAATTTGCAGCATAAGAAATGAAGAATGAAGTGTTTGTAGGTTAATGGAATGACATAGACTTGAATTGGGGGATTAGGATGAAAATTTCACCTAATTATGTTAATATCAGGTAAAAAATCATTGTACCAACTAATGGCAATATATTTGCAATTTATCATACAAAATTATGTGAAAGAATATTGCCCCGTCTAATATCATTGGCTTGCAATATGGTATATAATGCAATATCTAATCCATGGGGTTAGCTCCAGCTAAACCCAACCCAGGCGAGTTCACCCTAATAGTAGATACTATGTTGTTTTGAATTCAATGTCTTTTCACCATGATGCCTTATTGATATCATTTGATGTTTTAAGTTTTAACATGGACAACGTTTACCTGCAGGAGTTTGGTCATGTTGTTAGGTTGGCAACTCATACTAACTTCTGCACTTTTGTGAGATCAGCTGGGATAGACTTTTATCCCTTGGGAGGTGATCCTCGGATTTTGGCAGGATGTAAGTTCTATGAAGTGTGAAACATTATTCCTTTATACTTTAATGTTTCAGACACAAAATATTGATATGATGGCAGCCATGTCAATTGATCTCTTGTGGGCGGGTCAAGGGTATGTCTTCTTTTGTATTTGGTGGCAGTGCTTGTTCTTAGTGCCTCTCTGCTACCATTGTTATTTATAATTAAGTGGTTGATAGTTTTTTTTTTGGATGAATAACCACTAACAAGCAGTTTATTAAAGAAAAGCCAACACCAATACAAAGAGGGGCGGGCGGGCGCTCAAGATGAGCTCCAAAGCCCAAAAACAGCCGTACAGAATAAAAGTGCAAAAGCCAAAAACAGAAAAAAAAATGCCCTAAATAATAGGAGCACCAGTGAAAACATAGAAATTATCACCCAAGACTCCTTCAACTCCATCTATACAATCTACTTCGTTATTGATAAAAAAAATAAAGGCTCCTTCAACTCCATCACCCTCCATCTTCTATCATTTCAGTAGTCGGAATACCCACAAACATGTTCTCTTTGCTTACCCACCTCTTACCAGTCAGTCAGCCATAGCATTGCCATCTCTAGGCATATGAGCAAAAGATGCATGAATAAATCTTCCCAAAAACCTAGGCATCCTGACTAGGTGAATGAATCTCCAAGGACAACTCTCAGAACCCTCCATCCAAGATAGTACAGAAGCTGAGTTCCTCTCAACCATGACCTGACTGTACCCCACTCTAACTGCCTCCCTGACTCCAGTAAGAAGAACCAACAACTCAGCCCTTGTAGAATCACCAATCCCAACTGGCCCAGAATAATTATATGAAGAAAATATAGAAAGGTGTAGAAACATAGAGGTATGGAAGTAAAAGTAAACGGTTGGATATCTGCATTATTTGTTGGAAGAAAAGAATCAAAGAGTCCAGAAATTTTGTTTCAAGATAATTTGAAGACATTTGTTTTCATAGCTCTGGAAAATGCATCAACATCATTTTTTTAATGAAAAAAATGCATCAACATCATTGGCACTTTGTCCTGTTGTTTTGGAATAGTTCCTCACATTTACAAAAATAACTGCCTCTCTCATATCTTTCCTTTTCTTTAGTTACATGACTAAATATGAATGTATGCAATGTCCAGACATGGCAAGAAATAAGGGCTTAATCCCATCTGGACCTGGAGAAATATCTGTACAAAGGAAGCAGTTAAAGGCCATAATTGATTCTCTACTTCCAGCGTGCACTGAACCAGATTTGGAAACTGGTATTCCTTTTAGAGCTCAGGCCATTATTGCAAACCCTCCTGCATATGGTGAGTTCAGTTGTGCCATATATAAACTAAATCTTAAAGGCCGTCTTTGTTTGTGGTTTGCTTTTCATTTCTTCACCTATCAGAGTGGAAGTGCTAGAAGCTCAGATTGCACAGTTTGCATGCATTTATGTAAATAATGTTGATTAATCATCTTATATACTATTATATAATGAGCTTTTTAAGGGAAACATTAAGATAGCACACATACATACATTTGTATGTGTACGTGTATGTTAAAATTCCAATATTTACCAATGTTCTAAAGTATCTTTTGGAGGTATGCGCGCACACACAAACAGATGTACTAGGCCCATACTACATCCTATGATTGTTACATTAAGTTTCTATAAACCATATGATACCTCACATTTGAATTTACTTCTTAGATTCATTCCAATTAAAAAAATTAAGATTGTTTTATCTTTCTCACATGCCACTAAGTTCGACTTTTACGAATTTTCCCTTTTGTTGTAACTTGGTAATTGTTTATGCATTTTAGACATATAAGGTTTCAGTCATTATGCATGGTTTTACATTTCCACTGAAATTTCCCTTTTCTACGGGGCACCGAAATTTTTCCTCATGTTGATATTTCCCGTCTTGAAACATTTTTATATTTGTTTTATTGGAAATTTCTGAAGATGCAAAATATCCCTATTCCAAATGTGTCGAGTTCCCCTCAAACTTTCATTTAAATGTTATGTTATTTATGTATATATTTATATATATTATGTAAAAGCTTGGATGTACGATATTGTATTAATTTCCTTTTGTTTTTTTATTAGTTTTCCTTGTTTAGTGAGTCACACGACTGATATAGAATTTATTTGCTGTACACGACTTACTACGGTACTTGTCTGCTACAATGTGGTCATCTCTCATTATTACCATGTTTCTTATGCCATATTGGTGGGGTATGAGATGAATCTTATTAGAAGTAAAAATTACTATGTTCATAAGAAGGCCACTAAGTAATCAGTATAGACCTTTGAGAAGTTTGCTTCTTAAAACAGAAACACACAAAGAAAAAGAGAAAAAGAAACTTTTGCTCCTTTTTGTACTTTTCTGGTTGAAAGAACTTTTAGTGAGGTGTTAATGGTGGCAATGATGGTGTTGGCAAGCAGTGCTGGGAAAGTGCCAATGTGCACTGTGTGTGTGTGTGTTTCCTACACAGAACAGGGAAGTTTCTTTGAAAAGTTATTCCAGCGGCACCTATGTGACTGATATAGACAGTAGTTTTGTAAGAATGTATTATTATTTACAATGAAGAGGATATGGTGTTAGATCTAATAATGCAATTGACTCTGAGAAATCATAAATAAACTAAGGTCATACTGCTAGCTCAGTGAAGCCTTCACACTTTCCCAATAAAAAGTAATCTAAATAACTAGGCATGGCCAGGTTGTGCTTAACTGAAATTACATGTTTTAAGATTCAAACTTAAAACACAAGAATCATTTGGTATGCAGAGATTGTTTCTTTCTTTATTTATTATTATTTTTGTGGTCGTTGAAACGAGTTTCAAATGTAGAGTACAATTGTAAGCTACTTAATAGTAGTATATGTTTGGACTAGTCAATTTCAAACCATGAGTTTATATGGGAGCGTGCAATTTTTTTTTTTTTTTTGGTTGGGGGGAGGTGAAACATTGTGAAGGAGAGAGGTCTTCAATATTCAGTTTCATAATAAAATATTCTCACATCCAAATGGAATAATTTGTAGGAAATATTTGTCAGGCATTAAAACTGAATTTTTATTGGGAAACATTGGAAATTATGTGAAAAATTTTCAATGGAAATTTAGAGAAGTCAAAACAAATATTCCTCGCACAAATGACTTGAATCGGTACAAAATATCTGTAATGCATGCTTATGGAGGGAGAACACGCACTATTGTGCTTATTTGTAACACTATCCAAACTAGCATTTATAGTTTGCTATTATTAACATATAAAAAGGTTCATACAATAATTAAATAAAACTACAAATGCATTAAAATTCAAATTAAATGTGCTTGGCTCATAAAACATAATCACATGGAGTTTTTGGCAAGCTTGAAATCGTTTCCTTATCATGAATGGGATGGCAATATAGTAGCTGCTCCACGTAATTACATTACTGTTCCCAGGTCATGTTTTTGATTATACGTATCAGTGTTATTTAAAGAAAAGGAATTATTTTAAGGTAAAAAGATATTTTGGTCTGCCTCACCGGGTTTAGTTGGCAGGTGTGACCAGACTTTTTCTGCTTCATAGAAGAATGATGTGTTCAATCCAGATCGTTCATCTGTTAAGGGATCCTTTAGACCAGCCACTTGAAAACTATTTCAACCCATGTGATCCCCATTAGGTCATATGTAATAGGGTTTTCTAATTGTATCAGTGGTTGTTCATTTTTTTTAATGTTTGTTAAGTTCTGCATATAGAAGTTAGTTTTAAGGGAGCCCTTTCTGCCACATGAAAAATGTATTTGGGGTTGAAACATAGTATGGGATCTGACGTTGGCTGAAAGTGCTTGTGGAGAAGTGGGGTTCTTCAAATAAGCTTCCACGTGTGAGTTGTCTCACCAATTTTCTCTGTCTGGAGTGTTTCACTAGACATCTGGGACTTTATATTAGTTATAAAACCTTGTTTTTATCATATTCAAAACCTTAGCTATTTATTTTATAGCTACTTTTCCACCGCGCATCTCTTTTTTTCCCACATTTTATTATATTTTATTCATTTGTTTACCTATTTTTCTCACACGGATTTAATTTTGTTGTATATAATATATAAATATTTTTATATAATATTGATTGCAATAATCAATACTTTTTGCTAGAATAGGTAATGCTTTGTCAATTGCATAACCTAGAACTAGGGTTTTTCAAAGTGTCAACACTTGGACATGACATGACATGCCTAGACGTGGCATAACACTTCTGGATACATGTTCATGGTATGTCATCAGAATGTCACAACATGAGTCATATATAGAAGATGTGACAATTTTACAAACACCTTGATTATGTCATTCAATACTGTCTTTTCTGGGGTGCCTAACACTTACAATAGGATGCCCAACATTTTAGCACAGCTTGTAACTGCAAATCCGATACACAATAATTTGATACAACTTAATAAGATAAGCCTAGATGCATTATATCTTACATGTGTCTAAGCATTCACTTGAACTGATACAACTTAAATAAATAAGCTTAGATACATGAAAATGAAATCTCAACATGTAAGCTACCAGGCAGGGAAAGTTGATGTACCAAGCAGTCTTCCATGCAGTTTTATGGGTCATTAGGGCAAGAGGAACAGGAGGATATTTGAGGACCAATAGGTTACTACTCGATCTCTCATTAATTCAGTGATGATGTTGGTGAGTTCCTTAATGGCAGTGCGGCATGAGTTCCGTGGTATAGCACATGGGAGTTGATGAAGAGTTGGTCTATCATAGTGTTCTCCTCCCTGTGTTCGATGGGCGACTGGAGGACATGGGTTCGCCCTTGTGCTAGAGTCATCAAGCTTAATTCTGATGGCTCGTCTATAGGAAATCCGGGGCCATCAGGGGTTAGTGGTGTATTTTGGGATTAGGAAGGACATTGTGCATGCATAGTTCGGTCCGATAGGCGAAGGGTGACTCATCACGAACAGAGGTACTCACACTACTATATGGCTTGAGAGAAGCAACTTCCTTGGGGTTTGAGACCCTAGAGGTAGAGGGTGACTCCTTTTCAGTTATATCGTAGATGAGGTCTCCGCATGGCTTCCCTTGGCGGTTTTGTCACTAACTCGGCACTTAACACGTGGATTGAATCCCTTGTTTACCTACGTGCCTTGTACAACTAATGGATTGGTAGATTGCCTGGTTAGAGGGTGAGTTGGCCGGAACAATTTCTTCTTTGGTATCCCATCGGTTATGATGTTGCAGGTGTTGGGTGGACATAGTGCAGACATTGTCGTGATGTGATAGTGTTTCCACTGATATAGTTTTATTTGTTATTCATTTTTTTTTGTTTTTTTATCTTTTCTTTTGGGGAAGCTAGCCCTTGTCCTTGTGTTATGACTGCGTTTTTATGGTGTATCTATAGGGTCATTGGTATGGATTTTGCTGTCCACCTTGGATTTTGGCCTTGTGCTCATATACAGTTTTATATATATATATATATAAGCTAGAAGCATATAATAACTTTCACCATCATACTTGAAGATCAAGGACTACAGCTAATCAGCTACAACCATGATATCTTTATCTTGGTTTTCTTTTCTTTTCTTACTTATATTGTATTTTCGTATTGCAAATCTATTTTTTTTTAATCTATTAATGTGATAGTATCCTTTTGCTGGGATTTTAGAGGTCAATGAGTTTGACACCCTTTGACACACTTGACACCTGTGCCTCAAATCCGGGTAACCCTGGACATCAATGTTAAGGGTGAAAAGTTTAAACAGTTGGTTTCTCGCAGTTGTTTTGGTTTTTCAACTCTTTGATTCAAAAGTTTCTTGATGGAATGCCTTTACATACGTTCCATTTGATTATTGCTAAGTATAAAAGAATAAAAAGGATTTATAACTAGTAACATTACCCCAAATAGTTATTTTTGGGCCTTTCAACTCTAGAATCTAAAATTTCATAATGAAATTGTGTGTCAATGACATGCATTCCATGTGATTTGATTCTAGACTATAGAAGCAGAAGATATATAAACTACAAAAAAAAAAAATAATAATAATAATAATAAAATTGAAGGAAAGCTTCACCTAAATCCAGTTCCACAAAGAGAGAGTCCAACCTCTTCAAAAATACAAATGAATAATTAATGGCCAAATTAGAACTATTCAAATTTCTCTGAATAACAAAACATTTGGCTTGATATGAGATTTGGGCTTCTATATATATATAGATATATATATGTTTTAACTTTATTTCACATTTGTTCGGCAAAAAGAGTTGTTTTGTGCAATACTTAATGAAATGTTGTGATATTTTATGATATTTCCTCTGAAATAGATTGGGTTCAGGGGCTTCAGGCATTGGGTTTGTAACTTGAAGGGAGAGACAAGGTTTTGAGGGAGTGAAAGTTGAAGTTGGAAATGGGAATTGGGTCAGGTTTTAGGAACACGATTGGTGTGGGGTGGGAAGATTGTGTGTGCGGTGCCCTTGGCTTTACAGGTTGGCCATGTAGACGAATCTTCTATTATCCCTTCTTTGAGCTGACAGGATATAGCATCTGGTGTCCATAATGTTCCAAGAACCTATGAACCATAGAATTGGAGGAGTGTGCCTCTCTTTACCATTGTTAGAATTGATGGAGATTCAGAGGTTAGGATAGAAGGGTGTGGAGACTTGATGGTAAATGTCGTTTCTTCGTAAGTCCTACGAAGGTTCATAGGAGACAGAACTCGAATGTGCAGAATCCCCAAAAAAAGTTGAATATTTTCTTGGTTTCTAGTTTTATTCTTAAGTTGATGATTTGATTAGTAGAGATTAGGCATTGCTAAATTGCTGTGTGATGTGTAGGCTCAATGTGGAGAGGTTTGGCTCTCTTGTTCGTTAATTTCAAGGTGGCTTCAGTGGCGTGGTCATAGTTCTTATTCTCATTCTTTGGATGCATGTTCTCTGCTTGATTATTGGAGAAATGGCTTTTTTAGTGCTTTTGGAGGATGGTCGCATTCGGGGTTTTTTGGGGTACTTGGAAAGAAAGGAGCCAGAGAATCTTTGAAGATGAACATTGTTCAATATTGATCCTAATGGTAGAATCGGCAGTCTTTTGTTTGAATGGGCTTTGGTTCTCCTATAATATGTTGGCTTGTTTTTTGAGCAGCTTTGTAATGATTGGAGGGAGTTTTTGTATGGGTAATTCCGGATTGGTCAGGTGGGACACATTATTAAGCAAGCCAACCCTTTTTTTTTTTTTTCCACATGTATTCTTCTGTGGGTTCTCTTTGCAATGAATAATATCCTTTTGTTTCTGATCAAAAAAAGAACCCCAAGTTCAGAGGATCCCGTCCGACTGTTAAGGTCCTCTCCTTATACTCCCTTTGCGAGAATCTGCCATATGATTCTGGATATTTTGGTCGAATGGTGTATTAGGTGGTACAAAATCCGTAATCTGTATTCGCGGGACATATGAATTTATAATTTCTCTTCTCATCTGGTCGTGCAAGTCATGTTTAATGTTGGATCCTTGTCTCTGCTAGCTGATGATATATAACCATGCTATTCTGCAATACTTTTTTCTTCTCAAGAATGTCCAAATTCTAACTTATGTTCTTGCCTGTAGGACATGCACATGTTGCTGAAGCTCTAGGAGTACCTCTTCACATTTTCTTCACCATGCCTTGGACGTGAGTTGATTGTTACTTTCTATCACTTAATGTTAAATATTTTAGATTGTTGGACGTTGTAACATTTCTCACTTGACTCATATTAGAATTAAGAGTTAGCTTTTTTTTTTTCAGAAGAAAAGATGCTGTTTCTCATCTTGAGAACTAGCTATAGTAATATTTAGCATCTTTATCCAGAAGAAATTTGAAATTGAGTGAACAAAAATAGAGATGGAACCAGGATGACTATTCTCAATTTGACATATTTTCATGTGTGAGGACTCGTAAACAATTTAGTTAGGGTACGGAATTAAGTGAAACAGAGAAAATATTTGACTCAATCTAAAAATCTTTTGATTTCCTTTAGTACATGACTCGTACAGAATTTAGTTAAGGTAGGGAATCAAGTGAAATAAAGAAAACATTTGACTCAATCTAAACATCTTTTGATTTTCTGTAGTATGTGATCGGATACTGTGGATGATCAAAAGGAGGTACATATATTTTAATAATTGTGTTTACTTACAAATAATTCTCTACTGTATTAAGTACATTGAAACTTATAAAGTAAACTGGGTAATAAATCTTTCAAAGCTAGTAGATTTTCTTGTATACAAGTTCCTTTATAAAAGATTCTCGATGTCATTTGTATCTCTCAGGTCTCGAGTTGTGCCAAAAAATAGTTGGCTGATCTTTTAACAAACGCCCATGGGTCATCATCATCTTTTAATGTCCCCCTAAGCCACCAGAGTGCCTGATATTGGTACTGAAAATTCTTTAAACACTGTGAAAGAGCTTCGCCTGTCTTTGTCGCAAAAAGAATGGAGCATTGACAACATCTTGATGATGTTTTCTTTGTATTCATTTGACAGCATTCCTTATACTCCAGCTGGAGCCTTGGGCATTACCCTTGCAACTTATTCTAATCCATCCACTATTTGGGACGAGGTCTGTTCCTTTTCTTGTAATCACTGGCTTGTTAATTGTCGATGAATTGGTCTATAAGAAGGAGATTTTGTTCCATGAAGAAGCAGCAGATTGTATATTATTTTATGAATATCTTGAAGAGATTTTACATATATTTAGAAGAGTTTTTTCACTACCCAAATTCTTCTATTCACTCTTTTCATGAACACAATGTTAGGTATATGAGAGGAATTCTCATCTGTTTTCCCCACCTCAAACCAAGAGGTCTCAAGACCAACCCCTAGCAAGTCTACTGTATTCTGCAGAAAATCCATTAGATATTGATATGTATAAGGACCATGCCTCTAAAACTAGTGTACATAAAATATGACTCACATCCTCTTTTTGTTCCAAACAGATGGACCATCTATTTCTGTTAAAATACCCTTTGTTAGTTAAGTGGTCTATGGTGAGATTATTGTTTGACAGCCCCATCCAATGTAAAGCTTTCACCGGAGATGAATAGGATTTCTCCAAATAATTAAAATATGCACAATCTCCTATGGAATTACTCTTAAATGCAGTAATTGATGGAATCTAAGAAATAAATCTGTAGCTCCCTGTCGAAGGCATGGTGTTACCTACCGTTGGATTGAACGTTTTACTTCTCTTACAAGTGTTGATCCGCCGTTAGACATTCATGTAAACCTGCCTATAGAGCCACGGAAAGACCCAACATAAGTTTTTTCTTAACCTACTGGAAAGTAGTGGATTTTTAAGTGATTCCGTTTTAGAGAAAGTTTGCATCTGAGAAAAGTGTTACAATCAAAACCCCAATATTACACCAAATTCCCTTATAGGAACTATAATCTAACATAAAAAATCAAGAAAAATGATAGTTGTCACTGGTCTGCTTTCCTATAAAAATGCACTTACTGTTTTGCTCGTAACCGAGATCAGCAAGAATGTTTGCCACCTTGTTACACTCTGTAACTGCGTTGGACCTCCTCATTCATACCTCGAGAGATGCTCTATCTCCCTCCACCAATACCATAGTTTTTGATACTGGTCCAATGATTTGGCAAGCCATTGAGCCAGCAACTTAGTACCTATCAATTTGTAAGCAAGAATAACAATTCAATCTTTGACAAAGCTTAAGCCTGTCTATCATGACACATTTAAGCTAACACATTCAAGTTCATTCCATAAGAATTAGTGAAGGCTGCCATGAAATCTCCATAATGATTTCATATGATACGTCCACCTAAATTCCAGGCTTACCCGAGCTAAATCCACCCAACTCTAGGATGTGTCCCATAAGAACTTTAACCTTAAGTGTGCTTTGGTGAGAGTATCACTGGGGTAGGTGACCTCCTGGGAACTCCTTGTGTTGCATCCTGCCTTTTGAAAATCCAACGCAACTTGTTGATCCTGTACCAGTCATAATTAGATGCCATTCCTAATCCTGTACCCGTATCCTTAAGTGTCTTTTCTCAACCAACAAGTCTTGGTAGCAACACTGCCACATTTGGAAGCATATTGGAGCCCTTTTCTTCTCATTTTTGTAATGTTCAAAGGTTAACTGGGGTAAAGCATAATGATGGGTTTGTAAGATGCTATGTTCTTTGAAACATTATTTTAATTTATGCACAACTATAATTGAGGTAATGATGCACCTTCTTACTTCTGTTATCAATAGGCAGGCCGACGAGTGAATTTCCTCATCCCTTAGCACGTGTACCTCAGAGTGCTGGTTATTGGGTATGCTCCTGGTCGCCATTAACATAATCCTATTTTCCTCCATTATTCGATGAAACTAATGTCAGACTTTATTCTTTTGTTCATGCCAAATCCAGCTGTCATATCTTATTGTGGACTTACTTATATGGTGGGGCATAAGGAAATTCATTAACGACTTCAGGGGGAAGAAGTTGAAGCTTGCACCTATTGCGTATTTCAGTACTTACCATGGATCCATATCTCATCTTCCAACAGGGTATATGTGGAGTCCTCATCTTGTGCCAAAGCCAAGTGGTAAGGATGGTACCTTTTACTGGCTCTGTGTAGGTTTTCCATGTGTTATGATTACAGAGGTTAAGTGGGTTGGTTTAATTCTTTCTTTCTTCTGTTATGCCTGAACAGCTTTTTTTGCTATTTCTTCTCATTGTACAATGTTTTTCATATAGTCAGTGTATGTGCATGTGCATAATTTACATTTTGATGTGAATTTTCTGGTCCTCAACTAATAGTTATCTTTATGAGTACAGTGGCCCAATATTTATCATAATGATAAATCATGTTTTTAGAATGATGTGTGTGTGTTGATTGACCCACTTCAATCAATATTTATTTTAGAATGACAATGTAATAATTTACTGCGTTTATTTGTGAAGTTGTGGATTTTGGTGTAAGTGATAGCTGAAGAATTTAGGAATCATGTATCTGTATTGTAAGTTTGTAACAAGTGATAGCATATGCTGCTATCTTGCTGGTGAATCCGCCTAAGGCTGATGCAGTTCTTTATTTTTGCTTCTTGTAATATATTTTTTTTTCCATGAGACCAACATAGAAGCTCTTGGTTTAATTTGAGATTATACATGATTGATTGTACTTATGATATGCATTCTTGGTTTAATTTGACATTACACATGATTGATTGTACTTGTGATGCATCTAAAGTTCTTTTTGCATATGAACCTAGTTTTTGGTGTTTGTGAATCGATCTTTACACCGAGTAGAATTGATATCTTGAAATATCATCATACATGTTTGTGCTTTTTGAATCATTAACATATTAGAAGAATTACAAGTATTTTTTTCTAATTTGCAGATTGGGGTGCCTTAGTTGATGTTGTGGGTTTCTGTTTCTTAAACCTTGGGGCCAAGTATGAACCTCTGAAGGAGCTAGTGCATTGGATTCAAAAAGGACCAAAACCTATATATATAGGATTTGGGAGCATGGTATGACACTCTAGCTAATACACCATTCAGTCAGATTTTTTTATTAAAAAAGTATCATTTATTTGTACCTTATTTCATCATTATTGATGGTATAAGTGTTTTATATGTAGAAGGGTATTTTGTATTTTCAGATTTATTATAAATATAAACCTTGAGAGGTCCAGACTTGGTCTGCTCACTGATCCATTTGAACTGTAATCTGACCTTCAACCTTTTTCTCTCTCTCTCTCTCTTTTTCTCCTTCTCTGACCTCTCAAACAAAAGCACTCATACATAAGGAACACTTATAACTTCCACAATCTTAAAAGGATACTCCACTCTTGAAAGATATTATGGTAGAACAGTTATCTGTCTCCTAAAACTTCTTTCTTGTCACTCTTCATACTTCTGTTCTTTCCTCCAGTTCATATTGAGCATTTTGATATTTTGATTTGTTCATTTAATTTCATGGATATCATCCATAGTATTCAGTGCTTCCAGTGCTGATTTTTAGTTGCATGAAGGTAGTTTTAGAATCAATTCAAATCCCCTTAGTTTGAATGGTACCACTCTCAGTTGGACACTTGTAGTGATATAATTAGGTTGGAACAATCAAAACCTTCTGTTTCTGTGTGATGTGAGAAATAATGCTGATTCAAACCCTTTCTTAACACTACTATATAAAGATACCTTATGTTGGACAGAAATTTTATATTGTTAGTTTAGGAACGTATCAAGTAATTAATTATCTTTATATTGTAAGTAGCACTACTATATATTATATAAAGATACCAGATCAGGGTTAACCACAACTAATTGTATGAAGAGTTAGATCACATTATGTAAACCAATGTTTTTGCAAAAATGTGATTCAAAATTGAAAGATTACTGGCAAGTTATCTGTGTTCGGCCGATTGCAATTCAAGCTTATTTTAAATAATGGGTTATTAGGATTTGAGCATCTATTTCTTCTTTGACGATTTGTTTGAGCTGTTTCTTGAAATCCATTTATGATATCATTTATTCATTTCTAAGGCTTTTAATATTGATATTATAGAATATATCGCCTTCCCAAAATAGGGAAATATTGATATCACCAAAAAAGTTAGGGAAATGAGTAAAGCATTGCGAAAAGGATGAAAATTTTGATTATAACTTTATGGGATGCTGATTTAAATATGTGCAAATAACTGTGAAAATTCTAAAAATAACGGTATTTGACAAGTCATATATAGGAAAATAATGTGCTTTGCTATATATATATGTCATTCATCAGAACTTCAAATAACGGACTTATAATTTTATTTTATTCTTGTACTAAAAAGAAAATATATATTATAAGTCAGAAATACATGAAAAAAAAAGTGTAACCAAGTAACCCATAATGATGGTCTAGATTGGAGATGTTCCTTTATTACAGTTCTATCAGTAAAGTGGCATAACATACAACTACAGACATTAAGGTTGCAGCCAAATGTCACTTCAGTTGAGCTATCATATCTCCTAGAATATACATCCAACAAAAAATTGTCCTCTCTTATTCGTAGGATTTAATTGACTATAAACAACTAATGTCAAAAATGGTCTCCTTCTATCTCAAGCTGCCTCCCACCTTCATCGCACACTTAGTTTAGTTACAACAATAAAGAAATAAACATGTAATGGATAAATGAGGATAGAATAAGCAACATTTTTGGTGACTTTTTCCTTTTTTTTTTCTAAAAAATATTTTTATTAATAAACTATTATTTTTACTACAAATGCATAATATGACCAAATATTTTTCACTACTTTTGATTACAAATCTATATGTGGCATATTTAGTTCATGTATAGTATATTCTTAATTTCTTAAATTTTCAAAATAAATCATTTTACAATCAATAATATACCAATAATATTTTGATAAAAAGGTAGACCAAATGTCAATATGTTGCGGCAAAAATACTAAAAATTTAGCCAACAATAACTTTATGTTTTTAATAAATTTAATTAATTATTTTTAAAACTAATTATATTAAATTATTTTTAATCAAACATAATTTTTCTTCCAAACACATAGTGCATATGATATAACTAAGATGTATATCTAAGCTGAAAATTCAAAAGAATTGGTTATTATTATTATTATTATCATTATTATTTTTGGAGTTTCAAATTCTTAAAAATAAATCAAATTTTTGATAAAATGCATGAGCTTTTGGACCAAGAATGTTGAAATAATCTACAAACCCTCATGAAATTTACGAAGATTCACAATAGAATCCTTAAATTTCAAGTGTTTGTAGAGCTTCTCGGTGTCTCTCATTTTGGTCGACATATCTCGTCAATAAAACTAAAAACGATGTAGCAAGAGGCATTTATCACGATATATCCCATATAATAATGATATTTTGCCGTAAATCCATCAGTATTTTGGAAAATGGAATATCCCCCTTTGATTTATATCAGAACCTGGGGAAACACGATATATCAGGATATTTTGAACCACGTTCATATCAGGAGGGCCAGATTATGTTTCCGTAATAATTGCCAAACACACATTAAAACAGGATTCTTTGTGGCTCTAAATGAAGTCCAGATAGTGGGGCATTAAAACAGATCAGATCTGGAGCAGATGAAGCCTGATCTGGGTTTAGATCCATTTTGTCACACAAATCCAAGTTCGGATCCAGATTCGACTCAAACCCATATTATAGGATCTAGGTTCTGTTCATATTATAATTGGCTAATCTGGATCCGATCCTTAAACTATGTTGTGTTCTAAAACAGGTTGGGTATGGATTCGACTCCAGTCTATAGAAATATTATGGGCATAATTTCTTTTATAAATATCTAACTAACTTTGAGTTCTCTTTCAAAACACCTTAATACCATCATCAACAACATTAACAAAATTCCTTATCTCGACTACTTGGAGTCGGCAACACAGATCATATTCTGTTATCCCTATTAATCAAAAATCAAGTATTTAGTCAGATTATGTTTATTCAAATAATTTTCTAGGGACTCCATCTAGGTCCTTTTTGCTTTCCTCTTTCCCTAAACCCAAATACCATGAATGAAATTCATTAATCTTAATACTTATAGTAATTAAAACTGTTGAATATGTGATAGTAACGGTCCAGTGGGATCCTTTACACGGATATAGATTCAATCTGATTCCGACTTGGATCTTAGCATCCCAAATCGGGTTCAAATATATTTATTTGGATTCATTCTAGCTGATCCAGATATGACAATATAGAAGGCAGATCAAGTTGGATCATGTCAAACGCATTCCATTTCATGACGTACCATGTACCAAGGAATCAGCTGCATTCCTATTTGATGGGAAAGACAAACAGCAATAGAGTCCATTTTGTGAGGAACTTGATCAGGGAAGTTACTGGTTTTGTACCTTATGAGAAGAGTATTACTGAACTTCATTCAAGTTGGTTTGCACCACCAATAAGATCCATCGAATTAAATTTTCACTGGTATTCTACTAGTAGCCTGGCCATCAGGGATTGGAGTCTTCAGAGATCAAATGGGTGATACTACTCATATATACTGTGGACCTATTGTGAGGAAGAGTAAACTATTAAGATCGGAGTTGAATCTATTCTGTTTGGCCTCAATGAGGCAAAGAGACTTCAAATGGATAGCATAATTATTGAACGAGATTCACCATCAGTCAGAGATTGGATGAAAGGTGGAGATATCGGTTCATGGAGGTTGGACAGCTCCATTAAACTAAGTCAGATCTATTGCATCGATATTGAATATTTCACTTTCATGGGTGCATATATGGCTAAGGAGTAAGGAGTTGGTGGATGGGTTGGTAAAAAGAAGTGTGGATACTGTGACAATAGTATTTGGTGGATAGGAATGGTAGATCGAAAGGAATTTGAAATTTTGTTGAGTTTTTTTTTCCCCTTCTCGTTTTGCTTCTTTTATTATGCTTTTTTTTGTTTTCTTGTGTTTTCATTCTAGGGGCTTAGTGCCCCCAGATGCACTATGTCGTTCAGTTATTGTAAAACTGTTGGTATTCATAAAGGGGAGGGGGAAAGAAAAAAGAAGGGTGCTTTATTAACTCTTCTTTCCAAACTCCAGCATATAACTGCGAGAATCAAATTCTTGATTACCCATCCTCTACTTATGAATGGGCTGGTTTGTCACTCATCAAGTCAATCAACTTGGAAACAAAGATCCTGATTGCTTATGAAGAGACTTCACATGTGAAGCCAAATTCCAGTTGTACTTGCAACGAGAAAAAGGTGATCAATTCGGAACCCTAAGCATAACTTGCACTGATATGGTAGCTGCCACCCTCTATTTGGCTGCAGTTCCTAAGTGTGTAAAATTGCTAGGAATTTCATAAATTGATATCTGCCAGCCACGGGCAGGAATGGGGGATACCACTTTTTATTTTCTTTGAAAAAAATCTAGAAAACAATTTAGCAGTGACAGTGCCTTCGGTTTCCCATCTCTATATCTTTCATTCTTCTTGATTGAACTAACTAAACCGCACCTACCGTCTTTAGAAAGTTAGCCTAGTCATCCACTTCCAATCAATGTTTAGGAACTCGGTTTTGTCTATGTATCAATTCCAGATGAAACCAAGCAAAACCTAGGTGAATAGTGCATTTCTCTAATGCCGTAATATGATAACAATGGAATTCATCAATCAGAAGTTCAATCATAAGACATACATCCATCAAAGAAAAAGTTAAATGAAGTCAAATACATCAACATCCTTAATAATACCATCAAAACCACATGGAATTTGTTAGTTGGCTTGGCCTAGAAGTCCTCTTCTTGATCACTTTATGTCAATTCGATGAAATCAACCAAAATCAACTCAAAAATAACCCCAAGTTAACTAGTATTTCCCCTAATCACCATTAATAGGAAGCTCACTACCAAAAAAAAAACAAAAAACCACATTCTCAACAATGTAATATTAAAGAAAGTAACATAATATATATGTGTGTGTGTGTGTGTGTGTGTGTATTTTGTAATTTGATGACTAAAACCACATTTTCAACAATATCATATATTAAAGAAAGTAACATAATAAATATACTATTTATATATATATATATATATATATGTATGTATATGTGTGTGTGTGTGTGTGTGTGTGTATTTTGTAATTTGATGACTTTCGATAAGAACCTAGCAACGAACACTGAAATCTGAGTGACAAAATTGTGTTCAGAAAGCTTTCAGGGGAGAGAAATGCTAGGGGTTGCTGTTAGCTGGAATGAAGAAGAACTCTGTAAATGATCAGTTTCGAATAAGATCACCTAACTCGTTACATGTTGACTCATAAACAATGGTATTGGCATAACTCCATTTTTTGGATGAAATCAACTCCGTTTCATCCAAAACTCAACTTTCTTTCTTTCTTTCTTATATATACATCATACAGGTTTTGCGACTTTAGCAAACATAATGTATTGATTTCATCCGATATTGAGAACCATGCTTCCAATCACTTAGATCTTGGTATATCCTTTGATATTTTCCTATTAGTGGGGTGAGGATTTATCATTAGGGGGGTAATATAAAACTTAACTTGCTCCCTAAGGTTGACAAATGACGAGTCTGTTATTCTGAATAGCATGGTGGCTTATTCTAGTCTTGAAGAACTGTAGCACACCGCATATCACAGTTGCTTGAAACCTGCATTGCATCACTTTACCTTTGTTAGCTTTATAATTAAATACCATAATAGGACATCTTTTTTCCATCATCTTTAAGTTTACATATGATTGTAATAAGAAGTACCTTACACTCCTTTTGTCTCGATGTAAAATAAAATTCAGAAACTATTTTCAAAGTAAATGGATTTTATGTGTCATGACCCAAACCAGTTTAGATCTGTGGATCCATAACCAGGTCGGATTGTGACTCTCACTTCATATTGCTATGGGAGTGGAAAGCAATATAAGAACATAAGCGGAAGTCAAATATTCAGTTCTAATAAAATATAATAATATTAATAACAGTGTCCTTACTTTACAAAATCTGGAATTAAACTAATTAATCTATATGAAATTATCTCCTATAATTCTATCTTTGAATGCCCATTCCCAAGCTCTCTTCAGTGATCTACTTTCCTTATGTAACCTGAAAAACAACAACATAATATCCGTAAGCCAAAGTTCGTGTGAGTAGACCTTTAAAACAAGGTATTTACTCAACACCTAATGCTACTACAAAATATAATATATAATAATGAT
>JAUPMG010000014.1:15516735-15542826 GCA_031762675.1 Pachysandra terminalis | reverse complement strand
TATATATATTTGTATGTGTATATTTTGTAATTTGATGACTTTCGACAAGAACCCACCAACGAACACTGAAATCTGAGTGACAAAATTGTTATCAGAAAGCTTTCAGAGGAGAGATGCTAGGGGTTGCGGTTAGCTGGAATGAAGAACTCTGTAAATGAGCTCACATGCTGTTTCTAATAAGATCACCTAACTCGTTACACATTGGCTCATACGCAATGGTATTGGCATAACTCTATTTTTTTGGATGAGGATTTATCATTAGGGGGCAATATAAAACTTACCTTGCTCCCTAAGGTTGACAAATGACGAGTTAGTTATTCTGAATAGCATGGTGGCTTATTCTAGTCTTGAAGAACTGTAGCACACCTCATATTATAGTTACTTGAAACCTGCATTACATCACTTTGCCTTTGTTAGCTTTATAATTGAATATCATAATATGACATATCTTGTTTCAATCATCTATAAGTTTACATATGATTGTAATCTGAAGTATTGACCTTACACTCCTTTTGTCTCGATGTAAAATAAAATTCAGAAACTATTTTCAGAGTAAATGGATTTTATGGGTCTTTGTTTGATGTAAAGTTATAATAACATAAAGCTCATTTTCTAAAACCAAGTTAGTTTTCTGGAAAATGACAATACGTTTCAGAATTTTATGTCATTTTCCATAAAAGCACATGGTTTATTGCAACATGCTCCAAAATGTGCTAGCGGGGGAGAACACAATACTATGTTGGAAGTCGCTGGAATTACTTTTTCCTTCATGTCGACTACATTTCATCGACATGTCGCAACATTTCACTATATGTCGGTGGCATGGCGGAAAAATTCACAAGTTTAGCTTCATACGTGCAACATTAGTCTACATATAGAACATGTAGGGTGAAATATCGTCTATGTCGATGACATTTCATTCAAAATTTTGAGAAAGGCTATTCTCCTACCATTTTTCTTTCAAATACCACTCTTCTACCATTTTTACATCTTTTCACTTAGATTTGCTTCCTCTCCATGATGTTTTCCAAGCCGTGGGAAACCATTTTTTGTAGTAAACACTGATGTCTCCTTGTCTTATCCCCTAGAGCTTAAGGTGATAAGACAAGACTATTATTGTGTTTGTTCCTTTGTGTCTAATTGTATTATGTCATTTGGATAATACTATTGTGTTAGTATAGTTAAATATGTTTATGTCTTATTTAGGCAATTAGTGTGGATAGTTTCTCCATTTTGGTGTTATTTTGAGTTATTTAAACGTATTTAACTCTAAATTAGACTGCTACAAAATTACATCATAAATAAAACCCTATTTTCGCTCACTTTTTCGCGTTTTTCTTTAAATTTTCTCCATGTCATCGGCATGTTGCTGGAGACATTTGTTGACATGTCTCATAACAGCGATAGTTACAATCTTGAATCAAAATAATCAGCAACATTAAGCTTTTTCTTTTGCTCTTGGTATATGAAATCCACCTCCACCATATGCAATCACCAGCACCATTGCCTTTGGCGGCAGCACCATCATCACGTCTAGTGGTGTCACAACCACTATCAAAACCTATGGCATGACCATTACCTTTGATAACAGTGCCACCACCGCATCTATCATCTCCATGACAGCACCGTCGCAACACCTCCGGCACTTCTACAACTGCATATGACCATAACCTGAGACGACGGACATTTTTTACTAGCCTCTAAATTGTTTTTCTAGCTTGTTTTCTTTCACTCCAAACACATAAAAGTGGAAAATGCACATTTGTAAATCCCTATATAGGATTCAAAACAAACAATCAAAAATAGCTTGAAAATGCCTTTTTTCAGAAAATTGAATTCAACGTAAAACCTTTTAGGTGAAAACAAATGGAGCCTTACTTTGGATAAGCATACTGTTTGATTATATCTGTAAATTAAATATCTTCTTGATTCATAAATTTTGACTCTCTTGTCAGTAATGTGTGATAACACACCATATAAATTCTGACAGGAGATTTAATCTGCATTAATGAGTTGTTGACTGATTGTTACTGTTACACGTGTCCCGTGTGATTTTAATCTATCTATCTTATATATGTATATTTATATATGCCAGAAGTTTGCGTCTTTTGTCATGAATCATATTGTTGTTATGTTGGATGCATGTAACATGTAATTAACTTAACTGTCTTGCAACTGAAAATGCTACTTATTGCTTGTTCAGCCTCTTGAGGACGCCAAGAAAACTACAAATATTATTTTAGAGGCATTGAAAGATACAGGTCAAAGGGGAATAATTGACCGGGGTTGGGGTGATCTTGGCATTGGTAAGCATCTTTTTTTTCTTTTTCATTCCCATATTGATCTCTCCCAAATGCATTCTGCTCAGTGAAAGACTCTATTTGGTAGCAGCTTTTATGGCCTTTCTTGTCAGTTGTGCATTGTTTCAACATAGGGCTTTTTAATTAATTCTGTTAGCAGGCATTGTTTTAGCTGAAACATGCTACTATTTGAATCTGTAAATCATGCATAAAACAGATGTATGTATGGCTTGTTCTAGATGAAATTATATTTTACATAATTCCTGCATTTTGACAATTTCCAGAATAAATCAAGGAAGCATTTTTTTGATAATCAGTGGATGATGCCTTTTAGAAGATCATTCTAAAATGCCAAATCCCTCGTACATCTGTCATCCCACTCAACATAACTACCTTCTGGGTTGATTCAATTAGAATTATATTTTCTTGACTAAAAGGGTAATATAGGATTATTTTTGGAGCGAACATAATGTTGGTTTAGACAGTTTAATATGTAAGAGGCTTGATATTGACACCATTTTCTAATGATCAATTGCAAAATTTCAAAACAGTGGAAGAGCGAACAACTATGCAATTTTGCTTAACATATAAAGGCCTCTAAATGAATGTACCTTCTTTAGCTTATTCTGCTTAGTTATGTCTTGCCACATCATATTAGCTATTCTTCTCATGGTTTTACTTTGACAACTTTTGTGATGCTTAGAGCCACCAATTGTTTTGATAAGATTTATCTCTTGTATTAACTTTTCAAAAAGAAACTTGTTTGCCTTAATGTCTATGATAATATACATGCTTGATAGTTCTACCTGGATATATTTGGTCATAATTTGTTTTTCTTTGCTTGTATCTTATTTCATTAGCTAATTCTGGTTAATTGGTTTAAGGCATGAAATAGATTGGAAATACTGTTTTAAATGAAGAAATAAATGAAAATATGGAACTTGTAGAAATATCAGTCTCCCTAACCCAAAATACATGCATGCATGTGTAAATGTAGGAAACAAGGTTGTTAAAACACCCAGGTGAATCTAGGCAACAGACCTTCCTGTAGGTGATTGCCTAGGAGATCAGGCAGTTGCCCAGTGACAAGCTCTAAAGCCAATCCATTTTACATTATTCCTAAGTAATACAACAAGTTAAACAACAATATATGCTATATTTTCTATGAAAAAATGATCAATGTGACACATTTCCTACCAACGTAGCATAATAGAATGAGAAACAACATATCAGATGTGTGGAACTTTGAGATGAATTCCAAGTAAAAGTAAAGTGGAGGAATTATAAAGCTGGTTGGATTAATAAATCATAAAACAACTACCAAGTATTTAAGGTTACTTTCATGTGATTATATGAAGGGAATGCATGTGATTGTCGGGCTTACAAGTCAAAGGAACGTATTATTTATAATACATTAGATGAAAAAAAAAAAAGAAGAAGCATGAATAGAACAATTTAAATAACAAAATAAATAAAAAATGCAAAATCGATCATTATACTAACAAACATAACAAGAGAGACTGAAATTAAGGAAAAGAAGGTAGGTGACTCAGGTACTTATAAATATATAAAAAATAAATAGATAAAAGGTCAACAATAGACTGCTGAGTATGGACAAAAAGGAGGGAGGGAGGCATAAAAC
Source organism: Pachysandra terminalis (assembly GCA_031762675.1). Lineage (NCBI taxonomy): Eukaryota > Viridiplantae > Streptophyta > Magnoliopsida > Buxales > Buxaceae > Pachysandra > Pachysandra terminalis. The sequence continues at coordinate 15,538,884 of JAUPMG010000014.1, read as the reverse complement.
AAATGATCAAGTAAATAGTTCTTAGCAATATGTTATTACTATGTAATTAAGTAATGATTTCTTACTAATAACTTAATAACATTATTTCTTTCTAAGGTGAATTTTAATGATTAAAAAATTCAAAATTTGTTAAGCCGTCTTAGGCAATCTACTGGATGTCTAGGCAGTCGCCTAGGCAAACACCGTCTAAGTGCCTAGGTATGAAAAGATTGCCATTAACTACACTGGTAGAATGGCTAAACTATATATTGAAAGAGAAACTTTGGTTAGACATGAAAAGATTGCCATTAAGATCTATCATTTTACTTAAATGCTTAAATTCATATTTTAAGGATGTTAGTCGTTGACTTGCATTTCAGATTTTCATTTCATGACTGTCATCATTCAAAGTCTATTAGGGTAGTCCTTTGTGTAGGTGGATCTCCAAAAAGGATTTTAAAAAACCTCTTTTACATTAAGCAATATAGTTGGAGTGTTAGTTTAAGTAAAATGGAGGAGAAACAAAACCCTACATTTGATTGATGTGTGAAAAACACACCTTCGACATGAGTTTAGCCTCAGGGCATGAGACTCTTTTATGCTTCACTCTTTGAATCATGAGTTCAAGGTGTTTCAGCCTCTAAAACCGTGTCCTTGAAGAGTTGTTGGGAAAGGGTTTATGTAACATGTCAAATATAGATAATAATAATAAACTTTTTTTTTTTGGTGGGGTGTGGGGGTGTGTGTTTGGGGGGGTTGGTTGTTTTTCCCCCTCCTTGGGCAACTCACATCTTTGTACATTTTCTCATTATTATTCATCTCGTTATCCATTGGGAAAAAAAGTTTCTCCCTCTTTGTAAATATTTTACTAGATTAGACAACTTTAATTCAAACAAACATCCTAGAATTCTGCTGTTACTTGTGCCTCTTTCCTGCATCAATATCAATTTGAGCACTGGTGGGGTTACAGGGCTGTTAGCCAATTCAAGTACAACCCAATAGAGTGATAACATGTGGCAAGTCAAACCAATTTCTTACGGCAATTTTTTTAGTGGGAAATCTAAGCAGCTGGTTTTTTATTTTAAAATGCCAAGTGTTCTGTTTTTTTTTGGGCTTTCAGAATATATAGCTAACAGCCCTGTTATCCAAGCATTTTCCTAACAATTTGTGGATATTTAATGTTTGGACGGCTGGAAACAAAATAAGTGATAGTGTTCACAGAGAGTGGTCCACTTATTGATAGTTGGAATCGAACAGATAGGCCAATGTTTCTTTTTTCTTTTTTCCAGCAATAGGTCCTATACTTGGCCCCTACTAATTGAATAACTTGGGTTTGAATGATCATACAACAATTTCCTAATATAAACTAGGTAACACTACACTCATGCTAGTACCATGACTACCGAGTATATTTCTGTTTTACTGATTCAGTTTGGAATTTTTTCCAACTATTTTGATTTTGAAACTTTCTGTCCAGATTGCGGAAATGCTGCTTCATCACTGTATTTAATTCTGGATATACACTATTGTTCTCCAAAACTCCTTTTCTCTTTCTAATACATCTGTTACTTTCAGTTCTAGAAGCTCCTGACGATGTTTTCCTTCTTGAAGAATGCCCTCACGATTGGTTGTTTCCCCAATGTTCTGCTGTGGTGAGTTCTCCTTACTACTCGTATATGGCAAAGAATTAGATAAATGTGGGTATACTAAAATGTGATTAGCTACCAGTTGAGAAAGATTGCTTTTTTCCATTTTTTTTTTCTTGGTTCTCTTTAATATAATCTTAATGCTTTCCTTTCTCATTCTTCCAAATAACTCCAATTTTGATGTATAAGATAATTTGGCCTGATAATTAGATATTGGAGGGCCAGATATAATCTTTTATAGAAGTGAAAACTGATAAGAAATTTTCGAGTAATGATACTTGCTTCTGATTAATATTTTACATATCCTTAAAAAGAAAATTGAACCTTTAACCCAGGGCTGTTTTCTGATACAACTTTGCAGGTTCACCATGGAGGTGCTGGTACAACAGCCACAGGACTAAGGGCTGGGGTAGTATTCTTTACGAAAATTTCTTTATCATGTTTGCTATGCATGTTTATGAGTTTTTTGTGCTGTAGTTAATGTTATTTAGGTTTTTAAAGTTTGGAATCTGATTTGGGAGGGAAGTCCATGAAACTTTGTGATACGATACTTACCAAAATTAATTTGATTTCTTCATGTTGACATATTATAAGGTCCAGATTGTTTAACGAACAAACTTTGAATGTCAGTGTCCAACTACAGTTGTACCATTCTTCGGAGATCAGTTCTTCTGGGGTGATAGAATTAATCAAATAGGGTTGGGACCTGCACCAATTCCTATATCTGAGCTCAGTATTGAAAGTCTTTCAAATGCTATAAGATTCATGCTCCAACCTGAGGTAAACTAATTCTGATAAATGTGCTAATTTCAGCTAATTGCTGTATCATCTCAAATGGATTGCTTATTGATGACTTGGATCCGTATTCGTTTTTCATCTTAACATATAGTGTCGGCATACCAAATAGAAAGGCTTATGTCCATTATTTTTAAGTGTGATCAAATCACTTGAGTAATTACATGAATTAGTGATTTCTTTTTGCTGGTCGGAAGTTAATATACTTGTAGTACATTGATATAACTCCGGAGAAATCCAGCAAGTTCAGGGAATTGAAAAATTGCTAATAGAAAGTTATGGTTGAAAAGAATAGGATATGTTGTGTGTGTAAGTTCTACTTGAATTTAGTCCCAAATCCCAACCATTAATATGGTTGGAACTTGGATTGGGTTTCAAACCATCTTTCTTGTGGTATGTTTGAAGATAAAAGATCATATCTACATTGTTTTTTCAATGTTATTATTTGGTTTCCAGGTTAAAGCACAAGCAGAGGAATTAGCAATGAAGATAGAGAACGAAGACGGTGTTGCAGGTGCAGTTGATGCATTTCACCGCCATTTTCCTACAGAGTTACCGATTCCTGTTGCACGCTCAGACGAAGACGATCATCCAAATCCCTTGCAGTGGCTCTTTGGTGCAGTCGAGAAATGGTGCTGCCTTCCTTGTGGTGGCTTGTAACAATTTTTTTTTTTTCCTGTGGCTTATATTTGTTGTATAGATGTTTGTTTTATATTCATTTTACTAGTCGTGATCCTACTAATAAAAGTTAAAAAAGGCATTAACATTGATTCCTCTTCCCCTGTAGCTTATGCAACAATATAAAAATCTTTTACATCTTCGAATACAGTTTACCACTACTAGTATGGTAATCCAGAGATCATTCGGCATGACTTGGTAAAGATTTTGATCTGTTTCCATCTTGATTCCATGTAATAACTTGCATTGTTCTGAGCATAAACTCCGCACTTGAAATACAGGTCACCTGGTCCATGATGATTCACCTCCAGTTTCTGAACCCCATCTATGAAAACCCTAACTTTGTCTCCATCTACATCATGGACTACGTTAACTCGGAACCACTTATCGCACATTTTGGTAGCCACCAATTCTGTAGTGTAGTACTTGAGATCGCCGTCGTAAACCCTCAGCATAAATGTCGTCGCTCCCATTGCTGCACCACGTATCTGCACAATCGAAGCACCAGAGGTTCCATTCGGAATGAAACCATAGCCTTCGAATTGCCAAACTCCTGAAGAATAATCAACACCCTGCAAGAAAAATATCCAAGGGATGAACACCTGAAGTACTACTACTACTACTATTACTAGTATTGTTATTGATGAGTGGTAGAGTAGTATGTAGTATACTCAATGCGTATCTCGGTGCGCAGTTTTGTAAGACTACTGGGATTGTGTGGCTTATCATCATCGTAGACCCATAGCCTTCGAACCCCGTCTTCGCAACTGTAACGTTCCTCGATAGGTTTGTCATATGGCTTCTGTATTTTGAAATTCCACTCGGTTAATGGGATGGAGGTGAATCCATCTGTGGGATCAGCAGCAGTACATGATAAGCTTGTGTCTTTCAGAAAGCTTATGAGAAGAACAAGGGACAGAAGCATTTTGTGATAGGAAGAATTCATTTTCAGCTAATTAATCTCTCAAACTGTTAAATGAATTCTTGAGGTTGGAGGTTCCAGTGAGTATATGTAGTACTACTGGAAGTTGTCCAAGAAAAAAAAATTAGCAAAATAAAATAAAAAATTGGAAGCTAGTAGTGTCTTGGACTCATGTTGGTTTTTGTTCTACAATTAAAATGGAAACTCAACCTCAAGACCTCTATTGTTTAATGAGTAGCTTAATACATCAGATTGGGTTACTGAGATCTTCTTGTCTCCAACTGTAGCATGGAATCTATTCTACCTACTTCACCTGTTGCAATCACATCTCTCTATTATGTTTATGTTTAACAATTTGTTTGTTTCCCACTTGTGAGAGGAGTGAGCCCAGAAATCCGGAGCCTTGGAAAGAAAATTCAGCTCAATATCATTTATTCTTCGTAATGAAACTGAAGCATATTGTGTTGATAATTTGCCATTAATTTCCTCAACTTCGCAATCTAAAACAGTGGTTTGTGATGTCTAAACCGACAGATTATTCAAGTATGATGGTCTTTAATCTTATATGGAGCTGAAAATTTTAGGATTGGTTGAGCTTAGAGGACTTGTAAATTCATAAAAGCAACAAAATTAAGAAATTGAATTTAGCTAAAACAATTAAACACTTAGCAATACTTCTCTAAATTTACCATGAACTAGAGTTAACTTAGACTGGAGGATGCCTACAGATTGTCATCTCACTATACTTATTTCATGTAGTAATAATAACTTGAATTATTAAGAATTTAGTTCTAGAAGTTCCTTAGACACTGCTTAAAAACTCATTAGAGATTTATCAATTTCAGCAATAGCCCCACATTATTTATACCATAACCAGCCTAGCAGATCCCACTGGATTTTTTCTCCCCCAGTACTTCATAAGAGATAAAAATGAGTTCATTACTGCTCTTGGCACCTGCAACCATCAAGTCATGGGCTGGAGTCCCATTGACCCAACCGACGGTTTCATCTCCCTCCCACTCGATATCTCTTCCTTCATGGTGTTCACAAGCTATGGGTGTTCTCTGTTAGGGTGTAGGATACACTCGGGAATTGAGGTGCGTGCGCCTTGCCCGCTAGGTGGAGTAGTTGGGTGAGAAGTTTAGACTCCCACATTGGAAAAGTGATGTGAAGTATTTGAGCATATAAGTGGTGGGTTCCCTTCATTGATAAGCTGGTTTTGAGGGGAAGTTCTACCCGGGTGGGCTTGTTGCTCTTGGGCTTGGGCCTAACAATTGGTATCAAAGCCGATGGTTCGATGTGGGACGTTGCGAGATATCTCCCGAGTGCTGCCCAGGCCTGTGTGAGCACCTAGCATGCAAGTCGAGGGGGAGATTGTTCGGGTGCAGGATACACTCGGGAATTGAGGTGTGTGCGCCCTGCCCGCTAGGTAGAGTAGTTGGGTGAAAAGTTTAGAGTCCTACATTGAAAAAATGATGTGGAGTGTTTGAGCATATAAGTGGTGGGTTCCCTTCCCTCATAAGCCGGTTTTGAGGGAAAGTTTTACCCGGGTGGGCTTGTTACTCTTGGGCTTGAGCCTAACATTCTCAACTGACAAACCTCACACACCTACTAGCCAAACTAAACCTCGCACTGAAATCAGTATACGCGTAATTTATATCTTCTTATGGCTCTTCATCAAGTTCGATGATTCACTTAACAATTATAAGTTTATTTTGGCTTTGTTTCGCGTAATAATCTTTCAGGGATACGATTATTCTTCGGGTGTATGGCAATTCGAAGGATATGGGTACGTGCCATGTGGGACATCAGGTGTGTCATGTGTGCATTATGCAGATCTTTGGAGCAAGTGTTCATGCTACAACACCGACGCTAAGGGTCTACAATGGTTCTCTCATGTACTATAGACGTCAGGTTCTGGTTCCCGACATCTACGATAAGTGGTTCCGATTGAACGTTATCCATGATATCGATGAGGGAAAAGTTAAGGTCTTCAATAATAGATCGTGGGGGGGCCTGACATAGCTTCAAATTTGATGATTCTTATTACATGGAGTCATGTTGGAAGGGAATCAAGGTCTTAAAAAATTGTGATTGATATATATTCAAATGCAAGTGTGACAGAAATATTAGGTAATATGAAGACAAAAATAAAATGGTTGTTCACTCCTTGTGTAGTTTATTAATGACAAGATGTCTTCTCCTTTTGTCTTGATCACAGACTAATAACAAAGAAAAAAAAGTTTAACAATATTTTAGCTGAAGATCAGATGGTAGTATTGAAGGATCATTCACAGTGACTTGGTAAAGATTTTGATCTCTTTCCATCTTGATTCCATGTAAATTAATAAGTTGCAGCATACTGAGTATAATAAGCTCCATATAGGTATGGGAGCCAACCAATGAAGTTACCATTATCCTTGCTTTAAACCTGCTTAGTTTGACTCTTCATAGCTTTTAAGGTTCCTTAAGGGAATCCATCTCCTTGATCAGCTCTATGCAATAAGATTATGAATTCAAGAAACCCATTAAAACAAGGAACAAATGCAGTTTATGATAAGAAAGATAAAGTTTTCAGCTTAATTTCTTACCCAGACCTCTAAAAGATTATATTATATTGAGGTAAATTATTCCAATCCAAGCCAAAAAAATATTAGAGATATTGGGTAACTCATATTCACTAGTCTCTAGACCTAAGGGAGAGGAGCTTGAGGGTATATTTGAGATTTGTTCTATATATCGGTTAGGAGTATATGTAGGCTCTGCCAAACCACGTATATATGTGTGCATTGTTTTAATCTTCGTTTTATTGTGTTTATTATTATTGCTTGAACCTGATCAACTAGACTTATTTTGATTACCAACTTATTACGTCAGATTGGTTCTATATGTTGCATCTTTTTCACCTCCAGCTGTTGCAATCACATTTCAAGTGATAGGTTTTTTGTCTTCTACAACCAAACCAATTAATATAGTTTTCTATTGAGGACTCTTTTGTTTTCCCCTTTTCAAATTCTAGTAGAGGTAGGTAGGTCGGCCAAGGATTGAACCCGTGACCATGACGTTGAATCCCCTTGAAATCTGGAGTAATAATAAAGAAAATTCAATTCAAGTGAATAGGAAAAAAAAAATAGTTTTTGTTGATCCTTTAATTAATCTCCAAACAGAAGCAATATTGGAAATAATAATTGGGTTAAATTTATATTTACATGCACCCAAGATATCACTTCTGAGCTCCAAGTAGGCAACCAAAATATCAAATTAATAGCAAAAATGTCTTTCTTCTTCTTCTTCTTCTTCTTCTTCTTCATGACCAGATTACTTTCTTCTAAACCATGTGATTTTTCCTTCTTTTGTTTTGGTAAACACACGCATACCATTTGGACCAACTGTAAACCATGTTTAATTTTGTAAACAGACTAAGTTGTAGCTCTATATAGAATCCACAGAATCCACAGGGAAAAACACTATATGTTTGTTTCAAGTTTTATATGTTTCTAATGCTGAAAACAAGTAAGTATTGTAAATTTCAACAATAACTCCAATCTCACCATCCAGTTAACCTCTTTCACCATTCATTCCAATTATATATACCATAGCCATCCTAGTGACTCCACCACAAGCATGCATCTTTCTTCCTCTTGAAACCTTTCCAAGAGATAAAATGAGTAGTTCTTTTCTGTTCTTAGCAATTATCTGCTCAACCCTTCTTCATGAGCTGATCTCCAGCTACCAAGTCCAAGGTTGGAGTCCTAAGGATCCAACTTATGGTTTCATCTCCCTACCTCTCAATGCATCAAACCTTGTCATTCAAAGACCTTACGACGTCCTCGAGAGCCAGCGATATCTCTCCCTTCATGGCATTCACAAGCTGTGGGTCTTCTCAACTGACAAGCCTCACACACCTACTAGCCAAACCAATCCTCGCACTGAAATCCGCATAAGTGTAAGCAATATCATCACTATCATTTGTTCATGGCTCTTCGTGTAATCCAAATGATTTATGTTTCACAAGTCTTTAGATCCGAGGGGAGGGACCTGAGGGACCCTCCCCCTTGGATCGGGTAAGGGTATATTGAAGATTTTCTCTATATATCGGATAGGAGTATAAGTTGTAATCCTAATTTGTTTTTGTCAAACCACGTATATATGTGTGCATAGTTTTGATCTTCGTTTTTATTGTGTTTATTATTATTGCTTGATCCCGATCAACGATTTACTTAATTGCAAGTGACTTTTGCCTTCATTTTACTAGGAATCTCCGAAAACCCAATTGCTAATTACATGAGAAGGACTTAACTTCATGAACTTCATTAACAAATTAACCAAAACCCTTCTTCTCCAATATAAATATAGAAGCATATCACATACTCTTTGTATCATTTCAATCCTATAACCTTTCAGTATATTCTTTTTCCTAGCTTAGGTGATATGGTTACTCTCTTTAACATTATTGTTGTAAGCTTATCTCTTCTTCTTTTCTATGTGCACCATGCAACTGGCTGGCCTATTGATCTCACGCACGGCTTCATCGAGCTTCCATTGACCACATCTTGTAACCTTGATTTCCATAAGCCGTCCGACTTCCTTGTAAGCCAACGTCATAGCTTCATAGATGGAGTCCACAAGCTTTGGGTGTTCTCTACTGATAAACCTCTCTCTTTGAACAGTCCCACCAAACCTCGTAACGAGATTCGCATCCGAGTAAACAATCTCATCAGAACTTATCTCTTCTGTTCTTTGATCTTCCTTTCTGTGATTTTTCATGCTTACATACGTAATCATTTGGGGTGTTGCAAAATCTGATCAAATCTAATCTTTAATCTAATAAAATGATTTTTTCGTGTACTCCTTAGGAGTTAACAACCTAACCTGCTATGCAATTCTTGTTGTTATGTGGAAACTGATGCTAGTGAGGCATTCGGGAAGACTGATGATCCAGCCATCCACTCCGCCGGTCGACCTCTGAATTTTCTAGGGGTCAGAGGGTATAATAGTAATTTTACTTATTGCTATGTTTAGCCTAACTATAAGGTATTAATCACTTTTGGCTGAGCTTTGGAGGATAGTAGAATCTGTTGTGCATCGGTGAACGTAAACACTATTTATCGAACTACGTAAATCTGTCTTGTGTGTTGAGACAGAAAGATAAACGAGATGAGGAAAAAATTAGGCACACACGACACAAATTTATGTGGTTCGACAAATATTGACTACGTTCACAGATGCACTCCAAATTCTACTATTCTCCAAAGCTAAGACAAAAGTGTTCAAAAGTGCAGCCATGAAAAATATGATAAATACTTTAATTGGGGCTAAACATAATAGAAAGTAAAATTACTATTATATCCCTAGGCCCCCAGAAAATTCAATGACGGAGCTGGATCATCAGTACTTCCTAAATGCCTCGGTAGCATCAGTCGATCTCCACATAACAACATTGCCTATCCTTGATTTCTTCTTCATCTTGTTTATCTTTCTTAACAATTATACTACGGTGGATGTATAGAACATAGACTAATTAACTATGAGATTAATGCTTGTTCTTTGCCATTGTTTCTTAAAATGATCTTTCAGGGATACGATTACTCTTCGGGGGTGTGGCAATTCGAAGGATATGGGTATGTGCCGTGCGGCACATCGGGTGTTTGCATTATGCAGGTCTTTGGAGGAAGTGGTGGCCATGCAACGACACTTATGCTGAGAGTCTACAATGGCTCCCTCATATATTACAGGAGTCAGGTCCTTGTTCCAGACATCTACGATAAGTGGTTCCGGTTAAACGTTATCCACGACGCCGACGCCGGAAAAGTGAAGGTTTTCATTGATGGAATTCTGAAGCTAGAGGTGGATGGTCGTGGGGGAACCTTACATTACTTCAAGTGTGGTGTTTATGCACAGAATGATGGTTCCTATTACATGGAATCTCGTTGGAAAGGAATCAAGGTCTTGAGAAAATGTGATTGATTCAGTTTCATGTGTATCAAAGAAATATTAGGCAATATTAGCAAGGAGAAAATAAAATGTCTGGTTCCTCCTTGTGTCTCCTTTTGTCTTAATAAAGTTGTACTAATACAGTAACAATTTCTTAATATAAAGATCATATCTAGCAATATTGTAGACAGAGAGGTAATATCAATGACTATTTGTGTCGCAAGTTCGGCTCAAAGCACAATAAATATACATAATTATAATTAATTATGAATCAATTAAGTAGGATTAGGTGGTGAGAAGAGCCAATTTTTGTGACAGAGAATCCAAAGAGATATTGTAAGTACAAAAGAAAGATGATAAGAAAGTTGTTGAAAGGAGTCCTGTTGTGACCATCTGTTTGTTTAATTAATTAGCTATATTACAAGCTAGAACTGGTTCTTAAGATGGAAAATAATCACCAGTTTGATTGCATGTGATAAAGGTCACCCACCTTCCATTTCTATTGTTTACTGTTAGAGATAATAGGTGGCTCATATTCACTAATTCTCTAGATCCAAAGGGGAGGGGACCTAAGGGTTCCATGAGGCGGAGCAGGTACGGTAAGGGTACAGTGAGGATTTGCTCCATATATTAGATAGTAGTATAAGTTGTAACCTTAATTCGTTTTTGACATAATGTAAACTACTTCTCTCTTATGGACGTAGACTTTGTCGAATTATGTATATCTGTGTGTATTTTTCTAATCTTTGTTTTTATTATTTATTATTATTGCTTGATCCCGATCAACCATTAAAAATCTAAACAATGAAAGTGAACTGGGAAAAGAAAGAAGCTAAGTTCTAATTTTCTTGAAAGACAAAGAAGTGTGATAAAAATGGGCCTCCGTATAAAAGATATGATATTCTTAAAAAAATTCACTATTTTTGAGTTTGTTTTATCTTTGACCGTTATAATAGGAAGGAAAAAAAAAAGATTATTCATTCTCTCGTTAAAGAGGGGGTGAGATGGATCTTTTTTTAATATTGATTTTTATTAATATCCTGAATAAAATAGATTTTTTGTTAAACACCAAACAATCTATCTAAAAGCTCAAGCTGTTAGCAAAAGGCACAACAATGTATATCAAATGGTTCAATACCCTCCCGCACGGGAATAACACATCCGTGGGAGAACACAAGGCACCGAGACAAACACACACCACACATTCGTGGTAGAATAAATATAGAAACACATACCCCTAAGATTCGAACACTCGACCTCCCACTCTGATACCATGTTAAACACCAGTTACTCTAAAAGCTCAAGCTGTTAGAGAAAGGCACAACAATGAATATCAAACGGTTCAATAAATGATGTAGTAGAGGTGACTGCATATGCCTACTTAATAGCACTGGATCGAAATAAGATGTACCTTGCATACCTTGGCTTCAAATGGGCATAACTTTGGGCTCTAGTGTTGGAATTGGGCTTATAATACCATTTTGGAAAGCCTTCGACGAGTTCTACAAGACTCATGCTACAACCTAATGTGAGATGCGTGTCGGTCGTTTGAAATCGTTTAGACCCTCAAAATGGCCTCCAAAGTCTTCTTACATGTTTTAGTAACTTTTGCTTTCCTATTTTTTTTAGGGTTGTTTTTAGCAATTTCCTATTTTTTTTAGGATTGTTTTTAATATCAGTTTTCTATTTATTTTAGGAGTTCTTTTTAGCAGTTTTCTGTTATTTTTAGGATTGCTATTCTTAGATATAGGATTTTCTTATAAATAGGGAAGCTATTGTAGAGATTTCATTATTAGGATTTAAAGGCAAAACCTTAGAACAATCTATATTACTATTAAAATCAAATAGCCCTTTTAAGAATATTTCAGTACAAAATTCCTTTTTTTTTTAAATTTTTATCCAAATAAAAACATTAGACGTCTTTTTCTTTTCTATTTAAAAGAGAGGATAGAGTCAAACATGGTTTGAACTCTATCCAAGATCATCAATTGATTGTGAGGAATGACTTATCTACATCTAAAAATATTTAATAGGAAACTAATAGCATTGTTGATTAGATAATTATAAAAGTTAAAAATCAAACTAATAAAGAATATCTAAAAAATAATTTATCATATAAATTAAAGAATCTAATTATTAAAAAAAATGGAGATCCTAATTAATTAAATAAAATCAAGATTCTAATTAGTTATATAAAATAAAATTTGACAAATTAAAAATTCTTAATAACTAAAAAATAAAAATAAATTAATTATCAAATATTAAATATAATTAGTTATTAGAATATTTATTAAGGGATTAAAGAATCTAACTCATAAAGAGAAATTAAGACTCAAATTATCAAAATGTAGAATATATTACAAATATCAAGAACCTAATTAGTTAAAGAAAATCAAGATCTTAATTAATTAAAAATCTTTAGTATATTTTTACTACCCTATTTTAAATATCTTAATATTTAAACAACATAGTCGTTAATGCTTATGAGAATTGGAATCCTATATTAGAATAATGTTAGATCTAAACGGATATCTTAAAAGTGAAAAGAATCCTAAATTTATCCTAAAACTTATCTATAAGTTAATTATATATTATCTATGAGTGAAGTAGAATAATGTTAGGATAACTAATTGCAATGATACTTAATAGGATACTAATAGATAAGTAGATAAGAGACCATTATCCTAACAATCTTAGGATATATAATAATAAATAACTAAATGAGAGATACCTTATCTACTAATATTTATTAATTAATATTATTCTTTTTAGTATTATTTGATTAGATTAATAAAAATTTTAGAAAATCATGATTTTAATTAGTTATACAATATGAAATGTAACTAAAAGAAAAATCATTTTTAAGTTTTTCCTACTGTTATAAATTATAAATATTTGATTTATCCTTTTTAATCTCATAAAAGATATTTATTTTATGAATAATCTTTGAATACTATAAGTAATTATCTTTTATATTAATATAGATTATATATGGTCTTTTCATATATGTATTTATTTTAATTAAAAAATTAATAAATTTTTTATCCATTTTTATGACTAACAAACCCTTATCCTAACAATTTTATGATACTAATAGATAAGTAGATAAGAGCCATTGTCCTAACAATCTTAGGATACTAATAAATAAGTAAATAAGACATGCCTTATCTACTAGATTTAGTAATTAACTAAAAGTATTCTTCTTCTTCTTTTATTAAATATATAATATTATTGGATTAGATAATTGTAAAAAATTAAGAATCAAAATAATAAAAATTCCAAAAAATCAAGAATCTAATTTGCAAAAGAAAATCATCAAGATTTTAATTAGTTATATAACATAAACATTTAAAAAATTAGGAAATATGAATAACTAAAGAAATCAAGAATATAAATAATTATCAAAATCTTAAATCTAATTAGTTATAAGAATCGTACTTACAAATTGAAGAATCTAACTAATAAGAGAAATCAAGAATTTAATTATCAACTAACAAGTTAAGTCTAGAAATTATATTAAACTTATTAAAATCAAGATTCTAACTAATTAATAAATTGATATTTAAATAATTATAATAATGTCATTTCATACTTTTAGTCTTAAGATAATATTAGGATAATCTTTACAAGATAAATTTAAAATAAAAAATAAATTTAATTCTTTATATAATTAATAATGCTATATTTTTATTAAAAATTATATAACTAACTTGCCATACCCTAGGTTGCTATGTGTTAATATATTTGTATTTATATATTAAAATTATTTATAAATACATATGTTGATATACATGTTAATATATTTTTAATTTTATAATTTATGATGTTATTTTATTTAAAATTTATATGCAATAATACCCTTTTATTTTATTTATACATTAAAGGTAAAGGAAATCTAATATAATTTTTATATTTTTAAATATAAAAATAATAAAATGATAATATAAAAATTATATATTTTTAAAAATATTTTTTTTTAATCAATTTCACTCATGTTTTTATCCCAAAGGCGAGGAATCCAAAGCACATAACCCAATTTCGACCAATTAGCTTGTGTAATGTTCTTTATAGAATTATTGCAAAAGTGATAGCCAATAGGTTAAAAAAAGATATTAGATTCCATCATTTCGGACAACCAAAGTGCTTTTGTGCCTGGTCGTCAAATTATGGATAATATTTTGGTTGCTTATGAATTGACTCATATGCTGAAACACAAAAAGAAGGGGGTATGGGTTATATGGCTCTTAAACTAGACATAGTAAGGCATATGATAGAGTTGAATGGGTCTTTCTTCAAAAAATGATGCTAAGGTTGGGTTTTGATGAGAGGTGGGTTTATTAATAATGTCTTATATCTCCACAGTCTCTTACTCGGTGCTGATTCAATGGAGAGAAAAAGGGGTTTTTCACACCAAGGGGTCCTTATTTATTTTTGATTTGTGCAGAAGCTCTTTCGGCTAATCTCAAAGAAGCGGAGAAGAGAAAGCAAATTACAGGTGTAGCAGCAAGCCATAATGGTCCAAAAGTCGCTCACCTATTTTTTGCAGATGACAGTTTGATATTTACTAGAGCTACTAGAGAAGAAAGCCAAAAGATTAAAGTTATTTTGGAGGAATATGCAGGAGTTTCAGAACAAATTGTAAACTTTAACAAGTTGGCTGTGCTTTTCAGTGCTAATATAGGTGAAGAACAAGGAAAAGAATTGTTGGACCTACTACGAGTTAAAGGTGTGACGAACCATGAAAAGTATCTAGGGCTACCAACTTTAGTAGGAAGATCTCAACAACAGTCCTTCAACTCTCTCAAGGACAAAATCCGTGTTAAGCTTCAAGGTTGGAAGGAAAAAATGTTATCAAACGCTGGTCGCGAGATCCTTATTAAGGTAGTTGCTTAGGCAATTCCTATATATGCCATGGGTTGTTTCCGTTTACCAAAACCATGGTGTAAAGAAGTGAACGCATTAATAAGCAAGTTTTGGTGGGGTCAAAAAGGAGAGGAGAAGAAAATTCATTAGATTGGGTGGAGCAAATTGTGCAAAGGAAAAAGTGAGGGTGGTATGGGTTTTAGAAATATTGAAGCTTTTAACTATGCTATTCTAGCAAAACAAGGATGGAGGTTAGTCACTAAACCTAATTCTTTGATTGCAAGATTGCTCCAAGCTAAATACTATATATCCCAGAAACTCTTTCATGGAAGCAACAATTAGAAGGAATCCATCGTTTACATGGAAGAGTATCTTAGCAGGAAGAAGAGTGTTAGAAGCTGGATTGAGATGGCAGATTCCATGGGGAACATGTTCGTATTTGGTCTGATCCTTGGCTCCCTACTCCTACCACTTTTAAAGTAGTGTCCCCAAGGAAACAATTGGAAGCATCTGCTTGCGTAAAGGAGTTGATTGATGATACTTTTGGAGGTTGGAAAAAGGAGATGATTGATAGAATATTTTACTTCATGAATCAACATGTATAAAGAGCATTCCAATAAGCAACAGGGATAGAAGGGATACAAGAGTTTGGCACTATGACAAGAATAGGAGATTTTCTGTTAGATCAGACTATTTTCTCGCTTCACAGATTCTAAGGAGCATCAATACTAAGGAGAAAGAAGGTAATATGAGCAAAGGAACATCAACTGAAATGCGGAAGAAAATTTGGAGCATGGAGATTCCTAATAAAGTAAAGATATTTATATAGAGTTTGTCATAATATATTACCTGTTAGATTGAATCTAATTAAGAAGAAGATGAGGATGAAACAATGGTGTCGCATATGTGGAGATTGTGATGAAACGACTCTACATGTTCTTAAGGATTGTCAATTTTCAAAAGTTGTATGGCTTTGTTGCTTGGGCCCAAGGGTTGAAAATGTGAGAGTAAATTCTTTTGATGATTGGGTAGAATCTATGGTAAGAGGAGTTGTTAGAGGTTTTCCTTATAACTACATGGTTGATTTGGAAACTGAAGAATTAAGAAGATGCATACCAGAAAGTTGTTGGATCCAACAGAGGCAGCAATAAATGCAATTCAATACCATCAGGATTTTAAGGTTACAAATAATAAATTGGATATAACAGGAAAAAAAGCTTGGATTAGTAAATGGGCACCTCCAAATCTGCCTTTTTTTAAAGTGAATGTTGATGGGGCCATTTCAAAATCAAAAAATGTAACAGGAGTGGGAATTGCTATTCGAAATGAGACAGGAGACTTTCTGGCTGCCAAATCAATGATTATAGAGGATTTATATTGTGTTGATCATGTTGAGGTGCTTGCAGCTCTTGAAGGTGTTAAATTTGCAAGAGAAATTGGTTTTCAAGAAGTACATTTAGTAGGAGATTCAATTTCAACGATTGAGATGTTGTCTTTCAAAGAAGGATACTCCAAATCCACAACTTTTACAAGTCCTTGGTTGGATGATATTTATTGGGAATGTTCTCAATTGAGAAGCTTTATATCCTCTCATGTTAAAAGAGCAGGAAATTCTGTGGCTCATGCTCTAGCAAAGTGTCATAACTTTGAAGTTGTTGAGCAAATTTGGTTAGAGGATCCATCATCTAATATATGTAACTTGCTTCAACATGACAAGTCTAGTGAATGAAATTTTATTGTATTTTCATCAAAAAAAAATTATATATATATTATCATTACTTTAATTATAACATGTATTATAAGATAAACCTTCACGTGCAAAGCACGTGTACTTTTGCTAGTAGGAATAAAAGAGAAAAACGTCTCAATTCAATTTCATAAATCATCTAATAATTTACATCTCTACAATCTCTTCCTTATTTATAAAAAAATCTTATCTAAAAAAAACAATCCTAAAAGAAATAGGAAACTGCTAAAAATAATCCTAAAATCTAACTTAAGACCCAAGCAACTAATCTTAGCCATCTATACAATTTAATCTGTACCATTAAAATAAAGTGATCTAAAAGGACATATAAAATAAACCCTAATGACAAAAATACCCTTATATTCGTCACTTTTCTGCAACAAACTTTAAACCCTATTTTGAAGGCCAAAACGTTAAAATTTCTATAAAATAGAAGAAATAAGAACGTAGGAATCGAAGAGATCTTTCCAATGAATCAAAGTTCGCCCAAAACAAAAACACGAATATAAAGGTATGATCCATGAAGTTACACAAAATCAAAGGCAAAAAAAGATACTTCTAATCTTAACTAGTAACTATGTTACAATTTTTTGTATCATACAAGAAATGAATCTAATTTGTGTATGTACTCCCTGAGAAGATATGGGTACTGTTTTCCATTCCATGGATGAGAAGCAATCAAAAAACCTGGACCTATCTCTTGCAATCATGAATAGGATGCTACCAACAAAAATCTAATTTGATCATATCCTAATCTGATATTTGATTAGATTTCATAAAACTTTAAATGTTTTTTATTTGATTAATTTGTTTTTAAAAAATAATAAAACAAAATTTAAATTACATAATTTGAATTCGGATATATATTATTTTGGTCCAATATCGGATTTTGGTGGAATAGGGATTGGTCAAATTCGAATCGAAATCGAATATGAATTTCTTTTAAAGATCCGATTAGATTTTTGGTCGAATACGAATCGGTCATAAGGATATAATGGGCTGAGCTACACGTGCCGGCCTGGCCTGGCCTGACAGGATTTGTATTGTGCCCAGACAATGCACAGCAAGGTACGATAGGCCCTATGGTGCCGTTTCTTACTGGACCTGGGTTCATGGCCCACCGTACGGCCCGAGCACAATTGGAGCACGGACACGATTGGTTTGACCAGAATATAAGCAAAAAGCACAGGCCCGACCCAGCACAGCCCAGCAAGAAAATGTCTATCGAAACGGGGCCTTAACGAAGGCGTGTCACTTATTCCGTCAGGGCAGGGTTCGGGCTCAGGCGAAGGGAAGCAAAAGAAAGGGGAAAGAGATGAGCGGGAGTGAGTTGCCGAGGAAAGAGTCTTTTGTGCTCAGAGGGCACGAAGGAGCCATCCTCGCCGCTCGCTTCAACGCTGACGGAAATTACTGCCTGAGCTGCGGCAAGGACCGCACCATCCGACTCTGGAATCCCCATCGTGGGATTCACATCAAGACATACAAATCTCACGGCAGAGAAGTCCGAGACGTCCACGTTACCACGTAAGGTCACTTCTACTTTTTTTTTCTTTTCTTTAAGTGACTGTTCAATTCTGTTTCTAGCACTGGTTTTCTAGTTCAATTTTTTCGCTTATTTATCTACTTATTTCTGCAAACCAAGATGGTGTGGATGGCGAGAAGTAAGTGTTCCAATTGAACTTTTGAAAGAATAAGAAACCCTAAATCTGGAAAGTGGTACATTTTCTATTAGCATAAAAAATGATATACTAATAAAATGACTAACATGCCTTGTTATCAAGTGGATGTTACATGTCAATTCTTGGTAGAATGGAATTAGAGCAAGGTTCTTAAAATATCCGGAAATTTTTCATCAATGAAATTTTGAAGACATAATTGGCTATTTCTTCATAATTTCGAAGTATTTTGTTACGTTAAGGACTTAACCACATAAGTTTATATTAGTTCTGAGGCTTTTAAAACAACGATTAGCTACGTGATAATTGGTATCAGAGCAGGCACCACGTCACGGGTTTGAGTCATGGAAGGAGCGACCTATAGACTGGAGTAAAAGCCTTGGTATTATGTATGAGTATGGTGCTAAGTCATTGAATACTGATAGGTGAGTGGATCCTCCAAAGAGAAAAGGCTACCATCTGACCGTGTCGATATAGTAGGTTAGAGTGAGTCGCCATGGACTTCGGCCTAGGAAGCGTGGTGGCTGCTATGATCTTAAATGTTAAGGGCTTAGCCAAATAAGTTTCTATCAGTCCTGGGGCTTTTAGAACAACGGTTAGGTACGTAACAGATTTAAACACATAATTTAATTGAATATATATATATATATATATATAGTTTTTGATAGATTGGGATGGTGTAACAGAATTCGTGTTGCCGACCTCAACTAGTTGAGATTAGGCACTTTGTTGATAATGTTGAATTCGCTAACAAGAAAACCATCTTGGAAACGTAAAAACGTTTATACAAGATTGTTCTTTATTCATGAGTAAAGGTTGTGCACATTGTCTAATTGGTTGGGATTCTATTTTATCTATTTCAATCCAACAATGTTATGTTCTTTGCATTCCTTCTATGAGTACAAAAAGTTCAGTTGTTACTTTCCTAAGGCTCTATTTGTTTTGTAGTAAAGCTTTGGTAAAGAAAACAATTTCAAGAAAATTTTATTTATTGTTTGTTGCACTAAGAAAATCTTCCATTTACAGAAAATAATTTCATGACTGGAATACAATCATAGAAACAAGCTACCAAGTTTCTCACTAGGGATCATTTTCCCGCTTTAGTCAAACCACCCTTACCCATTATACGAACACATCATTGTTTCTCTTTTTTGCTACAATTGTTACGAGTTACGACCACAATCCCATCCCTGCATTGTCTCCCTCTCATCTTTTTCTTTTAGTAGTTAAATTTATTTATGAAAAGAAGATGGAATGTACAAGGATTTAGACGAATGTTACAAGAGCAAAGACAAAAGCATAAAACTTCAAAAAGCAAGGATAGAAAGAAAAACTTAAATCAATGAACCAGTGACCCAGCATTTCCTCTGACAAAATACACCTGCATCATCTCTCTCACCACTTTTTGCCAATGTTGCAAGTTTCGATGGCTACTGGTTCATCACCAAATGCTGTTACTCACTCCTTCATCACCATATCTTATTTTCTTAAACTTTTTTCTAGGTTTTTCATCCCAAAAAGCAGAGATTAAGGAATGATCTTTTTCTTGATCCGTACATTATGGAATTTCCAAAGGTTGCTCTCGGAATTGGGTTTGATCATTGAGGGGAAACGGTTAGTTATAATTTGTGACTAAAATAATATAAATGTCAATATTTCTTGCTAATTTTTAGCAATGTTTAAAAATTTGATTTTGAGGGAAATGTGTTTGCATTGCTCTCACCTTGAACAACTAGACGTCAGGTTTCTTTTCTTGTTGGAATTTTATACTAAAAATATAAGATTTCGTGTCTTAAGACCCAAACTTTTATGCCTAAAATACATAGGCTTGTTTTGATGTGCATAACATATATCTTTTTAAGAAGCTTACTATGTTTTCTTTTCTTTTTTATTTATTGAATTTTTTGGGCTTATGTAAGAGTTATATTATAAATGCTTTTTTGTGTAAGCTTTCAAAATATGTATACGTGAGTCCGATCAGCAATCAGTCGAGTTCAATAGTTCATGTATATTGATTGTAGGGACAACTCCAAACTATGTTCTTGTGGTGGTGACAGACAAGTCTTCTATTGGGATGTTTCAACTGGTCGTGTGATTCGAAAGTTCCGTGGCCATGATAGTGAGGTTTGTTTCTTTTCAAAATTAAGGGTTTATGTATGTATTATTTATTTAGTTGCTTTAGTCTTCTACATATCTTCAAATAGTTCTACTTTGCTTTTGGTTTGTCCTTATTACCAGTGTTTTTTAATGCTGAGGCATGAGAGAAGGTGTTTTACATTACTAAACCATGAGACTTAATCTCCCATGCATACGTTTTATTGGATAAACAAATATTAATATAAAAAGAAAAATATAAAAATGAAAAGTAGAAAAAGTTAAATTTTATGGTACACAAATATAGAAGCGCATATTCTTCCACTTGTGTCAAATTTCACGATTTCAGCTACCAAATGAAGTTTTCTAACTCCACATTATGTGTATATATGCATAGGACTCCACAATCATATGAAAAAACTAAATAAGTTTAGTTAATGCAAGTAAACTATTTTTTTTTTTTTTGATAAGTAACAAACAATTTATTAAGAAAACGAGAAGGTACAAGTACAACGAGGATAAAGGGCGCAGCGCGCAAGATGAACACCAAAACCCAAAAAAGACATAGACAAAGTGTAAAGAAACAAAAGCAACGCGTCCTTAAAAGATAAGGACATTCATGAATATCAAAAACATGTCACCCAATGCTCCAACACCTCCCTCACCCTCTGTCATGCACTATGTGTGGAGAAGACTTGGCCACCTCCGACCACCCTACCAGTAAGTCAGTCATGGAAAAACCTCTAAAAGCCGGAAGAATCACCATCCATGAGCTAACCATAAGTAAAATAGAGTCGATAATCATCCTGGTCGAGTTGACTCTGTCTTCAAACACTCTCCTATTCCTCTCCCCCCACAAAACCCAGTGTTGCATGTCATACACCCAAGTATATCAATCTGCCTCTCACACCTAAACCAGGGAACCTCCACTGTGTCAGGCACTCACCAATCTCCTTAAGCATTACCTATCCAACACCAATACGACACAAAAAGGACTCTCAAAGCTACCGAGCAATGTAAGAACAGATGGTCCATTGATTCCCCTGCCTCCTTACACATACAACACATGGGTGAAATCATCCAAGGCGGCCACCTACGCTGAAGCAAATCACAAGTATTGATCTTATGAAGGATTGCGGTCCAAATAAATGCCTTAATTCTGGGGGGAGAAAAGGGTAGCCAGACACAACGAGAGGGGAAAGAGATCTGGGTAGATTGAGAACGGATGACAGAGAAGGAGTTCATTGAAAAGACACCATTGCTACAAGGAGTCCAAATCCAGCGGTCGGTACACTCAGAGTCGATAGAACCCCCCCGATCAACAAAGAGAGCCCCAAGGTCAACTAAGTCCGCCAGTCTCAAATCCCTACGGAATGGGAGAGTCCAAACCAAACCCGAGTCAGACCCAGAAAGGACATCAGAAACAAGAGCATCCCTAGTGGATACCACCCGGAAGAGACGAGGAAATCGAACAGCAAGGATAGACTCCCCCCCGCCAAAGATCGTACGAAAAACGGACATGACTCCTATTCCCCACTCTGAAACGGGTGAGGTTAAAGAATGAAGGGATGATCAACGAAACCTCTTTCCAGATGCTAGCTCGAGAACATCTAGCCGATGAATTACAGTCCCAGCCATTAAGATGCCTGCCAAATTTACTATGAATCACTTTCCGCCACAAGGCCTCCCGTTCCTCGCTAAATCTCCATAGCCATTTACCCAGAAGCGCCGTGTTACGAACATGGTTCAAAATATCGTATCGAGGTAGCGTATCGGTCGGCTCGAAAACGGATACGTATCGAGTATCGACACGGA
>JAUPMG010000014.1:15490657-15508663 GCA_031762675.1 Pachysandra terminalis | reverse complement strand
ACATAAATAATGCACATACAATCACACAGATAACTCCAATAATTTATTCATATATTATAACTGGGAAAATAAAATACATTCAAAGGTTCAGGTCATTACAGGGATTTTTCCTAAATTATTTTTGACAAGGCCGAAAATACACTTGGAAGAAACAAAAAAATACGATAGCTCCTAAGAATCAAACTCCACATTAGTTCGTCATTACTGGATTGCACCTCAGTTCAGCACCAATAGCACCATCAGGCCTCATATAGCACCATAGCACCATAACACACAGTACCTCAGCACCTAATATAGTATCAGCACCAACATAGAACACAACACCCTTGCACTGCACCATGCACAACAACGCATGCACACCACCAACATCAACTTGTATTGCACAACACCAGCAACTTGCAAACTGGCACCTTGCACAGTAGCACCTGGCATAGTACTATGCACAACATCACCTTGCACAACAACACCAAGCACAGCACGCACAGCAGTACGCATCACCTTGCACAACATCACCTTTTTCTGTTAATACAATCAACCTTAACTTCCAAAAAGAAATATATTTCATCCTATGTTATTATATTTCTCTTTAGATTCTTAATAACCTGAGTTGGATAAATACACTATCTGTTTCCTTATTTTAACCTTGTAGGACTTTAACATTTGTAAACCATACCAATCCTTTCTTCATAACTAGAAGCCTTTAATATCTAATAGTTAATAGTTCTAAATTTGTAATATTTTTATTACCTAAATGCTCCAAGCTACATCACATTTTTTTCCTAATCATATATTTGTTGTATGCATGCGCGGATATGGAGCAGGCTACGGCGTCGCTCCCATAGGGATCGCAGAACAGCACCGGCCGCAATGACACCTATGCTCGGGTCATGGGATCCGAGAGGCGCAGTCGTGTTCGCGTGATGGGGATGGGACATACCCCATCCATATTGTGGCCGCAGTCTTAGAGGAGCATGACTACAGAGGTGGAGGTTGTTACCTTGCGATCCGATCTAGAGGAGATGAATGCCTAGCTGGCTCAGAAGGATCAGGAGATTACTCGACTAGCTATTATCCAGGCCGAGACGAGCGCTACGCTAGCTACTGTCCAAACTGAGCATAGTGCTCAGCTAGCTGAGAAACAACGCTTGGTATTGAGTCTGACTCGTCAGCAGGTAGCATCTATATCAACATGTCTATAGTCTTTAGTTATATATTTGATATTTACTTTAAGATAACCATGATAACTAAAACTAGTTTATATAAATCTGTATTGTAGGGTGGAGGAGACCAGCAAGGGCGTGGAGGTGTTAATCATCATGATCCATAGTGACTTTTGCTATCCATGCACTCACGATCCCTATTGGCATTGTATATATTACCTTGGATGTTTGTATATTATATTATGATTTAGTATAATAGACTTAACCTTGGACATTTGTAAATATCACCTTATATCTGGTCTTGATCATAACATGTGTGGTTGCTATATATTATATATATAATTAAGTTTTTTTCTTACAAGTTTACTTGTAGGTTTAATTGAATGGTGTTTTTTTCTTCTACAAGTTTCATAGAATTGAATTGTATTTATTTGCAGGTTCTTAATCTTGTAGAAATAGGGAAATCATTTATAAAAAAAAGGTATTTAACGGCGGTCTTATGATACCGCCATTAAATATTATATTACATGGCGGTCCAAACCGCCAACTAATGACCTATATAAATTATTAATACCCCATTTAACAGTGGTCAATGACTGCTGAGCATTATCGATTATTAACGGCGGGCCAAAATTCGCCGTCTAAAGTCAATATCACAGGCTTTCAACAACGGTTTCGACCGCTGGCGAATGTACCATAATTGACAGCAGGTTTTAAGACCGCCGTCCATTAGGTATTACTCGGCGGTCTTGCCCGCCGCCAAATAGAATATATGACAGCCGTTTTGGACCGCCGACAATAGATCCAACCATTTTCGGCGGTCCATTTAAACCGCCGTCTTGCCGCTGACAATTCATTCCTCGGCCAAGGAGAGGGCGGGGGTCTCCCGGACCGCCGAGAAAGTAATGGACGACGGTCTTTATACCTTTGTAGTGAGTGAGTGTATGAGTCTTTTGTAGTGTGTGTATGACATGTTGACATTGCGGAGTTCATAAGGATTGTTGTTTGCTGATATTCGAATATGTGATGATATTGATACCATGGTTATGAATTTATATGATATAGTAGCTATGATAATATATGGTTATGATGCTAGGAGTTGATATAATAGTGTGTTGTATGTATTCTCTTCATACTATGTTATTCCATGACACTAGTATGTTTTGATGTGATAGGATTGTATAATCTCTATGATGATTACTATGATACGATGTGTTTGCATGGACTAACGTTGTCTCACGAGGTTGGTTGTCGAGATTGTTTCTTACTGGGCATTCCAAGCTCACGCAACCTTTCATGTTGCAAGTTAAGGTGGATTGATGGATTGCGTGGACTGATGTTGTTTTAGTTTTAATTATGCTTTCGATTTCTAGTCTAGAAATGATGTAATAGGGATGCATTTGAGATAGTTAATTTGCTAGACTTATAGGCTCTTATGAAGCTATAGTTTGATTTGAATATAATAGATTGCTTCTGCATTATGATTTATTTTTGGTTACATTATACTAAATTCTCGTGTACTATTAGTTTGTTTGTTGTGATCTGTGTTCCTTAGTTGGGAACCTGAAAGTTCTGTCTTGTGATCTGTACCAATCCGCATAGGGATTCGTGCCACTGGATTCTGGTGTGACACTATTGCACCCAAAAACTAGGAGAAAAGTGAATCATTTATGAATTTATTTCTTAATAAAATTTTATTAGAGGGCTTTTAGACCAGGCAAGGGTAAGTAAAATAAATAAATAAATTGACAACCACGCGATGAACCAACAAAAGGCACCCACTTAAGAGAATCCCAATTCCACATGCCAAATACCAATAAAAATTTCTGATTTGGCAGAATTCCGAATAAACATATGACTTAGCAGAATCTCTTTCTGAATCTTTTCAAATCCTTGGTTGTAGGACCTAGTAACAATCAAAGTTTCTTTTGGATATAGTCTGAGAAGGCTAGTGTAAATCCAAACAACATCTTCAACCCAAACAACGTTGTCAAGTTAACTTCCTGATCAACTAACCTTTAGCCAAGCGTACAGGATCAACCAATAGAAAGAGGCATTGCCTGGGGGGCGTAAATTTTAGATAATAACGTATTATATTATTACATGTTTACATTGGTGATGACGGATTTGTAAAAGGTTGAATATATTAGAATAGATGGACAACTAATACATTCAGACCAATACAATCATCCACCCAGAAAAAAGGTAGGGAAGTCTGTCTCAAGACAACCTAAACCGTCACGCAGCCGTTCTGTCAAGAGCGTTCCTTGTCAACTTTGACCCGTGGAGAAGACAAAGAAAAAGGGGTAGAGGGAAGGGTGTGTTGCAGTAACTAAAGGAGGTGGTTGGAATGCAATCACGGAGCAGTAAAATCTCACAGGTTGAAGTTATTCTCTTTCTCTTTCAGTATCTCTACTCACTGTAGTTTCAGGGTTCCGAATTTCTGGTTTCAACACAGACCTTCGATCTCCAATGTTTCAGATCCTCGTCAATTGAGAATGGATATTGGTATTGATAGAGTTTCCCACTCTCAATAGGGCAAGTGTCACTCGGCCAAGTGTTAGAGGGGGACCCTCATGTTTCTAGGCAAATCCTGAGTGACCAGTGGCCCTGAATAATATCTCAAAGGACACGTGTATTTCAACACGGCTAAGTTACTTCTAGAGAAAGAGACCAAATCATTTCAAACCTTAAAAACTGCTCTGCAAAGGGTTGCTTTGGAACTTTAGCAACACAGTTCTGATGATGTGTATCACTTTCACACAAGTTCCAATGAGCAACGTCACCATCCTGCCTCCATTCCAGATAAGACAAAACCCCCTTTAGATAAGTTAGAAAGCGGATATTTTATAAGTCGGTGAGGTTTTCACCATGTGCTTTCCATTCTGAGAATCCGTCTCAAACAACCTTTTTAAGGGACAATTCAATGTATGAGATACCTTACTAAATTCATATGTTTCGAAGGAGAACTCCCTTTGGCGGCTATCTTCCTTCTAAGAAATCAAGTACCACTTACCCTTACAAGGTGATTAATGTATTCTCGAATTACCCGTATAGAGAACTCGAGGTTGAGTGTCTCATTAGGGATCTCGTTTTCATGATCAATCGTCCCAGTAAGGAGGGATTTACATTGAAGTCCATTAAGGTTCATAGCTACAGTAACCAATCCGAGTGCCTTCTACTTGGATGAATTCAGAAGTAAACATGTGTATTCCTATAAGGTGGTAATGTGAGAGGACGTTCTCAAAGTCCAAGGGAAGCCTATCTTTCAGGAAATACGTCTGAAGATGGCGTGCTGTCAACTTCTAAAGCCCTTTCCACTGAGGATTTTCTTTTTGGAAGTAAAAGACCCAAGATATGACTCGAAGTCAGTTCATGAGAATGAATGAAAGTGACTTCGAGCCCCAGTTGATAATTCGGATGCATAAAAGACAGCATTCGAAGGAGTAAACCCAAATTTGCGCCCTTCAAGGAGGACGGGATCCGTAGTCTTTTTGGGATGACAAGCCCTTTGACAAATTGACCCTCTCGAGGTGGTTAGCCTGTAATTCGTCTTAGGAGGAAGGAATATGCCTCCTTCGAATTCACCCTTAGCAGGAGGGAACATACCTCCTTTGAATTGACCATCTGGAGGTGGTTAGCCTGAGAAGATTCCTTCGGGATTGTCCATCGAAGTTGTCTCCCTGCTCTGTCATTTAGATTTGTCCCTCGGATATGTCCGTCGAGGTCGTTCCTCGGATATGTCCGTCGAGGTTGTCCCTTGGAAGGACTATACATGCCTTGTGATTTATTCAAGACAAATCATAAAAGGTGGGTCTTCGAAGTCTATGGATGTGATCCAGGAATGACTCCTGAGTTAGAAGGTACAGAAAGTTCCCTCGAGGATCTTTCCATGTATAAAAATACATTTAAAATGTAAAGGGATGTATTAACATCACTCGAAATCTGTTCTAGAGAACAGATAAATGTGACTTCAAGGATCCATTGAGATCATAACTATTTGAGGAGTCCAGTAGGGGTAGTATTCCCCTAAATACGTCATTCAAGTAAAATGAGGTCCATCGAGGGAAGAATAAGATTCTCATTCGTTTGGTGCCCAGTGTGTCATGGGAACATAAGTCCTTAAGTATTTTGAATATTTCAAAAGAAAGGAAATGACGTGTTTGTTGGGTTTGGGACACGTGGCGCTCCACTACAACCAAAAATTCAAAAAAGTAGCTTCCTTGAGAAGCTATTGCCTTTTTTGGTGATAAGAATAGTCAGATATCTCTCTGTCATTTCAAATCTCACATTTTCACCAAACGATCTAATCACCGTACGTAGTTGCCGACAGCTGTCACATGAAAGGGACGGTTGTACAGTCGTTACAGCTTTATAAATGATCCAATGTGTGCAACTATACCCAAAACGTCATTTTTTGGTGATAAAAAAGGTCAGATATCTCTCTGCCGTTTTAAATCTCACATTTTCATCAAACTGTCTAATCATCGTACGCAACTGTTGACAACTGACACGTGAAAGGGACGACTATACAACTGTTATAACTTTATAAATGATCCAATGTGTACGATTATACCCAAAACATGTACACGGACTTTTAAGAAAGCGTCACGTAAAAAGTGGGGTTAAATTAACCCGCCTGATCACTACTATGGCACTATATGATTTCTTAATTGCTAAAGCAAGTCTCACGGTCTCACCAAAAAAAAACTTGCTAAAGCAATTGGATTCTTCTTGAATACCTGCCTTGGTTTTAAAAAATTTATCATCACTGTGTGATATATATATATATAAAGAGAGAGAGGAAGAGAGAGAGATTTAAAAAAAACCAAAAAGGTTAAAAAAGAAAAAAAATGGTAGTGGTATCTGAACCCAAATAATAAGTTACATGTTATGCTATAGCAAGTGGGAAATGGTCATTCCACCATAAAAAAATAAAAAAAAAATAAAAAAATAAAAAAGAATTGGGAAATAATCAGCTTTCACATCAGTTCTGGGTAGCTATCTCAAGGACCTATTTAAAATCAGGTTCTTGTTGGTTAGGTTACCGGTCACGAGATTGACTGCTTCATTCCATTTGCTTAGGATTTAATCGTTTTAATATAATCATAGCATGATTTTCGCGTTTCACCAATAATTTTCAATATCCCTCATTGTCTAATCTTAATTATATCTTCAATTTCTTCTCTTGACTTTGTAATTTACAAAGTCCTTTCAATTATTTAAATCCAATAATATGGATCCTTTTTTTTTAGAAAGAAATATATCTAAAGTCCAATAAACATTCGTTTGGTATGATAAATCAGCAGCTTTGGTGATTTGGAATATATTCTATTAATTAATTATGTTCAACAGTCTTGTACAAAACAAGTGGCTGTAGTTTAGTGGTAAGAATTCCACGTTGTGGCCGTGGAGACCTGGGCTCGAATCCCAGCAGCCACAAATTTAGTTGTTTCCGACCTTAGCTCAGTTGGTAGAGCGGAGGACTGTAGTGGGTTCCAATCCTGTTGTTTCATCCTTAGGTCGCTGGTTCGAATCCGGCAGGTCGGAATTTGCTTTTATTTCTTTTATTTACAGCCGTTATTTATTACTTACTACCTCCTGCTTTTTTTGTTTTCTTTTTTGGTATAATGCAATCTAGTGGCTTCAGTTTATGAACCCTAACGAAGTTCTTGGGTGCCATCTTTTGCATATGCCTATTTTTTGTTTCTTGGTTAATAGGGCACAACTTGGGAGTTTGAATCAATGTTTAAAAGTCTCGGGACCAGTTTCGATCGATCCCAGTTCGGATTGGCAGTACCGCTCGGTCCGAATTCGGTACAAAAAATGGACTGCCTTTTTTTTTTTTCTTTTAAGGTTAAAACTTTTTTGGATCTGTTAGACCAATCGATCGAACGGTTCAATTCTTTAAAATATATATATACACGAATCGATTGTATCAGTTGTACCGGTCCAGAGCCTCACAATACAACAATTGTATTGTAGCTTGGGACCTGACCAGTCTTGACTGATCCCAATATGAATTGGCCAGCCCAAACCTGAACGAACCGATCCTTAAAACCTTAGTTTGAATTCCCAAGAATAAGCGAAGAAGAAAAGAACCTATGCCCAATTGATGTAATATCCCACCCAGTTAATTTCTGCTATGCCATGTATCAATCTAAAATCTGGACGTGGATCTTCTGTGTTGAACTGTCGATGCCGAGGTGTGTGCTATGAAACACATCAGAGGGCGAAATTATAATTTCCCCTCATAAAGCAATCACCCGAGGGAAAAATTACAATTTCACCCACGGGTGTGATTCATAGCACACACCTCGGCACACGAGATTCAGCACAGAAGATCCCAGTCCCTAAAATCCCTAAAATCCGAGAAGGCATATTAATCCTAAACTAACTTCCACCTTAACTGGAGTATTTTTTGCCACTAATCTACGTGGTAGAAAATAACTAAATTACTCCACTAGGTCACATAATTTTTTTACATGAAGGGATACTTTTAGTTTTGGAAAATAAATAACCATCTTATTTCTTTTTCTCTCATTCTCCCATTTTTGTTTTTTACTAGTGAAAAGGATTTGACATGAACAATAATTTTTTATAAAGGAAAAATTATGTAATAAACATAAAATTTTAATGATTATAAAAAAATTAAGACAAGCAATTAAGATTCACTTAACAATAATATAAGTTGAATATATAAATTATTAAATATTTATACACCTCAGTTATGACCCTTTCTAGAGATACAAGCAATATGTTAGATAAACCTAATCACCCATAGACATGTTCAACCCTTTGAACCAGTTTTGAAATACTGAAATATTTATCCACTTGTCAAACAGAATGAAAGACATACGGCTAAAACTACTCTTCACCCTAAGGCCGTGTTTGCCTCGGCTTGTGCTTTTGGATAAGCACTTATAAAATAAGTAGCTCAATGAGAACATTTATCCACAACAACAATAAACTGCTTATTTGAAGAAAATAGCGTTTGATAAACATTTATTTAAGTGCTTATGAAAGTTTTAAGGATAAAATATTATTAAAGTTTAGAATTAAAATTTAAATGCTTATAAAAGTTTAGGGTTAAAATAGGTATTATAAAAATATTACTAAAGATTAGAAATAACTTCTCGCACAAGTGATAAGAGAAAAGCTTCTCCTTATGGGCAACCTTCCTCTACTACTTGTGTGTTTTACCAAACACACTTTAATTTTAAAAAGTGCTTTAAGCTAAAATAAGCACTTATATAAGCCGGGGGCAAATGCAACCTAAATATTGTAATTGATCAACCACATAAGAGTTTTTTTGCATCCATACCTCTATATTATTGCATCTAGAATTCTTGTGTGTTTAGAATTTTTATTTATACTCACTCTGTTTATCATAATAGTTACGTATATATATATATATATATATATATATATATATACCCAAGCGTTAAAATCTACAAACTTTTATTATTTATTTTTATTAAATAAGTACAATAATTTGTTTATAGAATTAGTGGGAGTTTGTACTCATCCTCGTTATATGATTGTTGCATCTATATCCTTCCATTTATCATACCCATTGCATCTGTATCCCTACTGATAAAAATAATATATTACACATTAAGGTTGCATTTGACCCGCCTTGTGCTTATGGATAAGCACTCATTGGATAAGTTGCTCAATGAGAGCAGTTATCCAAAGCAACACTAACTGTTTATTTGAAGAAAATAGCGTTTGGTAAATAAATTTATTTAAGTGCTTATAAAATTTTAGGGGTAAAATATGTATTATAAAAATATTATTCAATTTTAGAAATAACATTTATCTAAGTACTTACGAAAGTTTAGGGGTAAAATAGGTATTTTAAAAATATTACTAAAGTTGTGAAATAGCATAATGCATAAAAGCTTGGGAGAGATTGCTCTCAACAGCTTCTCCTTATAGGTAGGTAGCTTTCTTTTAGTGCTTATGGGTAAGCACCTACCCATAAGCGCTATCAAACACATATTTAATTTTAAAAAGTGTTTATATAAGCTATAAGCTGCAATAAATACTTATAGAAACCGGGCGAAACATAGCCTAAATAAATTTATAAAATAAGTTTTTAAATCTGTCAAATTATAAAGGAGATCATTTAAAGTAGAGTTTCCCATAGCCAAAATAATATGGCTTGAATCCATGTGATTTTAAACAAATTGTTAGGCATTAACATCTGTCATAATATAGGGAACTTGGTTCATGGACCCCATAGGCAAAGAAGGTAAGAACTTTCCACAAAATGGTGTGGCAATGAGAGTAGCTATGATAAAATTTTACATCAATATATAGGAATGTATCCTATGAATCATCTTAGCAACATGCCAATTGGATTGGCAAGTTTCTCTCCATCAATACCTTTTTTCTTCGGTCTTCAATTCTTTCGGATGAATTTTATAATGGATAAAGTTTGGGGTAAAAAAAATAGAAGAAGAAGAAGAAAAAAATAAAATAAAAAAATATCTTTGATAGAAAACAAAGTAACTTTTTTTTTAAGATAAATTACATTCACACCTCTTTAGGTTTGGCATAATGGCAACAAGTACTCCTCAAACCTTAACCATTACAACCAAAATTCTTAGTAACAAAAAAAATTGGTCATTTGATCATAATACTCTTCTATCAAGCTAGGCTCTAGTGTGCGTCTCCGGAGATAAGTTTGGAGTTCGAATCCCACTAGAAGCACTCATGGTCATGAGTTTACCTTTAATGCTCTCGCCCTGAACGTGGATTAGTCCCACACCTATGTGAGTGTGGGGACACCACGTGGTTAAGACCAAAAAAAAAAAAGATGAAAAATTGAATTATTAATTTATCCTATAATTATCAGAGATAGTTGAGAGTTTTACAATTTTTATTGTTACAAAACTTCTTTCTTCTTTCTATATAAGAACCTTATTTTGTTGTTCTTAAGATCATTAAATAAGACATATGTAAAAGTATTTTCGTCCTTCAAATCTGTTGGTGTAAACAAAAAATAAATATTTTATTATTTTATTGATTGTTACTGATGGAAAGGATTTGTTGTAACATTCTTTAGAATTGTTTGTAACGGCCAAGTTTTGAAGGGTATCTATTGTTATTATACCAAATCCAAGGGGTGAATATAATGTCTGTCCAACATACGCTGCTTTGAACCGTTACGGTGGCGTGTTTTGCCTTTTCTAAGAATTTATTTCCACAACTGTGAAGACTTTCGTCTCTGATACATGTGCACTGTCAAGTACCGTACAACAATCTCGTTTCTCGAGTTCTATTTCTTTGACTCTTTTCGCTGGCGGGAATTTTAAATTTCCTTTCATTCTCTCAACCACGTCTTCCTCCCGCCGTTTCTAACAATCAAGGGGCACCACAAAATATCTTTTTTTTTCGGTAGGGTTTCTCGAGAGTATACAGAGAGTAAAAGGGGGCAAAAAGAAATAAATAAATAAATAAATAAAAAATCCCCCCACCGACCAAATTACAAGTTGTCAAAATCAAATTTCTAAATAATGATGACGTCACATTCTTACCTCACTCTACAAAGCTCCCGAAGCAACCCATCTTTATTCTTCAACGTCGCTGAGCTGTCACACTTCCGCGTAACAAAGATTAGGGCAGAAGCACTCGAGTGCTGCCCGGATTGTTTTTTCCAAATTAAATTTCTTTCAAATTTATTTGGTTCGTTTTCCGTCGAAGAAAGCAGTAAGCCAGCTGTCTCCTCTCTTCCCCGGTGTTGATGATGGTCCCCACACGGTATCTTGAACTTAGGCTGCGTTTGCCCTGCTTGTGTTTATGGATAAGCACTCATTAAATAAGTAGTTCAATGTGAGCGATAATTCACAGTAATAATAAACTGCGTATTAAAAAAAAGTGTTTGATAAATACAATTATTTAAGTGTTTATAAAAGTTTAAGATAAAATAGGTATTATAAAAATATTATTAAAGTTTAAAAATAATATTTATTTAAGTGCTTATAAAAATTTAGAGATAAAATAGGTATTTTTAAAATATTATTAAAGTTGTGAAATAGCTTAACGCACAAGAGCTTGGGAGAAACCACTCTGAGTAGCTTCTCCTGATGGATAGTCTTCCTCTATTGCTTATGGGTAAGCATTACCAAACACATATTTAATTTAAAAAATGCTTATATAAACTATAAGCTGTAATAAATACTTATAAAAATTGGGACAAACGCAGCCTTAACTTTCTTGTGCCCTATATCCTATGACCGCGTTTCTTTTGGATAAGCACTTCGATAAATGGCTCAATGTGAAAACTTATCCCCTACAACAATAAATTGTGGTTCTTTTGGATAAGCACTCATTGGATAACTGGCTCAATATGAAAACTTATCCACTACAACAATAACCTATTAATTTAAAAAAAAATAATAGCATTTGATAAATATATTTATTTAAATGCTTATAAAGGTTTAGGGGTAAAATAAGTATTAAAAAATATTATTGAAGTTTAGAACTAACATTTATTTAAGTGTTGATAAAGGTTTAAGAGTAAAATAGGTATTATGAAAATATTACTAAAGTTTAGAAATAGCTTCTTACATGTAGTCTTCCTATATTACTTATGGGTAGCCACTTACCCATTAAGTGTTACCAAATACATTTTTAATTTTAAAAAAGTGTTTTATAATAAGTTATAAGCGAAAATAATCCGGGACAAACGCAGCCTTAATCACAAAACAATGCCATAATTACCTTACATTAACAATGCGGAGCACAAAAGCAGCAACATTCTACTGTTCACGTGGACTGGTTGTTTATCCACGTGGCTAACTCGATTGCTATCGCCAGGTGTTTGACTACACGTGCACTTACTTTCTTTTCTACGTGTTGTGATAACAGATAACAGATCAGATGTCAATCTTGTTAGGGAAGCGTTTGTGGAAAATGAGGTTCGGCTGACAGTGCAGTACGATCCAATCATTTTGCATTACGTGTATTCCACTCGAACTAACTCTTCTAAAAAGGGATTACAGGCTAATAAGCTTATGATTGAAACCAAAAAGAAGTCTAAGCACCCAAAACCATATGCTTGTAATTAGTTGATCCTAGCCAATCGATGCATCACACTTAAGTGGGCCCTGCCCAAAATTACTACACACGTTGAAATTAAGAGCTCTCAACTGATCAACATTATTGTTAGAAGAATGATTTACAATAGCAACAAAGGGATAAAAGTGGTGACTGTCCTATAATTTTAAGACACCTTCCCTCAAATTTTCAAAGAGTAGGGCAATTAGGGTTGAGTTGCCCTCAAGAGATCTCAAAACCACTTCACAATCTCTCTCTCAAACTTTCTTGATGATATGAGTGTTAATTGAAAAAGATAATTAGGAGCAATATGATGCTTTATAGTCACCAAAACATTCTCTCTCTCTCAACTTTCTTGATGATATGAGTGTTAATTGAAAAAGATAATAGTCACCAAAACACTAATCACTGAAATTCATACTCTTAAGTTAAAAACCTCAATATAGGAGGCAACTCCACAAAACCAAGATCTTGATGAATGATTAAAAAGAAGGATAAAAATTAAATCAATTTGGATTCTCTAGTTTTTTTTTTTTTTTTTTTTTTTAATTATTTACACCATTTGATATGTAATATCGGAGTTTGGTAGGAGATATCTGTTTCATTTCAAGAAGTAAATGGAAAAATTTATTGAAGGTGTCGCTTGTCATAGCGGTGAAGTCGATTTTATCACAGTCAAGACCTGGGATTTCCTCCTGCCTTCACTAATAACCCTTGAAAAAAGAAGGGCAATAATAGATGTCTATGGGCTAAAGCTTCATGAAGATGAACAACAGAGAAGGGCAACTTTTATTTACACTTATCATTTTTTTTTTTTAATAAAATCTCAATCGTTTGTAGCCGGTTAATGGTTAGTTATAGACATATTTTCCTCTGTGCTAACTTTTCTGTAGTATAGAGTTCAGGATAATAGATTTCTCCAAAATAAAATAATCAAAGCAAAAGCAAATACATAAGGATCTAGATCCTCTCAAGTTACAATCACTTGTTAGTTGATTTGAAACCAATTAGAATACACGACCCGTGGGATAAAAACTTAATTAAAATATATTTAAAATTTTCAAGCATAAAAATTAAGAAAAAAGTTACTTTATCATGGACTATGATGTGACTTTTTTTATCGTACGTGTCATATTCTGATTGGTTTCAAATCAACTAACAGGTGATTATAAATCAACTAACAAGTGATTATAACTTGAGAGAATCCAGATCCAACACGTAATTACCTAACAACTATGTTACTTGGAACTTAAAAACTAAAGGGAACAGGAAGGTTTAGGGTTTAACAATCCAAAATAATGGATTGTAAGCCTTAGGTTGTGTTTGGCCCGGCTTCATTGCAGCTTATAGCTCATATAAGCAATTTTTAAAATTAAATATGTGTTTGGTAGCGGTTATGGGTAAGTGCTTACCCATAAGCACTAGAACAAGGCTACCCATAAGGAGAAGCTGCTTCTCCCAAGCTCTTGTGCGTTAAGCTATTTCACACCTTTAGTAATATTTTTAAAATACCTATTTTACCCCTAAACTTTCATAAGCATTTAAATAAATGTTATTTCTAAACTTTAATAATGTTTTTATAATACCTATTTTACCCCTAAACTTTTATAAATACTTAAATAAATGTATTTACCAAACGTCATGTTCTTCACATAAGCAGTTTATTGTTGTTGTGGATAAGTACTCCAAATGAGCAACTTATTCAATGAGTCTTATCCATCCATAAGCACAAGCCCGCGCAAACACATCCTTAAATTCTAAAATATGGAAAGAGTAGTATTTACTTTTCAAAGTTTTGTCTTTTTTTTTTATAATTACTTTTCTACCATAGAAGAATATGTTTAGGTTATCCAATAAGCCCTAGACCAAGCCAGCCCACATGCACTGCAGCCTGGCTCAGTATGAAAGCATGGCCCAAAAAAACTCAGCTAAGTCCAATTCGCCTCTATTATTGAGATGTGGGAGTATGTTTCCAAGGAAATAGTGGGACACGTGTCGATAAGTAAAGAACAGTTATAACCCATTATGCACAAACCGCTGAACGGTTGCCATAATGGGTTATAAAAGCAAAACCGGCCGAAACAGGAAGAGGTCTCCACAGCATCCACAACAAATCAGTCAGAGAACTCCGTAACTTCTCAAATTTAGATTACCAGTAATCTAACTTAATTTATGATCCCCAACGATCACCAGTTTAATTGCTAGCTCTTGCAAAGATCGTACTACACCTACTTTTCTACTTGGACTGAGTTTCTGGCAGAAGATCCCTCTAGTCAGCAAAGAAGGAATTCTAGTCGGAGATTCACGGAGACCCTCCCGTTAGTCCCTTACATACTGACTCGTGCAACGTGAAAGTAGTTTAGTCACGCTCCACGATCAGAGCCTAAGGAACGGCCTGAGGTTTTGTACTTTTCTTGTTGTTTGTTATTCCGTCTATTTCAAATTAGAGAGTTTACCTTTCTAAATTGTGTACTGACTCCTTGTTTCCACTTGTGTTTAATATAAAGAATGCCATTGATCGCGTAAAATCAGATTCTCTGGATCAGCCCTTGATCCTTCGAAATCGTGAACCTTACAATCATTTGACTTAAAATCGGTCATATATCGACCGATTCATCTTAACAATCAAATTACTCAGTTTAGACTTATTTAACCTGTCTTTCAGGTGAACTTACAAAAGTTCTGGCGCGCCCGCACACGCTTCGACCTCACGACCGAGAGCGATAACTGACCACCGACCAAGAAGCAGGTCGGAATTGGTTTTCCGGAGCCAACAAAATATAACAAAAAAAAGTAGTTAAAATATTTGATAAGTGGATACTTTACATATTTGATCTCTCCAATGGTAACTATCATATGATAGCAACCAACATTGTTTAAAAAAATATAATAATAATAAATAGAAAATATAATATGTTTGAAAGGGTCATTTTACTTGGACAAGTTCTTCAAATAACCGGCAGCAGATGCATGTCCCCCTCACACGGGAAAGAGTTGCATCTTAGACTATTACGTTTTGGTAACGACAAGAGGAGGAGGCCCGGGCTTAAGAAAGACCCCACAAACTGTGGGCACACGTCTTAAATTCTACTTACGTGGGGCTCCTTCTAGAGATATCAGGACCTACATTTTATTTGGTCCCACTTATCAAACTTGCAAAGTATTTTTAAAATCCGGCCCGAATGTTTACCCGATAAAGAAGTGGATTGGGTCAAAACGGTGAGTCAACTCGGATGAACCATTGAATTGATGTCATGTAAATATAATAGTACGAAAAAACGAACAGGAAACAACCAATCAACCATAATTGAATAAAGAATTTACTTCTATGATATATTAAAATCCAGTGTCAAATAAAAATTATTTATCATGTAATTTTGAATATCATTTTCTTTCTTTTTTTTTAAATATAACAATAATCCAAATACCAGACGAAAATCGTCGTAAACGAAAGTAACCACCCAGTTAGATATGTAAAATTTATCTTAATTATCAGTCCTGGGTCACTAGTTAAACCAAGTAAATCATTTTCGGCTCGGTTATACAATTAGATACTGGTTGAACCATCGGTCGGACCGGGGTTTTACAACATTGATTTAAGGTCTTACTCATCTATTTACATGTTAATTTTAAGAATTTTAGATTAAATTTTACTCTATAAAAGGTATAATTATATTAAAAAAATAATTAAAATGATTTGATCAAACTGAATCTAAGCATCATAGATCCTTTTGATAGGATCTTACAAGTTAGTGGGTTTTGATTATTTTCGAGAGCAAAATTCTTACGGGTTATTAAAACCCCGAACCCTAGATGGTACCTGAGCCTGATGACTTGCTGTCACTCTCACTACTTTCGCCAACTTGAAAACACCAAACATCAAAAGCATATTAAGCCAGCAAAACAACAGCAAAGACTCGTTCCCAAACGAAGAGAAAGAGAGAGATTAAAGAAGAAGCGACAGAAGAAGAACTACTTCACTGGAAGAATTCCCTATAATACCCCCGGAATCATCTCCGGCGGTGGCACTGCCGGGGCCTACCACCGTCATCTGGGCCCACAACAGAGCAAAATCAATTGCTTGCTTCATGAAACAACATGAATTATTTACCAAAAAAAAAAAGAAACAACGTGCATTAATCGATCCCCTCTGGCTCCCTCTCTCTCGCTCTCCTAACTACTCTTACGCGTTGAAATTTCTACGCCGTTGTATTCTCTCTCTCTCTCTCGATTTTCTTATACTCGTGTCATCGATTCTCTCTCAACTGCTCCTTGTAATCGATCGGCACTAGTCAGAACACAGAGAGACCCATCAATACGGGTTTTGAAGGAATCAAAATCAAGGGGAAGAAGAAGAAGCCTTTTCTGATTTTAGTATTCTGGTTTTTTTGTTTATTTTTTCTTTCTCAGTGGGTTCTTTTTCAATGTGGGGTCGGGTTTTCTTGTGATGGGTGTGTTTTAAGAGAGTGGGTCGAAGAAGAAGCAGAGGAGATTAAAAAGTTACCCTTTTGGGTGGATTTTTCAGTGATGGGAGTTTGAAGAGATCGATTTGTGAGGTTGGTTTTGTTAATTTGAAGGGTTGTGATGGATACCGGAGGTAGACTTATTGCAGGTTCTCACAACAGGAACGAGTTCGTCCTCATCAATGCTGATGATATCGGACGAGTAAGAGCCACTAACCCACTCCTTTTCCTTTGGTTTACGTCTCTGTGTTCGGTTCGGACGGCATTTCGTGATTCTGAGGATACCCTTTTGTTCATTTGCCGTTTCTCTAATCTGGTTTCACTCAAATGAAATCTACCTTTTTTTATTTTCCAATTTTTTTCAGAATTCTTTTTGATTTCTCCCCTATTTTTTGAGCTTTTTGTTGATTGATTCTGATAATGATGTTTGTTTTCTGTATTTTTCTTCACTATTTGAGCATTGGATTTGAAGCTGTGGAAAGTTCTCTGCTTCAGCCTTGGTTTACCAAAGATTTTTTTCCCCCCTATTCTTTTAGCTCTGTTAGTCTTGGATGTAGCTGTAATCTGCAAGTAATCACCTTTCTAATCTAAATCTATATTTGGTTCATATCACTGAACTGTTTGGATAACACTGGAAATGCTGTTCTGGAATTTGTTCCTGTTTCCTCTCCTTAAATACTTGATTTGGGAGCTCGTCTACATAAACAAATTCTTAGCAACTTTGTATTCATTCAGTTTTTTTTCTCTGTAATTTTGTTGTGTTTTGGGAGTATGTTCTTATTGTGTTGTGATTTTCATCTTTTTTTTTCTTTTTTTTTAACATTGTAAGCAGATGCTGATTGAATCTTTTTCATGCTTTTGATGCGTTTACAGGTGAAGTCTATACGAGAGCTAAGTGGACAGATTTGCAAGATTTGTGGAGATGGAATAGAAATTACAGTGGATGGAGAGCCCTTTGTTGCATGCAATGAGTGTGCTTTCCCTGTGTGCAGACCTTGTTATGAGTATGAAAGAAGAGAGGGCAATCAGGCTTGTCCTCGATGCAAAACCAGATACAAGCGTATCAAAGGTCAGAGATTTGGCTACTAAGGGGACTTCACTCAGGTTCTCGATTGGATATTTTTTTTCCTCCACTAATTGGGTGTTAAAATTGCAGGTAGTCCAAGGGTTGAAGGTGACGAGGAAGAGGACGATATCGATGATTTGGAGAACGAGTTTGACTACGGGAGTCTTGACAGAAGAAACCCTCAACACACTGCAGAGGCCATGCTCTCTACTCGTCTTAACATCGGTCGTGGTTCCTATGCCAATGCATC